>CM055093.1:78836834-79436834 GCA_029204225.1 Diphasiastrum complanatum | reverse complement strand
CAGTAGCACAATAGCAATATCTAAACAACTCTAAGAAGTGAGCTAGAATGCTCAAGAGTGTTCAAGCTCCCAGGCTTGAGAGAGAGAGAGAGAGAGAGAGAGAGAGAGAGAGAGAGAGAGAGAGAGAGAGAGAGAGAGAGAGAGCGCTAACTATTCAAAAAATGCTTGCTGAACTTCTTGACTTGAACTTGTGATCTGAACTTCTTGGAAACTGTGTGAATATGAACAACTATTTATACTAAGAAATTAGGTTGTCAATTGTGATTGCCAGTTGGCTGTATTCGTTGGCATCCATCCGGTTCATTGATTGCTGATAAGCGGTGGAAATTGGTCGTTAAGCGTGTGTCTGCGTAAATGAACCAAACTGTCACTTATGCAGAAATGAACTTAAACAACCATAGGCGACACTATCGCAAAAATGCGACAATGTCGGCTTTTTGTGAAAAACCCGACAATGTCCTTAAAACTCATTTAGGGTTGTCCCACACATTGCCAAAGTCATTTCCTTAACATTTGAGGCACTTTGGAAAAAGTGAAAATACGACTCTGCATATTTGCTCACAAATCTTGACAGACAAAAAATGCGAAAAAGATGACACTGCATTTTTCCACGAGATTCCTGACAGGCGAAAAATGCGACACTGTGGTAACACTGTGTAATTCTGCAGACTGTGTAAAAACACTTGTAAAACTGCAGACTATGTAAAGACACGGGAAAATCCGCAGAACTGGAGAAACAACGGAGAAGATTAAAACCGATTAGTCGATTAGTAAGAAGGAGACTAATCCAACAGAGGAAGGCGCTTGCATGTTCAAAGATGGTCGGAGTGTTGAATTTCCAACGGATGCATGGATTTGGACTTCACTAATTCTTGGTTGAGCAAACTCCATCAAAGTTGTGGTAGAGTGTACTATTGCATGTTGGATTTTTTTAGAATTTGCATTAATCAATGCTTTGATTTATGGTTTTTGGTAGATTGTATTTCATTCTTGCAAGGGTTTGATGGCATGTTTTTGTCCAGGATGATTGGTTTCATGTAACTTGATCTATGTCTATTGATGAATTGTTTGTTTGAAATCAATTTGTCCACGAAACCTTCTCATCACCCAAGTAAGCCTTGGTATGTTGAAGAATGTTGTCAACTTCATAAACAACTCAAATATGCTGCATCTACCTACTCACTCTCAGCTACTTATGATATAATCGTACTTATATAAATAACCTTCACCGTAAGAAGATGACCTACGAGATTAAGAAACGGAGAAGTCTTATCAAATTTCTCTTTAGTTCTTCCTTAGGGACCTTTTGGCGTAAATTCATTCCTCGTGCACCACCTCCAAAATTAACCAACTTACACACTTGGACAAAATATGCTAGATCTCTATATAGCATCCTCACTACTTCTCCCATCATCATTTCACCCTAGCCTTCATCTTTCAATCTTTTCACTTATGCATTATCATGAGTTCCATTAAGAACCCTAGTACTCATCGAAACTTTGGAAGCAAATATTTTTATCCATGGAAACGATATACTCTCCCCCATCATAGTTGACCTGTTTAACTCAGGGCTTCCTCACTTCTTGATGCACCAATGTCATACATCCCAAGGGGGTGATCCCATGAAACCAAAAAACTACCCCACCATCATGATTGGCTACATTATGGCCAAAGTATATGGACTTAGAATGTCATTTACAAAGTAATAAATTATAAGTGCCTTTCACATTTGCCCTTAGAAGCCAATCTTAATATAAACCCTTGGGTTCTCATTTGAAAGATTCATTAGTAGTACACATAGTTCCCTATATCTAAGTTAGGGTTTTAGAGCTTAAAAAGTAAACACAAAAATTAAAAATATTCTGAGATGGGAAAAAAGTAGAGATAAAGTATCAAGAGATTTGAGGCATGCAAAGAAGCTAAAAGGGAGAGAGAGAGAGAGAGAGAGAGAGAGAGAGAGAGAGAGAGAGAGAGAGAGAAATAAAAAGAAAGTAAGAATGCAAGCAAGCTTTATTAATTAGTTTCTTGTTAGTAGAAATGGCTCACGAAATACATCATAAGAGCATCTAACATGAAATAAATCATCATCAATATTGAGCTCTGTCAAATACATCACTATACCTAGATAATTAAATACATCATATACTTTATATTGAGTAGTAAAACCCTAAAAGATTGGCATGGAACCCTAGAGGCACTCCAAACTCAATTACACCTCTTTCTCTCTCTCTCTACCTTTATTTTCTTTATCCACAAGTGTTGAGTTCTTACCAACTCCTAATAGGGATTCCTTTTCAGATTTTCTTATGGGGTAAATTCAAAGCTCACCTATGGGCTTGGACGACATTAGGGTTTTACAGCCCTAGAGAGCCCGAAGATGAACCAATCGAAATTTCTCCAAGCTCAATTTATGAATGCCTTTCCTGAGTAGCCCTCCCCCTCTCTCTCTCTCTCTTTCTTTCTTTTAGTGGGTGGTTCTTTGATCTTTCTGTGGGAGAGTGCTCTTCAGATTTTCAGAAGATCGATCTATCCGCCTTTGGGAGCCGTTGGTTTTTTTCTTTTCGCTTCTTCCGCACATCACATCTTGTCTATCTTATCTCTTTTTCTTTTCTTTTTGTTGGGATACCAGAGCAGACTTTGGTACGAGGATGTTAGTGCTGAGAAAAGTGTTTGCAAGAGCTGGGTATCATAGCTTGCTGCTTGGATTTACTCTGCAAGCATAGCATAATATAAATATTATATAATATAGTTCTAGCTTGAGATTGCGTTTGCAAGTTAAAGCGGATCTGAAGAAGTGGGCTCTGCAGAGCAGAGCAGGTAGTGATGGCAAGCGGCAAATCGGCGGCAGGGCAAGCGAGTAGCGATGGGCGGTCGGACGATGCAGCAGGAGGGGAGGCTGATGGGCACAATGAGAATGAAGCAAAGAGAGCAGGAAGCATTGAGAGTTTGAGCAGGAAAGCACAGAGAGCTCTGGGTCTTGAGAAAAGGCATATGTTTTGGGAAACACAGCCTGTGGGGCAGTACAAGGACATGGAAAACATGGATCTCCTGCCAGAGGGTGTGATTGAGCCGCCGCAGGATGTATCGCAAGTGCGGCAAGAACCCTATAATCTGCCCAGCAGCTATGAATGGTGCACCTGTGATGTCAACTCCAATGAAACAATGAAAGAAATCTACAACCTGCTGACCAACAATTATGTTGAAGATGATGACAACATGTTTAGGTTTGATTATTCTGTGGAATTTCTGAGGTGGGCTTTGAAGCCACCGGGTTATTATTCTGATTGGCACATAGGCGTGCGGGTGAAAGGATCTAAAAAGCTGGTGGCTTTTATTACCGGCGTACCAGCCCATATCCGAGTCCGCGACAAGGTTGTGGTTATGACAGAAATTAATTTCCTTTGTGTGCACAAGAAGCTGCGATCCAAGCGGTTGGCACCCGTTTTGATCAAGGAGGTGACTAGAAGGGTTCATTTGCAGAATATTTGGCAGGCAGCCTACACCGCAGGCGTTGTTCTTCCCACTCCGATAGCCACCTGCCAGTATTGGCATAGATCACTTAATCCAAAGAAGCTTATAGAGGTGGGGTTTTCTAGGCTGGGGGCAAGACTCACCATGAGCAGAACCATCAAATTGTACCGATTGCCTGAGGAGCCTGCCACACAGGGTTTCAGAGCGATGGAGAGTCGAGATGTGCCTGCGGTCACTCGCCTACTCCAAGAGTACCTGATGCAGTTTGCAGTAGCACCTTATTTTACAGACAACGATGTGGAGCACTGGCTTCTTCCTGTTGAGAACGTTGTGGACAGTTTTGTGGTTGAGAATCCGAGCAGTCACGAGATCACTGATTTTTGCAGCTTCTACACCCTTCCATCTACTGTCATTGGCAACGAGCATTACTCGGTTCTGAAGGCTGCGTATTCCTACTACAACGTGGCCACGTCCACACCTTTGCTGCAGCTCATGAATGATACCCTGATTGTGGCAAAACAAAAGGACTACGATGTTTTTAATGCGCTCGATATCATGCAGAATGAGTCATTTTTGAAGGAGCTGAAATTTGGCCCTGGAGATGGTCATCTTCACTACTATCTATACAATTACAGAATCAAGGGACCACTCAAACCCTCTGAACTAGGTTTAGTTCTTCTTTAGGTGCTTGAAAAGAAACAAAGTCCGTTATCATTCTTTCGTTTCAAAACTGCTTGAGAGCAATATCTGTCTGTCTTTTTCATAGAAGAAGACATGGCTGTATGCATTTTCAATTTTATTTCCGTTCGACTATTTTGAGTTGAATTGATCTTTTTCCACTGGAGAGAAATAGCTGCTTCCTCATATTGCAACATGAAGATGTTTGCTTTGGGTCTGTTTTAGATTGATTCAGCACCTTGACTCCAGGATGGATGATCTCTCAAAGAGCAGTTTTCCACTACCTGAGAAATTTTATTGTATGTTCTTTGCTCTGACATATTGACCAGCCTCATTGGAATCCAACACACGTACAGTCACGCTCTTTTTGAACCTGCTTGTGAACGACTCGTTTAGCTATTTTGCTTAAGCAATGAAACATAATAACAAACACACTCGTTTCCGCAGTTGCTTCTCACATTAAACAATGTATGAAATATGTAGTAGCTGGTCCCCTTTGCAGGATGACGCAGTAGCTGGTATGGCTTTTATTGTTGGTGATGTGCTAAGTTGGGTTTTTATTAGATTCAAGCTAATTCTTGCTTAGGGTCTAAGGAGGAGGTATTTTTGGTAAGTGCCCTAGTGAATATAGTTCCCTGAATAATTTTCTTTGGTAAGTGCTGTAGTGAAAATAGTTCCCTGAATAATTTTCTCTCGTTAAAGCATACTTCTAGTCGGTTTCTATTGACTGGTTTTGTATGTTACATTATGCTAATGGGCTGGCTACCTATGCGTGGTTGAGCAACTCTCTTGAGACAACTATAGTTGCCAAAAAATTTGTATTTGCACAACTTTGGCCTTTATCAAAACCTGTGAAAATTTCGGTGGTTTAGTTAATCTAGGTTTAGAGTAACTAGTTTTCATTGTTGTCACATGTAGCCTTGTTGGCACCAACCTTAGCAATATATCACAAAAGTTTTTTGCTTGTGCTGAAATAATGTTGTGGGTCTTTTTAGGCCTAACATAAATGCATTTGAACACATTAGGCAACGCCTTTGTACGTAATTGAGCTTGTACTAGATTACAAATTCGAACACAAGCCTGGTTTGCTACTGCCACAGTAACTAAAGAGGGGAAAGTGCCCCTGGGAGGCTCGCCAAGTTCATCATCTGGATTGTGCGGAGCCTAATCAGTAACTAAAGAGGGGAAAGTGCCCCTGGGAGGCTCGCCAAGTTCATCATCTGGAATGTGCGGAGCCTAAGATCATGTTTTTTCATGTTGTAGCTTGAGATTTTAGCTATTAAAATAGTCGAGAAGTGTTCAAGCTCTAGAAACTGTTTCACTTGTGATGGGCAGATCTATCTGCAAGAGATTTTTAGGTGGGTAAAAGTACGAGTCTTCTCGACAAAGTTTGTCGGTTGACATATAGGTTTGAATGTAGTTATCGTTTTACATAAATTTGTAATTTTCATCCAAGATCCAAGGAGCTACAAAAAACGTCCTCAATAACAGTGCTCCCATGTTGGTGTATCTTGCAAAAATAGACTTCCAGCTCAATATAAATCCTACACAAATATCCTTTTATTACAACTAAAACTCGTTTTAATTATAATTCTATTGTTTGCAATTTTATGAAACTGCAAGCTAGTCGAAATTGATGAATTAACACAGTGGAAAGGTAAGCTAGGATCTTCAAAGTGCAAGGGATTGCAATGCATGTAACATGCAAGTTGAAATAGAGTTCTTGAAAATCAGAAGGAATACTTATCATACAAGTTCAGGATCCAACATGCAAGATCATACGGTGAGATGCAAGATCATACAATGACATGCAAGCTGAAAATTAGCATCGACAAGGAAAACACACAACAGGGGTGAAATGGTCCCCCCCCCCCGTACTGGGATCTTATTCAAGAGACAACAATACAAGTAATCGACAACAATAGCTGTCCAATCTTTTAACTTCAAGCCATAGTTGTTCAACAGGAATTCTTAGCAGCACCTGTTTCCTCCTACTCAATTTGGGTGCCCCTCCTCCCTTAAATAGCCTTTTCCGTGCATGTAGAGTGTTGCTTCATGGTTGTACTTGTCAGGTACAATGTCGTATGTATCCTTGGATTGCCCATTTCTCTTTGTACTGTTGTTGTCCTCTTGAAGCCCTTTTTGTGACTTTTAGCTCTCGCACGCCAGCCTCACACTGTCTAGTCTTCAAGATACTGATGACGAACCTTGAAGAATTAGGACAGGCAAACGCCAACAACTCAACACTTGCCTTGGAAGGTGCCAAAGACAAGCAGACCACATGAAAAACAATTTGCTTCGAAGTGTCGGAACTAGAAACCACAAGAACTATGTTTCTCCATGAAAGTAAAACTCAAAAATGGTCTTTCCAAAAGCAAGACCTTAGGATATGGATTTACATCCATAAGGAAGATAAGATTGAGTTGATCACTGTTGAAAATGATCTAAGAGGTTGGCACTTCCTTGGAACTAAGTGTCAGAGAAGGAAACTCTTAAAAAAGTCCACCGTATCCTAAAAATGCATTTTTTAGTTGAGGACAATTAATTTGTTTAAAGAAATAGAGAATGAAACCAGTATGCTATTTTAAATTTTTATGTTAGAACAATATGTTGAAATTAGACATGAGGGTCCGGGCCGGACGCGGGCAATCTGCGTCTGCGTCCGATCCCTGGACGCAGGGTCGGACGTGTCCATTTTTAAATTTTAATTTTTTTTTTAACCCTAATTAACGCTTAAAAAAATTTAAAAAAGAAGAAGAGGGTGGACGTGTCCACCCCCGGACGTGCCCCTGGCGCATCCGCGTCCACCGTCCGCTTCCTCAGGTTGAAATATAATGCCTATTTTGCCCCTTTTGGCTTGTGTACTTGTAACTTGTGCATAAGACATGGGGGTAAAACATTTTATATACATAGTACACCCCACTTGTGCTAATTAGGCAAGATGTGACAAGTAGGTTAAAAGGCCATGTGGGCCTAGAGCTAGAATAGTAAGGATGCCACCTCATCTGTTCCATGCAGCATGTACTATTTGTGGCCCCAAGGTCTTTTTAGTCTTGAGGAATTTTCATGCCCTCCTCCTCTTTGGTAATTCATTATGTTGGTTTGAGCTTTGAGTCCTGTCTTGCTTGTTGTGAATACTCCTCCATAGCTAGTTTTCTGAAGCTTTCATGGTGTGCTTTCTATGTGCTTTCTGGCTAGGCCTTTGATTTTGTCATGGTATCAGAGCAGGTATCTTGGAATTGGGCGCATTTTTTGTAGGAGCATCTGATCTCTCTTTTGTCTGCATGGTTGGAGTACTGTTGGCAAGGGGAGTACTGTGATCCAAAAACTTTCTAATTTGGGAGGAAATTTTTTGGAGTTTTCAGGAGAAACTTAAAAAAAAAGTGTGCGATTTCTCTAGTGGAGAATCAATGCAAGTGCTGATTGGATCTTGGACAAGGGCTAGGACAGCCATACAGTGAAACAATTTCAAATCCAGAAGCTGAGGGTTATTGAGCAAGTGGCTTCATACCCTAGTTGGGTGCAAACCATAGTTTACCTTTTGTATATTATTTCTATCCAGTCATGACTAGTCTTTCAGAAAGAGTATTGCCTGAAGCTAGCAGGCTTGATGGCACTAATTTTAGTGTCTGGAAATTCAAGATCAAGAACATTCTGGAAGATAAAGAATGTTGGAAGCTATAAGGCAAGCTGAGCTATTTTTTGTTGCATTGGCCTCACAAGCTATTGGTAAATTGACTTGGGTGCTTCAAAGCGCATGACCCCTCATAGGGATTGGTTTGATACCTTTGTGGGGATTGGTGATGGACAAGAGGTGTGCCTAGGTGACAACTCAACACACAAGGTCAAGGGGAAGGGCACAATTGCTATAAAGCTTCCATCAGGAGAAGTCAAAACATTAAGAATGTCTTATATGTACCAAGACTTGCTGAGAACCTTCCTTCACTAGGAGCTATCACTCTCAAGGCAAAGGGGTTGCCCAACTCTTTTTGGGGCGAGGCAATGCACACAGCGGTGTTTCTTTGAATAGAAGTCCAACTAAGGCTGTGGAATGCAAGACTCCCTCGCATTTAGCAGCATCAAGCCTAAGGTGGGCGCTTTGCGAGTATTTGGCTGTACGACATATGCCCATGTTCCCAAGGAAGACAGGAAGAAGTTGGATGCAAAATCAACAAAATGTATTTTCTTGAGATACAGTGAGAAAAAGCTGTTGAGTCCCATTCGCCGTCTTCATCACCAACTGCAAGGAAGAAGTTTCTCAAGTGGTATTGGCAAATTGTGTAGGTGGTATAATATTGGATGAGGGAGAAAGCAGTTTTCTAGGGGCAAGAGATCTCGAAGGCAAGCCCAACAACATGGACACCAGGAAACAAACTTTGCACTTATGACCACTATTTTGGACTCACGAGATCTGCATGCATTTGACGAGGCAGCAGATGAGAAGGTATGGCAACAAACCATGCAAGAGGAGTACGACTCCATCCTCAAGAATGATACATGGGACTTGGTGAAGTTACCAAAAGCGTCCTATTAGGTGTCAATGGGTCTATAGGACCAAATACAAATTGGATGGGAGCATCGAAAAGCATTAAGGCAAGACTGGTGGCCAAAGGCTATAGGACCAAATACAAATTGGATGGGAGCATCGAAAAGCATAAGGCAAGACTGGTGGCCAAAGGCTATGCATAGCAGGAAGGCTTGGACTATGATGAGACGTTTGCACCCGTGGCTAAGATGATGTCTATCAGGATGGTTTTAGCATTGACCAGCCACAAGGCTTTGAGGCTAAGGGCAAGGAAACTATGGTATGCAAGCTTAAGAAGGCCTTGTACGGTTTGAAATAGGCACCCAGGGCTTGGTATAGTCGTATAGACGATTATTTTTGCCAAGGAGCAATTTATAAAGAGCCATTCGGATTGCAACTTGTATGTGAAGGAGGAAGATGGGGACATTGTCTTGATAGTTCTCTCTGTGGATGGTCATCACGGGTAACAATGGGAAGTTGATTGCAAAGGACTTCTTACGAGAGAAGATCCAGAGTGGTGAAATTCAGCTCGTGTATTGTGATACTAACAACCAAGCAGCAAACATCTTTAGTAAGGCACTTAATAGAGTTGAAAAATTTCGTAGTATGCTAGGTGTTGGCATGAACAAAATAGCCATCAAGGAGGGGTGTTGAAATATAATGCCCATTTTACCCCTTTTGGCTTGTATACTTGTAACTTGTACGTTGTGCATAAGAAGACATGGGGGTAATACATTTAATGTACATAGTACACCCCACTTGTGCTAATTAGGCAAGTAGTGACAAGTAGGTCAAATGGCCCATGTGGCCCTAGAGCTAGAATAGTAAGGATGCCACCTCATATGTTCCATGCAGCATGTACTATTTGTGGCCCCAAGATCTTTTTGGTCTTGAGGGTTTCCACGCCTCCTCTTTGGTAATTCATTATGTTGGTTTGACCTTCGAATTCTCTCTTGCTTGTTGTGTCTACTCTTGCATAGCTAGTTTTTTTAAGCTTTCATGGTGTGCTTTCTATGTTGTTAAGATACTCCATAGCTAGGCCTTTGATTTTGTCATATAGACATCCTTTTTAGTTTTCTTTACTTTCAGATATTGAAGAACAACCAGGTTACCTAAGTGTTTACTTGTTGTGGATCTGGGTAGTGCATTGCTATGGGTCAAAGGAAAGGACGCTTCCAAGAAGACTTCAAATTGCACACCACCACCAACTTCGGCGTACCATGCATGAAGATGGGCCGACTAGGCAGTGTGAGGTTGATGTGTGAGCCAAATGTCACAAGAGGGCTTCAAGAGAACAAGTAACATTATAGGAGAAATGGCAATCGAGATTACAGATGGCACTAACGAAGGAGGAGTAATCAAGGAGTAATGTATTAAGAATATATGAATCAACTAATGAAAATCGACTCATAAATTATATCTACGATAAATAATATAAAAAGATTCCCTGGGTGTAGGCTATGTGCGGAAAAAAACTGTTTGGTGAAAAACCGCCGCAGCAGAATGGCATTTCAAAGCTCTTTGAATCATCAATACTCGTTCCTGAATCCAAAGGATTTTCGTTAGGAATGGGTGCAGTACTGTTTTTTAAGAATGGCCATTCCGTTCCTAATTTATAAGCAATATCATTTAAGTTTCAACAAATTTTGACGGTTCACAATGACGTGGAATTCAGAGAAACATGTCTGCTTCGTTGACCTTCTTTGGTGTGCGATTGTCACCAACGTTGATGAGAGAATAACAATGACTTTCTTAGGATTTGATCTTAATCCCGCAGTCAACACAAAGTGATCTAGATACTCATTCTCTTCTTTAAGCAATTCTCTTTTCTTACTATTAGCAAAACATAATGTTACTCTTAGTGTTGACAACCCATTTGTAATGGGTTGCATGCAAGACCTGTCTTGCACTATAAGTTATCAAGGACAAATTTCCTTGCAAACTTACCCCTACATAGTCTGAGAACATCATGTGTTGTTGGGGCATTGGTCAATTCAAATGGCATCATAAGAAACTCATAATGGCAAAATGATTCCGAAAGACATTCTTGTGCAATTTCTCTTCACGAACTCTAATTTAATTGTATACACTCTTCAAGTCTATTTTACTAAACACAATAGCACCATCCAAGGTGCCTAAATAGTTATCATTGGAGGAATAATGACTAAGTTTGGGCCTCACACATTTCTCTAGTGAACGTTTCATGAAACTTGGACACAAGGGGTATATTGTTGAGTTGTATTTCCATTTACTTTTTGTTGTAGGGTAGTGGCAAGGGGACCCATCCTTTCTATTACATCTATCTGTTGAAATGAATGCTTATTTTACACCTTTAGGGTTTATTTATTCTAACTTGTAAGATGTGCATATGCCATGGGGGTATTAATTAAACATATGTGAACCCCTCTTATGCACATTTTAACAAGTAGGTCAAGTAGGACACATGGTTCACTTGACACCTAGAGTTGAAAGTAGTGACACCTCCTATATACCCATGAAGCATGATTGACTTGGCACCCAAGATTTTTTGGATCTTGAGGGAATTGATTATTTAATTGTTGGAATCCATCTCTCTGGTCAAGGAGCTTGAGCTTTGATGTTTGCCAACTTTCTTGATTCTCCATGAATTTGAAGTTTCAACTTGGTATAAAAGCCTAATTAGATTCTTGAATAAGCACCTCATTTTTTAAAGTGGACGACCTACTTGTATAGTAGATCTTTTTAGATTGTAGTTGGTATTGATGGAGAGCTATCATTAGTTTCATGGGCTCGTTTCGTAAGTCGTTTTGAAACGCGTTTGAAACGCGTATGAAACGTTTGGTGCAAGTTCGAAACGGGAATTTTTTTTTAGATTTTTTTGTTTTTTTTTGAAAATGTGTTTTTGAGGGTTTTTGGGGTTTACAGATGTCATACATCCAATTTCATGAGAATGCTCTAGAGAATGCAATTTCAAGATTTCAAGAGGAGAAGCTGTGTATGGTGACTATGGTCACTTTCCTCAGTCAATTATTGATATTGTCATGGATAGGTTATTAGGTTGCGAGAATCTGTTCATGCCCATTGCCAGTATGCTTATGGCGCGGTTTTGAAAAAAAAATTGGTTTTTTCTTACAGTCGTTTCGAACACTGATATGACGTTTCGAAACGGGGTCGTTTCGTACGGCCCGTTTCGAACGCGTTTCAGCGTTAGAAATGCATTTTGAGGAAACATTGAAATTTATGAGGATGACAACCATAGCAAACAAATTGGATTTTGTGCTATTTTTCCAAAATATGTCGAGAGCAGGTTGTGGAGAATTAGGGGACACTCTCTATAGGGTGATCTTGTGAAGGCGCCAAGTGGATCTTGGACAAGGGCCATGACATCCACAGTGTGTGATAGAAGCTGAGGGGTAATTATGAAGTCACATAATACCCTAGTTGGGGTCCAAACCCTAGTTTACGTTCTTTTACTTTTCTGAATCTAATCACGTCAAATCTTTCTAAAAGTTTGCTTAATGAAGCCAGCAAGCTAGATGGCACTATATAGCCAAAAAGTTATATAGTGTTTGGAAGTTTAACTGGAAAACGTTCTTGAAGAAAAGAAGGTTGGGATATAGTAATAGGTAGAGAACTTGATCTCAAGGACTATATCAAGACGGGCAAGAGGGCCCACAAAATCATCAATCTCTCAGTGAAGGATCACATCATTCCTCACATAAGAGAGGCAAGAGGACTAGATCAAGCTTGGGCAATTCTCAAATCCATCTTTGATATTGCCAACATAGCAAAGGTTCTTTCTTTAAAGAACAAGCTTCATTCTCTCAAGGTGGATTTATGGGATTCGGTTATTGCTCATCTCATGAAGATTCAGGATATTAGATAACAACTCCGTTGGAGAGGGTGTTGCTAACTTAGATTTGAAGCTGCTGTTTTCAAATAGCTTGTCATATGCCTTTCAAAATTATGTGATGATGATTTCCCTACATTTGAAGTACTGTATGGACTTTTGAAACATGAGGAGATGAGAAGGGTAAACCTCTCTCAAAGTTGGGATTTCTAGGAGCATGGCTTCACTTTTAAGAAGAAGCAACAATCTGCCAAGGACGCAATGAAAGATAAAGGCAAAAACTGAAGGGATCATCATAGGACTTGGAGCAAAGTATGGGAAAGTTGTAACTATCAAATGGTGGATAGACCTTGAATTCCTCTTCTACACCTCGTAGGAAAGGGAATCACAACTAATGTAAAAAGTATGGCCATTTTGCTTTTGAGTGCAAGAAGAAGTGGATTGATTAAGAAAAAGGATCCAAGAAGCAATCTGGAAATTATGCAGATGGAGATGCAAAGGAAGAATAGGATGAGAAGCAAATCGAGCTTGTCTAGGTCAGACGAATGGTACACTATTGATAAAGACATATTATGCCAATGGAATGCCTGTCTGATAGACAATTGCATCGTCAGACTAGGAGACAAAACTTGGAGACAAGTTCGTGGTATCCAATGGGCTTCTCTTGCTCACCTACTTGTTGTAATTGGTGTCTATCCTTCTTTGAGGCACAATTAAAAAAAAGACTAGCCAAACTAGGGCTTGGTACTGTGAATGACTTTAAACATTCATTTAGGTACATTGATGATATTTGCTTCTTTAATAATCCTCATATTGATTTTTTTATGGACAGATCACAGGTAAGAACGTTGGATAATCCGTTTTGGATTTTTTGGAAATAGAAAGGAAGTCCTCAGAAGAAAAACTGTTAGTTTCTTGAATGTTTCTATTGTCTTTGATTCAGTGACAGAATTGACACATCTTTCCAAGTTTGACAAAAGACGGGAATTGCCTTTTCCATCCCTACAATATATACATATGGCTTCTAATAGACCAATTTATAATTCTTACAAGGTAATTATTTTTCAAGTTATTGCCGCAATGTACCGCTGCAACACACAACAAACTTTCATAAAAGAAGTAGGAATTTTGGTGGATGCTTTTCAAAGAAATGGTTTTATGAGGGATAAAGTATGTCTTGTTATCGATAAACTTCCTCAAAATAATTCATTTCCTAGTTTATCTTACGTCTTACCACACACACATAGACTCTAGGTTTCAATTTTGATGTCATCAAAAGGTGGATGGATGTGGTTCTACCTTGAGCTACCTCAAACTCCATAAATAGCTCTCCTCATAATTTATGATGAAGAACCAAAGCTTTGTAGATATCTCTTGCCATTTTGGATCCACACAATTTTTGCTTGATATCCCTCTATCTTTCTCTCTCTAACTTGTGTTGAGGCTAATGATAATACACTAATTTCTTGTACTTTTGCTCATTTATGATTCATTGCCATCATTCTTTGATGCTTAGCATGCTAGATTGTGGCTAAGCCATAACTTCTGTACTAGATCTTGCTATTCAATATAGAATCAGGTTATTGTGCTAATCATAAAGCTTAATTAGATCTATCATACTTGTGGATCTTCATGTGAATTCTAGAAATTTTGTCAATTTGTGCAATAGATTGCCTAACCAGGCCATTGGAGGAATCACACCATTTGAAGCTCTATTTGGAGAGAAGCCCAATCTCAAGGATCTCAAAGTTTTTGGATCCACTTGCTATGTACACCAATCCTTGGATACAAGGAAGAAGGATGATGCAACCTCCATCAAAGGCATCTTTGTTGGATATGGTGAGAATAGCAAAGGATATAAAGTCTTCAATCTTATCACTAGCAAGGTGATAGTGAATAGGGATGTTATTTTTTATGAAGGACATGCATGTGATTTGGATGATAATGCTACTAATCATGTTGATGCCAAGGATCATGCTAGGATGGAGGAGGAGCTTCCAAGTGAAGAAGAACTTGAGGATCCACCTCAAGGTACAAGAACTCCAAGAACTCGAAGAACTGCAAGAAGGTCTACAAGGGCAAGGACCGAGCCATTGAGGCTCACCTATGATGGTCAAGGTGATCAAAGGGAAGGCTCATCATCTTTCACATCTTACACCTTTCTTACTTCAATGTTAGATGAGCCAACATGCTATGAAGATGCTTGTAAATCTAAGAGTTGGATGGATGCTATGCAAGTAGAGTATGATGCTCTCATTGAGAATCATACTTGGGACCTTGTGAATCTTTCTCAAGGGAAGAAACCACTTGATTGCAAGTGGGTGTTTAGATTGAAGTATAATCAAGATGGATCAATAAGTAAGCATAAAGATAGGCTTGTAGCCAAAGGTTTTTTACAAACCAAAGGCATTGATTATGATGAGACTTTTGCTCTTGTGGCTAAGCTTGTTACTATTAAGTTGATCATTAGTCTTGCTACAACCTTCAATTGGAAGCTATTCCAACTTGATTTCACAAATGCATTCCTAAATGGCTATTTGGAGGAAGAGATCTACATGAGGCAACCCAAGGGCTTCATCAAGGCAAAGCATGAAGGAAAGGTGTGTTTCTTGAAAAAGAGCCTTTATGGGCTCAAGCAAGCACCTAGAGCATGGTACCCTAGGCTAAACTCTTTTCTCATTTTCATCAATTTTGTAATGACTGCCTATGATCCATCATTGTACATAAGATTTCAGGATGGCATGATCATTATTCTTGTTTTGTATGTAGATGACATTATCTTGAGTGGTAATGATCTAGATGAAATTAGAGATGTAAAAATGCTTTGGCAAAAGAGTTTAAAATGGTAGATCTTGGCCTATTAAGCTTGATTCTTGGAATAGAGGTTATTAGAGGATGTGATTTTAGCCTCATTTGTCAATCTAAATATGCTACATCCATCCTAGATAGATTTGGAATGAAGAATTGTAAAGGCATTGAGACACCAATGGAGCAACATGTAAAAGCATCTATTGGTCGTGATGAAGCATCCTTTGAGGACATCACATTATATAGAAGACTTATTGGCTCCTTGATCTATTTAACTATAACTAGACCTGATCTTAGTTATAGTGTTGGAAAGTTAAGCCAATTCATGCAAAGTCCTGTAGTTTCACATTGAAAGATGGCCAAAAGAGTTCTTAGATACATTTCATCTACTAAGAGCTTTGGCATTTTGTATAGAGGGACTAATCTTGGCTTAAGAGCCTATAGTGACTCGGATTTTGCAGGTGACAAAGTGGATAGAAGACCAACAAGTGCCTTTTCCACTTTTCTATGTGATGGAGTAGTATCATGGCTTTCCAAAAAGCAAGACACCATCTCCTTATCTTCCATAGAATCCGAATACAAGGCCTTGACATCCACATGCAAGGAGGTCTTGTGGTTCAAAAGGCTATTGGTGGAGCTTCATGTCATGGAGGAGGATATCCCTATCATCTATTGTGACAACCAATCAACCCAATTACTTGTAACTAATCCTACATTACATGCAGGGAGCAAACACATTGAGATTGCTCATCATTTCGCGAGGGAGAAAGTGCAAGCCAAAGAGATCAAGCTCCAACATGTGCCATCATCAAGTTGCTTGGCTGATTTGTTTACTAAATCTTTACCTAAAGATTCATTTGTCAATCTTAGATCTTCAATTGGAGTGATTGATAAAAGTATTGTTGTTTCCAAGTCTAGATTTGAGGAGGAGTGTGAAATATTGCCTACATTGGCAAATCTAGCCATGTAGAATATTGTATATTTTGTCAATATTTTTTGCTAGTCACTTGAATGGCCAAAGTGCCACTTGTAAATCCACATCTAGGGTAGGTTACCACGAGTCAAGAAGAGTGGTTGTGTCCATTTGGTAGTGATTCCTACTTTGTAGGATCTAGAACTTGATTTTTGGTAGTGATTCCTACTTTGTAGGATCTAGACCTTGATTTATGATAAGATTTTACCTACCATGCACCTACCAAGCATGACTCTTGGATCTAGGATAGGGTTTTCACATAAGGGCAAGAAAGTTGAGTCTACTTCCTTATTACATGTTGGATTTCCACCTAACTTTGCAAAGGAAGTGTCTTTTACTATGTATTTCCATTCTCCATAGTGAGGAGATAGAAACTTTTTGGAGCCTCAAGGAGAAACTCGGATTTTCTCTCTATGTATGGTGATTGTGATTGATTCCAATGAAGCCCAGCTTTGGCACACTTCAAACTCTGTCTACAGGCCGTACTACAGCCTGATTTTCACACGTGGGAACTTGGATGATAGTTTATGATCAATGATTTGATTGTCTCTACTTGTTTTCTATCAAGCTGCTAAACTAGATCTTGTTTTCTGTTGACTATTATCTGATCATTTCTAAACAAGCGCACAATTAACCTTGTGGATCATTCAAAGATCCATTTATGGTCCTTAGTACTGTACTTTCAACAAGTATGGTTTTAAAATCCTGTAAATTATGATTGACGAATCATAATATTCTAAATGTTTATGATTGATGGATCATAAATTGATACTTAATTGTCACTAAAATATCATAAGGAATTGTGATGATTCCTAAGATGATGAGTAATTTTTGATCTATTGAAAGAGTCAAGAATTTATATCAATTAATTGAAAATCTAAATCTTTTTACTCTAGTGCATAATTGAGATTGTGTGGGTCTCACAGAGATTCTCAGAAAAGTAATCTATTTCTACTTATGAGGAGTTTGCTTACCTTAGTGGATGAAACTCTACTACAGATTGTAGTCTATAGATGCTTGTGTATGGTTTTTAACCTAAATTTCCGGTTAATTGGGAAACCAATAAATCTATCAAGATTGAATGGTTGCTATTTTCTGAGCGCTTGACTCAAGAGGGTATTCGGAGTATTCAGAATTGAGTTAAACTCATTTTCATCTTTATGGATCTCCTAGAGATTCTGGTAGGATGAATTGTTATACCTTAGTTTTTGAATATTCTAAGTGCATTTGATATCCGTCAAAGAAAAATGGAGATCCACCAAGTGTGGCAATCCCACCAAGGAACGAAAGTGCTCTATTACCAAGTTATGACCTGAATCATAGATTTTAGCATCAATGAAATAGAAAGATCAAATATAAAACAAAAAAGACTAATCTCTATAAGAATAACATAGATGCATCACAATGATCATGAACATAATCTTACAAGCTGTGGATAGTTGAAACCTAACTAGGACCAAGAAAGTAACCAATATAAAAAATTACTTAATGTGCAAATGACAACCCTATATATACCATCTAGAGGCCATTAATGGAGGGTATACTAGGTAGGGGCTAGTACCATTGTTCCGGTATACAACTCTAATTTCCAAAAAGCAACACTCATGTTAAAATATGCACAATAGCCTGAGGGGGACAAACCAACTAAGATACATGATGTTGCAATTTAGAGAATGGAGTCTTATTCAATACATCAAGAGAATTTCTAATGATGCAAATTTGCCTAGTGACTCGGATATTGATGTTTCATAGAGTTTCAACATAGAGTAATGGTGAGTAAAGAAAACAGAAGTAACTAGCAATATGACTAAGAAGTCGAAGAAAAACATTGAACAAAGATAGGAACAAGATTGAAGATGTATAAGACTATTGAAGAAGGAATCTAGAGTATTACATAAATGACAAAAAATACTATGCTCAAGACATAGCGGATGAAGTTTATGATGCAAATGTGGTTACGATTAAAAATGCCATGATTGATTGCTTTTTCTCTCTCTAGATCACTAGATGGATGGGCTAGTATAAATCAGAGCCCTAAACACTATTACTTGTAATGATTACTTTCACCTTAGAAGACTAGGTTGTAGTGTGTGTGTGTGTGTGTGTGTGTGTGTGAGAGAGAGAGAGAGAGAGAGAGAGAGAGAGAGAGAGAGAGAGAGAGAGAGAGAGAGAGAGAGAGAGAGAGAGAGAGAGAGAGAGAGAGAGAGAGAGAGAGAGCATATGTGGTCCCCTCCTTTCTAGAGTGTGTCATAGGTGATCACCACATAGATATAGGTCACGTTAAACTTGTGATTTTGAGTAGCATCACTTATTCTTTACATAAGTGAATGTATTTCTCAATCACCTTTTAATGGGTACCATCCAAAAGGATTTAGTCTAATAGCCTCCTCATATTTTATGGCACAACTCCAAAGTGGAAAGGACACTTAAAAATGCATTTTCCCATATATTACGTTTGTTCTAGCTTTGGAACTCAGTTGGATAGATTGTAAGTGCTAGAAACTTATATATTTTCATGTTTTATGGTAGATAACTAGATGGAATAAAATAAAAAGATCATTGCAATATCATTTGTTAGTTCATATAATTTTTTGTTTATCTTGAACTCCACAATATATGGTTCTTCTTGGATCAACTTGTATTGACTTTTTATCCCAAGTAGAGTGGCATAAATTGAATTTAATAATGAATTAACTAGCTTGATTATCTATTTCTCATATGGATAAATATAGTGCACTCATTAACAAGACAATGATCCAACATATAAAAGGACTGACTCTACCCATCAATCATTTGTTTTTGTATTAGTGAATGGTCATTTAGTGACCCTTTTACCTGGTAAAATAGTCATAAGATTATGGCAAGGCCATTAGGTCGAGCCATAATTGAATGGCCATTGAAACTAGGTGTAAAGGGCCACTAAACAAACTACCATGCGTAAAGGATTGTCTTGGCATCTTACATCATGGCTAGAAATATATCCTTTTTGGCCCATAGATTTTGACTTTTTACGAGGCGCCATGTGTTGTCCAAAATTCTTTATGGACATTTTACTAGTTCTAGACTGCTTTTGAGAAATTTTATGGACTTCAATATTTCATATGTCACTTTCACAAATCACAATCTACTTTACATTTTAGTTTATGCTCCTTTGCCATTAAAAAAAACTTATGCACAAATTTGAAACCATAATTTCCAAAGGAATAAATTCCTTTGTATGATTTAATGCACTTCAAACTTATGAAGTAAAGTGCTAACACAATCCTCGAATCAAAGTTGTCTATCAAGGTTGAATAGCGCATGAATGAGTTTGGGGATTCCATATGAAAGGTACAAGAAACTTATAGCTTCGAATTCCATGAACATTGTAGCTTGCTCCTGTCTTGTTGGCTTTCAATATTTTGTCAGGATACGATGGATCAAAACCAAGGGCATGTTTGTCCATGCAAGCTCCTACAGCTTCCACGACAACAGATGCATCTCCTTGATAATATGCATTTTGGAAAGGATTGGTAACAACACCTACTAGTACATTTGCTAGAGTGAAGATCAACCCGTCCATGCCAACGCCATTAGGAGCTTTAAGTGGCTTTGTGGGAGACCCATACTTAGACTTTGCATAGCGCCAGGCACAAAAGGTAGGACACTGAGACTCCGCATTGCCAACCCAAGCATATGGGAGCATCTTCCAATTTGTTTCTACTGTTGGGTAGGTGTAAAGGTGTTGTCCACAAACATCTTGGCAAAAGCCTTCAACGAAGACATCTGCAGCAGTAACAACCAAGTGTAGTGAGTTTGGACTAGCAGCAGAATTTTGTAGATATTGTAGCACCAAAGAAGTTAAATTGCTTGTTGTGAGAATTTTTCCTAAACGATAGTAGACATCGGTGCTCTCTCCGCTGATTTCTACATTTTGAGCCACCACTGAACCTGATAGATCAACGTATCCTCTAGTGATAGACCACCATTTTTGGACAGTAAAAACATCCTTGGCTTTGGTAGGAGTAGAAATAGATGAAAGAAAAGCCCTCACAATTGCTTTCTGAGAATGTGAAAATGATCCGTAGAATAAAATGTGCACTTCGAGGGGGTCTCTAGAAAGAATTGGACCATTATGATAGGAAAGATTGAGAGAAGGTTGAGTTACAAGTATTGCAAAAGCCAAACCATTCAAAAAAAAGAAAAGTACAACAAGAAGTACTTGCTTCATCCCAATGGTTGAGGATGAACTTAAATAAAGGACTAAATAACTACAAGAAATACAATTGTAATAGCAAGTTTTTTTTGTGTGTGTGTGTGTGTGTGTGTGAAAATAACATCCTAGATTTTAAATCCAATGAACAAATTAAGAGCGACAAATCACCATAGGATCTTTCAATTGTTAAACTACTTCACAATTATGCGTAGAAGTAGATTTTAGAAACAAGTGTAAGACCAACTGTTGATCCAAAGAGGGTGAAATAGTTTCTCTTTGGCTACAATAGTTTGTAGAGCTCAACAAAAACTTGAAAATGCATCTTGCTCAAAGCGCAATACAGAAACAAGCAAGCCACATTGTGTGATTGCGTATTAGAAACAAACCAAAGCTCAATATGAAGAAGCAATTGGAGGAGAGAAGGCAAGAGAGAAGATTCAAGAACAAGTAGATAGTATAAAAGAGAAGATTCAAGAACAAGGAGAGAAGACAAGAGAGAATATTCAAGAACAAAGGAGATAAGATAAGAGTGTGGACGTTCTTGGGATTTGCAAGTTGCAATCCATATCATACTCCTATTGACCATTCGAGAAAAAAAAAACTAAAAGATTACTATTATGATTGAAAGGTGAATTCAAAAAGCTATACATGATATATTGTCAAAACATTAAATTTTTACTAAAAAAAATACATAGGACTGTGTTTAAAAATGTCTAGCTTCTTACACTTAGGTAACTTTCAAATTCACAAGTCATACGGTAGTTAAAACTAACAAACGAACCCTTCAATTTGAAAGGTGGGTGGCACATAGATTAGCTAAAAATTCTTGAAATTTGAAGCTCATGCACCACCAAAAAAGGTTCCTTAAATGATTTTTTGCTTCTTGGTATTATCAACCCATGGGACCACAAAGAATCAAAGATGGGTGGCTAAGCCAAAATCAAGCAAAATACACCATGTGTCAGAAGATGAATTTTTTCAAAGGGTAGCATACTTTTAAAAGGAAAAATCTTTATGATAGTTGGCTCTTAAGGGAGCTTTTTAGCTTTTTTCTTAATAATGGCATGCTATTGTGACGATTCCCTAAAAAATTGGGATGCCATTCTTAGATGAGTTTCAACAATAAATCAAGAGCTACTTTTATTTTATTATTCTTCCAATCTGTCTCACCTTGTGTTTCAAGTGCTAACGAGTTTTGATATTCGATTTTAAAAATGTTTCTTTCTCCAAGCACAATATAGGAAGAAGCAAGCCACATTTTGTAATAACTTATAAAAAATCAAAACTCTATTCAAAGCGGTCATTGGAGGAGAGAGAAGGTGAGGGAGATGATTTAAGAATAAGGAGATATGCAATTGATGGCAATTTGCCCCCAAAAAAATTTCAATTTTCAGCACTTTTCAGCACTTCACATGGGTAACTTTAGGTGGATGTATATATCTCTATAGGACTCCAAATTTGAATTTTTTTTTATAGACATGTTTCTATGGTCATAAAGGATTTTTGAAAGTAGATAGCCAAAGAAAGAGTTGTAAAAAGCACTTCCAAAAGAGCTGAACCTTTCTAGCACCTTTCAATAATTTTCAATACTTTTCAGTACTTGACATGGGTAACTTTAGATGCACATATCTATCTCTACATAACTCCAAATTAAAAAAAAATTTAAAAGACATGTTTCTATGGTCATATAATACTTTTTAAAGTAGACAAACCAAAAAAAGATTATTAAAATCATGGTATTATACACTCATATATGATATTTCCAATTGTGGTGATTTTTATCAACACTTCAAAGGGTAACTTTGAATGCACATATCTATTTCTATAGATCTCCAAATTGAGATTTTAACTTCAGTTTTCAGTTCGAGAATGACATATGGTGGTTGGCAGCCTTTGAGGTATGATATTTTAAAAACTAAAAACTAATGTATGTTACTTAGGTTTGATATTGTTATCAATTGACTAGTTTTTTTTTTTCCATTTTTTAGGTTTTAAAGGAAGATCATGACATTCTGTCATGGGTGTTTAGCAAAACAAAATATCTCAGAATCATCAAAGAGCATATGGATGGAGAACTTTTCAATGTATCTGGAATAGGAAACTTCAAGATAGAGTCGCATTTGGCTGGTGATTTGAAAAGTTTAAAATGTATGTTCAATGTTTCCCATGGACCAACCTCCAAAAATCCATGTTTATATTGTATGAAATCATCAAATGACATGACCAAGAATACAAGAATAACAAGAGACAAAGAGGATCCAAATTGGAAACATGTTCTGTCAATTCCTCTACAAAACGTACATATTTGCACTCTCCATGCTGAGGTTAGAATAATTGAAAAGCTTGTGTATTGTCACATATTATATGCTTGGAACACAAAGCCAAAACCATATTCCAAGGAGGCTATTTCTAGATTAGAAGATGTTCCATCTAAAACAGGTCTCCATAAAGGACATGTTAAAACACAAAAGGACCTTAAGCTTTCGGGAAAAAAAGGAAATGTACCTTGCAAGCTGAGCATTGGAGGAGTAAAGGTGCGAAGATTTTTATCTAACCATTCAGGAAAGCCATCTAAGATGCGTTACTCTGTTTGGAGAGACATCATAGCTGCTACTCAAGACTTTGTTCAGGAAGGAGCAACAAGGGTAATGAAAGTTGAAGTATGGACAAAATTAGATGATATGGTTAAAATATTACGAAAGAAAATATTTTCAAACAATGACTTGCGACTGCTCCAAAAAAGTTGTGTTGAGTTTGTGGATGCAGTTAAAGTGGCATGGGGAGAGAATCCTATCACACATTACAGGGTAAGCATATAAAAACAAATATCAAGTTACCATTTTGTTTTATTTTTTGAAGTTTACCGATTGATAAAAATTGTTGATATTTTGCAGCACATATTACGACACCATTAGTAGAAAATCATGGAAGTTTGAGTATATGATCATCACAAGGGATGGAAAAATCTCATTGGGAAGCAAGAGCATCATTTCATTAAACCACACAACATGGTGGCCTCAATGGTAGACACGAATATATTCTTCAGCTATTTCAATGGTTCTATCGACGAGCACAAATATGACATCAAACAAAATCTACAAATTACATCAAGTTCAGGCATGCAAATTTATACATCAAGGGAGGTAGATTGACAAACAAAACATTGTACTATATATTTGTAATTTGTTTTGAAAAAAAAATACATTTCCAATTAATTGAATATATCTATTTCTCCTTGCCATTTTCTTTTTCTTTTTCTAGTACCAGTTGCATTTTGTTGTCGTGGAAGAATTCTCTTCTCAAATGGATCCAAAAGATATGCATTATCCTTTTCTCGACATAATTTTATGTAAGTTGCATACAAAGCAAAATGAGCAGATCAGAGAATAGTATTCTTGGGTCCATAATCTAAAATCTTTAGTACAACTGAGCGTTTAATAAAAATTATTTTGTGGTTTAATGAACTTATGACCACCTAAGTAATGAGACAATGCCCTTACTGCCAAAATAGTTGTTTCGCCTTGAGCACTGAACTTCGAATGGGCAACACAAATCTCATGGTTTTTGAAAATTTTGACATAATTTCCAAGGCTATTGTTCTTGTTAAATTTGTCTGAGTAGGTTCGAAAGCCACCTCGTCTAATGGCAAATTTGTCAATAAGAACGGCCTCCTAAAAATATGAAAATTAAAATGTTAGTTCTTATGATGAATATAAATAATATGCAAAACTAGTTGCATGCATAAAAAATAAAAGAACTCACACATTCAATGATATCTGCTTCAATCAATTTCGGGTGGTCTATTCTGTGACCTTTTGGCGAGCTTAACTCATCTGGTTGGTATATTTTCCAAGGCCCAAAACCAAGTTGGGCCTGGAAAGCAATGAACTCTTCCTTTGAGAGAATATTTTTTTTATGCTCACGGGTCTTCGACAAAGACTGTTGCAAGCACACTTATGGACAAAGTGTATCATCATCGATCTCATCATCTACTCCAAGAACAATGTCATCATACTCAAAATCAAGAATGTCAGAAAACTCACCTAATGTTTTGGCAAAAATACATAACACTTCATCTTCATGATAATAAAAAAAGTTGCACAAGTCAGGTATAGTGAGAGAACTATCATTATCTATGTAATATTTAGGTAAATCAAAAAAGGATTGTGAATGAATTTCATTTGATTCATCCATAGCACATTTGGTCTCTCCTACAAATGCAGATCGATTATCATTTGGGTGAAGAAGAGGAAGGTGAAGTCTGCATGGAGCTTGAGCAATCCACTTCATCTGGGATCAAAATAATCAAATATATTATAAATGCAGATTGATATTTAACTAATCTACACTTCTTGCAAAAAATCTAGCAGTAACCGGAGAACTTAAATTTCTTATAAAGTTTTGTATATAATCGATCCAATCTAATTTTTCAGATGAATTTCAACATGCTTGACAATATTAGTGTAATGCAAGAAAGTCCATGTTCTCAGACGTTTGCAAAGGCAATGTAACAAAACTTTTGAATATTTTGTAAGGCTCAAGGAACATGTGTCTATTATGATGAGCTGTAGCAAAAACATGAAGAAAAGAGTGAAACAACGATATGAAGTACTCCCTAGCTTCGATAATACCAAAATCATCAAAAAATGAAGAGAGCACGATATCCGGATCAGATCTACATGAAGCTAAAGACATTGTGTTAAAGTAATATTAACAAAAAAAATACCAAATTAACTATATGTATCGAGTATGTGCACAGTCATCAATAGCAATATTGAGGTTATAAGGAACTGCACAAAAGTGACACTGCAGAAGCCGATGAGGAGACACATGAGGATGCCATTGAAATCAATCCTTATGTAGCTAGATCAATGGGAGTGAGAAAAGCTAGAGAGAGTGACTCCAAGGATGCTTCCTTGGCGCACTACATAGGACACTTCCCAGAGCAGTTCATCTATTGCATTAGCAAAAAGTATAGTCCTAATGGAGATGAGGAGCTGCTAAAGTGCAAGTCATTGTCCAAACATATTGCACAGGTGGAGCTTGCAAAAGGATACAATAAAACATATTGTATTTTAAGAAGCACAGTAGTAAATGATCTGAGCTCAGGCTTTGAGTCTAGGCTAGTGACTGGAGAGGCCACTGGCCCATTTTCCAAAGAATCTGATATCAACTCATATTTTTGCATCGAAAATTTTAAAGCCTACTCTACTGTCAAGTAAGAGGAAGGCTATTATGTACCAAAAGCTTAATGAATAAAAATCTTTGCAGTTGTGTGTTTTGCTCATTATGATTGAAATTATGTGTTGCTCATCATAAAAGAGGTCACAGAGGAGCATGAGAACTAACAATTTGACTAGGTTAGAACCCCTCTATTCATGCTCCTACGTGATCACGCAAGAGCGCGAAAAGAGAGGTTCTGACCTAGTCAAATTGCTAGTTCTTGCGCTCCTCCGTAATCACGCAGGAACACGAAAATAGGGATTCTGACCAAGTCAAAAAGTCAATTTTTGCACCCCTCCGTGATCATGTAGGAGCGCGAAAAAACTTGTGTTGACCCAATCAAAGGGCTTACTGTCGTGCTCCTCCATGATCGGATTCTAGATTACATACATTTGCATAACAGAATATTGAGAAATCTGCACTAGGAAATATGCATCAGATGAATACAGAAAATTGGCACTTAGGGCTTCTATTATATATGAACACTGTATATTTTGGATACAATTTTCAATCTACATTTTTCTAATTCTCATAGCCAACAATAAGTCACATGGCATGAGTGTTGGCATGTTGGACACACAAGTAGGCATCTTCAAATAGTGTCTTGAGGTGATTCTTAGTAGCTTTCTACAATGCAGATACAGTTGCGCCCGTGATCCAGGACTAAGTTGTCCATCATTTTTTTGATTATTCTCAAAAAAAGGGGCCCGAGGAAGCAAAAGTTTGGTGCTTTTCTGATATTTTTTAATCTCCTCCATTAACTTGGGCTGTCATTGTTTGCGTGGTCGCCTTGGTGGAGGCTGCATCCTATCCATCCTCTTTCCAATCCAGGGTGGCTGTGAATGAGGAGACCCAACATCAGGAGATCCAGCTGATCCACCACCAGCATAAGTTGCAATAGGAGGAGATCCTCCACCCGTAGAAGTCGCAGTAGCAGGAGATACATCACTACTCGCTCTGACGAAATCAATAAGTACTTCGACGTTCGTGAGCACTATTCCGGCCGCCTACACCTCGGATTCGATAAAATTATGAAGTTTTTCATCCGTTGGCGTGGGGATCCAAGATGTAGTCAGAGGGCTCAGCACGACATGGGCAGCCATGCGGAGATTTCTAAGAATCTCATTCCGTCTAATACTCTGAAGCTGCTGCATGGATATCCTGATTCGGCTAGGCACCCTTGCTGTTTGCTTCGTCCTAGCCATCTGCTTACTTCTAGCCATAAACACTCAAAAGTATGCTAAATAGGTCTATGTGGTGTCAAAAAAACAAACCAAAACAGAAATAAAATCTATGAAATTACCATCTCTTCTTCTGGTAAAAGTGAAAAATGAATGGTGAAATTTCTTTATATATTTTTTCACCCATGCATACCAAAGTTCTACTAGCACGTTTTGGCCTATCTTAACTCAATGCAACGTTTTTGGGCAATATCGGATATGTGCGAATAACAAGGTAGAGAGATCACGGACAATTAGTTCTGTGCACAAGTTTGATATATGGTTTTTGGAATATTCTAAAAAATATTCTTCATCAAATATTCCTTTCGAAGGAATATTTCTTTTTTGTACAACTGTAAAGTGGCTAGAATATTCTAATATTTGACGACGCATTTATTTCATGACCTGTTCTGGTGACACATATTCAATTCAAAAGTGTATTAATATCATTTCAACACCAATATAACATTTTGAGTAGATTTTTTTCTTCTACCGCTGTTTAAGTTGTACATATCGTTAGGTTAATGCTTCCTTGCTTCCCCTCCAATTGAGTGAAATTGTACTCTTGTGGCTTTTGGTGAGTCACCTCAGGAGGGCGACTGGCGTTTCGGAGCTCTGTCAAGATGTTTGCCAATGTCATTTTGCATGTGGCCTCCTCATTTTTTGGACACAACTTCTAGAATGTATCATCAATCACTATGTGATCGTCAATATTGGCTCCATTCTGCAATTTCATTAGAGCACTTAGGAGTTCATCCTCTCACAGATGGAGGATATATTGTAGGTCATGAAAAAAAATGTGCTCTCTGCCATTGATGATAATTGGAGAGAGGCTCCTGATTTGCAATGATGTCTCGTTTGCCTCACCACTTTCTGGAGATGACTCAGATACTTGTGGCAAGGACGGTGCTCTTTCTTCTTCTTCATTTATTGGCTCCTCTTCCTCAACCTCGTTCATTTCATAGCATAGAATGGCCTCCTATGAGTCAGCAGGTGTTGGAACAGTTGTATGTTCAAAAAGCAAGAATACAAAGACCATCTCACCTGAAATGATCTTTGATCCTATGTTTAACAAATTGTCCCTATGCTGCTCCTCAACTGTCAAAATTCTATAGTGATTTCTAGACAGATTATTCAAAAATCTATTGAGTCTAGCTACAAATGGTCTATCACCCTTCCATATGTATGTTGGTGGTCTCATCACCACCTCCATCAGTATCAGTGACTGACGACTAACCCTCAGCTGTAGGACCATGCCCGAATGTGAGAGAAGAAGGAAGGATATACCATAAGGTCCGTCATTGAGTACAAAGAGCACAAGAAGAGGAAGCTACACAAGCAAGAGAAGCTCCCGCAGAACCTCAACCTATGGAAGAACAGCACCACCAGTGGCCTCCCCAATGCGAATGGATCAAAATGATTACTTGCATCATCATGAACCACTGTTCCATATGGAAGTGCCAGAGGTCCTGTAGACAGGAGTGCTCACCACTTTACTATCTAACCACGTGAACTTATCTCTCGATGAGTTACTGCGGATTGCATCTCAAGCCAAGAGCATTCTAGCTGAATGGGCCAAAACGAAACTAGAATTAGTAGCAGAAGAGCCCTTATATTGTGCGGGCTACAATGAAACGAGCAACGTCCTCCATATTGGGGCAGCAAGGGAAAGTGAATAACAACACATCACCCTGCCAATCCACCATAAGAGGTTCGAGGATGAAGCAACAGTGGTAGCTCCTGGAGAACCTCAACCTATGGAAGAACCGGCACCACCAGTGGCCTCCCCAATGCGAATGGATCAAAATGATTACTTGCATCATCATGAACCACTATTCCATATGGAAGTGCCAGAGGTCTTGTAGACAGGAGTGCTCACCATTTTACTATCTAGCCGCGTGAACTTATCTCTCGGTGAGTTACTGCGGATTGCACCTCAAGCCAAGAGTATCCTAGCTGAATGGGCCAAAATAGAACCGAAATTAGCAACAAAAGAGCCCTTATATTATGCGGGCTACAATGGAACGAGCAACGTCCTCCATATTGGGACAACGAGAAAAAGTGAATAACAACACATCACCCTGCCAATCCACCACAAGAGGTTCGAGGACGAAGCAACAGTGGTAGATGGAGGATCGAGGGTAAATTTGATCTCCACTACCTTGTACCAGAAATGGGGTTTGCAAGGATTGAAACCAACAAAATCTGCTATCAAATTGGCAGAGCAATCATGTTTCAAACCAAAGGGTGTAGTTGATGACATCCCAGTGAAAATAGCGGGAATGCAGTGATTGTGCAAGTGGGTCACAATTGGGAGACCGGAAAATGCACCTTTGAAAATAGAGAACAGTCTGTAAAGGTCGATCCAGCCATATGGGCCGTGAAACCAATTACACCAAAAGCTGACGACGGATCCTCCACCACTGATCACACCATTTTTTATCGCCCGAGGCAAGCCATAGGTGGCCATTACTACTCTGATGTTGATATCTTGAGATGGACGGATGCATTGGCAACTGTTGACTTATGGTTGGGCATGCTTATCAACCAGATTCTGATCCAGTACCCATTATATCTTCACCCAAGTGCTATACCATGGACACATCAATTACTTTCAAGGTGAATACATGATCAATGTAGCGTGGCTGTCAACGGAAGCTATTGAAAATCCTGTGGACGATGATTTAGTCCCTTGGCAACATGCTTTTACCTACAACAAGGAGACTGAGCTGACTGATGAGCAGATCCTGCAACATATGGATCCAAATCGTTATGGACTGAAGACCAGCTCAACCACCACAGAGATCGTCAATGGCTAAAGTCTCCAAGATAGATCCACCCAAGGCACCTGCCAACAAGAAGAATCAGCTAAGACAACGTTACATCTAGGTGATCCGATGGAGAGATCTACCAGAGGAGGCCATAGCTACGGTGGATGTTGATATTCACAATTATGAAGCGAATATCGCACCGGTTCCTAAGAAAGACAACAAGGATGAACCCAACTACATGGAAAGGAAAGAAAAAAAACAAGTGTTGGAAGTCGGTCCGAATGGACCCAGATGTAGCGTCATCTTCCTCACAGGTGACTGAAAATCCAAAGATTACGAGTCGCGCTAAGATCATCATGTTGAAGGAGGAATCTCATCGGAACGCCAGTTCACGAGATGCCAAAAACCTTCAAGAATTATACCTTAGACGACATAATAATCATGATGCCACAAGCACAAAGAGAATCTAATCAAAATCAAGAACCAGCGGAACAAATCTTTGAAGGACCTATGTGAACGCAACCTATGAATTTAGCTGAGCCAAGAGAAGAACAGAAGATTGTACATGTAGGAGAACAACTGACACCCGCTCAATTCAAAAGAATGTGCACATTATTAGTGGAATACAAAGATTTCTTTACTTGGAGTTACAATGATTTGAAGGGTATACCACCAACCGTAGTCCAGCATACCATACCCTTGGTGGATGGAGCAGTCCCCAAGGTGAGCCGCTACTATCGCTACAATCCTAACTCTACAGAATTGATCAAGTAGGAGTTGCAGAAATTGCTTAATGCTGATTTCATTTATGAAATCGAGCACACTCAATGGGTATCACCGATAGTCATCGTTCCCAAGAAGAATGGTAAAATACGAATCTGTGTGAACCTGAAAGCGTTAAATGTAGTCACCAAGAAGGATCATCTTCCCTTACGATTTACAGAAAGTGTTCTAGATAGAGTAGCGGGAGCAGAAGCCTAGAGTTTCCTGGATAGTTTCAGTGGCTACAATCAAGTAAAAATAGTGCCACAAGATCAGCACAAGACAACATTCACCACAAAATGGGGAGCCTATGCCTACAAATTGATGTTGTTTGGACTTTGTGAGGCCCCAAGTACTTTTCAACGAGTTATGCAGGCGGCATTCAAAGAACATTTGCAAAAGTTTCTGGAGATTTTCTTGGATGATCTGTGTGTGCACGGACCTAACTCTAAGCACTTATCTAATTTAGAAAAGGTGTTGAAGAAATGCCACGAATATCAGATATCCTTGAACCCAGAGAAGTGTCAATTTTGGGTGACACATGGCCTCATTCTTGGCCATATAGTATCCAGACACGGGATCGCCACAAATCTGTCAAAGATAAGAATCATAGTTGATTTGCCACCACCAGGAACGATCAGCGAAGTCTATGTTTTTATGGGTCATGCTAGCTACTACCATAGCTTCATTCTAGATTTTGCGGAGTTGGCATGACCAATCTACAAGCTCACAACGGAACCACATTGGAAGAAGAAAGCCCTATAGGATTTCCAGAAACTTAAAGATGCATTGATCTCTACGCCAATTTTATGCCCACCCAATTGGTCCATAGAGTTTCATGTGCATACGGATGCATCGCAGTATGCAGTGGGCAGTCTTAACCCAGCCAAGTGAACACAAAAAGGATTTCCCAATTCAATTTGCTAGCCGACAACTTAGTGATTCAGAGATAAACTATTCGACCACAGAGCGGGAGGCACTGGCTATGATCTATGCGGTTAAGAAATTTTGACATTATTTGATGACCACACATTTTGTTGTTTATACGGACCATCAACCCTTGCTTTATCTTGTTAATAAAACTCTCAACACAGGGAGAATCACTTGTTGATTACTTCTATTGTTGGAGTTTGATTTTCGGATAGTGGTTCGCAAGGGGAAGCAGCACTATATGGCATATCATGTATCACAAATCAATGGGAAGGAAATTGCAGCACTACCCAACGATGAGCTACCAGAAGTTGCCTTGTTTTACATTGACACTATACCTGAATGGGGGGTCATTGACATTGTTGAGTATATTATGCGGGGCCAATTGAATAAATCCCTACCCAAGGCGGAATAGTGAAAATTGATTCTAAAAGCTAGACCTTATCAGCTGATTGTCGGCCAATTATATCAAAGAGGACCAGAGGAACCCTTCGAAGATGTATTCTTCCACATGAGGCCATCCAAATTATTTCAATTTTGCTTGAAGGCATGGGTGGTGGACATTTTGCATCTACCATTACAGTTCAAAAGATTTTGTAATCAGGTTGCTGGTGGCCAACAATACATAAGCATATAGATGAATACTTGAAGAAGTGCGACGTGTGCCAGAGAGCTAGGAGGCCAACAAGGTTGAACTATGATCTTTTGCACCCATTCTAGCTCAAGCACCATTTGAGAAGTGGGGATTGGACTATATTGGTCCAATTCATCCTGCCGCAAGAAGTTCACAAGCTGGATATATCATCGTGGCTACAGATTATCGCACCAAGTGGGTTGAAGCCAAGGTGGTGCGAACAACTGACGCTCAAGCAACGACCAAGTTCCTGTATGAAAATATCATTGTGCACTTTGGATGTCCAGTGGAGATAGTTAGTGATCCCGGAAGCCAGTTCGTCAATGAGACCATGAAGGTGCTATTGGAGGAGTTCTTCGTGATCCATCGATTCAGCACACCTTATTATCCTCATGGTAATGGGCATGCGGAATCATCCAATAAGATCTTGTGTAGCGTGATCACAAAAACTGTTGAAGCTAGCAGATCTGATTGGGAGTCAAATCTGGATGAGATCTAGTCAAATCAAGAAGAATCCATCAAAAGTTAGCTCACCTTTCACATTTTCATCGATGACAATCTTTACCATTCAACTAACATCATGACTTCTTCTTCCTCTACTGACAATACTCGCACGAAAAAGGTCATCCAATGCGAGATACCTTCTGTCACCCAGATTTGGGCCCTGTCGTCTGATTCCTTGATAAACCCTTGGCTTCAGGCTGTCGGCTCCCTTCTTGAAGCAATGGGATTTTTCTCGATGCTTTTCTCTTCTGACATAAACATGGAGCTAGCTCTCCATTCTTACGCCACGTGGGACGTGCCGAAGTCATGTTTCCATATCCTGTACCAAGTTACTACATACAAGGTACGAATCAATGCTAACTCCATGGTCACCGTCGGCATCGTGTCCGCTGATCGCCAACCCATGTCCCATTGCCAAGCTAAAAGTCTCATTAAACCCTACGTAACGACAACCACTTCTGAGCTCCCAGTGAAAACTAACAACGGGTATTTGATAGAGGCTATCAATGACCCCATAATTCAAGCTGCCGCTTACGTGTTGAACAACGTCTTAGTTGTTTTGACTTTTCGCAAGGACTGCACACAGCCAAATCATGGAATCCCTCATAGAATTCCGGAGCCCCTCGGTGGTGCCATATGACTGGCATACCTTCCTAATGCATGAGCTCTCCATCACTATCAAGCCTAACACGTGTGAGTGCATTGATGCCGGCGAACCCCTGCTCTGTAACTTTGCTTGTGCACTTCTTGAAGAGAAAGTTCGCGGGTTCAACCGCTCCACCATTCCATCTGCCACCATTTCACACACTAACTTGTACCCACCTTCCATTGCATCCACCTCCCAACATCCAGCAGTGACTGACACAATGGCTAGCAAATGCATGCATTGGCGTAGCCTCATCTTCATCTAGCCCTCCTACCACCAGACAATGCATCGCACCGTCACAACCCACTTCCACTTCTTCCACAACCACTGCTTTCGCTTTCGCTCAACCCTTTTCTACCACCACCACTTTTGCTCCTATTGCTCCCATTCCGACATCTTCTACATCTATTCTTGCATCTCCCACCAAGCCCCAACTAGCACCACCATACCGGCCGGTAGCATGAAACAGATTTCGGTTACTTTGGTATGCACTTCATTGGCTATGCCTAATAGTTTCACACTAGACTGGTCAGCTAGTCGGATGGTAAAAGGAACACTTACCATGCGAGTAAGACCCCATTCATGATAAAGCTCGGAGGAAATGATGTTTACTCCAAATCCTCCATCGACTATGACTGATTCTTTTGGAAACCCTCAATGCATGATTGGGATGTTTAGCATCTTTCTCCCATCCTACCCCTACTTGGTGAACTGGTTGCAATCTCTCTACTTCTTCATTTGGCACCAAATTGATAGGGTGTACTTTGGGTTTCTCACTGCCTAGTCCATCTATGTAAGTCTTCAATCCTTCCCATAGGATTGGATGCATTCTGAGTAGGCGTCTTGAGTAGAGTGGCTAAAGGCATTCTGACATCACTTCTCAATAAATCAAATAGGACATCGGTGTGGTCTTTCTCCTCTTCCTTGCTATGGAAAGAGACTTCAAAACCAGAATGCTTGTTCACATTTTGTTCGGTTTCATGGATGAGCTACAGTAACCTAGGACTTACTAGGGAGTAAAAGAAAGTGGTGGGTCGTTGACCATTCTCGCCTTCGGACTGACGTTGGTCCTCTTGGGCTATCTCTCTAGTCTGATCTAGGGCTTGGGCTTCTTTCACCCACTCATTCATTCGTCTAAAGTTACCTTGCTCAATGGTGGAGTTCGAGTATTCACCTATATATAAAGAACCTGATGATCCACTAGTAGGGCCAATGGTAGCATTCTTGAATGGCTCCTTCTCTTTTCATTTCTGGGCTCTAGTCTGGATGAATATTGGCATTGTAGATGCCTTTGGCTCTCCTACCACACTCATCAAGTATAAAGGGGCAGAAACCTCTCCTTGTTTTTCTTTTCTCATTGGGCACGTGAGATATGGGTGTCCTTAACCGCAATCTTGGCATAGTGGGACAAAGTTGCCTTGTGGCTTGTAAGGGCACTCAACGATTCTATATTTCTCTCCGCATCCATAACACCAGATGGGAGCTCTAAATCCAATACCTCTAAGCTGATTGGCGTAGATTGGACTAAGTCATCGTTCTCTTCGTCTATGAGATACACTGGAATAGAGTCCTATGCTTTCTCTTAGGGGTAGTAGGGTTCTTCGGTCACCTCGACCATGTTCAACTATTGATGAGTAGCTTGTTGTGGATTTCGTACTACTAAACCTTGGGTTATGGGGGGAATGGGAGGTAATGCCAATCTAGGCGGTGGTTGGGGTAAGGCACCTTGACGTTGCACCAATGGGGCAGGATTTGGTGTAGGCATAGGCTGTTTGAAAAGACACGTATTTGTCTCTTCTCTGCATTTGCTGCCTAATTTCCTTGGGTAATTCTGCCATGAACCATCTCAGGACACTATGATCTGGGATGCTATCAGGGTCGCATCCACCGTGCAATCTCTTGATCCGTTCAATATAATCGCACAGGGAATCCTGCTGAATACTATGATTGTCCTAATCTCTACTGACAATTTTATAAACATTATATTTGCAATACATATCGCTGAAGACCATTTGGCCGATGAGATTTCCATTGGAAACTCAGTAGATTCTATTTTGACTTCTAAATCTATGAAATCAATGTTAAACAATAACAAAATAAAAAAGATTAAGGCTTCAGTTACTGATAACATTATGAATGAAGTTGGAAAAATATTGGATAGTACATTGGTTCAGGCATGTGATTTTTCTACCATCAAAAGAGAAGCATATGCAACAATGTTTAAGATGATAAAGAAGGCATTTGCACAGGTAAGTATTAAAAAGTTTCCAATCCCACGACCATTTCATCTTTTTAAAAAAAGTGACATGTTAAACCAAGGTATGCAGACAATAGTTGGTAATCCGTCTCATATCAATGAAGTGTATTGCTTGAAAGGAGAATGTCTAGCATATAACAATTCCAACGATTTATTTATTGACATTAATCAGTTACTAACATTCATTTCATCATAAAGTTTTACGGTATCACAAATGAGAATGTCACTAACACGTTGATAGTTGTTCTCAACTTGGATGAGTCTGAAATTATAAAAGGACAAAAAATGGAGAGAGTCAGTCTTATGATCATGAATGGAGTACTTTCAAATTCAGAAGACTTAGAAGGCCTCAACTTCAGTGTTCAATCAAAAAATGATATTTGGTGGTTGGCAGCTTTTCAGGTATAATAGTTCCTTCACATATTCTATAGGGATAATCTAATATGGATTTCATTTGGAAAATCTTCTCTGTGTTAATATTATTCTCAACCATTTTTTTGTTTCTCTTATAGGTGATGAAAGAAGACCATGACATTCTCTCATGGATATTTAAAAGCACGTCATATCCTACCACCATAAAAAATCACATGGATGGAGATCCACTCAATATTCTTGGAATTGGCACGTTCAACATAGGATGGCATTTAGCAGGAGATCTGAAGACATTAGAATGTATGCTCAATGTATCCCATGGCGCTAACTCTAAACACCCATGTTTGTACTGTATGAAGACAACAAAAAACATGACAATGAGTACAAGAATATCAAGAGATCGAGAAGATCCTAATTGGAAACCCGTACTACCGATTCCTCTTCAGAATGTTCAATGTATCTGTACATTGCATGCAGAGGTGCGTATAATAGAAAAAATAATATATCTTTACATCTTGTTTGCATGGACTTCCGAGCTAGAGGCATCTGCGAAGGAAGCTATTTCCAAATTAGAGGATGTGTTGTCTAAAGTAGGCTTACATAAAGGCCACGTTAAAATAAAAAAAAAGTGACAAGCTATCAGGTAAAACAAGAAATATTCATGCAAGTTGAGCCGCTCGAGGATCCAAAACTCGAAAAATTTATATCAAATTATTCTGGCAAATAATCTAAGATTCAATACTCGGTTTGGAAAGAGTAATAGCTGCAACTCAAGATTTTGAAGAAGAAGGTTCTACTCGTCTACACAAAGTAGAAGTTTGGAGAAAATTAGACAACATGGTGAAATACTTGAGAAAAAATAAATTTTCAAATACTGATGTACAAATGATACCGAAAATAACCAGTGAATTTGTGGATGCAGTTCAAAGTGCATGAGGTTTAGATCATATAACTCATTATATGGTAAGATTTCGATATTACACTAGTATAGTCAACTATGTGCAATTAATTTAGATAATTTTGCTACTAATTTGTATTTTGTTTTCATGACATGCAGCACATATTACGGCATCATTCGACATTCTTTGCAAGAAATAGTGGAAGTCTTAGCATGTGGTCATCGCAAGGAATGGAAAAATGTCGTTGGCAAGCAAGAGCGACATTTCATAAAAGTACACAACATGGTGAGACTAGCACAAAGGACAGCTATATATTGCAACTTTTTCAATGGTTTTACAGAATCCAAATTCGTCATAATACAAAATCGACGGATTATAAAAAATTTCAAATAGCATGCAAATTTATACAATAGACATACAGAGAGATTTTGTATATTAAATGAAATTTTTTACAAAGTACAATTCTTCAATATCTACTCTGCTTCCGACACTTTCTCTAATGAAAGTTACAACTTATAATCATGCAACAATTTTCTTCTTTCGTACGGATCCAAGAGCTCATAGTTTTCATGCTTACTCAGATCAACATAGGCAGCATACAATGCAAAATGAGATGATCTGAGCATGGAATTCACTGGTGCATATTCTAAAATTTTAAGTGCAATAGTTTTCTTTACAAACATTATTTTATGCACCTTATTAAAATTATATCCTCCAAGAAAATGAGAAAGTGCCTTGATTGTCATAATCATTGTATCACCATGTCCATGAAAGTTTGAATGGGCAACATTTATCTCATTATTCTTGAAGAACTTCTAATAATGCCCCAGTGCATGATCTCTTGAAAATTCTCCAACAAAAGGTCTCTGCCCTCGACGAATTGCAAAATCATCAAGAAAAATTGTTTCCTGAAATAAAAAAATCCAAATTAAGTTCCAATATAAAATCTGACATAAGGGATCTACTAGTACATAACTTAGATACAAAACTTAAGTATTCGGCTTTGTCTTCCTTGATTACTGTCTCTCCATCAATATTATGTTCACCTTTTGATGTCAATATGGTTCGTGAATAGACAGTTGGTTTTGGAAAACCAAGTTGACTTTGAAATATGAGAAACTCCTCTTCAGAAGGCAAATCATATATTTTTTTGTGCATTTCCTCCACAACCATTTTCAAGCAATCTTTCCCTGAATAAAACTCATTCTTATTTACATCATGAACACCAAGGAGAAGATCACCAACATAAAGATCAACTATATCTGAAAATTCATGAAGCTCTTTGCTCAAAATGCAAAGAGTCTTAGCGTCTGTGAAATAAAAAAGATCCGATATATCTTATAGTGTCAAAAAAAAATTATTATCTATATTATAAGTAGGCAATGTGATTATAGATTTATCAAGAGGGGAAAAAGTAGTGGGAGTTTTAGGGCCTATAAATGTTGTCTTGTTTCTAGCAGGATCAAAATCTGTACAATCTTCTAAACTAACACTTGTATCAATTAAAAAAAATCTCTATATCTACAGGCTTGGACTTGTCAAATTTTGTACCGCTGGAAGAAGCAGCTTTAGAAGTAGAAGAGACAACATCCGAATCGTCAGAAATATATTTAACAAAGAAAAAAGACAAATGCAGACTAAAACTCTACAAATCTACAATTTTTATTGTGTATTTGACAATCATCTACAGACTTGAAATCATTATGCAACTTGGTGAACATTCTGTCAAGCTTAGCTTTTTAAGTATGCTTGCCACCAAGTCTTGATAATGAATCATGTTCTTATTCTGAGATCTGAACAAGGGGGTATTGAGCAGAGACTTAAATTTGAGATAAATCTCAAAAAATGCTTCCACACTAGGACCCTCTATAATAGAAGGAAATACAAAAAGAAAAGGAGCAAATGGTGACTTGAAATACTCTATATTGTCACTAATACCAAATTCAAGAAAAAAAGATAACAGACTAGAATCAAAATTAGACATTTCAACAAAAAGATTTTGGAAATCTGATAAAATCAAGGACTGGATATCGGTCTCAGGCGTGAAATAGAACGTAAAATCAAATTGCAACAAATAATGCACTCGAGATAGACTCTCACAAGACTGAGTATCGATTTCGAACGAGGGATACAGGAGAGAAAAATCGGATGCGAAACACATGCTTGAGAGCGATATCCAAGAAAGGAATATCGGTTTCAAGGCATGGAAATAGAAGCGGAGCGTAAACAAATAAAAAGGTACACTTGAAATCGATATTAGGCGTTGAAATCAAAAAAGTTGCAAAAAATTCACGCTGAAAATGAGAAATTTATAAATAACATTTCACATGTATGGAATTTGATCAATAGGACACGTGTCATTTTGTGATTCGCTGATTCTGTTTGTCCGTACAGATAATAGAATGTCTAGTGGCTTCCAAGTTTTAATCGAGTGGCACCCATTTACTCCTGCTCTTTTTCCATCTTTGATAATGGAAGTATAAGCTCAACATTTTTTTTTTCTATTTGATACCAAAAGCACATGGAAGACATTTTAATTTCGCATTCTTAAACTATCTCATAAATTTTTGCATACAAACATTGTTGGAGTTTTGTATACATTGACACTTGAAAAGAAATCCACAAATATATTCAAAAAAATAAACCAACTTATTCGGACTGTTTTTGAACCCATGCTTATCTTTAATGAACTTTTTATATCATTATATAGTTTGCAATGAAATGATTCTAACACTTCAGCATCTGGAACAACCCATTCATCACTTTCAAAACTAGGTAATGGAATTGGGACTATTTGCCCAAAATTTTCATTTATATCAGGAATATACATTGATTCATAAAAGAAGATTCCACAATTAGCAAGATCTTTTACAGTTCTACCTCTATATTGCAGATGTCCAATATCAGTGTGTACTAAATCTAACACACTTGCAAGAGATCCACTTGGCTTCTATTCATTTATATTGGATGGATATAAATCTGCAAGAGAAAAATGATCAAATTGGCAAGTTTAGTAATAGATGATAAGAAATGACAAAAAGAATCAAAGTATCATAATATATCAATACTCACGGTTGCTTATTTTGTGATCCTGATGGTTGAATCCTTGCACATTTATATTTGAATGCATATATACATGTTGGACTAAAATTTTGGAAACACATTTTCCTCCTAATGATGTCCCGAAATCCAAAATTCTACTCTTCCAATAAGATCGAAATGATAGTTTTGTCCTTTTGCTTTTTCAAAATGTTCTTTTTGATGATGTTTGCATCAGAACCCAAGAGGCTTTTGAATATTTTCTTGGCACCCATAATCCATTGTCATCCTTCTCATTGAAGAGAATCACAGAGTCGATTGAGGAGCACGGCTTCCTTGATGGCGTGCAGGCCAAAATTTGAAACACTGAACTATGAATCTGAGAATATGTGTAGGCGAAAAGCCATGAATATGAAAATATGTGTAGGCAAAAATTTGAAACACTGAACTATTTGGCGCTACGAGTTAACCCTAGTTAGCCCTGTAAACCATGATTTGACAATGTAATTACATTTATGTTACATCGATTTTCTCAATCCAACCATCTGTCATATTCATTTTCAATATTTTTGGGCCTCTTCGGGCAGTGATGAGCTAGAAGGGCAGGCCTCAAGATCCAATACATTTTCACATGTTTCCCGACGAAAAATTTATATATTTAAAAAGTTTTTATTTTATTTATATCTGATAAAAGCTACGTTACGTAGAAGCCCGATATCAAGGTTCCTATTGGTCCACATGGCTACGAAAATGAGAAAGAAAAATAAAAAGGCATTTCAGAGGCCCTCATCGGGCTCTAAGTTTTTCTAATGAGGGAAACAAAAAGGTAAGAAAAAGCCTGTGGGCGAGTAATAAACCTGTCAAAAATACAATAAAATTTTGAGCAAATAACAAACTAAAACCCATCTAATTAGGAGCTTAGCACCGTCTCCCTAGCAATGGCGCCAACCCTTTCTGTGCCTCCTAATCGTCGCGATCAAGAAGGCAAAGACGGGGTTTTGATCTTCAATCGGGTGAGTATCAATGTAGTAACGAGATTCGATCCAATGGGGAGGGGGTTAAACTACAGATCTAGATGGAATCTAAACCTACCAAGGTTGTCAATCTTGGCTTTGGATCTAAAAATGGAATGTCTTAGATGAGGGGTGGGTTTCTTGACATTCTTCTTGGCTCTTTTTGGGTTTTGGTGTATGAAGATTCTCTTCTTGGATCTTGGCTTTCTTGGTGAATCTAGGCTTCTTGAGCTCTAGATCTTCTCCTCTTGAGGCTTATCTTCTCAAGGGAGGAGTGCAATGGAAGGAGAACCTAACTAATGGATGTTATTGATCACTTCTCAATGGATTTATAACTCCTTTCTTGCAAATGTGTGGTGTCGATTGATGGATGAAAGCTAGAGCTAATGATCTTCTTTAGTGTGATAGCATGATTAGAAATCAACAATCAAGAATTCATACATCCACAATCAAACATACAATGGAAAAATAAGATGTAAGAGGAGGAGGCTTTTCTTCTCTCTCTCTCTCTCTCTCTCTCTCTCTCTCTCTCTCTCTCTCTCTCTCTCTCTCTCTCTCTCTCTCTCTCTCTCTCTCTCTCTCTCTCTCTCTCTCTCTCTCTCTCTCTCTCTCTTCTTATAAATGAAAAGTGAGTACAAAATGGCGTCACATCCCTACTTATAGACAAAGCTAGGGCTAGGGTTTTTGGTTCACCCAAAAACCATATGCCATAACAACTTGACTATCTTAAAAAGTTAAAAGCCAAAATGCATTTAAAAACTGCTTGGGTCCTTTCTTATTTTTGGCCCATTGGAATGGAGATCTAATTCTATTTCTTACGCCGTCGGCTTACGAGTACAATGCACCTTCTAAGGGTGTCTGACGTTATATTTACAATTAGATCTGATTCTTTTTGCCGACTCAGCCATGCTTTTATTCTTTTCATTGTAAGATGTGTCGGGGAGGCGTTGGGCTTTGGTTTTACTCATTGGTCCGCGACTTGTTGACCTTCTGATATTGGCGTTCCTGGTAAATCTAGATTCAGGAACTCCTTCTTGGTTCATTGTCGACGCTCCATAGTGTAGTTTGGCGGCTCGATTCCTTCACTTGATATTCGTTAGGCACTTTCGGCATCTGGAATCCGTTAGAAGAATCTTCACCAGAATCTTCTAACAGACACTACACATGATTATTTATTGACTATAGAATAATTAATGCTTGGTTGACTATTTGAAGCAATTTTATATTATTACTTACAATAGTGTGGCTAGAAATTAGTAAATCTTGTTGTCATCAAACAAATGTCCACTATGGTTGTTAATGGGCTCTTTGTTAGTACACTCAACTTGGTAAAGAGATGTCCCATACTCGACAACAAGGGTCAAGTTGTGGGTAAAAAAAAATTTGATTTCATTAAGGAAATACATCAAGCTTCCCTTTACTTCCGCCTAGATATGTTGTCAATCGCTTTAGGACAACCGCACCTAAAATGAGATAGCCCACCTACTTAGATTCCACTATGTTGGATATTTTATGATAAATGGTAGGGAGAGAACAAGACTCAATGAAAGCGACCTATAAGACTCACACAAAATTGATTAATATATACATCTCTCTATCTTTCTCTTTCTTTCTTTCTTTTTTTAATTTTTTTTTCTCTTGTACACATACACAAAAATATACAAATTTTGTATCTTTCTCACATTTTTCATAGACCAGATGTTCAGGATGGAGTCCATGATGTTGTGGCCTTTGACAAAACCAGACTACTCTCATGAGATAATACAGTTGATATCACTTAAAGATACGCTTGCCTGCAGATCAAGTGCATCAAACTCATGATGATTCGCCAGACACTCTATGGCATAGGAGACTATGCCATATGAATTCAATGCACTATACCAAGCAAGCCATCATGGAGCAATCACAGGGGTGAGCATCTTGAATGCATCCAGTTCGACGACTTGTGATGCATGCTTGAAGGGTAAGATGTCATGCATTCCATTTGTCAAGGACTCCTACAAAACGACTAAGAATCTGGAGTTAGTGCATTCTGACATCTGTGGACCTTTCAATGTGATCTCAGTAGGAGGCTCGAAATATTACATTACCTTTATTGATGATTACAATAAATTTTCCAGAGTGTATTCTATTCACAACAAATCAAAAGCATTTGACAAATTCACAGAGTATGTGAATTGGGCAGAGAGATGCACTGGTAATAAAGTGAAGCAGATCAGGACAGATCGAGGTGGAGAATACATCTCAAATCGCTTCATTGACTTCTGCAATGATCATGGGATCATATCTTTTTGGATATGACAATAATTTGTCACACTACAGAGTCTACATGCCAGAGACAAAACTGTGAAGACAATCAGAGATGTCAAGTTTGATGAGAGCAGAACAATGGCCAAAGATGATCCTGTCAGTTATGAAGTTCTTGAAAGAGCCAACTGTGACAGAGGGAGCAAAGGATGAACACGAACATGAAGATTTTTGAGTCGCTTGGCATTTGAGTGACAAATCAAACGAAGAAAATTCTGCACAAATCCAGGCTCAACACATTGAAAGATTGCAAAACGAATTTTGCAATATCTTCAATTAACAAAAGATTTTGGTTTGTGTTATTGTCGTGATGCAGAGTTCTAGATGCTTTCCTACACTGTTGCTAGCTGGGCATCCCTCAAGGACGACTGCAAAAGTGTCTAAGGAGGATGCACCATTGCTTCAGGCGCAACAATTCTTCTCGGTAAACAAGAAGCAAACCATTCATCCTACGAAGCAGAGTACGTTGCAGCAACAAAGAGGGCCAACAAAATAATTTGGCTCAAATAGTTCCTTGACGAACTGGACGAAACGAGGAATGAACCTCTGGTTTTACAGATGGAGAACACATCTGCAATACATCTGACAAAAGACCATGTGTTTCACTCAAGGACAAAACACATTATAATCAAGTACCACTTGATAAGGGATCTGATCGGGAAGAAAATGCTGCAGACTACTTTCATTGGAATGAAAGACATGGTTGTTGACATTTTCACAAAGGCTTTAGACAAAGGTCTGTTCGAGAAACAGAGGAGCAGTCTTGGAGTCGTCAAGCTATCATGTTTTGAGAGGGAGCTGAAGAAACAAAATGTTTCTATTGCCAAAGCTTTGCTAGCTTTCAATCTTGAACTTTTGACAAAAGACGACACGACATGACATGAAATCAATCGTGCTCCTCAAAGGGTCAAGAATATTAGCCAAGTACCATGGGATACCAGTATTTGATCAAATATCATGACATCATCAAAAGTACTCTTGATTGTGGCTAATCTGCCACTCTTGTAATCTGTGATTAGTTGTAGATGTTTAATCTTTCTGATCCGAAAGTTTCACGATGTGACACAAAATTTTTCGTAAACTATATACTTTATGTTTTGATGCATAAAAGAAGAAGACGAAAATATACAAAATTCATGTCCGCCTGTGAGCGAGACAATTTTGTAGAGGATCTGTAGATCCAGAAGTCCGCTAGTAAGCGAGACACGAATCGTGGAAGGGTTCGCATAGCTTTTTATTTGTTCTATGAATAGCATAGGTTGCAGTTAAGTTTGTGGAGACAAAATAGTAGTTTGGGACAAAAGTGCACTGTTGATTGAAACAAATATGATCTTAACATATCAGAGTATATGGACATGAAGAATGCACTTTTGGTTGTGCACGCTAGTACAAAAATGTTTCATGCTTGATCTTGATGTACTAGTTGATGATCTACCTCCTGATATTTATCGCTGAATGATCATTGTAGATCAACGTCTAAGTATAAGGAGTTATCATTATACTAGTTCTACTTGATCTGTCCTATGTTAGATAGCATTCGTGTGGATATTAATCAGAAATTTGTATATAGTAGGTGAATTGTCAACATCATCCTTTGATCGTGACCTGGGTCAGAATAGTTGACAATATCGAAATAGGTTCCAAGTCAAAATAAGTGTTGGTTCGAAATAGAAGCCAAACCGATTAGATCCATTTGACCTAGGCCAAGATCGAAATCAATTTTTGACTCTCAAGGGTAAAAAAATAGACATTGATTATTTGTCTAATTTTTTAATTTTCTAAGTATGTTACAGTTTCAGAATGCTCATTAAAAAATAGATTTTCATTTGAACTTTGAAATCCAACACTTCCCCTTATTGTGGATCTTAAAAATTTTTAATGTTCAGATTTAAAATATTATTAAATTTGATATGATTGCCTTGTGATAGTGCATAAAATATGTCCTGTAGTAATTGAGTAAAACTTCTTTGCTCTGCACCTTTTCCCTAAGATAATGGTATCTGATTTTGATATGTTTTAGTGAAATCTCATATTCAAGAATAGTGCTATTGTGCTTTGATTGTCATAATAGAGAACGTTGAGCAAGGTCGATTTCTACAAGCAGGTTTCTGAGCCAAATTTTCATTGGTATCATTTGTGATAGTAATGTATTTTAATTCTGTTGAAGATAATGTTATTGAGGTCTGTTTTTGGTTGTTCTAGAATATTGGACCTTGGTTAAATAGAAATACATAACCAGAAGATGATTTTCTAGTGTTAATATCCCCTGACCAATTTGCATTTGTGACCCTTCAAAAATATTGGTAGACTAGTTGTCTTTGTAGCAGATGCACAACTCCTTAGGCTTGAATATATTTCAAGACCCTCAAGAGAGCTTTTGAATGTGTCATTCCTAGACTATAAAGAAATTGGCTCAATGAGCTTATGGCGTATGCTAGATCAGGTCGAGTGCATAACATAGCCTACAATGGAATGAAAAGGATATTGCTTCATGGCCTCTTTTTTGCCTCTGTTTGCGAGCATTACTCCTTTGATAATTTTAATCCTAGATCTAGTGGAAAGTAGCTCGACTTACAATTGGACATGCCATATTTACTCAACACATTTTTCAAATATCTTTGTTGACTGATGTAGATTAGTTTTCTAGGTCGATCTCTATGGATTTGGGGATTTCGAGACAATAGTGGGTTGGGCCCAAGTCTATCATCTCATACTCTTTTGCTAGCATGTCTTTGACATCCTTCAAATATTTCAAATCATTACTGAATAACAATGTATCATCAACATATAAGGTGATGATTATGAAGGAAGTAGAAACATATTTAAAATAAACATTCAAATTTGCTAAGTTGGGAATAAAACCATTCTTTATAAAGAATTGATTAGTTCTGGCCCTTGGGAATTGTTTCAGCCCATAGAGAGAGCTTTGTGAATTTTGCATACAAGGTGTTCTTGTTGTTTGACCTCGTATCCTTCCAGTTGTAACATAAAAATGTCCTCTTCTGGTCTCATTCAAAAATTCTCGACATCCATTTGGTGGACTTCAAGATCAACTGCAGCTACATTAGAAAGTAGTAATCGAGCTCTATGATTCACTTCTCTTTATGTTATTGATACTCGCTCCTACGACTGAATAGCATATCTAATTTGAAGAGAGCATGGATGTCATAGACGCCTAATTGTTTCGCTCTCTTCATAGCTATCAAGACACCTAGATAAATATTTTTATCAAAAGATTGATCTAAGTAATACTCTGAATTTGATAGTTCAGATCGATCCTCTATAATTCATTGTTTTTTTTTGTTTGGTGAAGTTTGAATCCTCTCCAGTGACACCCAAACAACTCACCCTCCTCCATTCTTAGCATTCGACACTAGGTTGCTAGTTTCTCTCATCTCTTCATATATTCACTTGCCATGGCTCGGGAGTGAGGTGTTGCTTACATCTCTAGTTGGATGGGTGGTTTGGTTCTCACTGGTCTCTATGTATGTTGATCATGTCCTCATCTTATTAGTATTCTTGGTTGTCTTAATAGATGTCATCTTTATTGAGGATCAGTTTATTGACTTTAAAAACAAGAGCAAAGCTTCAGATGGACTATCAAATACTCCTACCATTGACATGACAATTCAAGTCTCAGGTTCGAATACATCGACAAATGAATAGCTTATCAACAATGAATATGAAGAAGACATTGTAACTCAGGAGCAACGAAACCAAAGACATGATTATCAGCCTATGCTACCTCCAAGAAGATCGACAAGAGTGCACACATAGCCTAGAAGGTATATTGATGAGTTTGCTTGCTATTTAATTCAAGAATCAACTATTGTTGATAAAGCCGCCTCAGCCAGTCAAATTTCAATCTTTGGAGAGAAGCATGTTGGCCTTGAATCTAGCTCAAAACCTCCCTATTGGGTGCTAGACACTCGAACTCGACAATCATTGTAGGATGTAAGAGTTCTTAACAAACAAAATAACAATGAAAATTATTAATGATCAAATTGAACTATCGAAATCTAATTATTACTTGAATCGTTCTTCGATTGGTAGAATATATGGGTAGGTGTCTTAGACAGCCATGGAGAGAGAGCAAAATAGTTAGGCATTTGTGATAGTTGTGTGCTCTTCAAATCAGATATTCTACGTTAATTGATGGAGTGAATATCAATAAAGAAAGAGAAAAATGAATTAGAGAGCATTTGACAATGCCAATGCAAATATAAAAAATAGAATCTATATTTTGGCTGTTGTGATAACAACGATCAGATCACAAAGGATGAATCATGTGCCCACACAATACTGGTGTGCTGATAAGCGTTGTAATCCTACTACGCTTGTTATAGATTAAAATGATATCTCTATCTTCTCAAATTGTTCTCACTCTCTCTTAGAATCCGATTCTCAAAAATTAGATAGTCTGATGCAATGGATTTCGCACTTGAACTCTTGCTCGCTAACTATTTTGATGTATCTTGCTTATTCTAATTTCTTAGTATATAAAAAAGTTACAGAGATCATGGCTAACTAGAGGGTTTAGCCATGATGTAAAGTTTACAAAATAAGGCTAAACTGTTTAATATAAACTATTCATTTTACAGATGTGAAATTGGACACTTGTTGTATAGTAGCATATTTGAATGGTGACGTAGTCTACTTTGGATTTGATAGAGAGTGAGCTCCATTTTGAGTGGTACCATTCGACATTCGATAGTTCTCGACAATGTCGAAAGTGTTGAAAGTTCAACAGTGTCTACAAGGTCGATAGTGATGACAATATCGATAGTACTTCAATGTCAATGTCTCTGCTTCAAATATCCATGTATTTCTACATACTATTCAAATGTGCATGTAAAACTACAAATTTTCTCAAATAATCATCCATTTTTGCAGATTGTTGTAGAGAGTGGATATTTACATCATACAGGAGTACTCAGAAGATGAATTTCCTTAACTTTTAGGGCATCTGGCATTTTGCGAAAAATACAACACTGCATTTTTACTCGCACTTCTTGATAGGCAAAAAATGCAAAAAACGCGACATTGTATTTTTACTTGCAATTTTTGACAGTGTCGCTTTGAGGGAATTGATTGTAGCAAAAGGTGATAGTGTTGGGTTTTGTAGTGAGAGAAAATTCCCGACATTGTTGTCAAACTCCATGTATTTCTACAGATTGTGTAAAAACACTTGTTCATGGTGGCTCATACTTACTATAGAGTAGCTATGACAGTGTCCCAGCATGCAGCAAGAGTGGAGGAGTGGTAACGCACTCAATGGTTGCCATGTAGCTCAAATGTCTTCGGGCCACTTAAAGACGACACAATCTTATGCGCTAGGCAATGGAAGGCTACATAAAGCTCATCCAAAAATTACGCAAACAACAAGTCGAGATAGATGTTGAGCTGCAGGATATAATTGCCATGGGACTGGTAACCGGTTAGTAGTGGGGGAGTGTGGAGGTTGGAATACAAGGACTAAGGGGCATCTCAATGGAGCCCAAGGTAGTTTGGGAAAGTGGTACCTTACAAGGGAAAGCCCTCTATAAATAATCAATTTTGTTAAATTAATGACCCAAGTATAACATCCTACATGTATACCCATTAGTAATTAGTGAAGTTAAGGCCCCAGTTCGACATCTTATGAGTATAAGTCCAACTTGTGGTGCCATTAGTTACTAGGGGCAAGAAAACAATATTGGCAAGTCTCAAGGTTTAAACTTAGACTTAAATGTTATGTAGAAGTCAAAGTCAAGTTTCCAAAAAGAGACTTGCGTTGTATTCTGAGACTTGAAATGTCTTGTCCCATAAGCAAATGTGGAAAGGAAAACTCAAGTTTCTTTAAGAAGAAATCTGCTCTATGTAATTTTCATCCATAATACAAGAGAACAAGGTTCTATCATTTTGGGTCCACATGTGCTTGCTTTGGTGTTTGGCTAGCTTAACTTTGTGTTTGATTGTATTTTCTAAAGTTATTGCTAATTTGGCTCCTAGTTTAGCATGTGTGTTTGCTTCTAAGATTATTTTAGTTAGTGTTGCTTGGAGAGAGAGTGTAGGAGGGTGTGGAGCCCATGTTAGAGAGAGAGAGAGAGATAGATAGAGAGAGAGAGAGAGAGAGAGAGAGAGAGAGAGAGAGAGAGAGAGAGAGAGAGAGAGAGAGAGAGAGAGAGAGAGAGAGAGAGAGAGAGAGAGAGAGAGAGAGAGAGAGAGAGAGAGAGAGAGAGAGAGAGAGTTTTGAGGAGTTGAGTTTGCTTTAGTTATGTTTCTTGAAAGAATGCAAGTAGAAACTAGATTCCTGTGGATAGTTTGCCAGAAATAGGTATTTTCAATGCCCTTAGTTGGATCGAGCCCGCTCTCCATACTCCATACTACAAACGACCTTGAGAGAGATGGCAGCCCTTCTCTTTCTTGTTAACAAATGACTTTGAACATGCTCAAATTTTGTCCAAATTTTAGAATGTTTGGACTCTTTTGCTCCTTCTTAACTATGTTTCAATCTTTGTGTATTTTTGCAAAACCTTTCAAGTAGCTCATGAATAAACGAGTGTGTATACAAGTAAGAAGAAGTCCTTAGAGAATTTAAATGAGTGAGTGGGAGTAAGATTAAATTCAACATTAAGTGCCATCATGGAGGTGAAGATCATATTTCCAACATTATAAAAAAGAAAAAAGAATAATTTACTCTTGTATATTTATCACTAAGGGAGAGTATTGGATGTGAAGAATTGAAAAAGATTATCTATGTTAGATATAGGGGTCTTATGTTTTTTTTTACATCAAGCATCTAGGTGTAGGATGTTGATAGGAATAAATTTGGCATAGATGGCAAATTATGCATTTCCACTTGTAATGCCACTATTGAGCCAAAATAGAGTAAGAGGCTAAACACTTGCTAATTAGAGTGTAGACAAGTGTAAAGTTTTTGTTTGATGAATTCCAAGAGGTCCAATAGGATATAGAGGTGGAACCTTGTGAGGTCCAATAGGAAATTGAGGTGTGCTTGAATATAGTCCAATAGAATTAAGAGGTGCATAGATTAATGATCCAATAGGATCAAGAGATGACAAAATGTGGTCCAATCATAGTTAAGCATAGTGGTAGCTCGTGGACCTACTAGTATCATTGTACTCCTCATTTTGAAGTCAATTGATTTGGTGATTTCATGGATTTTGTGAGTTATTGGATTTCTAGCTTTCTCTCTCTACCCAAGAGCTCTTGATGCATTTTCTCTCTCTACCTGAGGAGAGCAGCTTGTTTTTACTTAGATTATTTTTTGAATACTTCCCACACGTGTGAGTGAGAGTTGGAAGTGATTGAATGCATGTAGTAGTGTGTTTTTGCCATAGGATTCAAGATTGATCTTGAATCTCAATCTAGTCTTGATCTTGGTGCATCTACACACCTTAGGAGATCACAAGTACATGTAGTGGACAGTCCACACGTGCGAAATTCAACATGGTATCAGAGCCTACCTAAGGTTACCATGCATTTTGATCCATCTAAGTGAAAATTTTTTCATCAATCTTGAGCTAGAAGTTGTCAAGGCCCATTTTCCTAGCTATCTTGTTCAATCTTGGATCAAAAAAGATCAAAAGGACATTGATTGGGTCTGACCTGGTACTATACGGCATCAGGTGCTCAGACACGTGTGAGGAACATCCAATTTCAGTTTGGAAGTTCTCTCTCATGTTTGATCCATTTATCTTGGTTGATAGCTTGTTTTGAAGCTATTTTTGTCTAGTTTCTGTTGCAATCAGTTTCATTCCGTTTGGTTGAGCCAATCAAAAGTTATAAGCTTTTGAAGAGGGTTAGGTAGGGCACCTAGACCTGGGTGGACACATTTGGTTTGGTCAAGAGATTGCTTGGTTGATCCAAAATCACAGTTGTATGCTTGCCAATCTCATCTATATGTGATCTAGGCACTGTTTTGAGATCTTAGCCATTTTGTTTCATGCAATATCATTGTATTTGAGTCAAATTTGGTTTCTTAGTGTATTTCACACGTGCTAAGAGTGTTAGATCCTAACTTTGCCTATACTCCATCATTTGATGTGAAATAGATCTTGTTTTAGAGAGATTTGAGTAGCTAGTGAGAATCAATTCACAAATTGTTGTAAGATCTTTCATAGGAGGAGATAGTACTCAATTATTGGATCCTATTGAAAGTGTGTAACAACATTTATTGTTCATCATTTGAGTTTTCTTCACTTCAAATGTCTTCAATGGGTTCATCCTTGTTGGAACCAAGTGAAAGATTGACCACTTCAAATTATTCAATTTGGAAAATGAGGATGGAGTCCATCTTGATCCTTCAAGACGTGATGGACATAGTTCTTGGCCTTGAAGAAGAACCACAAGTTTTTCAAGAGGTTCAAAAATACAAAAAGAGAGCTAGGATGGCTCTCCACTACATTAAGATGAATGTCTCTAATGAGATATTGAGGGAGATAGGTACTTGTACAACAGCCAAAGAAGCTTGGGATTGTCTCAAGACTATCTATGAGGCTAAGAATACCTCTAGGCTTCTCACTCTTAGGAATCAAATCTTTCAAAGTAGCCAAAAGAGTGATGAGAGTGCATCTAGTTATGTTTTGAGAGTAAAATATAATCATAGAGAGCTTGCTTGTATTGGTGATTCCATCAATCAAAATGAGCTAGTTCAAGTCATTCTCAATGGCTTGAGAAGTGAATTTGATAATCTTGTCCAATCCTATGCCATTAAGGAGGAGCTACCAAGTTTGGAGGCTCTCCAAAGTGTGCTAATTTCAGAAGAATCAAGACAAGAGTACAAGCTCTTGAGGATGGACAAGCTTTCTCTCACTCATAATGATGGCAAAGCTCTCTTTGCCAAGGATAAGCACAAAGAGAGGAGCAAGAACCAACATCAACAATCCTCAAGCAAGGACAAAGTCAAATCCAAAGACAAAGATGAGGAGGAAGATGATTCCTCTAATGCTTCATCATCCAAGCTCAGGAAGAAGAAGAAGATCAAGTGCTTTTATTGTGGCAAGAAAGGTCATTATGCCACCAATTGCTTCAAAAAGAAGAATCAACTCAAGCAAGCCAATATTACCAATGACAAGGAAGACACTATTGCAAGTTATGGAGAGGGATCTCTTATGGTCTCTAGTTTCTCATCTACTCCTTTCAAGAAGGACGGCCTATGGTATATTGATAGTGGAGCCTCTTCACATATGTGTAGCTCCAAGGACTCTTTCTCTTCTATTGCACCTTATGATGGAGTGAAGAAATCAATATACACTGCAAATGATTTTGAATGTCCTATTGAAGGCATAGGGAACATTCCCTTGAAGCTTGCATCCTCTAAAGTTCTTTCTCTCTCTAGAGTTCTTTATGTACCTAAGCTTACCAAGAATCTTATTAGTGTTGGCCAATTGCTTGATAATGGCCTTGATGTAAAATTCAATGTTGATACTTGCACTATCAAGAAGAATGATGAGATACTTGCATTAGGATCTAGATTTGGTGGCATCTATAAACTAGATCCAAATGAGTATGTGAATGCTTGTAATGTTGCTCTTGTGAACAAGCTCTTTATGGAGGAATTATGGCATAGGAGGTTGGGACATCCCAACTACAAATCCATGCTCTCTATGATCAAAGAATCCAAAGCTATTGGCTTGCCAAAGTCATTCTCCAAGAAGATCAAGCCTTGTGAGGCTTGTGCTATTGCTAAATCTCACAAAAAGCCATTTACAAGATCTTCTATCAAAAGCAAGCATCCTTTGGAGTTAATCCACTCGGATGTGCATTTCTCATCAACTACAAGCAAGGGAGGAGCCACTTGTTTTGTTACTTTCATTGATGATTACACAAGATTCACTTGGATATATCTTCTTGCTTCAAAATCTATGGTGTTTGATCATTTCCTTATTTTCAAAGCTTATGTAGAGAAGCAATTCTCATTCAAGATTAAAGCTCTTAGAAGTAATGGAGGTGGTGAATATATCTCCAATAAATTTCAAGATTTTTGTGAGCTTGAAGGCATTAAAAGAGAGTTTTCTTGTGCCTACTCTCCATCTCAAAATGGAGTGGCCGAGAGAAAGAATAGATCTCTCTGTGAATGTGCAAAATCTATGAGAATTGAGGCATCTTTGCCCAAAGATTTTTGGGGAGAAGCCATTAACTGTGCAAATTATCTTTGCAATAGGCTCCCACATATAGCTCTTGGAGGAAAGTCACCATATGAAATCTTATTTTTGAAGAAGCCTAAGGTTGATCACCTTAGAGTTTTTGGATGCTTATGCTTTGTCCATATTCCCTTGGAAACAAGGAAGAAGGAAGATCCTAGTGCATGCAAAGGGATCATGGTTGGATACTCATCCACCAAGAAGGCCTATAGAGTCTTTATACTCTCTACTTCTCAAGTTATTGAAAGTAGAGATGTCTTTCATGAAGATCAACACTCATCATTTGAAGAGGCCGAGATCAAGAAATCTATGGATGCATCATCAATTATTGATTTTGAAGACAATCATGATGTGATGGGGTCGAGATTTGAAGAAGACTCTCCTCGGAGTTTTTCACCAAGAAGATCCATGAGAGATAGATCCGAGCCTAAGAGGCTCTCATATGTTGACAAAGGCTAACAAGTGGATCTTGATTCCACTAATTATGTTTTTTATGTCTCTCATGAAGAGCCAAAGAATGTACAAGAGGCACTCAATACCAAGGAGTGGTATGATGCCATGAAGCAAGAGTATGATGCATTGATCACGAACAATACTTGGGAGCTTGTGGATCCTCCTTCCAACAAGCATGTGATTGGTTGCAAGTGGGTATTTCGGATCAAGTTCAATCATGATGGCACCATCAACAAGCATAAAGCAAGATTATGTGCCAAAGGATTTGCTCAAATCCATGGTCTTGAGGAGACCTTTGCACCCGTTGCAAAGATGGTGACAATAAGAATTCTTATTTCTCTTGCTTGTTTTTTCAAGTGGAAGGTGTTCCAATTAGATGTATCCAATGCTTTTCTAAATGGTTATCTTGAGGAGGAGATCTATATGGAACAACCTCAAGGATTCATCAAGGATGAGTCCAAAGTGTGCTTGCTCTTCACAAGTCTTTAAGGACTCAAGCAAGCACCAAGATCATGGTATGCAAGACTTAACTCTTTTCTTATCTCACTAGGATTTACTCTTAGTGACTATGATCCTTCCATGTATCTAAAGTTTGTTGATAGCAATATTGTCATTCTTCTAATTTATGTTGATGACATTATTCTTTGTGGAAGTTGTATCAAGCTAGTTGATGAAACCAAGCTAGCACTTGGATGTCAGTTTAAAATGCAAGATCTAGGAGAGATACATTACATCCTAGGCCTAGAAATTGATTTTTATGAAAATCATGTCTTTATATGCCAATCTAGATATGCTCACTCTATGTTGAAAAAATTCCATATGGAAAATTCTAAGAGCATAGATACTCCAATGGAGCAAATTGTAAAAGATCCTAACAAAGGTGATGAAAGATCCTTTGAGGACATCACACTTTTTAGGAGTCTTGTAGGCTCCTTGATTTGGCTTACCATTACTAGGCCCGATCTTAGTTTTTGTGTGCACAAATTGAGTCAATTTATGCAAGAACCTAAGATCCATCATTGGAAGATGGCCAAGAGGATTCTAAGATATGTATCTTCATCTTGTGATTATGGTCTACTCTATAAAAGTGAAGATCTATCCATTATTGGCTACTCGGATTCGGACTTTGCAAGTGACAAGATGGATCGAAAGTCTATTAGTGCATACACTATCTTTCTTGGAGGCAATCTAATATCTTGGCTTTCCAAAAAGCAAGATACTGTATCTCTCTCTTCATGTGAGGCCGAGTACAAAGCACTCACTACAACTACCAAAGAAGTGCTTTGGATCAAGAGGTTATTAATGGAACTAAAGTGCATCAAGGAGGATGATCTACCAATGATCAAGTGTGATAACATCTCAGCCCAAGCTCTTGCCAATAATCCCATATTTCATGCAAGAAGCAAGCACATAGAAGTGGCACACCATTTTGTGAGAGAAAAGCTTATTGGAGGAGAAATCTATTTGGAGCATGTCAACTCGTCCTCTTGTATTGCCGATCTACTCACCAAGCCTTTGAGCAAAAGTGCTTTCATCAAGCATAGATCTAATCTTGGAGTTATATCAAGATCAATGCTCAAATCTTCATAGATAATTTTTTAGGAGGAGTGTGAAGAATTGAAAAAGATTATCTATGTTAGATATAGGGGTCTTATGTTTTTTTTTACATCAAGCATCTAGGTGTAGGATGTTGATAGGAATAAATTTGGCATAGATGGCAAATTATGCATTTCCACTTGTAATGCCACTATTGAGCCAAAATAGAGTAAGAGGCTAAACACTTGCTAATTAGAGTGTAGACAAGTGTAAAGTTTTTGTTTGATGAATTCCAAGAGGTCCAATAGGATATAGAGGTGGAACCTTGTGAGGTCCAATAGGAAATTGAGGTGTGCTTGAATATAGTCCAATAGAATTAAGAGGTGCATAGATTAATGATCCAATAGGATCAAGAGATGACAAAATGTGGTCCGATCATAGTTAAGCATAGTGGTAGCTCGTGGACCTACTAGTATCATTGTACTCCTCATTTTGAAGTCAATTGATTTGGTGATTTCATGGATTTTGTGAGTTATTGGATTTCTAGCTTTCTCTCTCTACCCGAGAGCTCTTGATGCATTTTCTCTCTCTACCCGAGGAGAGCAGCTTGTTTTTACTTAGATTATTTTTTGAATACTTCTCACACGTGTGAGTGAGAGTTGGAAGTGATTGAATGCATGTAGTAGTGTGTTTTTGCCATAGGATTCAAGATTGATCTTGAATCTCAATCTAGTCTTGATCTTGGTGCATCTACACACCTTAGGAGATCACAAGTACATGTAGTGGATAGTCCACACGTGCGAAATTCAACATTGAAAAGTACCATGCTAAGTTCAAAGCACTTGATGAGACATTTGTACTGATATATAGGATTTACAGTTGTTTATCTCTAAGTAGTTTTGTATTCATTGTCTTCATTGTCAATTATGAGGAGAATTAGGATTGTACTGGAGATGGTGTGTGTTCTGTTCTCTTGCATAATTTAAATATAGTGCATTGTGAATGATGAATTTAATGATGGTTGCTTGTAATAGATGAAAATGAGGGAATTTTAATTCCACTTCAGGCTCCATTTGATCCAATTGCCATTGTATGCTACCAATCATTTCATTTTAGGTATCCACAACAATGTCCTAGACTTGATATTTTATACAAGAACCTGCTCTAAACAAATGACCCTCATGAAAATGAAGAAATTGGTATTGATCAATAGTTTCAAGGCTCATTACATGCACATTTCTCGAATCAAACTTTCGACAGGTTATCAAATTCTTGTTGACCTTAATCGACTCGAAGTTATTTGGAGGAAAATCAAACCTTTGTCGACCTTTCATGACTTCAAATACGTTCGACGAATAGTCGAATCATTGTTGACCTTACTCGACTTGAACATATTCGACCTTTGTCGAGCCTTGACAACCCCAAAGACATTTGATAGATTGTCAACACTTTGTCGACTCTTATCAGTTAGGACTGCACAATTTGCATGTTAACTATATTGTACGCTTCACTTCATGGTTATTCTAAGCTACTTTTAAGAACACTTAATAGTATCTATAACTAACTAATTAAGCTTCATTACTCATATGTATAATCAAGCCTAGACATATTAGAATGTATGATGAGATCTAGATGTTTTTTGCAGATGCCTAGTACATTGTTATTCAGTCCTTATACTGTTTTTCTAGGCCTATACACTACTTAAAGTAGATTACTTACAACAATCTTTCTATTCACACATACAAATTAATATAATGTGCATTTCCATCAAATGTGATTGCATCATGTGTGAATGATTGATTTTATTTTTACAATCATTGTGATGTTATCTTTTACTATTGTGATTTGAGTACCAATTCTCATAGTGTTCAATTGAGTCGAAGTGCAGAAACATAGTTGTCTTAGACACTTCAGTATTTATGACACTATGGTTGTCCTTGACTCCTTCTAACTCAATCAAGTGTAGGTTCTGTCGTAAAAATGATCCATCTTCCTAGACATAGTTGAGTGCTCGTTATCAGAGTCTTCCATAGTGCACACAATGAGCAATCAAGATATTTGAGCTTGTGTCGAATTTTTCAATCTGTTCCTTGTGTCATATTTTTTTTTAATAGTTTTACCAAAAATGATACGAGAACGAGCATGTTAATTGTTACAACATATCCAGCATTTAACAAGACACATGGAGCAATAATCTTCTATTTGCCTTATTGAGGAATTCAATTGCGACGACTTCCATATGTGAAACTATCGTATGAAGATGATACTATTGGAAAAACATTTATGGGATGTGGTTGATAGATCTACCATACGTCCACAAAAACATATAAAGCTCATTTCCAAATGAAAACTCAGAGATTACAGAGCACTCACATTAATATCCATGAATCTTAAGGATTCAGAAATATCACATATAAGTAGTTGTGTTCCCTCTTATTTCCAATGCTCAAGCCATTTCTCTGTATTTTCCCATTTCTCCAAGTACATTTGTTTCCATGAATTTTGAACTTCTTCTTCGGTTTTGTCCATTAATTTCATTTGCTTGACAACTTCCAAAAAGGTGGAATCATATTCACACTCGTGCTCATAGTTCGAATCCATTGTGAATTGATTCTTCAAGAAAATAAGAAACTAAGCAAAAAAAATCACTCTAAAATTCCTATTCTACTCTTCTCCCTAACAATTTTAGTAGCCTAAATTAATCGAGTGACATAAAAAATGATTCGAAGTGTCCACTACAAAATTCTAAAGAGTATTCTAATTTGATATACCTAAATCTCACTCTTGTTTTTTTTTTTCAAATGAAAAACTACTCCCAATGTTTTAGATTTTGAAAAAAACTTGGAATCTATCTAATATACTACAGTCTCAAAAAAATCTAGTTATGTCGTAATGCCATGTGCTCAGGTTTCCTTTGAATTTTGGGACCACCTCCAGGAGCAAAATGTCCATCCACTTTTCTCTCTCCTTTGGAATCAATCATTCTCTCTCTAGAATGTGCATTCTCTCTCTACAAAATGTGCATTCTCTCTCTACAAAATGTGCATTCTCTCTCTACAAAATGTTCATTCTCTCTCCTCTCTCTACGTGGAATGTGCATGTGCTATGTGGCAGCTCGTCATTGGCTGTCCACATGCACATTCAAGCACAAATGTAAAAAAAATTTCATTATAAGTGCGAAAAAAAAAACTAGTCCACGCATGCGGCCGTACGTCTGTACCGTACCATAAACAAACCAAATGATAGTATATGGGTTTGCTTATGCTCTCTTTGCTTAAATCTAAGCAAAATACTTTGTTTCATACGTAAATGTATCTTGAATGACATGGTTTTGTATGCTATAGGAAAGCCTATTACTATTAATTACGTTTTAAATAGGGAAGATTGGACTACATTTTTTCATCAAATATTTTAAGCTGTTAAGCTCTAAACTTATTTTGGACATGGATAACAACTGACGTTCAACGTTGACACCTGTCTTCCTCACTGTGCTAACTTGTGCGGTTTTGTGTGGTGGGATGGTGGCAGGTACCAGCTGGATGTCTTGAAATTTGTGTCACTTTACGGTGCTTTTCTTTGAAGTACTGTATGCTTTCAGCTATGTTTTACCTTGTTGGGTTATGAGTAAAGGTTTCAAAAGGTTTGGTCTTGCTTTGGCAAGAGGAGCTATGTGTCATCTCTCTCTCTCTCTCTCTCTCTCTCTCTCTCTCTCTCTCTCTCTCTCTCTCTCTCTCTCTCTCTCTCTCTCTCTCTCTCTCTCTCTGTTCCATCTTTCTAGAACATTGCTTTGATTCCAATTATTAGCACCATGTCAATTGTCATGCATCTTGGGCTAAAAGCTTCAAACTAGAGGAAACAATTCATGGACTCTACCCTCTTGAAGAAGCTTACACTTGAAAGTAAACCCCGCACCCCCCCTCCCCAATCTAGAGAAACCTCTACAATTGAGCATTGATCAAAAGACCATTCAAATCTACTTTTAAATGCTTTAACTAAGATGAAATACACTAATATAAGGATAATTCAGGGTCTATTCATGACACAAAGCACTCTTAATCCTTGTGATACTTTTCTCTTGCGAATTCACTTGTGACTTGACAAATTCATATGTCATGCACAATTATTGGAAAAGGGATGATAAAACATAAAAGCCAAGACTCTAAGTAATAAATAAAAGAAGAGATGTCAATTTGGGTTCCTACAAAATGATTCTAGAAAGGAAGATCATCGCACACAAAGTTTGTGAGTACAAAGGCAAGAGCAATGCATGCAAGGATGACTAGAGAGGCTTAGAGAGGCTTAGAGAGAATATATGAGGAATATCCTCTTGTAACACATTATCCTTGATCTACAAAAAAAACAACAATGCACAAGGAGATAGAGTCTTCATCCACATGCAATGATCACTCTTGGCTTCTGGATTTTTGCAAGCAATGACATTAGCATTTGTCCTTTATGAGTTCTCACCTCCCAAGAGAGTGACCAACAACTTTTGAAATTCTTGCTATCTATTGAGTGAATGGCCCACTTGCTTTGAGCCAGAATTTGTTCTCCCTTCTCTTCATTCCATCTTTTGTTTTTTTATTGCAAAGTTACCTTTCCAATCTTTCACATTGTGCTAAAATAACCTTCTCCTTAAAGATGTCTCTTACGTGTTTAGCAATCTGGTGAACTCTCTTCGAAGTCCTTATTTTCTAGAAAGTATTACATATATGTCATGTGCATATAGATTTTGACCCTTATACAACTACAAAAAAAAACTACTGGGTGGGAATTTTTTTTTAGTATCATGAATTGTAATAACCAACTTATTTATCTCCTCATCCTACAAATCAAGGAGATCTTTCCTAAGCATATAACAATCACACCATATGACTTTGGGACATATGATTAACATTATCTCCAACATTGTAGTTTGAATGTATGTTCCATGATGACATTGGTGTCCAAATTGGATTCTTTAATGGATTACAAATCTAGCTTTATAAAGCATTATAGATGTTGTTTTGACTATTAGAGTAATTTCTTGTATAAAAAGTCAAGACACGGTTTATATTTTACAAGTTCAATGTGTAGAATTGCAAGCCATTAACACACCAATGGATGTAGGAACTAAGCTAGTTGCATATGATGAGTCTAAGAAAGTGTTCCTATGTGTACATGCAGCTAGTGACTAGCTTAAAATATTTAACACACACTAGATCTTATATTGCTTATTATGTTGGTGTTGTCAGTCAATTTACGCAAAAATCTAGACAAATGCATTGGAAATCCTCTAAGTGAATCCTCATGTATGTTTGTAATACTTCCCACACTGATGCAAATTGAACAAGTAATGTAGACGATAGAACATCAAGTGTTGATTATACTTTCAACATTGGTACAACTAGAATTTCATGAAGTAGCAAAAAGCAATAAATTGTAGCTTTGTCCTCAACAAAAGTTGAGAATTGTGCTCTTAGACGATAGAACATCAAGTGTTGATTATACTTTCAACATTGGTACAACTAGAATTTCATGAAGTAGCAAAAAGCAATCAATTGTAGCTTCGTCCTCAACAAAAGCTGAGAATTGTGCTCTTTGTTGTGCTACACAAGTAGTTTGATTACGTAGATTGCTTGATGACTAAGGTCAACCACATGCGGGTGCAATCGTTGTGTCTTGAGATAACCAGAGTTATATTCACCTTGCAAAATATCTGGTTTACATGCTCGAACAAAGCACATAGCGATATGTTGCTAGGTGTCATTGATATTGTCTTTTGTAAATTTGAAATCCATGTGGCAACTTTGTTTTTACTGAGTCATTAGGTAGAATAAACTTCAAAATTTTTTTCACTCTATTAGCAATACAGAGTGCAATTCTATCATTTAGAGAGATTTTTAGAAATATAAAGATAAACTTTGCTCTGCCCTCACTAAATTAGGACTAGACTAGGCTTCTTTAGTTGTACTCTAGACTACGGTCCAAATCCTCTCTCTCTCTCTCTCTCTCTCTCTCTCTCTCTCTCTCTCTCTCTCTCTCTCTCTCTCTCTCTCTCTCTCTCTCTCTCTCTCTCTCTCTCTCTCTCTCTCTCTCTCTCTCTCTCTCTCGTGTGGTGGCTTTCATCCTCTACTTATGTTTGTGTTCATGCTAATGACATTGTGATTACTGATTACATTCACAAGAGAACCTTCAATATTTGTGGGATGAGAAAGGAAAAAACTCCCTAAGGGTGCTATCATATCTACCTCTATTAGAGTTTAGCCACATTGAACTAAAGTTTTCTCTTTAAAAATGTTCTATTCTCTCCTCCTAAGATTTAAGGAAGTCAAAATTTTTCACTTAGATTAGTACCATGTGATCTATTATATGGGAGAAGTGATATCCCACATGTATTGCAAGAGTTTGTAGTTGTAGATTGGGGTTGTGGCATTAAAAACAACAAGCTACGATAGGGTATGTATTTCAAATTGGTAATGGTTGCTTCTCATGATCAAGAAATAATCAAGATATAGCTTCCCTATCTATGATAGAAGATGAGTACAAGGCACTCAAGAAAGCAATGCAAGAGACAATCTAACTACTTCATATCTTGGGTGTTTTCATAGGAGGGCGAGACCATTATCCCAAAGATGGCAAAAGCATTATTTTCTTGGCAAGGAATCCTATCTACGATGCATGCACGAAACACATTAAGGTTGAGTACCACTCATATGGGAGTGAATCTTGCGATACACTGTGGCACTAGCTTACTAATGTAGTTACCTAATCCTTAAGTAGAGAAAAGTTTGAAACCTTTAGATTTAAACTTTATTCTATTTAAGTTAAATAAATTTCAAGAGAGAGTGTTCATGGGCCTTAACTTTGAGACCGTGTTTTCTAGTTGCATGGACATGTGCATCAGTGCATGGTAACCAATTTTCATGTTTTGTCTCTCATGTTCTACTTTCTACATACAATGGGAAATTTTTTTGCATTGCTAGGAACCCTGATTTAAAACTATATCTTACCTTAGGAAAATCTCAAAATGGGAGCGTCCGTGAACTTATTCTAAGCATATAGGTCTCCTCATGCTTATGCTAATTCTAATTGTAAGCAAGCATGGTCGAAAACGAGAGCCAGAGAGCACGAACTGAGAAAACAAAAAGGCAAAGGTGAGTCATGCCATGCCCGTGTTCCCTTAAATATTCTACGAGAATAGGGTTGGTGCCATCCTTTAAGTTTCTAAGGTGGCCTATCATCCTTTAACCCCTATTTCAGTCACATGAACTAAATTTATCTCAAACACATTTAACTTTTTCGTTATAGCTCGGATTGGGACGATGTAAAAAGCAAATTACTAGAATTTTGTGCTTGATACAACTATGCACTGTAAACAAGAATCTGAGTAACAATAAAGTAGTTATGAAGGAACTACTGTTAAAATATGAAATCGACTTAGATGTCGACTTAGTGGGTAACATATGTCCATCTAATAGTCCAACCTCGTCACCATTGTACTTTGCATTAAAACCATAATGAAAAAATTTGAAGTCTCACCTGCGTCAAATTCATAGTGCCCATTGTCAAATCGATGTTGGTGGGCATAATTGCTCACCTACCATTTGCCAATACATTATTTTGCTTTCTTTTGCTTCTTGAAGCACTTGTGCTCTCAATGACTAGGCTTATTGCAATAGTGACAATTTTCCCATATCAGTGTTTTTCACAACCAAATCGTCCATCTCTTTTGGCTGTGGCAAGGGCTTGATCATCATACCCTCTATTTCAATGTGAATCGAACAATATCGTGATTTCCAATTTGCTTGCCAACCACAACTAATTGGTTCCCCGCCCCCCATCCCCACCTTTAACAAGTGATTGATCATGGTTGCACCATTATTCATTTGCAATATGTGCAATTTTGTCTTCAAAAATAGAACTCAAAAAGTGTTGGTCATTTCAAACATTGATTACATTTTGAGCTTTACAACTCCGCTTATCACATTGGTCTTCTTCACAGTTGCCATTTGTGCACTTAGATGACTCTGGATTGCTAAACAAGCAACAATTTTTTTTGTTGTGAATTTGATAATTATCATTTCTAACTACTCCTCAATCTAGCTAACAATTTGAAAGTTGTAGAAAACTGAAAAACTTGGCCTTCAAATAGCTCACAAATGTCTTAAAAGCCTGAAAACTATGATCTATGATCAGTGCTTCATGTACAAATCTCCTATTTTGGAGATATTTCCATCAATGCAAAGCTTAATGCTTGCTCATAGCTCATGTCTACCATGAACAACAAAATAGTCGTTCTCTCCTATTTTTCATCACTCTATTTTTGCTCAATTGAAAGCTTAATGCTTGCTCATAGCTCATGTCTACCATGAACAACAAAATAGTCGCTCTCTCCTATTTTTCATCACTCTATTTTTGCTTTTATTGTTGGAAAGTTTTAGTAGGGAGGTCTTAAGAGCTTAAGAGAGACTTGAAAATTTGGTTCTAGAATCAAGGTGAAAATGAACATTTCTAAGTGACTGAAAGATAGAGCGCACTTCAGTTTAGTTTAACTTGCACTTCAACTCTTCAAGAAATGAAGTTCAACTAAGATTTGATATGCACCTATGATGGGGCCCATCAGCCTATGATTTGAGCCATCCAACACAAATTTGACTAGATTTATGGCTGTGATGAGCCCTAGAAGTTGAAGTCCTTTGTGTATGAAAGTGTATTCACTTTCAAATGCTAATGAAGTCATGTGAACTAGCCATGCACTAGAAATCCATGAGCGGGAGAGAAAAACGGTCGCCTACATGAAAACTTATATTTCTCTCTTGATTTGGATCAAAATTTAATTTTTATTTTTGTTGTAGATCAACATTGTGGGGATACCCTCATTCATGCTCTGTGATGAGCATTCACCTCTACATTTGACTAAGAATTGAGGTAGAAATAAGCTAGCCAAGTTTTTAACTCAAAAGATGGCAATTTATTTTGACAAAGTGATGGTTCTCCCTCCACAACACACCAAATTAGGTGGCTTTTCTCACCCCTTGAGCACCCTATAGTTGGCTTATGACTATAGCAACATCCAATCAGAAAGATTCTCTTTCACAAGTATTGTATCAAATTTTTTCAGCCTTTATCTGTTGAAAATAGCTAAATTTCTGATAATTTTGTTCTTGCACTTTGGTTGATGGATTTTGATGCTGTAATTTGCTATAGTAAGCTTAGCAATGCTTTTGGCAACTTGTTGATGAAGTTTGGTAGCATTCCACTGAGTATTACGCAAGCATTCCTTCATTGTAAACATACTCTTACACAATTTTAAAGAGCTTTGGTCTCTAAATTCTTCACACTTGAGACCAATTTATGTCTAGGTGTAGTCCAATTTATCTTTGCCAATAAGCTTTTGGTAGAGCTCTCACACGTGCGTAAAATCAAGATCTTTCACTCTTGAACAAGTCAGTACTATGTTTCAAGCAATTTCACTTCCTTTCTGCTCTCCTCTAAGGGACTTTATCACCTTAACACAAAGCTCTTCACAAGCTCTATCTCTCACAAGCTCTTCAAGATTGAAGGAGCTCTCATACCATGCCAATAATCCCAATGCCATTAGCATGGACACAAACACAAGTAGTGGAGGAAAGCCACCACACAACACCTAACATTGCATCATCCAAATGAAAGAGTACAATGGAGAGAGAGAGAGAGAGAGAGAGAGAGAGAGAGAGAGAGAGAGAGAGAGAGAGAGAGAGAGAGAGAGAGAGAGAGAGAGACCCCGACCTAGAGTGCAATTAGGTTAATAATAGTCTCGTCCTAACTTAGTCTAAACTTCACTCACTAAGTTAGGACAAGACTATTCTTAATCTTATTGTACTCTAGGTTGTAGCTTAATCTCTCTCTCTCTCTCTCTCTCTCTCATATTCATAGAATAAGTTTAATTTTCTGATTTCAATGAATTGCCATGCCTTGCACACGCATTAAATGCCATGTGCCCCTTGGAAGGCTTAAGCGAGAGAGTGTCAATGACATTCTCTCGCTTAACTCTCACTTAACTAGTTGGCATTTAAAGCACGTGCCTTTTTCATCCTCATCGATACGTGGCATATATTGGTCAGGTAGAAAACTATATTTTGGTTGAATGTAAACATGAAAAGATTAACAAGAAGGACATCATTGTCCCATGGGTGGTGTAGATTGATTGGGTTGGCCTTGCTCACACAAGTTTCACACCTTGCCCACTTGACAAGGCCTCTTCAAAATGAAAAATCTAAACACTTCACTCCAATTGAAACTTACAATCCCGTCCTCGTATTTATTTTACTAGCATGAAGTTGGAGCTATCCAACCCCACCCCTACCAATCATATGATGTCCCTTGACTCTACAAGGTAGGGCCGAAGAGAAATATGCTTCCAGAAGACATATTCTTAGAACATAGTTGACAAAAAATGTCGTCGTCAAATATTTCACCTCCAAAAGCAAGAATCACCATATGCCACCAAATCAAGAGATATCATGAATTCTATCAACACATTGCTTTTGTCCCCATGGGTTGGAATAGTTTAGAGAAGCCCATGATATGAATGAATAGATTTGCATGAGAGAATGGGTGGCATGGAGCAACTGGAGGTGAAGTGAAGACGACTGCCCGGACCCACTCCTCCTTGCGCTGGCGTGCTATGCAGGCACACGCGCTGTGAGAGAGAGAGAGAGAGAGAGAGAGAGAGAGAGAGAGAGCGTGATGAGGGCAGTGATAGATTGATCCATGTCATCTTTTAGGGTTGGGAGAACCCTATAATGAGAGGCAATGTGTGCAGATATATTGATCCATGTCAATTAGAGGGTCTTTCTCCGACAACCTACATGCGGCCGTTTGTGCGGGGAGATGTGAGAAAGGGTTTGCATTTCGCCCATGAGCAAATGGTGAACCAAGTCCCTAAGTGTAAGTGTGATTGCAATTCACAGCAAGGAAATTGTAAGCTAATGCGGTTGCTGCAAAAGCCTAACCTGAAAATTAGGGTTAATAAAAAGTGCAAGAGAATATGCGGTGCAACCCTAAAAACAGAAAGAAGAGAGAGAGAGAGAGAGAGAGAGAGAGAGAGAGAGAGAGAGAGAAAATGTGTGTGTGCATGGGTTGAGATTGTATTTTGTTGTGTCTTGCTCATCAATTCCATTCACCCACATACATTGCATGCTGCCTGCCGCCTGCCTAGACTTAGAACCTGATGCTAGTGCATAGACTCGATCGAATCTCATCAAATGTCAAGGGGATTAAAGAAAGAAAGCACTTTGCATGCTCAAATGAATCAGCTCTTCACTCCCTTCATATAAATTCTTCATTCTTCTAAAAGGCCTGGGAAGAAAATTTGCAGGTCTCTTGTATCATTATCGGGGAAGAGATTGCAGGCTCTTGTGTCATTATCAGGGAACAGATCTTATCTCATTTTTTTCCTCTCTTTTATGTCCTCATTTTCGGGACTGATTGGAGTCCACCTCGTGATCTCAATTAGAGGAAAGCAAGGCTTCACAAACCCACCACTTAGTTCTTCTTGATCATTGTGTTTTAATACCTCCAGATTGGATTGCAAGTAATTATACTTTGAATTTACCTCAATGATTATAGCTATATTTCAGGATCTTCATGCCTTAACTTAAGCAAAGCAACAAGGTATGAAGGGAACTTGAGCCAGGCAGCTTCTTTTTGAATGCTGAGTAATATTGTAAGATGATGTCAGACCCTGTCTCTCATCAAACATTGTTGAAGCGGTTCATCCACCCGAACTTCGCAATTGTTGATAGATTCCTTTGGCCTCTCTTAGCACGGCCCGCAATCACTATTACTGAATCAATAAATGGGTTTTGATAGATTCAACAATGGCTGAGATTCACCGTCTAATCCTCATTGTGGCGCGCTATTACTTGGATCTTCCTTCTACGGGGAGAGGTTAGGAAAATACCCTCTGATTTTTGGGATCAATTAGAGGATTGCAACATGATTTCGACAGGGAGGATTTTCCACTGCCGAAGACAGTCTTGGCCAGTCTACGATTACGTGCAGAAGCCAACCCGTCAACAGGTATTGCACTTTGTATGCTGGAAATACGTGAACCATTGAGGTGATTATGGCTTATGCATACCAAATAAGGGTAAAACAATCTTTACACCACTCTTTTCCCGTTAGAGTTATGTGGAAAAGTGCCAAATTTGGATGCTTTTAAAACTTATGCTTTTTTGTTCCCAAATCACCCTTTCTTAGCAGGGTGATTAGCCAATCTGGATCTAGCCAGTCAGTAGCTTGTCATCAATCTCCATAACTCAGATACTTTCTACCTTTCCCTATATGGATGTTTTTCTTGAATGACTGTTTCTTTCTTGTATGGTCTCTCTGAAGGAATTTAAGCAGTTTAGGATAAATATATTCGTTGTGCAAGATGCTTAGTTCAGTACAAGCTCGCATAGTCTACCAATAGTGGTTCATTTACAAGGACGTAGTAATGTCATATACCAACATCTGATGCTTGTGCTAGCGTCCTGGATTGACACGGAATTTGAATTCTTCTTACTTGCATTGCCTAGCCATGCATGGAAAGGATGTTAAAATTTTGCAAGTCTTTGTCCTAGCAGCAAAGTATTGCTGTGTTTTTTGAAAGGCTCACCTGTAAAGGCTCCAGAGATATATATTCTATTAGTATTGAAACCCTAAACTCCTCATGTTTGGACAGAAACTCAGGTTATGGTTTTTTCCGTATGTGGGGTCCAAAAGCACTTGCGGGTTCCTGTTAATTTCAATGGTTCATGAGTCTCCACTCACAGAGGATGGTATTTGCATTTCCCATATATGGTGCGGCTATGAAAATTTTCCTGCCGAAGGCTTCCAAGCTAAGGGTATGGAATGGCACATGAAAATATCAATGGGAATGTTCCATCTGCCGTCTCATTCGGTTGCTTCAATTTCCAAATTGTGTGAACAGTACAGTCAACATGGAAAAGTGAAAAAGATGAAGATGGAAGGGGGGATGCATTATGGGAAAACATGTTCTTGTGGAGCAGAGGAAGATGTGAAAGTAGGCTTTGGCTGCAATTTATGTCTGGTAGCATAAAGATCGTAGCATCAAGCTGTGAATAGTCAAGCAATTATTAGATTATCTCTATTTAAGTATGAAAATTGTTGGACAATGAAGCACATAATGAAGTTGGAACATCACTGGAAGTAGAACGTATAGAAGGCATCATGGTTATTTTAATGAATATTAAATCTTTTTTGTATAAGGAAGGGCCAAACAAGCTGGATTTCTGATGATACAGTTGCACTGAAATAGCAACATGAGACTTATGAAAAAACTTAACGAAAGGCTTAATCTTGAGGGTCAAGCAAACAAACCATGATTTTGTAATGTGTAGAGAATTTCAGCGAGACATCATGTCAAGATAAACTAAGTGTGATGAGCCTCAAACAAGCTATAGGTAAAATCCGAGTTTGCAGCAACAAACTAGCATATATAAGATGAGCAGATTCGATGGCCAAAAGTGAAGCACACTATATCTAGCTTTTAATCACCTGCATTCACAGTGCCTTGAAGAAATTGCATGCAAGCCTGTAATCTTCCGCCTGTTTTGGGTCGCTGAAGATTGAAGATAATGATGCATTTCTGTGAAAACATATTCAAAACAGAAGTATCGTCAACGATTATGTGGAATATAATTTGGACCATCTCTTGACTTGTGTGTGTCATTCTTGTGCGGTTCTTCTTGCTTATGTGGAGAGAGAGAGAGAGAGAGAGAGAGAGAGAGAGAGAGAGAGAGAGAGAGAGAGAGAGAGAGAGAGAGAGAGGATCTGAACCACATTCAATTGTTTGCTAAACAGTTGGAGGAAGATCCTGGAGCTCCTCCACCTCTAGCATGGAGGCGGAAACTGAACTGCAATGCAAATTTGTTGAAAGAGTTCAGTGTTACCTTTTATGAGGCAATGAAGTTGGTATGAATATTGGCTTGAAGGATTTTCTCCAGTCCAAATACTTCTCTGGGATTTTTGACAGTATTCTTTTGGTGTGGTCTTTTTTGGATGAAAGTGGTCATTCTAATAGTCACTCATTTCTAGTTACTAGAATAAAGTTATAACCTTGTATGTTACATTATTGGGATCATGCCGCTGAGTCAATTCACCTAAGGTTGATATAGAAATGAATCAAAGTGGAGGCTTTCTAGAATATATACAAATTTCGTAGTTCATTTTCTACTTATGTTGTAAGCCAAAAAGACGTGCAATCATGGGCTTATGTTACATAGTATGTAAGGAAGTAAACGATTTCAAACAATTTCTTGTAGTCCGCATCAAGGTGACTTTTCCAGGCACACCTTCAATTTACTTGTGAGGTAATGATTGTGAAGTGTGCATGTTAGCTGTTGCTCATATTAGGAACTATTTTCAAAACATGATACATGTCTTCTTTAAGATAGATACTCTCACCAACTACACTAAAGCACACCAAATCTGTCACATACTAGCCAAAACCCTTTAGGATGATTGTATTATTGTTGTTCCTCATGTAAGAAGGAAACTCTCACTAATTATGAAATGAGTAATTTAAAGTTTAAGGAGAAGGAATAAAATTGCTTACAAGTGGTTGATTAAAACTTAGAGAGTACCTTTGTAATGCCAGTCTTGTATGTCATCCTCTTGTTTTTTTGACAAGGAGATTACACTGGCACTTTTTTATCCTGCTAAGAAGTTGAAGACTGATGAAGAGTTATGTTATAGGCCCTATAGGGATGGCTCATTGGGGGTAAAGTTTTGCAGTTTTGTAGGGCTGAAGACAAATGCATATCGCCAGCTGGTATTTGTAAATGTTGCATAATAAGTTGTTCCTTCACATTTTTCATTTCACTTTAAGCTCTTTTACAGAGCATTGAGTGTTAGTATATATTTGCAGCTGGGCTTGGGAATGCGGCTATGGACGTATGTTAAAGCAGAGCGTGCTCAAGGAAGGGTATATTATAATTACTCTTTTTTTGTATAGTGGCTTAAGAGGAGTTTGAACAACTTGGTAAATCTGACTACATTAGCTAAAATTAGTTCACTCTATAACAGACATATTTGCTTATGCCATACCAGAAAGCTCCAATTGATCCCTTCAACCGTGACGTGATACCTTCTTCTTGCCATGGTGTGCCACTTGGTGGAATGGGGTTAGTATATCTGAAAAGCTAGACTCTCATCCTGTACGAGTGATGGCTAATTTTAAGGATGTGAGATCTGTACCTACTTAGGAAGGAATGTGGTTTGCCTCACTTTGACATGAATATTGATTCGCCTCTCTAGTTCAAAGGATCATTTGATAACATGTGGATTCTGTCAACAGTGGTGGAAGCATTGGTAGAGGTTTCAGAGGAGAATTCAGGCGGTGGCAGTTACTACCTGGTGTTTGTGAAGAAGCACCTGTTTTGGCCAATCAGTTTTCAGTGCGCATCATATTTTATATATCATGAAGCTTACTGGTTGTATCACAATCTAAGATTACACAGTTATATCATGTTCTAAGTTCTCAATTCAGCATATGTGCAAAGTTCTATTTCAACTGTCTAATTATGATACATCTACTCAGGTGTTTGTTTCTCGTAAAAATGGAAAGGGGCAAAGCAAAAAATTCTCTTCAGTTCTGGCTCCTGTTCGCCCAGAAGAAATTGGGTAAGTCAGCTCCAATGCTTACTGCAAAAAGCTACTGCAAGTAGATTAGATTGAAATTGTGTCTAGTAAATATATCTTACTCGTACAGGGGGAAAGGTGAAAATGCTGGTATATCTTCATGGAATTGGAACCTAAATGGAAAAAACTCAACATATCATGCTCTATTTCCCAGAGCCTGGACTATTTATGACGGTAAGGATTGGCATGCCTAAAGTTTACAAACTTTGCAGTCACATGAAATTTAGGTAATCCATAATGCTTGAATGTCTGAAATTCCATGTTTGATTGATGTTCAGGCTTGCAGTTATGCTATGCGATCCAAATCTATTTTCTCAAGTTTTATATTGTAATTTTTAATACATGCAGATTTTATCAGCATGGTCCATCTCTCATTTGTGTATTGGTGTCTGTCATCGTATTTTTGCACATGCAGTACGTGTGCCATGCAAACAAATTTTTTCTTCTTTATGAAACTTTTTCGTACTATTTGAAGAATGTGTGTTATGGATTTGAAAAAATGCGGTCCTTTGACAGTTATTGTGTTGTTTTGACTTTTTCTTCATATGAAGTACCTCATCTTGTACATTTGATCATAATTTTGATGCTCTAATCACCTTCTTGCCTTTAAGAATATTATGTTTTTGCGTAGGCTTTGTAAACAATGTCATCTTTCTGAACCAATGATTGCAGAAGATGGCACACTTTACTGCTTTTTATGCCTATTTATGTGGTTGGGTGGCTGTTCAGAATGACGGTGTTTTTGGTGATATTGTGTTTACTAGTGAGGTGCAAAGCAACCTATGAAGCAGATGCAGATTTACAGTCTCGTAGAGTCTGGATTCTGTCAGGAGGAAAACAGCTTACTGAAGATCTCCTTCAGTACCTGGTTTGGATTGGGAGAAGCTAATTATTATTCTCATAGCCCAACATGTACCAGGGGAAAAATGTTAGCTAGCCTATCCAAATTTCCATTTTTTTCCTAATATCTCTAGATTTAGTTTTCAAAAAGTAAAAGATCTCCTTTGTCATACAACAAGAAAATTGACTAAGTTGCCAAGATAAGTCTTTCAGACTATGTACATCATTGGTGAATTCAAGTGACAGTGTGAAAGAGGTTGCTAGTGGCAAATGATCGCTATAGGCTGTTATGTCCCTGCGTCAGTGTAAAATGTAAAACTAAAACTGCAAGAATGTGACTTGTAAGAATGCTCACATAAGGAGGTTGACTTCTAGGACCTTCATAGAACTTGAGATGATCACATTAGCTCTTAGAAATAGCTTGGTATGACCACTTGAAGTATTGGAAAGAGTAGGTGGCTAGAAGTACATCTGTCTGAGTCCAGAGGCACAAAAATACAAGATGTGATATAGTGAACAAAGCAAGTATCAGTTTTAGTTAATGAATCTTTGAAACTTAAGTTACAAGAATCTTTGAAATTTAAAGTTACAAGAATCTTTGCATAAGAAACTTGCTTTCAATAAAGCGAAATGTCCCGGCATTTGGAGATTTTTGCACGAGTTTATCTTTAAGAGATTCTCTTTCTTTTGTGCTTGTGTAGCATCTTGGATGCTGGTAGAATGTTCATTTGTCTAATAGATCTAGCCGTGGTCAGTGTTGGTTGCTAGGTTTCTCTGATTTCTAATAGGTTCTGGGCCCACACACCTTTGAAGCAAGACGTCTTCTTCTAGGGAGTCGGATCTACCACACCCATTGTGAGCTGCCAAGCAAGAAGTTATCTGGAGGGCAGAATTGGTCGGGGCATTATCAGTACCCACTGCATCTTTGAAGAAAAGCCTGAGGGGGTGCAGTTTAGCATGGAATTCTCTGATTGAAGTAGTGTATTTTGTTTCAGATTATTTGTGTGAATGTAATAGAAGCTTGGAAACTGATTTTTAGAATCGCAAGGACTAGTGGGAGAGTATTTCCTCCACAGTAGACTTATTTGATGAAGTCTATTGGGGAATGGTCTTGGCAAACGTTATTCTGATGAACTTGTGATAATGGCAGACAATGTTTTGTAATCAATCAAGGGATCTGTATGCTTGAGGAAATTACAACAATGATTGCAAATGACAACGGTAATGGAAGCTCTTTTTGATGGTTTTGTTCTCAACAAGTTTGCTTGAACTCCAATCTAGAACTGTAGAGGTGTAAATAGAAGATGGCATACGCTTTTGGGATTGCAACAAGGGCAGTCATTGGTGAATTGAGGACTGCATTGGCCTATCTGTAAGTCTTTGTATTGATGAGTGTCAATAGTACATGGAGCAGATCTTGGACGAAGAAACCTGAGCCTTAGTCTATAATGAAGCTTGGAGAGTATATTTCTAGTCGCAGCCTTATGGAGTCTCTAAATCCGGCAAGAATTTTCAGATGAACACTTCACGTTGGAGCTACAAAGAGGGAGTGAAAGATTGATTCCATCTTTGTTGAATCAGTATGTCTATACTTGTCTTCAACATGGCTTCATCAAATACAAATTTATCTGTTTGGAGACTTATTTTCTTACTTACAGATTAACGACAACTACATCAAGACAGAAAATGCATGTGTTTTACTATTATGAACACACTATTATGCATGCTAGTTTTAGATGAGCAGACATGGAGTCTCTTGCAGGTTGCACCGTGAAGTCTCTGACGGCAAGATATAACAGTTGTCTAAAAAATTAAGCAGTATTTTCTTTTTGGGGAGATTCATTAAGTATCCAATGAGCAGGAAGAACATCAGTCCCTAAAGGAGTGCTGACGTATAAAAGTATAAGAGAATGATTGTGTAGTGTTCTATGACAGAATACATTTTTAATTGATGGGTTTCAAGGCTGTATATGAATCATTTCTATCTTCGAGTAATATTTTGTCAATCAGACACATAAGTTCCAGGATTGCACTTGATTGAAGCTTGTAAGGATTTCTTTGCGATACTTCCTACAGCAATCCAATCAGAAGCGACATTCTTGGCATGTGAGGATCTGCATGTTCTTTGATAATGGACTTGTTTCCAGTTAGAGCACCAAGTTTAATCAAAAGGTCAGATCAAGTGTTTGTAGGGCTATTGAGAATTTTAGAAGAAAATTCTGGGAGTTACCAATAGTGATATGCAAAACAAAATATTCTAGAAGAAATCTCTGGGGTTCTTGAGTTGGACGCTAGATGAACTCGAGTATCTTTGTTCTCGAGTTGTGAGTATTTTTTGTAGACTTTGACTGTCGTAGAACATGTGGTTAGATAATCACTTGACTAGGATCTGACAAGGTTTTGGAGTGGAATTAAAGTTCCAACATTCTTCTTTGATTTTGCTTCAAACACGTTTAAGATTTACATGCTCATAAGATGAATATGCTTGTCTCCTAATAATGGTTTCGTAAAAATATCAGCTACCATCTGTTTTGAGTGACCAAGGTTACATGCCGATTCGAATCGGCCTATTTGAATCGGCCGATTCGTTCCGATTCGAACCGGCTAGCTAGGTTCAAATCGGGAAACGGTCCGAACCGTTTTCTTTTTGTTCTTTGTTTGTTTTGGTTGAGGGGCCAAAAAACGGTTCGAATCGGTTTGAACTGGTTTCCGGTTCGAATCGGCCCCTAACGGTTCGAAGGTTCGAACCGCGGTTCGATGTAACTATGTGAGTCACAATAAACAAGTTCAACCTGTTTGGCATATGAACTTTGTTTCTAACAAAGTGAAATTGGATTTCAATATGCTTGGTCCTAAAATGAGTTTGTTTGTCTCGCTTGAAGTTGAGAACCTGTAATAACATTTTGAGCCATATGGCTTCTTTGTAGCTTGTGTAGCTCCAACATATTCAACGTCTATGGAGGATAAAGAAATTGGTATTTTCTTTTTACTGTGCTAGGAGATAGGTGAATTTGACAAGAAAAACAATAACTTGACGTTGACTTCCTTGAGTCTCGATCTTCTCCCCAATCTGAATTTGAATAGCCATATTGAAAAGTTGAAGCAACAATATTTCCATTATAGCATAGTGCAGATGCTTAGTTGCTTGAATATATATGCTAGATGCTTGGATGCTGAGAGCTTTCCAATGCTGAATGGTGGGATTAGACATAAATTGATTGATTATACTGACTTTGTATGCCAGATTGGTCAAGTAGATATCATGGCATGCATAAGAGAACCAATCAATGAATGATAAGGGTAGTTAGTCATGTGTAATGCTTCATTTAGTGCAGTCGGGCAACAACGCTATTAAGTTGTGTGAAAGAAGTTAGAGATGATTACTTTCTCAAGTGTCCCTTCACTATGGATCATGGAGATTAAGCAAAATTATTTGACTATTGAAATATTCGCAACTCCATTTCCTTGAGGTAACATTCCATGACTATTGAAATATTTGCAACTCCAGGTAACATTCCTCTCATTTTTATCCTATTACATGAAATAGAGAGATGTGGTCTTCTTTCTTCATCATACAACTAGTGGCGTCATTTCTTGAAATCAGCCAGCCAAACAGGTCGAAAACTTTGTAAAGGATGTAGTAGACCATAGAAAAACTTTCTAGTTGAGCTAGACTTAGGGATGAATCTTAAACTTTAATTTTTCTTTTGTGTTTACCTAAAAAGACAAAAAGATAAAGGGAAACTATCAAAGCTGCATTGCAAGGGTTTTCATAGAAACATTGCATTTCATTTCTCTCTCTGTAGACACTTTATCTCATATGTGTTGAATCATTAGAGAATTGAGTAGTTTACACAGTTTGTCTCAGGCCATTGGTTTTCTTGTACCGTAGTCAAATGATTCTGTATTTTCTAATAGCTCCTTTTCCAAAGGTTTCCTTAAGTTTACCATTCACACATTTCTTGCAGGAGAACCAGATCCGCACCTAAAGATTTCATGTCGCCAAATTTCACCATTTATACCACACAACTATAAAGAAAGTAGTTTACCAGCATGCGTATTCTCCTATGTGGTAATCAATTATTGCTACCATATTTTTTCACGCATTTATGTAAAATACTAAAGAAAAGCACATACATCACATGCTTAGGAATAAAGGAGCTGCATTGATTAATGTTGTACTTGTAGTATAGTATGGACGTTTGGTTTATGTTGTTGTCTTGTTGAGACTTTGCATGGTGTTTTTGCTGTCATAGCTCATCAATACAGGTCAAGATGATGCAAAAGTGACGCTACTCTTCACTTGGGCTGTAAGCATTCTCACCTAAAGTAGTAGCAATAGTGGTTTTTGATGCTTAGCTTGGAGGAAGTTGCTTGTCTACATATTACTCATCCGGATAAGAAAACTGCTCAACAACAATTCAACTTGGTTGGTTGTTGCACAATTTGATATGCATGCTGTAGAATTACGTTACGTGGGTTGTATAACATGATAGGTCATTTATTCTTGATCTTTTGTTCCTATTAGCCCATTCAGTTGTTATGTGCAGAACTCCATTGGTGGAAGCTCACACTATTCAGGTGGACATTTCAATAAACCTTTTGAGTGAGTTTTCCTCTTGTACTTTTATTGGTTTTTTTTTCTTAGCTGGCTATAATCATTTTGTATATTGATAGTGTAGATGCTTGGTTCATTTAGTATATGGTTTCCTTTTTATGATTAGCCTTTTGATATTCAGACCAACATGCACACATGTTTTTGAAGCCACGTTTTTTGTTTTAGCTGATGAGCTCCCTCAAGGTATTTTGATTTAAAAATTGAGTTGAAGACCAAGCTTGGTGTACAACATGTGCCAATAAGTAGATTAAAGAGTTAGAATGCTAGTTGTCAAAATTTACACTAGAGACTAGTTTATGGCTGCCACGTTCCAAGATTAGCACAAAAAGATCACCGCTTATGACCAATGTGGTGTCAAGTTCACTTCTAGAATTAGCGACTTAGGGCTACGAAAGCCCATAATTTTCACATCAGGGCCTCTCCACGACTCCTATACTATAGGAGGAGCCCCGTGCTTTCTTGGTACTACATTCAGTATTATTAAATTGCATTTAGAGAGCTTGGAACCCATAATGGATCTCTTCGATGCTAATTACCTATTTTACTTTGTAGGAGACATGCCTAGTTGCTCTTTGTTGGAGAGGATGCTTGAGGAGCATTAGGAGTGAGCTTAGGCAAGACTACAATGAGACAACATCATGCCTCCATAGGGCAAGACTAGGGTTGAAGGCTACGGGTGAGTGGGTGATTTTTAGAGATACTTCGTACCTTGAAATTCATACTAAAAAATGAATCCAAGAAATTCTTGTGAAGCAGAGAATTTCGTTTTCATACACCAACATGAAACTTTCTACAGTAAATTTTATAAAATGGCTATCAGAAAAGCACTTGTCGCTCTTCTAATTCCACAAAAGAGCTGTCAACCTCATCCCAAAATTCAGTAGTAAGTATCATTGTGAAGAAGAGCAAATGAACCTGATTCTAGGGTTGAGGCCCTAAATGTGATATTCAATCATGGCTAGGAATTTCCAGCAAGCATATGGGTAGCAAAATGCAACAGAAGGGAGTGCCTCTGAGCTTTTGACCGTAGTGATATGGATGAGGAAGTCAATTCCTAAGAAATGTATGAGAAAGATGAAGTGCCCACAGACCCTAAAACCTGGAAGAGATGATCTCCTCACCTTCAAAGATTCAATATGCAATTCGACCAGAGGGATTGCATTGACCTGCTGTAGGAGGGCTGAATACATGATTGGGAGAAGATGAGTTGCTGAAAAGTGGAAACTGAATAAATCAACATTTGATGAGCCATACGATCATATGTTACCACCCTACTGTAGAAAGGCTGTAGATGCAAATAGAATCTATTGAAGTTTTGACTTTGACGATGAAGACAAATTGCCATAAATTGGAAATGCCCCCCTCCTCTAGAACTCCAACACAACTACTGCTAGCATTTCCCTTAACAACTGAACGTGGAGAGTTAAAAAATGCTGTGAAAAACCTTTGCTGAAAAATGGGTCAATATTTAACTGTGGGTTTTTCCCCAGCCCGATGATCTGATCACATTAATTGTAGAATCTATTGAATCTGAAGATCCAATGATTGTGCAAAGTGGATCCCAACCTTTCTTTCTTTGAAAGTTCTCTCCATGTTATGATCAAAGTGCCTATACAATGGTCATTCAAAGAGAGCTTAGAAGGCTGCAAATTGGTAGAGTGATATGATGCAGAATGATAACAAGATAGCAATTTTCATTGATATTATGTTGTAATTGAGCTGAATTCCTCGAATCTATACTAAATTGAACTATGCTACTCTAAGACTAGAATCTCAATCATCAACAAACTAGAATGAGAGTGTGCATTGCTATTTACTCTTTGTGGGTCTTATTAGGGCCGGTGCATGCACCATAGTACTAGTTCCTATGATAATGAATCACTTTAACTAATAAATGCCAGGTCTCAAGCGAGCAAACCACATGGTGGAACTTTTAAGTGATGTCTAATAGTAGCATGGGGTCTAGGCCAACTAGCATGTCCAAAATAATCCTGTAACTCTTTTCATATGTTGTTCTATTCTTAACTATTCCAGATGAGGTTTGAAAGAAAGAAGTATGTTTTTGAGGGGTTACCCACCGCAAAAACGATTCTGATCGCCAGCGATCCGGGACCAGAAATGTGGTCCCGGATCGCAAAAAAATTTGCAAATTTTTTTCTGATGTCCAGATCCACTACTTCTGCCATTGAAATGAATGTCAGATTTTGAAATCAATATCTGATTTTGTCTTTGTTATGCCAATGGTTTGCAGATCTGCTGATGTCCAGATTTCTGATGAATGTAGCCTGTGAATGCAGATCTGTGAATGCAAAAGCAAATATTTGCAGATCTGGGATGTCCAAATTTTTTGATGGATGAAGCCATCTGAAACCAAGCAACAGAACTGCATAATCATTGCTTTTTGGATATCCTTTCACATGATACCCATATTGGCAACTTCACACAAAAAAGAAATGGTGATCTTGGAAACCCTAACGGGTATTCCCAGATCGTAGTCCGGAATGTGTTCCGGATCACGATCCGGAACGGAACATGCATCTTTGCCCTCCACATAAATGCTAAACATACACTTTTCTTGAAGGTTCAGAAATAATCTCAACCTAACAGAATTGAAATCATTGAATGCACTTACCGAATAGCTTCAGTTACCTGGATAGGCCATGATGAGTACATATTGATGAACGGAATGGTCCTCTTACTTTCAAGCATGTCAAGAAAGTTTGGTACTTTTTGACAATGATTTGACATTGATGATTTGATAGTGGGTTTATTGAGTAACCTGATTGCACTACTAATGCATGTTGACTTAAGGTCCATTACCTTGATAATTCATTTAATTAACAACTTCTAATTGCAAGTCTATTGTATAATATCTATCCATGCAATGCATAATGACCAAACTGGAGTTTTATATTAGAATTTTGTTGTAGATGTTTGCATGCTGATGTGCAGTCATTTAACTGTTTCACTAGATCATTGGAGTGTGTTGTTGCTTCTCATTTGCCTTTTGGGATTGGTTATTTAGAAGTCTAGTCATCGTAGTTCATTGTATTTGCTTTTGAGTTACCTTTATAATCCAGAAAATGTTCTTTGGAACCTTATATCACTTAAACTTTTAAGCAAAGTTCTTAGTTTGGGACTTCAATCCTTATATAAATTAAACTTCTAAGCAAAGTTCTTAGTTTGGAATGTGAACTTTGGTCTTTAAAAGTGCAAATCTCATATAGTAGTTTCCACGGCAGATTTCAGAGTGCTGTCAATCAAGGGGGCAATGTGATTCGTATGGATTCTAGGGAGATGAGTAGCAAGTCTTGACAAGACCCAAATTGTATGTTGACACCAATGATACCCATTTTTGGATAGGAACGAATATGGTACCATTCGTAAGGAACGGCCATTATGTTCCTTAGGAACGGATATTAAACTAGGTATGGTTCCATTCCTATTTAGGAACGAGACTGTACCTAGTAGGAATGGAACCATTCCAAAACAGGAACGGTTCCTTACAAACAAACCATAAAGGAACTTTCATACCTGATTCTGTGCAGCCTCCTGCAGAACCAGCGTTCATGTCCCTAAGTTCCTGTTCCTGTTTCTAAGTTCTTAGGCCTTCATGTTCCTGTTCTTATTTCTAACTTCCATTTCTATTCTTGTTCTTATTCCTGTGCCTGTTCCTAAGAGCATCTTCAACTTAGGTTTCAACTTTGGAATAGGAACCTTGGAATAAGAATAAGGACAAGACCCTAAGCCCTTTTTTTATGTGCCAAAACCTTTTCTAGGAATCCCGAGAACTGTGATCTATTCATTTTTCTAAGCAGATTCACCCACACCAAAGTTACTTCTCAAATAATAGGTTTATCTATTATTTATTATAGGAATGGTTCCTAAGATACCTTAAGATTGGTATGGTATAGATCCATTCCTAGGAACGCATTCCTGGGAAGGGTTCGTGCCATTCTTGGGAACTATGGTTGGCACCTAACATTGATAGCTTAGGTTCAAAAAGCTTGCCACTCATTGTGTCAAATATTACATCTCATGCAAGTATTGTGTGGCATTTCAGGGAAAAAGATGGAGTTTGTGGTATGCTGCTTCATCACAAGTAAGGAAACTTTCTTTGAGCATCATTATTCGTAGATTTTTTGGCCAGCAAATTGCTATTTGCAAAGGGAAGCTTTCAAAGCTCTGCATTTTTTGAAAAGGAAATATCTTCTAGAGTGATGCTGAGAGTGAACTACATCAGAATTATTTGTGTGACTTCTGTACTTAAGAACTTATTTCCACAATTGCAATGTTCAGGACAGCAAGCAGCAACTCACCTATTACATATGCTATAGCAGCTCGCAGGACTTCTGATGTTGCTGTTTCTGTGTGTCCTTCCTTTGACATTTCCGGAAGAGAAGCTGGCTTCACAGCAAAGGACATGTGGATTCAAATTGCTGAGGTTTGAAGTTTACTATATAGGAATTGAATTGTTTTCTGTCATGCCTAGAGAGATAGTAACTGTCCCATCTTTTTTGCTTAACTGGTGCCAGTCAAAACTATGTAATTTTTGTTATGAAGCCAACCTTTGGAAGTCCTGTAAGTGCATTTGACTGAATGTATTCTGGAAGAGATATCTGACACCATCCATGAGCCAAAGGGTTTTGTTCCCAGTTCTAAACAATGACATAATATCTGTCACAGGCGATTTTATGATTCCCTTAAAAAATGAATCATCATATTCCTTTTTTAGAAAGTGCTTTCCTCTGGAGACCTTTTATTCCATATATTCCTAGGGCATTGACAATACTTCACATTCTTTTTCCCAAATATTTACTCTAGTGTAAGCTTAAACACAAAATCTCATAGGTTAAATTCTTCAAAATTGTAGTGGAAATAGTGTAAGGTCATAGAAAATATCTATCTGCACGTCCTACTGAGGTGAAACAGATAGACCTCTCTGCTAAGTAGAAGGATGAAATCATTGCATGAAATAGCACACAGAGTGGTCAAGATGAGCTGTCCCACCCTCCCCCCCTGCTCTAAAATTTGAAAGGAATTGACAAGAAATGCAGGTATTGACATAGAGACCCAAGAATAGGTTCACAAAGTGACTAAGACCGAGGGTGGAGAGCAAATTCGACCTGGTTTTCATCTTTTGTCTCATTATCGGTCACCAGAAGAAATAAAGATCATCACAACAAAACCTTTGTTTAATGTTGCCACCTAAACAACCGGTAAGGACGTTTCTTTTCCACAAGGGAATAATGAGATAAGTGGCATCAACAAGACCATGTCTTTTCTAACAGAATAAGATCCTTGTTAGGTTTACATTACGGATATTTTATCTTATAAGACTGTACTTAACATTCCTAGAGTTTATTCTTCATGCAGGGCACTGCTCTCCTCTCTTGATAGTAAGATGATTTTCACATTAATAGGTTGAAACATCCTTGCACAAGTTCTTCATGCCACACTCTCCTTATCCACAAGGCTAGGTCTTGCAACTCTCACTCCATACATCCCTTCTTGCTAGAATAATGGTTCCTCTCTCCAATGCTTGGCTCTTTATATAAAATTGGCAGCCCTCTTACAGGCTTGACTCACTTTTTCTTTTAGGTCGTTACTGGTTTCACTGGAAAACATACCATTGTCTCTTACTGTATTCTTACTGAGATATAAGTTTCCGAATTTGGACTCATGTTGCATGTGTCTTAATTTGCTCTCGTAGGTGATTTAAAGTTGAAATAGCTAGTAAAATAATCACTTCTTGGGCATCTGACTTAAAAGAGATTACCAACAACATTTTTGGAGTGAAAGCATTCCGCTTCTATGTACCTGACTTGTGCCTCTGACTTTTATAATTGAAAATTCATCCAAAGGCCACTGTTCTTCGATCTTACTAGTGTATATCTCATTATGTATGTTTGGATCACATTCAAGGCCATACAATCGATGCATGGATAACCGGGCATCTTTTGTATGGTGACAGTTTTACTGAAATGTGATTCATTAAACTCTGTTTTGGGTGGTCTAATTCCATTAGCCTCAAGCTTGTGTGATCCACTGCCATACACTAGGTCCTGCACTTACCCAGTTCATGAGAGTCTTGTAATCCCGTATTTCCTTCATTTAAAGATCATCAGGTCATTGAGATTGGTGACATAGTGGATGACATGCAGTTGGGGTACATGTTCCGTATTTCCTCTAGTAAGCCAAGAGGGGTTGAACAAACAGAAGGGATACCTATGAACAACCATCCATCTCAACTTAGCAGTAGCACAACCCCAAAAATTTTGTTTAGCCAACTCTACACTCTCTTGAACATTATCTACCAGATGGAATGAGTTGTCTCTCTGATCAATCCATGCTTCTGCATCCTTCACTCTTTTTCCCTCGATCTCTTGCAACTTATGGCTTTTCAAATTTCTTCATAGAGATGTCCAATTTTCTGGGTGGTAAATGAGAGGACCTGGAACCACATTTACACTCTCACTTGATATCCTTTCTATGGTAATTGATTTCATCCAACAAACGTTGTGACAGACCCTGGAAAGTAAACTTTCCACCTTATATTTCAACGGAGGTTACAACTTACAACTAATCATTTTCTAACCTTATAGCTACTTGTGCTTAACGTTCTTCCTTTCTGCAATCTGGAAAAACACAGTCATGCAAATGCAGGTGTAAAATATGAAAGAATTTCTCCAGGTGCCCTATGTAGGGCCTGAACTAGCAAACTTTTTTTTGTTGAGATTATTTAGGTACAAATAGCACATCAACGACGTACAAATAGTAGCTTTTCGATATTATTAGTTCCTTGAAATATATAAGTGCAACTCATGAAATTCTCATACAATAGAGGTGCACAGGGTATCGATGTCACAACTACTCATAAATAATGAGATGGAACAAATAACTAAAGCTTAGCCCTCATGGAAGTTTGATTGGTCCTTCTGTTTCTATCATTTACAGTAATCTAGAGACCACCATAACTCAAATGCCTTTATAATCTCTTATGCTGGAATGTTTGGATGTGATGATGAGTGGTGAAAATTTTGCAGCACTTCATGTTCTACCTCTCTAATTCGTCACATATTTTGTAACTTGCTAAAGTTTGATAAAGTTAGCGACCTTTTTGGTTTCTATGTTATCAGGAAGGTTTTTTTCCTGAAAAGAACTGGGTTAGAAAGGCTTCCACTCCCTCACTAGAAGGAACATCAGTTGGAGCAGCAGTTGCAGCTTGCGTAACTGTTCCAGCAAATGGACAACGAACAGTTGTTTTTGGGTTAGGGTGGGATTCACCTGAAGTTAGATTCATAAAAGGCAGATCTTATAACAGGTTTGTTTCTTTCAGCCCATGTTAGTTTCAGATATTTAATTTATTGAATCTGCAGATTATCCATAAACCACTTCTTAAATAAACATTTGAGAAGGTTCTAGCTGCCAGTGATGTAACAGCTAAAACACTAATGTTGAAGAGGATAGAAAACTGTAGTGGTGATTCTAATTAAGCTCTTATTATCGAAACATAACTTGGAGAAATCATCTTTTTCAATCACTGAATGAGCATGAGCTTTAAAAGATGAGTTACTTGTTTCAATAAAACTCTTATGTAGGCCATCTTACAATTGTTTTGTATCTAGATTCCATACATTCTCTTTTTTGGGACATTCTGAATGGTGCCTTTAAAATAGGCATTTAAGTAAATTATTCTAAAACTATTTGAAGATCCTTCCAGCAACTCTCAAATTTTTGTTTATCAATTTTGGCGTTTTGGTTTATGTGCTCTTTGATTAGTACAGGTTTCAGTGGTGGAGTCCTTGTTGATGAAGATTTCATATCTGCACAACATTGTATGTGCAGGAGATACACACAATTTTATGGAGCTTTTGGTGATACTGCTACAAAACTTGCACACGATGCAATTGTTGGTAATACTTTTGAACTGCCATGATGTTTTCAGAAATGTTTTTCAAGGTTTAATACTTTGCCATTTCTTAGTACCTGGCATAGCCGGAATTTGTATTCTTGTTTTATTTTATTTTTTATTTATTTATTTTTTCTGAGGGATTACTGTGGCTTCCTCTTTGTCCCTTTCTTGGTGTGTCCCACTCATAGACTGAACTCTCTCAAAGCTTTCTTTGGAGCTGATGTTGTGGAATGACCTGCTTGTTCAAGTTCATTTGGTTTTGCTTGATATTATCTACTGATGAAGGTTGAGCAAGGTAACATGATGGTGAGATATATATTGCTAAATACACGCACACATCCAAAATGTAGAAGTCCAGGTGGAAGCTCTAACCAGAACGAAACTTAACTGTCAAGTTTCTCTCATGTGTGATCTTTGATCAGGCAGGAAAATAATAGATTGACCCTCTATGTATCCACACACTTGATGGTGAAGAGTTGGATTATTCTTAGAGCATTTGTGAATAGAGATAGTCCAGTTACTAGGTACGATGACCACCTTGGGTCATTTATAATGGCCTAGCTAATTGGCATACTTCAGGAGATTTCACATCCCAACCTCACAATGGTAGCCATATTGTAGTTTATTATCTCATGGGGTCACTGTCTTCTATTTCATATGCATTTGACTATCTATCCAACCTACTATGCTTTCTGACCATTCTTCCCTTTTTGTCCATCTGGGCACAGTTATAGACCATGCTTCCTCAACATTACCATCAATTTCCAGTGCCTCTTATTACACCTCTAGTACCACTCATAATTCTTGAAGATTATGGTGCTGAATACACTCACCTGGGGTAATCTTCACAGGCCCTATATTTTGGTATGAGATAGGTTGCCACTAGATGACTTGGGAAAGGACAATCTTCCTTTGTCAAACTGAAGCAGTTTCGTTTCAGACAAGATATGTCACTTGTGTACTATGGGTGAGGTCGAGACATAGGATCATTTTTTCTTTCAATGACCTATCTATTATGAGATTAGAGGGAAGTGTCATTTCCTCTTTCGAGATCAGCAAGTCATGCTCCGCTCATGGATATTATATGATAATCAGAGACGTGCAGCCTTGATGATAAGAGAGATTTTTCACCTTAGGAGAGATATCTGCCCCAACACTTGCTCCAGCCCAATAGACACAATCTCGTAGTATCACCTTTTTCTTTCTAGGTGTGAAGTCTATCCAAATGGCAGAATATCTGCAGAATATCTTTAAGGCCAAACGGTAAGAGCCTGTGGCGAGGTTCATAGAACTTATTTTTTGTATCAAGCTGCTATTCAAGATTTATTTTGATGAGAACACTAGTATCATCACAGTTGTTTTCCCTGATATTTTTGCTTGCTTTTGAGTCCTAACAGATTATCGGAAGTGGGAAGCTGCAATTGAGGATTGGCAGAGTCCGATTTTGAAGGATGATAACCTCCCAGAATGGTAATTATCTGTCTGACTTGAAAGTGACTGGAATTATAAAAATATATAGGCCCTGGCAGAGAATACTGTCCAGTGTAGAGTTTAAGATTCAAGCAGGTACGTTCCAATGTGCCGTCGTTTGAATGGAAATTAAATAAGTTTTATATAAGTAGGTCCTTTAGAAAGGCATAATGGTGAGACCCTGGTACTATCAATAATAGTTATGAGTAGGAGGGTTAGCCTAGAAGACCTTTTTGTGGGTTACCTGGCCCAGCTGCTTACATTTGCGGTAGAACTCCACTTGGATGCTTTTTGTAACTCCGCAATTGGTGCAGGTACCGATATACTTTGTTCAACGAATTGTATTATTTGGTTGCTGGGGGCACCGTATGGACAGGCTAGTTCTAAACTTCACGTCAGTCTCGTCGACAACAACGGCAAATTGTAGGTTTAAGTGCATAGTTGGCTGTATTGGCTTATCATCACTTTTTTTTCTCATCTTCTCCCAGATGGTGGACCACCCATGAAGGAGGCAGAACCATGCATAGGCTCACCAGATTCAACAGTATCAGTCTATACCAGCGGACTTGCATCCCCAACAAACAGTGATACTAGCACAATAGAAGCGACTGAACCTGATGCAGAGAAATTAAAAACTTTTGAAACTCTTGATGATGTTACATTTTGGGATACAAAGTCAAGTCTTGCAGAAGATCCTTTGAGCTGCTCTGGAATAGGTGAATCTGATAAACTCTATTCAGATATGCGAAAAAAAGTCACTAGAGATTCTGAACTGCCTGAAAGATGTGATGAAGTTGGACTCTTCGACACAAGGGGAAAGGTAGAAGTTCCAGAGCAATTGCTAAAAGTGATGCTGACAACTAGTTTAGAGAAAAAGAATGGACCTTCCACTTGGAATTTGTCATCTGGAATTTCTTTGCTTCAAGAAAATGAGGAAAATGTGGGGCAGTTTCTTTACCTTGAAGGTTTGGAGTATGTCATGTGGTGTACATACGATGTGCATTTTTATGCATCATTTGCACTGCTTAGTTTGTTTCCGAAGCTGGAGCTCAGTATACAGAGGGATTTTGCTGCAGCAACCCTTGTCCATAATCCTGAGAGGGTCAAATTTCTAGCTGAAGGTAATTCGGGAATCAGGAAAGTAGTTGGGGCCGTGCCTCATGACCTTGGTACCCATGACCCATGGGTAGAGGTTAATGCTTACAATATACACGATACAAGTCGCTGGAAAGATCTCAACCCAAAATTTGTTCTGCAAACTTACAGAGATGTGTTTGTAACTGGTGATATGGCTTTTGCCAAAGCTGTTTGGCCTGCAGTCTATTCCGCCATGGCATACATGGATCAGTTTGATAGGGACAGAGATGGTTTGATTGAAAATGATGGTTTCCCAGATCAAACTTATGATACGTGGCCCGTTCATGGTGTAAGTGCTTACTGTGGTGGCTTGTGGCTGGCGGCTCTGCAAGCAGCTGCAGCCATGGCAGAAAGGTTGGATGAGAAAGAGGCAGCTCAATATTTCCGTGCAAAGTTTTCTCATGGAAGGAGTGTTTATGAAAAACTGCTTTGGAATGGGTCTTATTTCAAATATGATAGTGGGTCAAGTAGTAACAGCAACTCCATTCAGGCAGATCAGATGGCTGGACAATGGTACGCATGGGCTTCTGGATTACCCCCCCTTTTTGACGATCACAAAGCAAGAAGTGCTCTTCGGAAGGTCTATGAGTTCAATGTGTTAAAGATAAATGGAGGACGGAATGGAGCAGTGAATGGGATGCATCCAGATGGAAAAGTGGATGAGACTTGCATGCAATCCAGGGAAATCTGGACTGGGGTAACCTATGCCGTAGCTGCTTCTATGATTCATGAAGGCATGCTAGAAGAGGCTTTCAGAACTGCAGAAGGAGTTTTCCAAGCGGGTTGGTCTGAAAGTGGTCACGGGTGGGATTTCACTTTCTCTTTCTTCTTATTACTAAGCTCTCCAATAAGAAAATTGCTGAGCAATTGCGTGGAGATTGAACGTTAAGCAGGCAGTTCGCTTCATTCCATGAAAGCTCTTGATTGCAATATTCTATGTTGATGTTGCAGACTTTGAAGTATGGTTTTTTTCACTAATAAGGCGTAATAGTAGGCTTTCTCAAGCTTGTAGTAGTCAAATGTGCTTTATTATTTGGTATCAAATTTCTCCGTGTTCTTAATCTCCTATGCAGCATCTCAAAGATACATGAGATTTTGATTTCCAAACACTAACCTTTGGGATAACTTGTGCATCAACTTTCAAGTTAGATTCACACGAACCATGTTGAAACTAGATGCTTTTCGAATGCAAGGCCTGCTCTTAGGTAGCACTTAATCCGACTCTCAGACATTATTCTTGTGTATTTCTGTCTTAATCCAAAGAAGCATGTTTCATATCAGAGGTTGCTCAGGTTTTCAGGACTTTTTTTGATTCAGCTATAAGAACTTTAGGGTGGTTCCACATGAAAGGGGGGACAAAAATGCACTGCCCCCCGCACTTCTTTTTCATCAAATACCTGAATTTGAATCAGTAAGGAAGGTGGGAATTTTATTGGATGTGGGAGTAAGGGCCCACCACTGGCCCAAGGGAAGATGCGCAAAGTATTTTCCTGGCATCGTGAGTTGCCCCAAGGTGGCATCTTTCAATGCCACTTAGGATGTGTTTGGGGGTCCATTTAGGGGTAAGTCATACTCCATATGAAAGCTCAAAGTGGCCTCCAACTATGAGAGTGCATAATCTGGGGCCTTCTCTATTTATCCCCGCTCTATGTGAAACCACCATTAGTATCTTTTTTCTACTCTGTTTATGTACCACAGCATAGCTCAGTGAATGCACCTGAAGGCTATAACACACTTATCTGTAGGCTGTTCTTGTTGCATCTTGTCATATGAATCACATCTCTGTGCTGCCACATTAAACTGCCATCCTGCCCTTCTGAGTAGTTGCTGCTTCCTAGGCCTCGGTCAGTGAGCAAGCTTTCTTACCTGTTTTTACCAGCTTATTTAAGCTAGTCTATTCATATTTGTTTGTTAATTTATCCGCATGCCAGATTTTTGTGATGAATGGGCTTTCAGGGGTGCCATATGGTCTGCAGGGGGCTGAGGTGCAGGAGGCATGGCTTGTCTTTGTAGAGACACTCTGCAACAAGTAGTTTCAGTGGCATAGAGAGACCCAATTTTGCAATTAAAATAAATATGACTACATTGAGATACCTTTCTGTTTAGAAAGAGATATCTACATTGCGGCCTGCTATTTCCCTCCAGAGACATTAATTTTCGCAGTCAACTAAGAGGACTCTTCCATTGGTGACCTATTGTATTTCCCGATTCTCAAAAGTTCGGTGAGTCTCTTGCTTGTGGCCTTCAATGCAGGTATCTTAGTGAGGATGAAAGTGGTTCACAATCCACTGGTTGATCTGTTGTAGTTACTAAAGTTTGATATTTGAGAGTTTGGGCTCTCAGGGTTATCAACATGCTAACTCCAAACCAGTCACTCGATATGGACTTACCACTTGGCTACCCTGGAATATGTGGTATGATGACGAGAATAACACCTCCATCTATAGCTGAATCGCAGAGATTTCTGGGATCTTCTCTTGCAAAAATCACCTTGAGCATATTGGAGTTTGGTCCACCTAAAAGAAGTGAGGCTTTCAACACTAGAGAAAATATGACCTTGAGACTCCTTCATGGCTACTAGAGTTGGAAAAGGGGGAGAACTGTTGATAGCAGGAGCTAGTTATTCCCTTAGAGGAACGGCACAGCAGGGGGAAGGCATCCCTTTTAACCTTATGTCATCATAGTCGCAGCTTATTATACAAAAAGGGCATAAAATGTAATGATTTGCAACACTATTTGAGGTAGTCCCTTACCAATAGGCAATAGACAACGATTATTGGGTGAGTACCTTGGTTTTGGGAGCAGCAAATCTTGGAAGCCAATCTATTTACTTGAGGCACCAATTTTGGTGGCAGCCATCTCATCATTGAGGCAAGATGTAACATCATCAAGAGTTTCAAAAGTTTTTAATTTCTCTTTAGGGGCAGTGAACCTTTCTTTCCTGTGGATCATGGACAGATCATACCATAGTTGCACTGCGTTTCTAGAAACGCATTTAGAAACGAGTTCAGAAACGCGTTCCTGGATTTTGGTAGCGTTTCTCAGAAACGTGTTTTTTTTTTTTTTTTTTTTGATTTTTTTGTGGGCAATATGGGTATCAGATGGAAGCTCTAATTAAGGGCATTACATCCGTATAGGTTGCCGAATGTTTCGGCTACAGGATGGTCCAGTTCAGGTGCATTAACTCCTAGATTTACGCTTTAACTCCTTTAATATAAAAGATTATAAAAATAATTAGAATGTCCCACTACCTACCCGAATAGGAGGATGGAGCCAAGAAAGATATATTGTGCTTTTTCTATTTTGGCAAGCAGTGATTTTAAAAGTTGTCCTCGATGCATGGGCAAGAAGTTTCATGTTATGCAGCAACTTGAAGAAGAGCACAATAATGAGGATGAGGAAATTGACATGCTAGGGAGCGAACATGAGCTGGAGAGAAAATACCTAATAGTGAGCTTATTAGGATGAGGGGGAATTGGGAAGGTTTGGGTTGTCATTGTCCTGTTCAATAGTGGTTCTTGATTTGTACATGGCTAAGAAACTCAAATTAGTAATCATGCCATTTTTTGGCTATCACAATTCAATACTATAGTCCCCACCTCGTTATGGGATCGGCGTTTGTATGGTCATCCCCTTTGCGGAGAGGGTTCGTATTCTTGAGGCATATGCTGAGCCAGTTGCTGAGGCCGGCGAGCCGTCCACAGATGCTGTGGACTCTGTTTCCACTGGTGCACCCACTGCCACCGCCCCTGCCACTGGTACACCCACCGCCACCGCCCCCACCCCCGCCGCCGCATTCGCACCCGCCACCGCCTCCGCCTCCGCCTCCTCCACAGCCAGCCCCACCCCCTCCGCCAGTACTCCCCATGGATCCACAGCCTCCACTGCTGCACCTACGCCTGTGCCACCACCTTTAGATCTGCACGGTCCGTCCGCATCCTCCGCTTCTGCACCTACACCTATGCCACCACCTCCAGATCCGCATCGTCCATCCGCATCCTCCCAGCCATCCACATCCCGAGGCACCAGACAGATGTGCATGCCGGGATCTTTCAGAGAGGGGCAGCATAGAGAGGCCACCAGGACCATAGCACATATGTTCTATGACCTGAACCTCCCCTTTATCATTGCATCATCCCGCATCTTTCGAGAGGCTATCTTGAAAGTTGCAGTCTGCGGGCCTGGCTACACACCACCCACAGCCGATGCGTTTTGCGGCCCTTTGCTCCAGGAGTGGGTTGCATCCGTCAGAGAGAGACTAGCCACACTGTAGGAGGCTTGGGATAGATACGGCTGTTCCATCATGGCTGCTGGGTGGACTGATTGTTGTAGATGTCCACTCATCAGTTCATCATGCTTGAGCGGCTACACAAGCTCAAGGGTGATTTGCAGCGCATGGCTACTTCTGCAGAGTTCACAGCCATGGACTTGTCCACGACCCTAGAGGGCTTGGCCTTCCACGAGATCCTCTTCATGGAGCCTTTCTGGGTTGATGTGCAGCAGCTCATGGACGTGATGCGCCCCATCTACTCTGTTCTGAGGCTCGTTGATCGCGAGGGGTGCACGATGGTCCTCATATACGAGTTCATGGACCGCATAGGCGAGTCTGTCCAGCGTTCTGAGCTGGACCGTGCTAGGTATAACTTTTTCCGTCTCACCATCCTTTCTTCCATTCGCACTCTGTTTCGTCGTGGTGCCGTAGCACGCAATCGTGTAATTGTTGCCTCCACATGGTATGGTCCACAGGTTGGAGCCTATTAGGCGGTTGTGGCAACGACGATGGGATAAGCTCACCGGCCCTTTCACAGTGTGGCCCACATATTGCATCCCCTGTTTCAGAGCGAGAGGCAGTACGACGATGCAGAGCTACATGCGGACTGGTTCTCATGCATCCGCCTCCTTAGCAGTGACACTGGTATCCACAGTAGGCTCGAGGAGCAGAGGCTCAGTTACAGGTAAACTCTTGCTCTGTCGTTTGCTTTCGTTCGCTCAATTTCCTTGCGTGGGCTCAAGTGTACTCACGCACATCGCTGCTCAATTTCAGGCACTGTCTGGGGCTGTTCGGCGAGAACCTTGCACATGTCCGAGGAGAACAGGCTGTTGCCTGTATCATGGTGGGAGAGCTACGGCGCTGGACAGCCAGACCTGAGGACGCTCGCGTTCCAAGTCCTTTCACAGGTATGTTATCTAATCTTATTCATCCAACCAGTTTCCGCATTGTCTCTACAAGGTCGGTACTCACTCGAGTGGTTGCCAATTAATGCAAGATTGTTCTGCTTGCGTGTGCGAGCGGAACTGGTCAGCGTTCAGCCTTGTTCACACGAACAGGGGGAATTGTCTGACGACTGAGCGATGCAATGACTTGGTGTACTGCAACACCAACACCAGGGTGGTTCTATGCTCTATCGTTTGCTTTTGTATTAGTTTAAGACATTCAGTTTAACGCCCTCATGGTTGCTTCAGCTATTCTCACGAATGATTGACTTGTACAGGTCAAGACCGATGATTGCCTGGTTGCAGCGGCCGATCATGAGGCAGAGCCAGAGGTTGATCGAGACGATGCCGCTCGGCGTGCTCTGCGGGGTGATCCCGAGGATGATGCTAACACTGGGGAGACCACCCCCGTCCCTGCTGACGTTCCATTGCCCTCCTCTGATGATGAGCCCACATATGATTCAGAAGAGACAATCGACGTTGCAGGGGATGGTCCACGTGCCCCACCCAGTACTCCCGCTTCACGCCCCCTTTCAGATGATGGCTGGTCAGAGTTTGCGAGAGGCTGCCGCCCAGAGACAGATCGTGCAGAGACGACTTAGAGCATCACAGGCAGTCGGTTCTTCTCAGAGACCCCCTTGTGGCAAAGGGAGACCCCCAGGCAAGAGTGTACCACAGAGGGTTCCTTTCGGCAGACCCAGAGGTAGGCTAGCCAAGAGGGGACGCACCGATGATTTTTCTAGTCGTCTCTTGGCAGGCGTTGGCCCAGACTTAAGGAAGTCCCAGATGCCTCCAGACTCCCAGCCAGACTTTGTATTTGACACCCCTGCAGGTGCATCTGGCACGCAGAGGGATGATTTTTTTAGCACAAACTTGTAAATGCTAAAACATATTTTAGCATCATATATATATTCTTACAGTCCATTCGTGTCATGGCTAATTTATCGTGGTTGGTTAGAAATGGTTAGGTATGTGAAATTCGAATGGCTAGTTAGAAATGGTTTGAATTACGCAATTTTTATGGTTGGTTAGAAAATGGCTTGCTCTGTGCAAAATGAGAATGAGAGAGAGAGAGAGAGAGAGAGAGAGAGAGAGAGAGAGAGAGAGAGAGAGAGAGAGAGAGAGAGAGAGAGAGAGAGAGAGAGAGAGAGAGAGAGAGAGAGAGAGAGAGAGAGAGAGAGAGAGAGAGAGAGAGAGAGAGAGAGAGAGAGAGAGAGAGAGAGAGAGAGAGAGAGAGAGAGAGAGAGAGAGAGAGAGAGAGAGAGAGAGAGAGAGAGAGAGAGAGAGAGAGAGAGAGAGAGAGAGAGAGAGAGAGAGAGAGAGAGAGAGAGAGAGAGAGAGAGAGAGAGAGAGAGAGAGAGAGAGAGAGAGAGAGAGAGAGAGAGAGAGAGAGAGAGAGAGAGAGAGAGAGAGAGAGAGAGAGAGAGAGAGAGAGAGAGAGAGAGAGAGAGAGAGAGAGAGAGAGAGAGAGAGAGAGAGAGAGAGACGTAGTATGGAAACTGTAAATGCTTGAGCTATTGTTTTACGCAAGCACATCTTCATGTCTCTCAGATCATATGCATCATATCCAATCATTGAACCCTAAACAGTAAACCCCACACCCTAAACCAGGCAACGAGGATTGACCTGCACAAGTCAATCATTCGTGAGAATAGCCGAAGCAACTGTGAGGGCATTAAACTGAATGTCTCAAACCAATACGAAAGCAAAACGACAGAGCAACGAAATATACCTGCAGCAGTAGTAGGGCGTGTGCGCCTCCTGCCCTCATGCTCTCCGTGATGCGTTGAACCACTCTGGTGTTGGTGCTGCAGTACACCAGGTCATTGCACCGCTCCGTCGTCAGACGGTTCCGCCTGTTCGTGTGAACAAGGCTGAACGCTGACCAGTTCCGCTCGCACACGCAAGCAGAACAGTCCTGCATTAATTGGCAACAACTCGAGTGAGTATCGACCTTGTAGAGAAAATGCGAAAACTGGTTGGATGAATGAGACAAGACAACGTATCTGTGAAAGGACTCGGAGCGCGAGCGTCCTCAGGTCTGGCTATCCGGCGCCGTAGCTCTCCCACCATGATACAGCAAGAGCCTGTTCTCTCGAACACGTGCAAGGTCCTCGCCGAACAGCCCCAGAGAGTGCCTGTAGTTGAGCAACGATATGCTTGAGTACACTTAAGCCCGCGCAGGGAAATTGAACGAACGACAGCGTGCGATAGATCAAGAGTTTACCTGTAACCGAGCCTCTGCACCTCGAGCCTGCTGCGGAACCTAGTGTCGCTGCTGAGGAGGCAGATGTATGCGAACCAGTCCGCACGCTGCTCTGCATCGTCGTACTGCCTCTCGCTCTGAAACAACGGATGCAGTATGTGGGCCACACTGTGAATGGGCCGGTGAAACTTATCCCATCGCCGCTGCCACAAGCGCCTGATAGGCTCCAACCTGTGGACCAAACCATGTGGAGGCAACAATTACATACCATCGTGTTGCGGCAGCAAGACGAAACAGAGTGCGAAATGGAAGTAAGGATGGTGAGACGGAAAAAAGTTATACCTGGCAGGGTCCATCTCAGAACGTTGGAGAGACTCGCCTACGCGGTCCATGAGCTCATAAATGAGGCCCATCGTGCACCCCACGCGATCAACGAGTCTCAGAACAGAGTAGATGGGGCGCATGACTTCCATGAGCTGTTGCATATCCACCCAGAAAGGCTCCGTGAATAAGATCTCGTGGAAGGCCAAGCCCTCTGGGGTTGTGGACAGGTCCATGGCGGTGAACTCTGCCGAAGTGGCCATGTGCCGCAATTCACCCTTGAGCTTGTGTAGCCACTCAAGCATGATGAACTGGTAGGCGAAGCGGGTGCGAGCGGGCTTCTTCAAGTCGAGCCTGCATTGACAAACAGAATGAGAGGCACACATGAAACGAGCAAAAAAAAAAGAGCATCTTGAACGAGCCAAAAAGTAAGTGGCAGGTTACCTGCTGAATGTGCGGAAAAGTGCCGTCATGCAGCGCTTGTGTGTGACGAAGTCCACGACCGCAAGTGCCCTCGTGAGAATGTCACTGACCCAAGGCAGGCGCCTGATGGAATGCAGGAGGAGGTCCAGTGAGTGTGCGGCGCATGGAGTCTAGACAATGGAGGGGTAGTCTGCCATAAGAAGCTCCCCCATACCGCGGCAGTTGGACGCATTGTCCGTCACAACCTTTCGCGATATGTTCACACGATCAGTTCACAGCTCGGAAACACATTGCAATCAATCGAAAATTATGCAGAACTATTGTATCAACATCAAGCAGCAAATGAGCAAGCAACTAATGAAAGAATATTATACCTGGACAATGCGCTGTGGCCCGACCTCCTCTATCGCCGCGCGAATGATGCCGTAAATGTACTCGGCTGAATGCACTCTCCCTGCCTCGGAGGCGTCGATGCTGTGCAAGAACATGGAACTGCAACAACTGGAAACAATCACGTTGATGAGTGGACGTCTGCGACGATCAGTCCACCCATCAGCCATGATGGAACAGCCGTATCTATCCCAAGCCTCGTGCAGTGCAGCCAGTCTCTCTCTGACTGATGCAACCTGGTCTTGGAGCAAAGCAGCAAAGGGCCTCGTAGTGCGTCGGCTGTGGGTGGTGTGTAACCGGGCCCGTAGACTGCAACTTTCGAGACAGCCTCTCGAAAGATGCGGGATGATACCATGATAAAGGGGAGGTTCAGGTCATAGAACATCTGTGCTATGGTCCTGGTGGCCTCTCTGTGCAACCCCTCTCTAAAAGATCCCGGCATGGACATTTGTCTGGTGCCTCGGGATGTGGATGGACGATGCGGATGTGGAGGTGGTGGCATAGGTGTAGGTGTGGAAGCGGAGGATGTGGACGGGCCGTGCAGATCTGACGGTGATGACAGAGGCGTAGGTGCAGCAGTGGAGGCCGTGGAGGCGGAGGCGGAGGCGGAGGCGGAGGCGGTGGCGGGTGCGGGTGCGGGTGCGGATGTAGCGGCAGTGGCGGGTGCAGATGCGACGATGGGGGCGGTGGCGCTGGGTGTACCAATGGCAGGGTCGGTGGGAGTGGGTGCACCAGTAGAAATAGAGTCCGCGGCATCTGTGGACGGCTCGCCGGGCTCAACAGCTTTCTCAGAATATGTCTCCATAATGCGAGCCCTCTCCGCAGCGGGGATGACCATACGAATGCCGATCCCGTAGCGTCCCCCCGTGGGTCGGACTCGCAACCCCCCCAGATGTGCTCGAACCCGAGAGGCGTTCCCTGTGAACTGCTTTCGACAAAAAGGGCAACGCCACTTTTTGTCGGGCATCACCTCCACCTCATCCCAAATGGGACGAGCAGCCATCTCTCTCTCTCTCTCTTTCTCTCTCTCACGTGCACACACACAGAAGCACAGAAATCCAAGCTCTCTCTCCCACCCTAAACCCTAAACCCCAAACCCAAGCACACCTAAACCTAAATCCTAAACTCACACACACACACTGTGCACACACACAAATCCTCTCTGTCTTCGTTCCTCACACTCTCTGTCTCTTCCTCTCCCTCTCTCACACACAGATCACCACACACACACAACTGAATGCACACAAATCAACACACAATTTTCACACACACACACACACACACACACACAAACACCATCTCTCTCTTTTTGTCTCTCTCTCCCCCTCTCTGTCTCTCTCTCTCTATCACTCTATGCTCCTCCACACTCTCCCTCTTCCGCCCTCTGCCTGCTCTCGGGTTCTGCGGACTGTCCGCAAGGCCCGAGGAACAAAAAATCGCGTCCGGACGCTGGACGCATCCAGCCTTTAAAAAAAAAAAATTAAAAAAAAAAAGGATGCGTCCGGGGGTCGGACGCGTCCGGGTCCGGGCCTCAGAAGCGGACGCGGACGCGGACGCTGCCATTTTGGCCCGGACCCTCATGTCTGATATTATATATATATATATATCATAGATCCAGCAGTACCAGGATCCGCGGATCCCGGTACCGCGGATCCATATTGGTACCGCGGATCCATACTGATCCGCGGTACCATAATATATAATATATATTTTTTTAATATTTTTTTTTAACTTAAAAAAAAAAAATCAAGTGGGCAATATGGGTATCAGCTTGAAGCTGTTGACGAGAGCAGTGCATTTATACAGGTTGCCGGTTCTGACGAGAGTGAACAGCCAAAGGACCAAGGGGATGCAAAACACCAAAAAGTGTGTTTTCGCTCAGGGAGTCAGAAGGCCAATCTTGAAGAGGTCGTACCGTCAGGGGGCTACCGCCCCCCGGATCCCCTGTTTCTCGGGGGGCTACCGCCCCCCGAACCCCCCAAGACTTGCTGCTATATAGAAACTGTAATCTAGCCATCTCATAAGCATCATGGTCTCACAGTAGACCCTATACTAACAACCTTGCTCAGTAATGGCTTCTCCTCATAACAGGAGCCTTACAGATCTGAGCTCACGGTTAAGTAGTGACTACTAAACTGAGAGGTGCATTATTTAGTTGTCTAACACAATTTGTAGCTGAAACCACCGACAACCTACATAAATGCACTGCTCTCGTCAAGAGCTTCAAGCTGATACCCATATTGCCCACTAAATTTAAAAAAAAAAAGAAAAAAAAAATTAATTTTTTAAAAAAAAAAAAATTAAAAAATGGTGCCACCCTGGTACCGCGGATTTTTGGGCGGCACCATAATGGCGGTACCACCATTATGGTACCGCGGTACCATAATGGCGGTACCACGTGCCACTATGATATATTTATACCATAGTTGCAGCGAATCTCGATTCGCTGGGTCTGTGATTCGCGGGTCGCGATTCTGCGTTTCGCGATTCGCGACCCATAATCGCAAAAAAAAAAAAATTTTTTTTTTTTTTTTTTTTTTTTTGGAAAAATAGCTTATTGCTGAATTTTTTTGGGGGATCAATGGTCAAACCAGCGTTTTGCCTCTCATAAGTGCAGTAGATGAGGCACAAACAGATCTTATTTTCAGTAGCTATCCGGTTGTCATTTGCTCTGGTTTTCAGTAAATGTTAATGCTACAGTTTGGACTATCAAGTGTATGGATGATGATCACTTTTGCAATTGGTTCACTGGAGATGTGAGTGCAATGTACATACAGTTGGGGGCATAAATATTGGGCCCTTCTCGGCGCGCATTTGGACCCCATTTTTATCTACAGGGGGGGGGTGGCATTTTTATCTACAATGTCTATATAGCAAGAAGCTCTAGGGGGTTCGAGGGACAGTAGCCCCCCGGGAAACGGGGGGTTCGGGGGGCGGTAGCCCCCTAGTGGGGGGTTTGGGGGGCAACGCCCCCCAACGGCGGGGTCCGGGGGCTGCCGGTAGACCCCGGCCCCGACGGTAAGGCCTCTTCATGATTTGGCCTTCCAACTCCCCGAGTGAAAACACACTTTTTGGTGTTTCGCACCCGAAACAGTCGGCAAACTACACAATCATAATCCCCTCGATCAGAGCTTTCATCTGATACCCATATCGCCTAAAAAAATTTCAAAAAAAAAAAAAAAATCGATTCTACACGAATCTGGGAAAATCCCGAATCGCGAATCAGAATCGCGATTCGGGAATCGCGCTACAACTATGATATATACATATATTTAAAAAAGGAAAAAAAATTAAAAAATGCCGGACGCGTCCAGACCCGGACGCACCTTTGAGGCGTCCGCGCCTAGGGTCCGCCTCCTTAGGTACTAGTTTACCAAGCCTTGGGCACCGGTTTCAAACCTTAGAGGGCATACTAGATTCTCTCCAAATTGCGAAAAATCATGGCTAAATATAAGGACATACAAAGATCTAAAGGACATTCCTTCATTAGTCATCCAACCAATCCCTTTGGTACAAGGAGCAATGCCAATGGTGACCCATTATTACCATTGCCACCCAAACCATACCGAGGTGATCAAGCAAGAGTTGTAGAAGTTACTGGATGCCAAAATCATCTACAAGATTAGAAGAATGGCAAACTATGTATCTGTGTAAATAGAAAGGCTTTCGATGCTGTAACATGAAAGGATCACTTTCCCTCGCCGTTCATAGAAAGCGTATCAGATTGGGTAGCTGGATTAGAAGCCTATAGTTCTTGGCAGCGACCAAGTATTCCCTCTAGTCTCATATTGTTGTGGCTACTCCATGTAAAGATCTTCCTATAGTTGCCCATTGAGAGAGCTAGTCTTGACATCCATATACTGAATGTTCATCCAAAGTATGCTGCTAAGGCCAACATTGTCCTTGATAGAAGTCATTTTTGCCACAAGAGCAAACATCTCATGATAGTCGAACCCTTCCTGTTTTGTGAGACCTCTAGGCACTAACCTTGCCTTATGGCAATAGTTCCATTAACTTTGGTTTATGAACCCACTTGCAAGTGATGGGTTGCTTGCCTTATGGCAAATGCATGAGCTCACATGTCTCAGTTTGAATGGAATCATATGGCTGCTTTCCATACCTTCTCTTTCACGGTTTCGTGAAAGGTGCATGGCTCGTGAGACTCCAAAATGGCTGAAATAGAGTGCAAAGTTGGTTTTTCCTCTCATGTGGCTGCCTCTAAGACCTTGCCCCTTGATTTTACTTTCACCTTGTTCCAAAATTTGCCCTTGAGATACTCAAGGAAATTCACTAAAAAATGGAATCTTAGAAGACTGGCAGTATAAAGTTTAAAAAAGAAAAATGTGACTTATTTCATCTTTTATCTCACAAATATGACATTGCGGGACTGTAAATGCAAAAAATCATCTAGCATTTGTTTTGACTCATATGCTTTTCAAAGAATGTAGTCTTCATCATTTGGCATGGATCCTTTCTTTGCTACTTTCATTTAAGTGTTCTTTTGACTTATTACAGGAGTAATTATTAGTGGCCACATTAACCTTCATAGAGTTATTTAAGTAGTATTTCATTTTTGCAATCAGGTTAATACTCTCTCTCATTCTGATTGCTTCTATAAGGTGCAGGTACTGGTTTCAAACTCCAGAAGGTTGGTCAACGGATGGACACTACCGATCTCTGGCTTATATGCGACCGCTAGCTATCTGGGCGATGCAGTGGGCCCTTTATCCCCCAAAGTGTATGATTGGTGCTCCACAGGTACCAACTATGCACAGGGGCTTTTCATTGCAGCATCATTCTGTGTTCTTGAGGGTGGCTGAAGCTTTTAAACATGACCCAAGACCAAAAATGGAGAAAGTTGTCTCCATTTTGTCTGGAATATATAACCTCCTATGTAGGACGCCTCAATGATCCATTGATCTGCCAGGCTGGCTAACTACATTATTTAACATTAAATTGCAGATTTAGTGGTTCAGTGATATATGCGCATATATATATATGTATTGAAGTATGCGTGCAATATTGAATTGCAAGTTCAAAGAGCCGCAATTCCCATTCAATTCATTTTTGGCAATTGTATTGTCTATCATTGTACTTGTAAAATCACACGGATTTTACATCATCACATTGAATCTAGCTGACAATATGAAAGCATACCATTGTATTTCTATAAATGCAATGCCTCATGTTGCCAAAATTTTGTATAAGACTATTGGGTACTGGTAATTATGGTGCTAATGCTGCTTGTTGATTGAATGAAAAGCTCAACGAGTTCTAGTTGCTTGTTCATATTTAGGGTGGTTTGGAAACACAATTCAAAGGAAAGCAAGCCCAGTTTCTTACTGTGCAGTGTTCTAGTTGCTTGTTCATATTTAAGGTGGTTTGGAAACACAATTCAGAGGAAAGCAAGCCCAGTTGCTTACTGTGCAGTGTGTTACAATGTTGAGAACATGTAGACGTTATTTGCTTGTCTAGCTGTTTTTGTGATTGCATAGAAGTCGTACTCTAAGGTAGAAGATTCTGAGAGGATGGAGTACTTGTCGTAGGTTTGACTTAAACATATCGAGCATACAGAAACGGACTTCTTGTAATTCAAGAAGGATGAAACTTTCAAACAGAAAAGTGCCAGCCCTTGGAAATAGTCCTAGTTCTTCACACAGATAAAATACTTGTTAGAGGAAACTGTGAGTTTATAGGTGCCAACTCTTTTGTAACTATTATAGAGAAACACTCATATAGAGGAGAGACTCTTCTTATGATGACTGGCTCCATTATCCTCATAAATTTTACCATACGTTTGCATTTTATTTTTTAGGTTTAACAACTTTCAGATATCAGCATGTCTTATGTGCGGACTAAGTCTTGATGCTCAACTCTCACGCCATCTCAAGAAAGTTGTATATGAAACGCAAATATCTACTTGAGAATCATTTGTTCAGGCATACACATAGGAACAAGATTTCTAGGAGGATTTGAGACGAAGAACCTTCCTAAGAGAATGTCTTTGGGAGATTGGCAAAAGCTTTGGACTGAATCTGAAATTGAATCAGTTGATGGACTTTCTATCTTTTATTGTTTGCCATATTGGAACACTCTGTTGATTAATCACATACTTCGTCCCATGGATATATTAAAAAGTGTGAGTGAATCAATATGGAAACACATGGCTGGCTATAAAGATAGCATGTCCGCTAGACAAGGCTTGGAAGAACAAAAAAAAAAGAGAGCTCGGGCCAAAACTAGGAATGAATGGAAGAACCCAAATCGCTTCAAGAACACTTTGGATTCCTACCAAGGAAGAGTACAAGTATTATCTGGGAGAAGCAAACACCAATGAGTTTTTCTAGTTCACTTTGAACATCGTTTATGGTGGATGAAATGTTTTAAGGTCTAAAGTCTCATGATTGGCTATAGATGATTGAGTACATCTTCCCAATGTGCATCCATAGTCTCTCATACAATATCTTTGTTAGACTATATACAAATTATGATTGGATTTTCTTGTTTCTTCTATGATATTGTTTTATGCTTTTATATATAGATGCAACAAATTCACAAGTATGAATCTAAAGACTATTCGCCATGCATGATTTATAAATGGACTTGTGGAAAGAAAATTTGTGAGGTGAAAGAGACAAGATGAAATAGTAGAGGTTGTATCTATGCATGGGAGAGAGATTTCAATTTCTATCCTTGATATATGGGTGTAGTTGTTGGTTTAATAAACACAATCCTAAAAAAAAACTATTCACCATGCATGATTTTACAGATGGATATGTGGAAGGGACATTCATGAGATGAACTTTTAAAAGAGACATGATGAATTAGTAGAGGTTGTATGTATGCTTGTGAGAGAGTTTCCAACTTCTATGCTTGATATGCAAGTGCATTTGTTGCTGGTTTAGACAGTGAGTATTGTTGGTCTTGTACACGTGTGTATAACACCTCGCATTTGGAAACTCACATATCCAGTATTTTTGTTTGTAGTGTTTGAATAATGAGAAACAAAATGATGTTCTTTCTAGGTGGATATGTTTTCTTAAACGATTTGCATATATAAGGGACGGTTGGCAGATGAATAACTTTATGTTATCGAATTTTGCATCAAATCGATCCATCTACTCCGCGATCATGAAATGACAAGGAGAGAAATGAGGTAAAAGACGAAAAGCCTCAAGGGATGGGATGTGCTAAAAAATTTACACTTTTTTTTTCACATTCATGCTATATACTTGTGGATTAATTGATAAGGAAGAGAGGGCCTTGGCTGGAAATTGACATTTCCATAGTAGGTATAGGTGCCAAGCTACACCTTCACATGATGTTGAGCCGTTGCCCCACCGATGCCCTATAGAGTGGACACACGACACGAAAAAAACATCCAAATTGTAAAAAATTGTCAACTAAATTGCTCGACTATTTTGAGTCAAATGGAGATGAAACTTGTATATATTGTTTATCAAATGTCTCTCTTGTATGTGGATGATTAAAATAGCAATTATTATTATGTTTAGATAGCTTGTAAAAGCGATAGACTTCGGATAATCTGGTCCAATATTTGTAGTGTAGAGTAAAAAATTGTCAACTATTAACTTGACTATTTTAGGTCTAATGGAGGTCAAACTTGTAAATATTGTACATCAAACTTCTCACACATGGGTAGGTGATTAAAATAATATTATTTATTAATTTTAGACAGGCCTTTGAAGTGGTAGACTTTAAGTCCCATAAAATGGCCTTTATTTAATGTAATTTCGCCAAGATTGGTAGGTTACGGTTCATATAGGGCTATGTGACTCTAGAGATAGGAGAGAGAGAGAGTCATCTCTCACACTTATAAATAGTCTGAAAGGCATGGAAAAAGTGAAGCCTTTGTCCATATTTGGTTTATAGAAGATTTTGGAAAAATACTATCATCTCATTTTGTTTGTAAAATCTATTTATAGAGGCTTATGTTCATATCTAAGCAAGTTATGAGTTTCGTTTGATTTTATCATTAGAGAAGTTCCCGATGTTAAAAAGGCCTTTTTTAACGATACTTTTTTTTTTTTAATTTCACTTTTAATGTCCATGTGGCCCAATCATAGTGGATTCAATTTAACGTACGTCACCGGAACCGGAAAATAAATTTAAATTTTAAGACGATTTAGATTTCCCGTTGGGAAGGTTGCGAGCACACTATTGGTTAGCATGTGTTGCATGTGACTGCTCATGGTTGGTTGGGCTGCTCAAATTCGCCCAAGGCGTTTGCTAACCTCGGGTTATAGTCTTCTTTATTTTTTTCATAATTTGCAATGTAGTATGCTTTAGCCCTTGCTATGCCCTCACGTTTAGTAGTGATTCAAATTAGCTCTTTAAGCTATGGCAACAACAAGGAGACCAAGATCCTCAATCAACTCTACAATTTTTTTTTGTGAAAAATAACAAATTCTAGCTTGGTTGTATGTATATTTTTGATGCACATTGTAATCCACACGTGTGAATCCATGTTGCCACTTGTGAAGTCTAGTCTATATAGGTTAGATCTCATTCATAGGGTTAGTTAGGTTTGTTTGGTCATGATTTCTAAATTGTAGGACCAAACTCCTCAAATCATGGAGGTAGTTGATCGACCTAGCTATCAAAATGGCACAACTCTAGAGTTAGGTGAGAGTGACATATTAGGGAAAAAAATGTCAATTAGTCTCCTTATTACATGCTGGATTATCACCTAACTTCCAAGGAGAAGAGCCCTATTGTATGTACAATCTATCATTCCATAGTGAGGAGATAGAATTTTGAGAGCATATCGGCAATCTCGAGTTCCTCTACATTTGTCTTGTAATTTTGTGATGCAATTGGCAAGTATACTTGATATCTTTCATTCTCTGATGACAGGCCATACTGGAGGCCGTACCACACACGTGTGGGGTTGAATTTCCATGTTTGAACATTGCTTTTGAATGCTCTTGATTGTGTGATCCATAATTGGTTTTCTAGTACAAGAAATTGGTGACTAGTTTTGCAATATATAGGTGTATCAATCAATCAAACGATGGAACTTGGATTGCCCGTGAATATCAAAAACATTCTGGGGTATTGATGCATCCATCAACAAGAGGAGCTTTCTGTCAAAAGAAGAAGGCAAAATATACATATAAATCTTATTGGAAAGCTAGGATTCTTGATTCTAAAGTATCCCCAATTTGTGCAGGATTATCAAGACACCTTTTCTAAGGTTCAACAATCCATCACAAGTGCACAACTGAAACAACAGAAAAGTGCAAATATGTGTCAGAGGGAAATCAAGTACAAAGAAGGAGAACTAGTGCTCCTAGTGTATGTGTGTGTGTGTGTGTGTGAGAGAGAGAGAGAGAGAGAGAGAGAGAGAGAGAGAGAGAGAGAGAGAGAGAGAGAGAGAGAGAGAGAGAGAGAGAGAGAGAGAGAGAGAGAGAGAGAGAGAGAGAGAGATAAAAAACATGGCATCAAGGAGACCCAAATTCACAATAGATTCTGTCATTTTTCACAATGAGAAAGATGAAGCAGGAAATTGGATGCCAAAAAAATCTCCATGAAGTGTGCAAATGTGAACATTTTTAAGTGGAATTGGTAGTACTAGTTTCCAATTTGGGTCTTGCATGTCTCTCTTGAAACATGTGCTCTTGGACAAGTCTTTTGTTGTTTTCATGCAATATAAGCATGAACGTTTTGAATTTGCTCCATGTGACACATCAAACATAAATTTTAATGTCTTCAAGTCTCCAACCAAATAACATTCCACATTAAAATTACCTATTTTATGAACATTGAGTGGATTGTTGTTCATATGATCCTTAATGACATGTGCAGAATCTCTTTTGCTAAAAACCTATGAAAGAACATCATGGTCCTCTTTTAAAACCCATTCAAAACATAAAATCATAAACTCTTATACATGTAAAATGAGTAGGTAATGCTAGATCATAAACTCATACAGAATCGATAAGTAGAAAGTAACAAAACACTTTTACCTGAAATTTAGTCAACCACCATATGTCATTTTATGATTACACACCTGAGTTTTTTGCATGGCACAATGCTCCATTCATAAGTATAATTCTTTCCCTTTCCAGCCTTTTTCCCTTTATTACTTCCAATTTATCTAACTTGAGAACTAATATTAGCTTCTTAACTTTGTTACTAGTAATACTATAAAATTTTACAATAAATCTTAGTAAGTGATTTAAATCCACCAACAAGTTGTTAGTAGAATCATATGACAAAGTGCTAGCTTTTGAATTATAAGTTTCATTTATGTGGTAAGGAATGCCAATGATTTTCTGCATACCCCTATTTAACACATCTCTCTCTAATTTGTTGGAGTTAATCTTCATTCTGACTCACCCGAATTCAATTGCTGAGCACTAGTATACCATGTAAATATTATCTCTCTACAATAGTATGCAATCTTACTCGAACAAGTCGAACAGTACGTGCAATACATCGACTTGAAGCAAAAGCAGGATCGACTTCGTCGATGTCTCCGTCATTGACTTCACCAACTCGACTTCGTCGACATCTTGACATCAACTCCATCGACATCTTCTCTAGGACGAACCAGTCAACCGACTTGTTCAAGACCTTCGATGATCATCGACTATCACTAGTCGAAATGGAGCTCTTCCTCTGTCTTGTCTGACGCAGACTCTGTGACAATTCATTTTAGTACTTTTTGCAAGAACTACACTACTTCCCTCTTGTTGCCCACACAGTTGTCATAATTGTTGCATGTATATATATACATAACGACAACATACACTAAATGAATGATGCAAGATTATGATGCATGAAATATATGTTATCAAAGTCATTTGGCGGAAGTGTGCTTAAAAGTTCCTTTGTGAACTCCATTGTATCAGAATTATCTGATTCCACGGGATCAGAGATTTCGACAGGGAGATCAATATGGAGATGAAACTTAGACATCTCAAGAATAATAAAAGAAATCAGATTGATGTATCATCTTCTTTATTAGAAAATAAAAACTTTTCAAGCCACCAACACACCATTCCAAATTTTTGATTCCACCCTAGCACTCGTTTTATTTCAATACACAAATTTTTTTTTTTTATCGTAACTAATTGAGACGTTCTCTCCTTTTTTAATGGCATACAAAGGTCCGAGGATAAGTATATCTTTTTTGCTACTTAAAATGAAGGATACAATTCACATTTTCAAATTTGAAAATAGCACAATATCCAAGATAACAAGGTCTTGAAATATGAACTACATGTGCAAAATAAACTCTTGTTAAGTTCCCAATTTATTGGTAAGATTAAGTCATCTGAGTTGAGTAGGTAGACGAGGAGTTAAATTGGAATTAAAAAATCTGGTGAGCATTAGAGGAGTTTCAAAATAAAAAATGACCCTTTGTAAAGATACTTTTATTTTTTTCTCTAGTTTCGACCACCACCTAGCCCAATCAAAATGCATAAATTTCAAATCTACGTAATGTAGCTCAAATAAACTGAAAAACAAAAATATATTACACCAAACTTTAAAATTTGCATCGAGCAGCATGGATGTATCCCATTGGTTTGCTCTTCCTACCTGACATGTGTTAATCTACCCGACGACAATAACTCAAGTTAAATTTATTTAACTATGTTGTTTAGTATAATGAAATTTGTTAGCTAGACTAGTTACCGTTATTGAAATATAATATGCATAGTAACTAGAAATATAGTATGCACAATAATTGTGACTATTGTGGCATTCTCATGAGGTTGTGTGATATGAAAAATTGAATTGAGTATCATATGAGAGAGATTTTTGGTGGCACTATTTGTCCTCCTGACTTTCTTGGAGGCTGGCTGCTTTCTAGACCTCTTGGTTAGGAGGTCTGTCCTATCTAAGGGATCAGGTCTAGGAGCAAATGGCTCACCCATATGTAATTTGGAGTACCTACCCCGCATCCTATATAACAATTGAAAATATTTTGACATTATTGTAACTCGCTTGGCATGTATGGCGAGCAAAAAGGAGTCTTAAAAAAAAAGGCTCTGATAATCCTCAGCAGCCTCTTGAAGGCACTGAAGTATCCCAAGCATGTGAATCTAACTAAACTGCCAAGATCCTCCCTAGTGATCTGGCGAACACTACGGTAAATTGGAGCTCTAGGAATAAGAAGCTTGGTTGACATCTGATATTTTCGAATATCAGATAGCCACCGGCTGTGATTTTGCCTTCTCGTTCGCCTCGGAGGATTCAAGGCAACGAAAGGCCGGGAGGAAGGTCTAGCAGTGAAAAAGTCTCTAGCAGTCTACTTTCTCCTCTTCATACAGAGATATTGGGATATCGGACTTTTGCAATGAGTAAAGGATCATCGAAATTGGTGTAACATTGGTCACACATGAGCGATATGTATGGAGGGGATGGGATATCGCTCTTGTGCATAGGTAATGTAGTAGGTAGCAAATGAGATACACAAGGGTTGCGCAAGAGCGATATGCAGAAAGGCAGAGGAAAATAAAGTGAAAAAATGCCTCGGGGGCGACGTCTTTTTATACCAGTGCTCGCACGTGAGAACTGTCGCACGTGCGAAGTGGAAGCCAGTCAAATTATGCCACATGTTGATCTTTCATGCAATGAGCTTGTGACACATGTCACTTGTCATCTCACACGTGTGCAATAGTACGGACTACTAGCACGTTTTGGGTTGACCATTGACTCACACGAGTTGAAAATTTCCTATAAAAGACACGGAACCTGATTATTTTTATGTTTTTTTTTTTTTTCGATTTTCACAGTGTATCGCCCTTGTCCGTGCTATTTGTATTATCTCTTGGAGCTACTCTTCCACTTGCACACGATAACGATATCCCAACCTCATTTTCCGTACATATCACTCATGTGCGCGTTCTTCACAACAACGTTTTTCCTGTTTGCTTACCTCACGCACAGAAGCAATATTTGCGTTTGGCTGATGATGGCGTCATCTTCCGAATCTGGTCGTGAGAGCATTCTCAGTGCATTTCTAACCGAGTTTGGAATTTTTGAGAACTTAGACTATCATTTTCTACTTCGCCCTTTTCTACATGTTTTTAGAATTGTGCAACCCTGCTGAAGTTTTTTATGGCCACTGTGTTAGATTCAGGGATATAGTTAATATACTTGTTGTAAGAATTGCCTAGTGAAGATCCGGACTTGATCCTGTTGCATGCAACCAAAAGGACACCTGTGGAGCAAAACCACCCAACCAACAGAAAATGGCTAGTCAATACCCTAACTTCTTCACCCCCATGCCATGGTGAATGAATGCAATAGAGGAGGGGCTCTTAAATACAAGGATCAGAAAATCCAATAGATAGATGGGCGAGTTTCCACTAGTATATATTCTCTCCCGTGAGGAGAAAATATTCCTCTTAGGATCCCCATGCAACCCGGAATATCAATTGACCTCCTATTCTTGCATTATAGCAGTCAAATACCCATGCAAATGCTCCTATGTCCAATTATAGGTCTGGACCCTCATATGATTGTTAATTACTCTATCAGCCAAAACCGGAGTGACGAGGCATAACTAATAACTACATACACTGGAGTGACCAACAATCCATGTCAAAATTTATTCTGAATCTCACATACTGGACATGGATGTGACATTCTTCCTCCCTTAAACCAATTTTGTCCTCAAAACGCCGAGTAACTAGGGAAGATCCAATTTGTATGCTTTTAACTCTTTCTCATGAATCATTATCCTCAATCTGACCAATCAACCTAATCAAGCACTCATAGGTAGAACAATTTCTCAATTGTTTATCTTTGAGAAGATAGTGCTTCCATAACTTAAGGGCATGAATAATGGCCCAAAGTTCCTTTTCATATATATTATACTATACTTCTACCCCTTGAAGTCATCTACTTTCAAAGGCTACAACATGACCTTCTTGGTTTAGGATTGCCCCAATACAGTCAATACTTGCATCTACTTCCACAAAGAAAGACTTATGAAGCTCGAGAATGATAAGGACGGGTCCTGTGGAAAGGGCATGCTTTAAAACATCAAATCTTTCTTATACCAATGGAATTTTACCCTCTTCTTAGTGAGTTCATGTAGTGGTGAGGCTATATGAGCAAAATGGCGAATAAATTTCCTATAGTAGGAACATAAGCCTAGAAAAGACTAAATTTCATGAATATTTCTTGGTTTAGGCCAGTTTTGTATGGCTTTAGTCTTTGAAGGGTCCATTTGGATTCCCTCCTTAGAAATCATGTCCTAGGAAGTATATCTTTTCTAGAAAGAATTTACTTTTCTTTCCTTTCATGAGAAGTGAGTTTTCTTGTAGGATTCTAAAGACGATATCTAGATGTCTTTAATGTTCTTTTTCATTTGCACTGAAGACTAAGATATCATCAAAAAATATTCCTACAAAATGTATATGTGGTCGAAAGACTCGTCCATCATTCTATTGAATGTTGCGGAAGCATTAGTAAGACCAAATGGTACCACTAAAAATTCATAAAGGCTAGAGTTAGTCCTGGAAGCAGTCTTATGGACATCTTAAGGTGTTACTCGGATTTGGTGATATCCACTTGTTAAATCAATTCTACTAAAGATACAAGATCCATTTATCCTATCCATAATGTCATCTATTCTTGGAATAGGAAAATGGTTCTTGATTGTAATCTTGTTTAGAGCACGATAGTGCACACACATCCTAAAACTCCCATTTTTCTTTTGTACCAAAAGTATAGGAGAGCAATAGGGGGAATTATTGGGTTTTATAAGGCCTTTCTCTAACAAGTCATTAATTTGCTTAGAAATTTCTTGTTGTTGAGAATGGCTTACTATATAGGGAGGTCTATTGGGTATGGAACTTCCAGGAATAATGTCTATCATATGATCTTCAGGTCTTTCAAGAGGTAACTTACTTTGGTAGCTCATCAGAAAAAAAAAAAGAATACTTTAATAAAAAGTCTTTTCTACTTGTGTCCAAAGAATGTGCATTTCCATCAACATCATCATCCATACTTTGAACAAACAAGAAGTAGGAAAATACCGCTTTCTTTAGTACTTTTGCTACTTGAATATGGCTTATCAAAGAAATTGTTTTGCCACTATGTCCTGCATGCACACTAATGTCTTTACCTTTATGCTTCCACGAGATCAAATTCTTATTGTAGTCCACAAGAGGATTGTGCATTTTGTGCCAAGGCATGCCTAAGATTCCATCTACTCCCTGCAAAGGTCCTACCATGAATTCGATAGGTTCTTAGTAGTCGGAGATTTGGAGCTTAAGTTTTTCAATTACAGGGTAAATGTTTGCATCACCATCAATAAAAGCACCATCAACCTTAAGCATAGATTCGGAAAATGAACCAACTCCTATCTCTTGTGCAAGCTTAAAAGAGATGAAATTATGAGAGGAGCTTGCATCAAAGAGAATTAGACAAAGTTTGTTATGGACTTGTCCCCATGTTTTGAGAAGGTCATGGGTTTGAGTATCTTCAATGCTTTGTACGGCCACCTGCTTTCCTTTGTCTGCACTTGAAGCTTTGGCATCTTTGAGGGGGCATTTGAAGAAAAGGTGTCCCTTTTCCCCACATTTGAAGCATCTTCCTTCCTTGCGATAGACGTGCATTTGTTCTTTGGAAAGGCGTTGAGTCTTTTCTTTTGGGTTTTGAGTTGTGGGAGGTTCCTTCCGTTTATTCTTGCCTCCATTTTGATGATTCAAACCCGAATAAAACTTCATTTTCTGTTCTTTCTTGGAAATGGAATGCAAAGTCTGAACTTTCAAAAGCAACTCCCAAAATCTCTTAACATACTCAACTACTTTTTTGCTTTTGTCTAAAGATATCCCAAGAAGCTAAAGTATCTTTCTTATATTCTTTTGGCAAAAAGTGGGCTTTAATTTGGAGTCTATTAGCTCTAGTATTAAAGAGATCTTGCAAAAAGAAGGAAATTTGAGCGGAAGGGAAGTCTATTTGAAAGTAAACATACAAAGTCCTATGAATTGGCATTTGTTTCAAGTAGGAACATACAAGGCCTTCACAACAAATTCACAAAGAAAGAAAAAAAATAGTAGACCTTGGGCTCTGATACCAAACTGTGAACTAGAAGTCAAGGTCTTCTCAAATTCTAAAGTACTCACTTCAACATTGGGTCCTTAAAAGAAACAAATCAACAAAACATTGATGAACATAATAAAAAAGAACTCATGGCTTAACAAAGAAATATCATCATTCAATCACAAAGTCATTCAATCACGAGACTTGCTGAGGGGTCAGGATGAGGACCACCCCCCCCTGAAGGATTTTTCTACAAAATTATGCAAGATCAAATGGCCCTTGGCCAAATACATATACCGAGGATAGTTTGGTCTGATGAATTCTTGAAATCTTTACATCATTTAGATGTTAACAAAATTGGATCATAAAGATCTCATAAAAGTAAAGTGTAGATTTTGTCAAAGATCATCGAGCATGGGATTTGAACTTGTTTCCTTATTGTTGAATTTCACACGTGTGGACTGTCCACTACATGTACTTGTGATCTCCTAAGGTGTGTAGATGCACCAAGATCAAGACTAGATTGAGATTCAAGATCAATCTTGAATCCTATGGCAAAAACACACTACTACATGCATTCAATCACTTCCAACTCTCACTCACACGTGTGGGAAGTATTCAAAAAATAATCTAAGTAAAAACAAGCTGCTCTCCTCGGGTAGAGAGAGAAAATACATCAAGAGCTCTCGGGTAGAGAGAGAAAGCTAGAAATCCAATAACTCACAAAATCCATGAAATCACCAAATCAATTGATTTCAAAATGAGGAGTACAATGATACTAGTAGGTCCACGAGCTACCACTATGCTTAACTATGATTGGACCACATTTTGTCACCTCTTGATCCTATTGGATCATTGATCTATGCACCTCTTAATTCTATTGGACTATATTCAAGCACACCTCAATTTCCTATTGGACCTCACAAGGTTCCACCTCTATATCCTATTGGACCTCTTGGAATTTATCAAACAAAAACTTTACACTTGTCTACACTCTAATTAGCAAGTGTTTAGCCTCTTACTCTATTTTGGCTCAATAGTGGCATTACAAGTGGAAATGCATAATTTGCCATCTATGCCAAATTTATTCCTATCAACATCCTACACCTAGATGCTTGATGTAAAAAACATAAGACCCCTATATCTAACATAGATAATCTTTTTCAATTCTTCACACTCCTCCTAAAAAATTATCTATGAAGATTTGAGCATTGATCTTGATATAACTCCAAGATTAGATCTATGCTTGATGAAAGCACTTTTGCTCAAAGGCTTGGTGAGTAGATCGGCAATACAAGAGGACGAGTTGACATGCTCCAAATAGATTTCTCCTCCAATAAGCTTTTCTCTCACAAAATGGTGTGCCACTTCTATGTGCTTGCTTCTTGCATGAAATATGGGATTATTGGCAAGAGCTTGGGCCGAGATGTTATCACACTTGATCATTGGTAGATCATCCTCCTTGATGCACTTTAGTTCCATTAATAACCTCTTGATCCAAAGCACTTCTTTGGTAGTTGTAGTGAGTGCTTTGTACTCGGCCTCACATGAAGAGAGAGATATAGTATCTTGCTTTTTGGAAAGCCAAGATATTAGATTGCCTCCAAGAAAGATAGTGTATGCACTAATAGACTTTCGATCCATTTTGTCACTTGCAAAGTCCGAATCCGAGTAGCCAATAATGGATAGATCTTCACTTTTATAGAGTAGACCGTAATCACAAGATGAAGATACATATCTTAAAATCCTCTTGGCCATCTTCCAATGATGGATCTTAGGTTCTTGCATAAATTGACTCAATTTGTGCACACAAAAACTAAGATCGGGCCTAGTAATGGTAAGCCAAATCAAGGAGCCTACAAGACTCCTAAAAAGTGTGATGTCCTCAAAGGATATTTCATCACCTTTATTATTTGCTCCATTGGAGTATCTATGCTCTTAGAATTTTCCATATGGAATTTTTTCAACATAGAGTGAGCATATCTAGATTGGCATATAAAGACATGATTTTCATAAAAATCAATTTCTAGGCCTAGGATGTAATGTATCTCTCCTAGATCTTGCATTTTAAACTCACATCCAAGTGCTAGCTTGGTTTCATCAACTAGCTTGATACAACTTCCACAAAGAATAATGTCATCAACATAAATTAGAAGAATGACAATATTGCTATCAACAAACTTTAGATACATGGAAGGATCATAGTCACTAAGAGTAAATCCTAGTGACATAAGGAAAGAGTTAAGTCTTGAATACCATGATCTTGGTGCTTGCTTGAGTCCATAAAGACTTTTGAAGAGCAAGCACACTTTGGACTCATCCTTGATGAATCCTTGAGGTTGTTCCATATAGATCTCCTCCTCAAGATAACCATTTAGAAAAGCATTGGATACATCTAATTGGAACACCTTCCACTTGAAAAAACAAGCAAGAGAAATAAGAATTCTTATTGTCACCATCTTTGCAACGGGTGCAAAGGTTTCCTCATAATCAAGACCATGGATTTGAGCAAATCCTTTGGCACATAATCTTGCTTTATGCTTGTTGATGGTGCCATCATGATTGAACTTGATCCGAAATACCCACTTGCAACCAATCACATGCTTGTTGGAAGGAGGATCCACAAGTTCCCAAGTGTTGTTGGTGATCAATGCATCATACTCTTGCTTCATGGCATCATACCACTCCTTGGTATTAAGTGCCTCTTGTACATTCTTTGGCTCTTCATGAGAGACATAAAAAACATAATTAGTGGAATCAAGATCCACTTGTTTGCCTTTGTCAACATATGAGAGCCTCTTAGGCTCGGATCTATCTCTCATGGATCTTCTTGGTGAAAAAATCCGAGGAGAGTCTTCTTCAAATCTCGACCCCATCACATCATGATTGTCTTCAAAATCAATAATTGATGATGCATCCATAGATTTCTTGATCTCGGCCTCTTCAAATGATGAGTGTTGATCTTCATGAAAGACAACATCTCTACTTTCAATAACTTGAGAAGTAGAGAGTATAAAGACTCTATAGGCCTTCTTGGTGGATGAGTATCCAACCATGATCCCTTTGCATGCACTAGGATCTTCCTTCTTCCTTGTTTCCAAGGGCATATGGACAAAGCATAAGCATCCAAAAATTCTAAGGTGATCAACCTTAGGCTTCTTCAAAAATAAGATTTCATATGGTGACTTTCCTCCAAGAGCTATATGTGGGAGCCTATTGCAAAGATAATTTGCACAATTAATGGCTTCTCCCCAAAAATCTTTGGGCAAAGATGCCTCAATTCTCATAGATTTTGCACATTCACATAGAGATCTATTCTTTCTCTCGGCCACTCCATTTTGAGATGGAGAGTAGGCACAAGAAAACTCTCTTTTAATGCCTTCAAGCTCACAAAAGTCTTGAAATTTATTGGAGATATATTCACCACCTCCATCACTTCTAAGAGCTTTAATCTTGAATGAGAATTGCTTCTCTACATAAGCTTTGAAAATAAGGAAATGATCAAACACCATAGATTTTGAAGCAAGAAGATATATCCAAGTGAATCTTGTGTAATCATCAATGAAAGTAACAAAACAAGTGGCTCCTCCCTTGCTTGTAGTTGATGAGAAATGCACATCCGAGTGGATTAACTCCAAAGGATGCTTGCTTTTGATAGAAGATCTTGTAAATGGCTTTTTGTGAGATTTAGCAATAGCACAAGCCTCACAAGGCTTGATCTTCTTGGAGAATGACTTTGGCAAGCCAATAGCTTTGGATTCTTTGATCATAGAGAGCATGGATTTGTAGTTGGGATGTCCCAACCTCCTATGCCATAATTCCTCCATAGAGAGCTTGTTCACAAGAGCAACATTACAAGCATTCACATACTCATTTGGATCTAGTTTATAGATGCCACCAAATCTAGATCCTAATGCAAGTATCTCATCATTCTTCTTGATAGTGCAAGTATCAACATTGAATTTTACATCAAGGCCATTATCAAGCAATTGGCCAACACTAATAAGATTCTTGGTAAGCTTAGGTACATAAAGAACTCTAGAGAGAGAAAGAACTTTAGAGGATGCAAGCTTCAAGGGAATGTTCCCTATGCCTTCAATAGGACATTCAAAATCATTTGCAGTGTATATTGATTTCTTCACTCCATCATAAGGTGCAATAGAAGAGAAAGAGTCCTTGGAGCTACACATATGTGAAGAGGCTCCACTATCAATATACCATAGGCCGTCCTTCTTGAAAGGAGTAGATGAGAAACTAGAGACCATAAGAGATCCCTCTCCATCACTTGCAATAGTGTCTTCCTTCTCATTGGTAATATTGGCTTGCTTGAGTTGATTCTTCTTTTTGAAGCAATTGGTGGCATAATGACCTTTCTTGCCACAATAAAAGCACTTGATCTTCTTCTTCTTCTTGAGCTTGGATGATGAAGCATTAGAGGAATCATCTTCCTCCTCATCTTTGTCTTTGGATTTGACTTTGTCCTTGCTTGAGGATTGTTGATGTTGGTTCTTGCTCCTCTCTTTGTGCTTATCCTTGGCAAAAAGAGCTTTGCCATCATTATGAGTGAGAGAAAGCTTGTCCATCCTCAAGAGCTTATACTCTTGTCTTGATTCTTCTGAAATTAGCACACTTTGGAGAGCCTCCAAACTTGGTAGCTCCTCCTTAATGGAATAGGATTGGACAAGATTATCAAATTCACTTCTCAAGCCATTGAGAATGACTTGAACTAGCTCATTTTGATTGATGGAATCACCAATACAAGCAAGCTCTCTATGAATATCTTTTACTCTCAAAACATAACTAGATGCACTCTCATCACTCTTTTGGCTACTTTGAAAGATTTGATTCCTAAGAGTGAGAAGCCTAGAGGTATTCTTAGCCTCATAGATAGTCTTGAGACAATCCCAAGCTTCTTTGGCTGCTGTACAAGTACCTATCTCCCTCAATATCTCATTAGAGACATTCATCTTAATGTAGTGGAGAGCCATCCTAGCTCTCTTTTTGTATTTTTGAACCTCTTGAAGAACTTGTGGTTCTTCTTCAAGGCCAAGAACTATGTCCATCACGTCTTGAAGGATCAAGATGGACTCCATCCTCATTTTCCAAATTGAATAATTTGAAGTGGTCAATCTTTCACTTGGTTCCAACAAGGATGAACCCATTGAAGACATTTGAAGTGAAGAAAACTCAGATGATGAACAATAAATGTTGTTACACACTTTCAATAGGATCCAATAATTGAGTACTATCTCCTCTTATGAAAGATCTTACAACATTTGTGAATTGATTCTCACTAGCTACACAAATCTCTCTAAAACAAGATCTATTTCACATCAAATGATGGAGTATAGGCAAAGTTAGGATCCAACACTCTTAGCACGTGTGAAATACACTAAGAAACCAAATTTGACTCAAATACAATGATATTGCATGAAACAAAATGGCTAAGATCTCAAAACAGTGCCTAGATCACATATAGATGAGATTGGCAAGCATACAACTGTGATTTTGGATCAACCAAGCAATCTCTTGACCAAACCAAATGTGTCCACCCAGGTCTAGGTGCCCTACCTAACCCTCTTCAAAAGCTTATAACTTTTGATTGGCTCAACCAAATGGAATGAAACTGATTGCAACAGAAACTAGACAAAAATAGCTTCAAAACAAGCTATCAAGCAAGATAAATGGATCAAACATGAGAGAGAACTTCCAAACTGAAATTGGATGTTCCTCACACGTGTCTGAGCACCTGATTCCGTACAGTACCAGATCAGACCCAATCAATGTCCTTTTGATCTCTTTTGATCCAAGATTGAACAAGATAGCTAGGAAAATGGGCCTTGACAATTTCTAGCTCAAGATTGATGAAAATTTTTCACTTAGATGGATCAAAATGCATGGTAACCTTAGGTAGGCTCTGATACCATGTTGAATTTCACACGTGTGGACTGTCCACTACATGTACTTGTGATCTCCTAAGGTGTGTAGATGCACCAAGATCAAGACTAGATTGAGATTCAAGATCAATCTTGAATCCTATGGCAAAAACACACTACTACATGCATTCAATCACTTCCAACTCTCACTCACACGTGTGGGAAGTATTCAAAAAATAATCTAAGTAAAAACAAGCTGCTCTCCTCGGGTAGAGAGAGAAAATACATCAAGAGCTCTCGGGTAGAGAGAGAAAGCTAGAAATCCAATAACTCACAAAATCCATGAAATCACCAAATCAATTGATTTCAAAATGAGGAGTACAATGATACTAGTAGGTCCACGAGCTACCACTATGCTTAACTATGATTGGACCACATTTTGTCACCTCTTGATCCTATTGGATCATTGATCTATGCACCTCTTAATTCTATTGGACTATATTCAAGCACACCTCAATTTCCTATTGGACCTCACAAGGTTCCACCTCTATATCCTATTGGACCTCTTGGAATTTATCAAACAAAAACTTTACACTTGTCTACACTCTAATTAGCAAGTGTTTAGCCTCTTACTCTATTTTGGCTCAATAGTGGCATTACAAGTGGAAATGCATAATTTGCCATCTATGCCAAATTTATTCCTATCAACATCCTACACCTAGATGCTTGATGTAAAAAACATAAGACCCCTATATCTAACATAGATAATCTTTTTCAATTCTTCACACTTATGCATGCAATAGTGTGGAAATCGGAATATGAACTTACATGGTTAATGGATATGGTTTCTTATGACATGCAAAAGCTCAATGGTGAAGAGTGGAGCATGCAGAATCATTAGGCAAAGGTTGACATGACATGCAAGAGCCTAAAATGACATGCATGGACATTAGGCAATGGATAACATGACATGCAAGAGTCTAAATGAAAGGAGTAGGCTTAAGGGAGTGGATGAGGTGTCCAAAACAATGAGAGGTGTAAGGGAGACTCTAGGAGAAGTAATTTAGTGAGAGGGTGAGTGTATAGATGTGAGAGGGGTTTAATCAACTTGTTAATGCAAAAGAGAAGAAGTAGGAGGGCGCATTTCCTTAGGTGTCCTATGGCTTATAGGCCATGTGGAAAAGTAGATAAGTTACATATTGATAAGCATAGAAGGTAGGTAGTTAAACATCTAATGTTAGCCACTTTCAAGTTGTATTTTCCTGGTTTACAACATTGGGATTCACCCCAAATGTATTCATTAAATGAGAAAGGCTTTGTATATGTCCATCTTATCTTGCATAATATTCATTAATTCCTAGGCCCTTTTTTCTAGGGGTTGCCCATTCCCAAGCATAATGGAGTGTGACACAAAGGGTGATCAGTCCTTTGGTTTCTTCTCCAAATCTTTGTAGACTCGATTGAGCCTTCTTTATAGACTTTTAGAAAAAGTCTTCTTTAGGCACCATCTTTTAGCTTTAAGAAGCTTCTTTAGTTCATTCTTCAGGCACTCTTCAAAGTACTTGTGATGAAAATCTAGCAAGTTCACACGTGTGGGAAACAATCCTTAAGTGTGAATGATCTTGTTAAGCTTTGTGTTTAGCACATAAATTGATCCTAGATTGAGTATCAAGATCTAGTTCTAGAATTTATGACCAAAGCACAATCTAGCATGCTAATAATCAAAGTATGATTGCATTCAATATCAAACGAGAAGAAATACAAAAATTTAATGCATTAGCATACTTCTCTACTCAAGTTAGAGAGAGAAAGAGAGAGCAAAAATCAAGCAAACAATATGATAGATCCAAATTGATATGGAATAGCTTTAAAGCTTGGTTCTTCATAAAAAATTATGAGAGAGCTTGCACATATTTATGGAGATTGGAGTAGCTCGAGGTAGAACCATCTCTCTCCTACTTCATCCACATCTAAAAGTGATAACTAAAGAACTAGTGACATTTGTCACTTTACATGCATGCATTTCTACCTACTTTTACCAAATGTCAAATTCTAAACTAGAATTGTCCAAATCACTATGTGTCGAATTCACTTTGTGCATGCCTTGCATGTCACTTTGGATCACTTACAATCATTGCATGTGATATGCCACGAGTTTCTACAAGCCCATAATTGGCATTTCAATGTTTACATTCTCAAGAAACCATGTAGCTCGAGTTTCTTCTAGGCCAATTTGGCATTTGCAATATGAAACATTACATACACATAAGAAATCCTTTGCCAAAGCCTAAAGTCAAGATAGATGATTTTTCATTTTTCAACACTCCTAAAAATTAATCTATGTTGACTTGAACATGAATCTTGGAATTAATCCAAGATTGGCTCTATGCTTGATGAAGGAATTTTTGCTCAAACATTTGGTGAGCAAATCTCGATGTGCTCCAAGTAGATTTCTCCTCAAATGAGCTTCTCTCTCACAAGTAATGTGCAACCTCGATGTGTTTGGTCCTTGCACATGAAATATTGGATTGTTGTCAAGGGCTTGTGCTAAAATATTGTCACACATGATCAATGGTAGATCATCCTCCTTGATAGTCTTTAGATCCAAAAGCAACCTCTTGATCCAAAGCACTTCTTTTGTTGTAGTAGTAAGTGCCTTATATTCAGTTTCACAAGATGAGAGTGATATGGTATCTTGCTTTTTGGAAAGCCAAGATATAAAATTTCCTCCAAGGTATATGACATATGCACTTGTAGATTTCCGATCCACTTTATCACTTGCAAAATCCGAGTCAAAATAGCCAACAATAGAAAGATCTTCACTTTTGTATAACAAACCATAATCATAGGTTGAAGATATGTACCTAAGTAATCTTTTTGTCATTTTCCAATGATGAATAGTAGGATATACTTTGACCTAACTTATGAACACTAAAACTTACATCAAGCCTAGTTATGGTAAGCCAAACTAAGGAGCCTATAAGACTCCTAAAAAGAGTGATGTCCACGAAGGATCTTTCATCACCTTTATTAGGGTCTTTTACAATTTGCTCCATAGGAGTATCAACACTCTTACAATCTAGCATATTAAACTTTGTCAACATTGAAAGAGCATACTTGGATTGACAAACAAAACCTTTCTCATTATGGAAGTCAGTCTCTATTCCTAAGATGTAATGAATTCTACCAGGATCTTGCATCTTAAATTCTCCTCCAAGTGCAATTTTAGTTTCTTCAACTAAATCGATACAACTTCTTGTTAGGATAATATCATCAACATAAATTAGAAAAATGACAATATCACTAGCATAGAACTTGATATACAAGGAAGGATCATAGTCACTAAGATTGAATCCTAGTGAGATAAGGGAAGTATCAAGTCGAGAATACCACGATCTTGGTGCTTGCTTTTTAGTCCATAGAAACTTTTGAAGGGCAAGCAAACTTTGGTCTTGTCTTGGATGAACCCAAGGGATTGATCCATATAAATATCTTCTTCTAGATATCCATTTGAAAAGGCATTCGAGACATCAAGTTGAAAAACTTGCCATTTGAAAAAACAAGCAATGGACATGATAATTCTAATTGATACCATCTTTGCAACAGGAGCAAAAGTCTCCTCATAATCAAGTCCATAAACTTGGGCAAAGCCCTTTGCACAAAGTCTTGCCTTATACTTGTTGATTGTGCCATCTTGATTATATTTGACTCGAGACACCCATTTGCAACCAATAGTGTGCTTGTTGGATGGAAGATCCACAAGCTCCCATGTCTTGTTGGCAATCAATGCATCATATTCTTCCTTCATGGCTACAAGCCATTCTTTTGAGTTGAGTGCTTCATGTACATCCTTTGGCTCTTCATGTGAGACAAAATATGCATAATTAGTAGATTTGAGTTCCACTTGTTTGCCTTTATCTCCATATGAGAGCCTCTTAGGCTTGGATCTTTTTCTTTGTGATCTCCTTGGTGAGAAGACTCAAGGTGATTCCTCAATTCTCGGCCCCATCCCTCCATGATAATCTTCAAGGGTGATGATAGGAGAATGCAAGAGATATAAGTATTTGGATTGTTACCATCTTTGATTCTCATCAAAAATAACATCTCTACTCTCAATTGTAACTGAGGTAGAGGGAATATAAATTCTATATGCCTTCTTGTTGGATGAGTATCCAACCATGATCCCTTTGATTGAATTCGGATAATCTCTTTTCCTTGTTTCCAAGGGTACATGAATAAAGCAAGCACATCCAAAAACTCTAAGGTGATCAACCTTAGGTTTCTTTTTGAATAAGACTTCATATGGTGATCTTCCTACAAGTGTATTGTGAGGTAATCTATTGCACAAATGATTTGCACAATTAATTGCTTCTCCCCAATATTCAATAGACAAAGAAGCTTCAACTCGGATTGCTTCAGCACATTCACATAGAGGTCGATTTTTTCTTTCGGCAACTCCATTTTGAGATTGGGAATAAGCACAAGAAAATTCTCTCTTAATCCCTTCAACCTCAGAATAATCATAGAACTTGTTGGAGATGTATTCACCTCCTCCATCACATCTCAAAGCTATACCTTTGAAAGAAAACTATTTCTCGACATAAGCTTTGAAAACTAGGAAGTGTTCAAACACCATAGCTTTCGAAGAAAGAAGGTACAACCAAGATATCTTGTAAAATCATTAATGAAGGTAACAAAACAAGTAGTACCACCAATACTTTTTGAGGAAGAAAAGTGAACATCCGATTGAACTAATTCCAAAGGATGAGAAGTCCTATTTGATATGGCTTTCTATGTGATTTTGCAATAGCACAAGCCTCACATGGCTTGATATCTTTGGAAAGTGATCTTGGTAGGCCAATAGTCTTATCATTCTTGATCATAGAAAGCATAGATTTATAATTGGGATGTCCCAACCTCCTATGCCATAACTCCTCCTTGAACATGAAAGCAATTTCACAAAAAATTGTATTCCCATAAGAATTTAACTTGAATATGCCACCATATTTAGATCCATTAGCTAGGATCGCATCACCTTTCTTAATAAAGCAAGTATTAGCATTGAATTTTGCATCACAACCATAGTCAAGCAACTTTCCAACACTTGTCAAGTTCTTTGTAAGCTTAGGAACAAAAAGAACTTTGGAAAGTGATAGAACTTTAGAAGAAGCAAGTTTTAATGGAATATTGCCAATTCCTCCGATAGAGCATTCATGATCATTTGCTACATAAATATATATTTTAAGTCCTTTATAAGGTACAATAGACTCAAAAGACTCCTTTGCCAAAGACTAAAGTCAAGATAGATGATTTTTCATTTTTCAACACTCCTCCTAAAAACATGCTGACTTGAACATGGATCTTGGAATTAATCCAAGATTGGCTCTATGCTTGATGAAGGAATTTTTGCTCAAACATTTGGTGAGCAAATCTCGATGTGCTCCAAGTTGATTTCTCCTCAAATGAGCTTCTCTCTCACAAGTGATGTGCAACCTCCATGTGTTTTGTCCTTGCACATGAAATATTGGATTGTTGGCAAGGGCTTGTGCTGAAATATTGTCACACATGATCAATGGTAGATCATCCTCCATGATAGTCTTTAGATCCAAAAGCAACCTCTTGATCCAAAGCACTTCTTTTGTTGTAGTAGTAAGTGCCTTATATTCAGTTTCACAAGATGAGAGTGATATGGTTTATTGCTTTTTGGAAAGCCAAGATATTAAATTTCCTCCAAGGTATTTGACATATGCACTTGTAGATTTCCGATCCACTATATCACTTGCAAAATCCGAGTCAAAATAGCCAAAAATAGAAAGATCTTCACTTTTGTATAACAAACCATAATCATAGGTTGAAGATATGTACCTAAGTAACCTTTTTGTCATTTTCCAATGATGAATAGTAGGATTTTGCATAATTTGACCTAACTTATGAACACTAAAACTTACATCAAGCCTAGTTATGGTAAGCCAAATTAAGGATCCTATAAGACTCCTAAAAAGAGTGATGTCCACGAAGGATCTTTCATCACCTTTATTAGGGTCTTTTACAATTTGCTCCATAGGAGTATCAATACTCTTACAATCTAGCGTATTAAATTTTGTCAACATTGAATGAGATTGACAAATAAAACCTTTCTCATTATGGAAGTCAATCTCTAATCCTAAGATGTAATGAAGTCTACCAAGATCTTGCATCTTGAATTCTCCTCCAAGTGCATTTTTAGTTTCTTCAACTAAATCCATACAACTTCTTGTTATGATAATATCATCAACATAAATCAGAAGAATGACAATATCACTAGCATAGAACTTGATATACAAGGAAGGATCATAGTCACTAAGATTGAATCCTAGTGAGATAAGGGAAGTATTAAGTTGAGAATACCACGATCCTGGTGCTTGCTTTAGTCCATAGAGACTTTTGAAGGGCAAGCAAACTTTGGTCTTGTCTTGGATGTACCCAAGGGGTTGATCCATATAAATATCTTCTTCTAGATATCCATTTAAAAAAGCATTTGAGACATCAAGTTGAAAAACTTGCCATTTGAAAAAACAAGCAATGGAAATGATAATTCTAATTGATACCATCTTTGCAACAGGAGCAAAAGTCTCCTCATAATCAAGTCCATAAACTTGGGCAAAGCCTTTGCACAAAGTCTTGTCTTATACTTGTTGATTGTGCCATCTTGATTATATTTGACTCGAGGCACCCATTTGCAACCAATAGTGTGCTTGTTGGATGGAAGATCCACAAGCTCCCATGTCTTGCTGGCAATCAATGCATCATATTCCTCCTTCATGGCTAGCAGCCATTCTTTTGAGTTGAGTGCTTCATGTACATCCTTTGGCTCTTCATGTGAGACAAAATATGCATAATTAATGGAGTTGAGTTCCACTGGTTTGCCTTTATCTCCATATGAGAGCCTCGTAGGCTTGGATCTTTTTCTTTGTGATCTCCTTGGTGAGAGGACTCGAGGTGACTTCTCAATTCTCGGCCCCATCCCTCCATGATAATCTTCAAGGGTGATGATAGGAGAATGCAAGAGATATAAGTACTCGGATTGTTATCTCATGAAAAATAACATCTCTACTCTCAATTGCAATTGAGGTAGAGGGAATATAAATTCTATATGCCTTCTTGTTGGATGAGTATCCAACCATGATCCTTTTGATTGAATTCAGATAATCTCTTTTCCTTGTTTCCAAAGGTACATGAACAAAGCAAGCACATCCAAAAACTCTAAGGTGATCAACCTTAGGTTTCTTCTTGTATAAGACTTCATATGGTGATCTTCCTACTAGTGTATTGTGAGGTAATCTATTGCACAAATAATTTGCACAATTAATTGCTTCTCCCCAATATTCAATAGGCAAAGAAGCTTCAACTCAGATTGCTTCAGCACATTCACATAGAGATCGATTTTTTCTTTCGGCAACCCCATTTTGAGATTGGGAATAAGCACAAGAAAATTCTCTTAATCCCTTCAACCTCAGAATAATCATAGAACTTGTTGGAGATGTATTCACCTCCTCCATCACATCTCAAAGCTATACCTTTGAAAGAAAACTATTTCTCAACATAAGCTTTGAAAACTAAGAAGACCCTAAACACCATAGCTTTCGAAGAAAGAAGGTACAACCAAGATATCTTGTAAAATCATCAATGAAGGTAACAAAACAAGTAGTACCACCAATACTTTTTGAGGAAGAAAAGTGAACATCTGAGTGAATTAATTCCAAAGGATGAAAAGTCTTATTTGATATGGCTTTCTATGTGATTTTGCAATAGCACAAGCCTCACATGGCTTGATATCTTTGGAAAGTAATCTTGGTAGGCCAATAGCCTTATCATTCTTGATCATAGAAAGCATAGATTTATAATTGGGATGTCCCAACCTCCTATGCCATAACTCCTCCTTGGACATGAAAGCAATTTCACAAAAATTTGTATTCTCATAAGAATTTAACTTGAATATGCCACCATATTTAGATCGATTAGCTAGGATCACATCACCTTTCTTAATAAAGCAAGTATTGGCATTGAATTTTGCATCACAACCACAGTCAAGCAACTTTCCAACACTTGTCAAGTTCTTTGTAAGCTTAGAAACAAAAAGAACATTGGAAAGTGATAGAACTTTAGAAGAAGCAAGTTTTAATGGAATATTGCCAATTCCTTTGATAGAGCATTCATGATCATTTGCTATATAAATAGATATTTTAAGTCCTTTATAAGGTACAATAGAGTCAAAGGACTCCTTTAACAACACATATGTGATGAGGCACCACTATCGATGTACCATGCTCCATCCTTCTTGAAGGGTATTGAAGAAAAGCTTGACACCATGAAAAATTCTTCTCCTTCACTTGGAATAAAGTCTTCTTCTTTCTCATTAGATAGATTTGCTTGTTTGGGTTGATTTTTCTTTTTGAAGCAATTAGAGGCATAGTGCCGCTTCTTGCCACAAAAGAAACACTTGATTTTCTTCTTCTTGGTCTTGGAAGTAGAAGGATGAGTTGAGTCATCCTCTTCTCCATCTTTGTCTTTGTTAAAGGCTTGAGAAAACTGGTTCTTGCTCCTCCCTTTATGCTTGTCCTTGACAAAGAGAGCTTTGTCATTTCCAATATGCTCAAGTTTGTTCATCCTTGAAAGTTTGTAACTTTGCATTGTTTTTTCAGAAATGAAAATTCCTTGAAGAGTCTCCAAATTGGGCAACTCCTCCTTTATGGCAAAGGATTGAACAAGATTATCATAGTCTTCTTTTAAGCCATTAAGAATGACTTGTACTAGCTCATCTTGATTGATTGTGACACCAACACAAGCAAGCTCCCTATGAAGATCTTTTACTTTTAGAACATAATTTGATGCACTCTCCTCACTTCTTTGAAAGCTTTGAAAAATCTGGTTTCTAAGAGTGAGAATTCTAGAAGTGTTTTTTGCTTCATAAATAGACTTAAGTGCATCCCAAGCTTCTTTAATAGTGGTGCAAGATCCTATTTCTCTTAGAATCTCATTAGAGACATTCATTTTAATGAAGTGTAGAGCCATTCTAGCTCTCTTCCTATACTTTGGTATTTCAAGTTGTGCCTGAGGCTCCTCCTCAATACCAAGTACTATGTCCATAACATCTTGGAGTATAAGAACAGACTCCATCCTAACCTTCCATATTGAATAATTGGAGGTACTTAGTCTTTCACTTGGTTCTAAGAGATATCCTCCAACAGGTGCCATATTGTGAAGACTTCTTGTTATTGGACAATTATATGTTTGAGCTTGTTTCAAACAAACTAGATGTTGCTACTCTCTTTCACTATAGGAATTTTCAAGGGTGTACTATCAAATCCTATGTGAAATCTTGCAACTGAATTTGAGACAGGTCTCAAATAATCCACAAACAAGATAAACTAGATCAATTTCTCAAAATGAATTGAGGAGTATAGACAAGTTTTGATTCTACTTTTGGCATGAAATGCTTCACTGAGAAAACACTATTGATTCAAAGAAGGCTCAATGTGTTCAATAACTCAAAACTATGCCTAGATCTCAAGTTCCTTGTGTTGATTACTCAAAAGATGGATTGTGAATCAAGCACAATGGGATCAAATAAAAAAGTGGTCACTCGGATTTTGGACCTCTCCCTACCATCTTTAAGAGCTTATAACTCTTAATAGACACATCAGATTGATTTGAGATTAATTGCAATGGAAAGTACTCCTTATAAGCTTTCCATTAAGTTGTAACATCAATATCTTTATAGTTTAGTCTTCCCATACATATGATATTTTAGCGATAGGCCAAGCCACTACATCACCGTATCAGGGTGAGTGCCATACTGATCAGCTTACGATCATTTGTCTGTATCAGTTCGTTTTAACCAAAAAATAGAGAGAGTATGAAAAGTTTAAACCATTTTGAGTTTTACTTAGCCAAAAGACCTAGTGTGAACGCGTGTTCTGGTATCAGAGCAAATCCATGCTATACTGACCCAAGTGACCCTTACAGAGTAAGGTATGTCATGCACTACTATCGATACTCTTGAGCATATCCATGCTTTCCAGTTGTATCTCACCAAGAGTCTAAAGTAACGCTGACAGAGGTGAGGTAAAGTGTTACCATGAATGTTATATCTGAATGACATAACATCCACGGTACCAGGACACTGTAGGAAAGATGTGATTAATATCTAGTAAGAGACTGCCAATGTTTATACTAGGTATTAGGGCAGATCCATGCCATTCTAATCCTTTAGTAGAAACTACGATTCTTATGCATATCCATGCTGTCTAAGATCATGTTATTGGAGTCCTTACTGTTACTTTCAGTGACCAAGTCTTATTTCAAGGTGCTTTAGTTCGACTTAAATGGGGTCTTATGTCGTTTCTTTTTTCCAAAAAGCTGGGAGAAAAAAAACCCGGAAAAGAAAAAGTGAACCTGTGTAGAGGAGTGATATACCATAGAATATATGGAACCGAACCTACCATACTTACCGAAGTTGTGAAGAGTTTGTTCAAACTCAGAAAGCATACCTGAATGGTTGTAGACGTAGCTTCTTGAGAGATAGCCATAGTTGTTTTAAGCAAGGGAATTCTTTCTCTTTTAGTTCATAGAAAAGCCAAAAGACACACTTTTTAGTGTATAGCTATAGAGAGTTATGGAAAAAGCATTTACAAGGCATCTTCTGAGTACGATAGTTAGCTTGCTTTGTGGAGATTTCGTTGGTGCCATACCTTGAGATATCGAGTAACGGGTTCAGAAATGAACCAAGAAGTATCTTGGAGAGGCCGGAGCAATATGATGAAACTACAACATGAGATATCATTAGCTTCGTACTGTGAGATCAAAGATATGTGAACACTTTAAAGAGAGCACATATGTCACCAAAATTAAGCTTAAATGTATCCAACCATCCATCGCTAGCTGGAGGAGGATATTTATGCAAAATGCATATGAAAATAGTATGAGTATATGGTCCATCGCTGTGGACAGGTAGCCAATGATCATTCTAAAGTATTAGACCATGACAAGTGTTCCTCCTGTCCAGACAAGGTTTATATGTGTAGAATGGTGAGCACATGTAAGTCCAATAAGCATATATTGTCCATTGCTGGATAGGACATTACAATATTCATTATCAACCACATCAAATGCCATAGGCAGCGGTCTGTCCATCGCTGCACTCATAAAAGCATGTACAATACGTAGGTATGTAGAGGAGCCCTCCATCACTGTCTTTCAAGCAAGATAGAGTAACTTAGTACTCAGAGAGATGGTCAATATGCCATCATTATCACCTGCACTTACAAAGGGTTATCAAATAAATGAAATTGTCCATCGTTGCCTATTGAGGTAGGATGGACGGTTTTACATATCACAAAGTGCCATTGCTATTCATCGCTGGACTTCAATGCTTTTTTAACCTATCAAGCCTCCTTCTCACGTTCATGTGATGAGCAACTCATAAAAGATGAAGGTTATCAAAGCACCATTACTACGAGAGTAGAGCAATTATGAGAGTAGTGCAAAAGAGGAAAGGATGCATACCATAAGATAGCAAATTGTCGATCAGTGAGCAGGTAGAGGAGAGACCTTCTTCACCGGTGTTGTAGAACTAAGGTGTCGAAAAAAGCATGCACTTCTAGTAGGGTAGCAACCTGGTAGGTGTGAGTGGGAGTGGGAAACTCAGTTTCCCTCCAATTTTTTCAATTTTTTTTTAAAAGTTATCATTTCAATTTTTTAGTGGGAAACCCACTTAGTTAAGAATAGAGCTTTATTATATGCAAGAGTATAATGTATAAAAGAACCTTGCAAGTTTGGGGTTACGTCTGTACTTGCCCACTTATCCATTAGTGAAGTAGGGTAAAATTAATCGAAGGAGCATCCATGAGAGAGAGAGAGAGAGAGAGAGAGAGAGAGAGAGAGAGAGAGAGAGAGAGAGAGAGAGAGAGAGAGAGAGAGAGAGAGAGAGAGAGAGAGAGAGAGAGAGAGAGAGAGAGAGAGAGAGAACCCACCAACCGACCCACAATTAGTGAATTCCTTCGGGGGCAATTAGCTCCCCGTAAGGGATGGCTAATTGCCCACCAGAAGACCATCAATGTCATGTGGTAAAGTGTAAGACAGACCAGGAAAGGATTCAGAAGAAAGTAAGTTATTGATGATATGATAGAGTTTATCTCTCATAAATCCATTTTTTTGAAAGGCATCAACCAAAATTCCAACCTCATTAATAAACATCTCTTGTTTGTTATAGCAGTACATTGTGGCAATGGCCTATGGAACAATAATCTTACATGAATTATAGATTGGTCTATTTAAAGCCATATGTATATACTGTAAGTATGAAAGGGTAGCTCTCTTCTTTTGTCAAATTTTGAAAGGCAAGTAAGGCCAGTTTCTTGATCGAAGGTAAAAGATATATTTAGAAAGCTGGTCTTGTTTTCTTCAGTCACTTTCCTTTCTATTTCTTGAAGTCGAAGGGATAAATCCAAAAAGGATTTCTAGGGGTCCTCACCTGTGTGTTGTCCATAAAATCTTCGATATTAGGGTTATTGATGAAGCAGATGTCATCAATATATCTGAAAGAGTATCAAAAGTCATTCATGAAAGCGTTCAGGCCCAATTTAGCAAGTCTCTTAATAAATTGTGCTTCAAAGAAGGATAGAACCACTTACACCACGTAGGTTAACATGAAAAACCCATAGGAATGTCTCGTACATGTCTCCAGGTTTTGTTCCCTAGTCTGACAATACAATTATCAATCAAGAAATTGTTCCATTGATAGAGTAGGTTTATATCAAGAGTGTGCCATTCTTGTGATTGTTTTTTATTCCATGACCGGCTAAAATTTTTGCGTAAGTGACTCCATTTAAAGTACATAAGATCATGTCTGGAATATTTAAAGGCATATTTTATTGCCTTTTTCATAACAATTTTTAATCTTATGGATTGAAACAAATTTTGCTCCTTTATTTCTTTCAGATATTGAGAATAATTCACTTACCAGTCTGTATAAATAGTCCATAGATAAGGGAAAAATATATGTGGGAAATGGATAAGGAACTGAGTACAATTTCATAAACATCAAAAATATTTATTAATTTCAATTTATCCACATACTCATCCAGAGTAGGGAAAATTGTGTTTTCAAATGTTTTCAAATATTCAAGGATATATCTATACAGACATTCTGTAATGACATGGATGTAATTTGCTGGCACATTGAACTTATTCTAGACAATGGCCAAGGCCAAGACACCTTCTTGGTGTGTTGTTACTTTGGCCCAAATTTTTTTGAGATTGGTGAAAGTCCAGGGGCTTTCCCAAATGCTCTTGAGTGTAACCAAAAAGTTTCGGTAGAAAGAGGTAATCCATTTTCCATTGGAGTTCCAGGCTACATAGAGGGGGTAAAAAAGTGGTTAGTTCCTGCTGAAATGTAGCAAATTCTAATTTCAAAAGTGAGTAGACTACATTATTCTTCCTCTTCACACTACCGCTTGGTGAAGCTTCGCTCTGCTGTAAAATCATTTGTAGGGTTGGTGGTTCTTCTGTAGAAACTTCAGCTATTTGTTTCGGCTGCTCAGCATCGGTCTCCTTGATACTTTCTCCAGGCTCACGAAATGATGGAGTGAAGCTTGCATTTCTTCTAACATCGTCCTTGAAGGTCTTCATATAAAGTTCTTCATTGAGGACTGGTGGCTCAATGTCATCCTCATCTTCTTGCTGAATGTCAGAAATTTCTTCATCTTCTTTTGCTGACTCTTGCTGGATATCCTCCTGCATTTGCTCCTGCACAGGAATTTCTTCATCTTCTTTTGCTGACTCTTGCTGGATATCCTCCTGCATTTGCTCCTGCACAACAATAATTTCTTTGTTTCTTCTTATGCCTCTTCCTCAGTTTATTGGCCTTTTTTTGTGCTAAAAAGTGGCTTGTACTGGGATGATGGTGAAGACATCCTCATTGAGCTTTCATTCTGTTGGGTTGATGATGATGATGCCTCAATCTCGGTGGAAGTCGCCTTTGATGTTCTCATTTGTGAGTCACCCTCGATAGAAGGGGCTAATTCTTGCAGCATCGGTGCAATTTTGATATCTTCTTGCACAGACAAAACACCGGCATGCATGCATAGAATAACAAATTGCAATCCGAGCCTAGAAAATTTCTTATCCTTTACTCACAAAATTTCTTAAAAGCAATCTATCCGAAGGCAATAGGTTCTCCATTCAAGGCTATCAGCAGGTATCCCATATTTTTATTGGAAATGGTGTAATCTTGCTCCGGTAAGAGAAAGGAAGCAAGAACAAAACACATGAAGCTCTTGAGATTGGGGTCTCTGATATACGAGGGCTTATATCCCCTCTTCTCGAGATAGGCTTCCTCTTGGAAGACACCACTCCTGGTGATGAAGTCGGGCTTAGTGACAGGGATACTGCCGTCCATAGGCAAGCCTAAGGCATGACAATAGAATTCCTCTGCGATGACAATCTCTTGATTATGAACAATGGTCAAGATATGTCCATCCTCTGTTTCACTCAGATTTCAAATTATCTCATGACACAAATCTGTGAGAATTACTGATGGATCGAATTGAAGAAGTCCTTCAATCCGAGCTCGTATGGCTAATGGCCACAAAATCAGTAAGACTGGTTTTGGATGTGTTTTGAATACAATCGCCATGACGATGGTAGCATGCAATCAGCAATGGTAGTCGTGAGCGTGTTGGATCGTAAGGAAAATAAGAGCTTAATGATCGCAAATAAAGTAGAGTAAGAATGAATGAAAAAATAGAAGTTTTTAAAGTGTTCGACATATTGATGGTATATCGGCAGATTAGACTAATATTTAATGAAAGTGTGTCCTCGTTTTAAAGGTACAGGCTCCAAAATAAAATGTCTAGTCCTAAAGCAGAATAGAATAAAATAAAATAAATAAAATACACAAATGCTTCGCTAAGTTCGCAAAAGTTTAGCTTGGTATTCATGAGTTTTGAACTGTGAAAATAAATAATATACACAATCTATGAAACAATGTATATGATATAGACAACGAAGACTATCATTTTTTTTCATCAAAATATATGAGTGAAATTTGTGAAGGCTAAAATGTCCGCATTTTCACAAAATAAAGTCGGCAAATATATAAGGCAAATGAATTTGTAAGCAAGTCAAGTGCCAAAAGAAAATCCCGAAAAATGCAAAGGTTGAAGTGTCGCAATTTTCGCTTTCCAAAAAATGGTGGATTTACTAATATAGCATATTCCAAAATGGTGTCACATTTTTTGCAAGGAAGATAGTGACTTATTGTTGAAGCGAAAGTGTCAAGTTTTTCAGGTATTTCTCATATACTAGAACTCGTAAAATCATGATGAAAATACATGCGCACAACTATTTGTCCTCCTGACTTTCTTGGAGGCTGGCTGCTTTCTAGACCTCTTGGTTAGGAGGTCTGTCCTATCAAAGGGATCAGGTCTAGGAGCAAATGGCTCACCCATATGTAATTTGGAGTACCTACCCCGCATCCTATATAACAATTGAAAATATTTTGACATTATTGTAACTCGCTTGGCATGTATGGCGAGCAAAAAGGAGTCTTAAAAAAAAAGGCTCTGATAATCCTCAGCAGCCTCTTGAAGGCACTGAAGTATCCCAAGCATGTGAATCTAACTAAACTGCCAAGATCCTCCCTAGTGATCTGGCGAACACTACGGTAAATTGGAGCTCTAGGAATAAGAAGCTTGGTTGACATCTGATATTTTCGAATATCAGATAGCCACCGGCTGTGGTTTTGCCTTCTCGTTCGCCTCGGAGGATTCAAGGCAACGAAAGGCCGGGAGGAAGGTCTAGCAGTGAAAAAATCTCTAGCAGTCTACTTTCTCCTCTTCATACAGAGATATTGGGATATCGGACTTTTGCAATGAGTAAAGGATCATCGAAATTGGTGTAACATTGGTCACACATGAGCGATATGTATGGAGGGGATGGGATATCGCTCTTGTGCATAGGTAATGTAGTAGCTAGCAAATGAGATACACGAGGGTTGCGCAAGAGCGATATGCAGAAAGGCAGAGGAAAATAAAGTGAAAAAATGCCTCGGGGACGACGTCTTTTTATACCAGTGCTCGCACGTGAGAACTGTCGCACGTGCGAAGTGGAAGCCAGTCAAATTATGCCACATGTTGATCTTTCATGCAATGAGCTTGTGACACATGTCACTTGTCATCTCACACGTGTGCAATAGTACGGACTACTAGCACGTTTTGGGTTGACCATTGACTCACACGAGTTGAAAATTTCCTATAAAAGACACGGAACCTGATTATTTTTATGTTTTTTTTTTTTTTCGATTTTCACAGTGTATCGCCCTTGTCCGTGCTATTTGTATTATCTCTTGGAGCTACTCTTCCACTTGCACACGATAACGATATCCCAACCTCATTTTCCGTACATATCGCTCATGTGCGCGTTCTTCACAACAACGTTTTTCCTGTTTGCTTACCTCACGCACAGAAGCAATATTTGCGTTTGGCTGATGATGGCGTCATCTTCCGAATCTGGTCGTGAGAGCATTCTCAGTGCATTTCTAACCGAGTTTGGAATTTTTGAGAACTTAGACTATCATTTTCTACTTCGCCCTTTTCTACATGTTTTTAGAATTGTGCAACCCTGCTGAAGTTTTTTATGGCCACTGTGTTAGATTCAGGGATATAGTTAATATACTTGTTGTAAGAATTGCCTAGTGAAGATCCGGACTTGATCCTGTTGCATGCAACCAAAAGGACACCTGTGGAGCAAAACCACCCAACCAACAGAAAATGGCTAGTCAATACCCTAACTTCTTCACCCCCATGCCATGGTGAATGAATGCAATAGAGGAGGGGCTCTTAAATACAAGGATCAGAAAATCCAATAGATAGATGGGCGAGTTTCCACTAGTATATATTCTCTCCCGTGAGGAGAAAATATTCCTCTTAGGATCCCCATGCAACTCGGATTATCAATTGACCTCCTATTCTTGCATTATAGCAGTCAAATACCCATGCAAATGCTCCTATGTCCAATTATAGGTCTGGACCCTCATATGATTGTTAATTACTCTATCAGCCAAAACCGGAGTGACGAGGCATAACTAATAACTACATACACTGGAGTGACCAACAATCCATGTCAAAATTTATTCTGAATCTCACATACTGGACATGGATGTGACATTCTTCCTCCCTTAAACCAATTTTGTCCTCAAAACGCCGAGTAACTAGGGAAGATCCAATTTGTATGCTTTTAACTCTTTCTCATGAATCATTATCCTCAATCTGACCAATCAACCTAATCAAGCACTCATAGGTAGAACAATTTCTCAATTGTTTATCTTTGAGAAGATAGTGCTTCCATAACTTAAGGGCATGAATAATGGCCCAAAGTTCCTTTTCATATATATTATACTATACTTCTACCCCTTGAAGTCATCTACTTTCAAAGGCTACAACATGACCTTCTTGGTTTAGGATTGCCCCAATACAGTCAATACTTGCATCTACTTCCACAAAGAAAGACTTATGAAGCTCGAGAATGATAAGGACGGGTCCTGTGGAAAGGGCATGCTTTAAAACATCAAATCTTTCTTATACCAATGGAATTTTACCCTCTTCTTAGTGAGTTCATGTAGTGGTGAGGCTATATGAGCAAAATGGCGAATAAATTTCCTATAGTAGGAACATAAGCCTAGAAAAGACTAAATTTCATGAATATTTCTTGGTTTAGGCCAGTTTTGTATGGCTTTAGTCTTTGAAGGGTCCATTTGGATTCCCTCCTTAGAAATCATGTCCTAGGAAGTATATCTTTTCTAGAAAGAATTTACTTTTCTTTCCTTTCATGAGAAGTGAGTTTTCTTGTAGGATTCTAAAGACGATATCTAGATGTCTTTAATGTTCTTTTTCATTTGCACTGAAGACTAAGATATCATCAAAAAATATTCCTACAAAATGTATATGTGGTCGAAAGACTCGTCCATCATTCTATTGAATGTTGCGGAAGCATTAGTAAGACCAAATGGTACCACTAAAAATTCATAAAGGCTAGAGTTAGTCCTGGAAGCAGTCTTATGGACATCTTAAGGTGTTACTCGGATTTGGTGATATCCACTTGTTAAATCAATTCTACTAAAGATACAAGATCCATTTATCCTATCCATAATGTCATCTATTCTTGGAATAGGAAAATGGTTCTTGATTGTAATCTTGTTTAGAGCACGATAGTGCACACACATCCTAAAACTCCCATTTTTCTTTTGTACCAAAAGTATAGGAGAGCAATAGGGGGAATTATTGGGTTTTATAAGGCCTTTCTCTAACAAGTCATTAATTTGCTTAGAAATTTCTTGTTGTTGAGAATGGCTTACTATATAGGGAGGTCTATTGGGTATGGAACTTCCAGGAATAATGTCTATCATATGATCTTCAGGTCTTTCAAGAGGTAACTTACTTTGGTAGCTCATCAGAAAAAAAGAAGAATACTTTAATAAAAAGTCTTTTCTACTTGTGTCCAAAGAATGTGCATTTCCATCAACATCATCATCCATACTTTGAACAAACAAGAAGTAGGAAAATACCGCTTTCTTTAGTACTTTTGCTACTTGAATATGGCTTATCAAAGAAATTGTTTTGCCACTATGTCCTGCATGCACACTAATGTCTTTACCTTTATGCTTCCACGAGATCAAATTCTTATTGTAGTCCACAAGAGGATTGTGCATTTTGTGCCAAGGCATGCCTAAGATTCCATCTACTCCCTGCAAAGGTCCTACCATGAATTCGATAGGTTCTTAGTAGTCGGAGATTTGGAGCTTAAGTTTTTCAATTACAGGGTAAATGTTTGCATCACCATCAATAAAAGCACCATCAACCTTAAGCATAGATTCGGAAAATGAACCAACTCCTATCTCTTGTGCAAGCTTAAAAGAGATGAAATTATGAGAGGAGCTTGCATCAAAGAGAATTAGACAAAGTTTGTTATGGACTTGTCCCCATGTTTTGAGAAGGTCATGGGTTTGAGTATCTTCAATGCTTTGTACGGCCACCTGCTTTCCTTTGTCTGCACTTGAAGCTTTGGCATCTTTGAGGGGGCATTTGAAGAAAAGGTGTCCCTTTTCCCCACATTTGAAGCATCTTCCTTCCTTGCGATAGACGTGCATTTGTTCTTTGGAAAGGCGTTGAGTCTTTTCTTTTGGGTTTTGAGTTGTGGGAGGTTCCTTCCGTTTATTCTTGCCTCCATTATGATGATTCAAACCCGAATAAAACTTCATTTTCTGTTCTTTCTTGGAAATGGAATGCAAAGTCTGAACTTTCAAAAGCAACTCCCAAAATCTCTTAACATACTCAACTACTTTTTTGCTTTTGTCTAAAGATATCCCAAGAAGCTAAAGTATCTTTCTTATATTCTTTTGGCAAAAAGTGGGCTTTAATTTGGAGTCTATTAGCTCTAGTATTAAAGAGATCTTGCAAAAAGAAGGAAATTTGAGCGGAAGGGAAGTCTATTTGAAAGTAAACATACAAAGTCCTATGAATTGGCATTTGTTTCAAGTAGGAACATACAAGGCCTTCACAACAAATTCACAAAGAAAGAAAAAAAATAGTAGACCTTGGGCTCTGATACCAAACTGTGAACTAGAAGTCAAGGTCTTCTCAAATTCTAAAGTACTCACTTCAACATTGGGTCCTTAAAAGAAACAAATCAACAAAACATTGATGAACATAATAAAAAAGAACTCATGGCTTATCAAAGAAATATCATCATTCAATCACAAAGTCATTCAATCACGAGACTTGCTGAGGGGTCAGGATGAGGACCACCCCCCCCCGAAGGATTTTTCTACAAAATTATGCAAGATCAAATGGCCCTTGGCCAAATACATATATCGAGGATAGTTTGGTCTGATGAATTCTTGAAATCTTTACATCATTTAGATGTTAACAAAATTGGATCATAAAGATCTCATAAAAGTAAAGTGTAGATTTTGTCAAAGATCATCGAACATGGGATTTGAACTTGTTTCCTTATGCATGCAATAGTGTGGAAATCGGAATATGAACTTACATGGTTAATGGATATGGTTTCTTATGACATGCAAAAGCTCAATGGTGAAGAGTGGAGCATGCATAATCATTAGGCAAAGGTTGACATGACATGCAAGAGCCTAAAATGACATGCATGGACATTAGGCAATGGATAACATGACATGCAAGAGTCTAAATGAAAGGGGTAGGCTTAAGGGAGTGGATGAGGTGTCCAAAACAATGAGAGGTGTAAGGGAGACTCTAGGAGAAGTAATTTAGTGAGAGGGTGAGGTGTATAGATGTGAGAGGGGTTTAATCAACTGGTTAATGCAAAAGAGAAGAAGTAGGAGGGCGCATTTCCTTAGGTGTCCTATGGCTTATAGGCCATGTGGAAAAGTAGATAAGCTACATATTGATAAGCATAGAAGGTAGGTAGTTAAACATCTAATGTTAGCCACTTTCAAGTTGTATTTTCCTGGTTTACAACATTGGGATTCACCCCAAATGTATTCATTAAATGAGAAAGGCTTTGTATATGTCCATCTTATCTTGCATAATATTCATTAATTCCTAGGCCCTTTTTTCTAGGGGTTGCCCATTCCCAAGCATAATGGAGTGTGACACAAAGGGTGATCAGTCCTTTGGTTTCTTCTCCAAATCTTTGTAGACTCGATTGAGCCTTCTTTATAGACTTTTAGAAAAAGTCTTCTTTAGGCACCATCTTTTAGCTTTAAGAAGCTTCTTTAGTTCATTCTTCAGGCACTCTTCAAAGTACTTGTGATGAAAATCTAGCAAGTTCACACGTGTGGGAAACAATCCTTAAGTGTGAATGATCTTGTTAAGCTTTGTGTTTAGCACATAAATTGATCCTAGATTGAGTATCAAGATCTAGTTCTAGAATTTATGACCAAAGCACAATCTAGCATGCTAATAATCAAAGTATGATTGCATTCAATATCAAACGAGAAGAAATACAAAAATTTAATGCATTAGCATACTTCTCTACTCAAGTTAGAGAGAGAAAGAGAGAGCAAAAATCAAGCAAACAATATGATAGATCCAAATTGATATGGAATAGCTTTAAAGCTTGGTTCTTCATAAAAAATTATGAGAGAGCTTGCACATATTTATGGAGATTGGAGTAGCTCGAGGTAGAACCATCTCTCTCCTACTTCATCCACATCTAAAAGTGATAACTAAAGAACTAGTGACATTTGTCACTTTACATGCATGCATTTCTACCTACTTTTACCAAATGTCAAATTCTAAACTAGAATTGTCCAAATCACTATGTGTCGAATTCACTTTGTGCATGCCTTGCATGTCACTTTGGATCACTTACAATCATTGCATGTGATATGCCACGAGTTTCTACAAGCCCATAATTGGCATTTCAATGTTTACATTCTCAAGAAACCATGTAGCTCGAGTTTCTTCTAGGCCAATATGAAACATTACATACACATAAGAAATCCTTTGCCAAAGCCTAAAGTCAAGATAGATGATTTTTCATTTTTCAACACTCCTAAAAATTAATCTATGTTGACTTGAACATGAATCTTGGAATTAATCCAAGATTGGCTCTATGCTTGATGAAGGAATTTTTGCTCAAACATTTGGTGAGCAAATCTCGATGTGCTCCAAGTAGATTTCTCCTCAAATGAGCTTCTCTCTCACAAGTAATGTGCAACCTCGATGTGTTTGGTCCTTGCACATGAAATATTGGATTGTTGGCAAGGGCTTGTGCTAAAATATTGTCACACATGATCAATGGTAGATCATCCTCCTTGATAGTCTTTAGATCCAAAAGCAACCTCTTGATCCAAAGCACTTCTTTTGTTGTAGTAGTAAGTGCCTTATATTCAGTTTCACAAGATGAGAGTGATATGGTATCTTGCTTTTTGGAAAGCCAAGATATTAAATTTCCTCCAAGGTATTTGACATATGCACTTGTAGATTTCCGATCCACTATATCACTTGCAAAATCCGAGTCAAAATAGCCAAAAATAGAAAGATCTTCACTTTTGTATAACAAACCATAATCATAGGTTGAATATATGTACCTAAGTAACCTTTTTGTCATTTTCCAATGATGAATAGTAGGATTTTGCATAATTTGACCTAACTTATGAACACTAAAACTTACATCAAGCCTAGTTATGGTAAGCCAAATTAAGGAGCCTATAAGACTCCTAAAAAGAGTGATGTCCACGAAGGATCTTTCATCACCTTTATTAGGGTCTTTTACAATTTGCTCCATAGGAGTATCAATACTCTTACAATCTAGCGTATTAAATTTTGTCAACATTGAATGAGATTGACAAATAAAACCTTTCTCATTATGGAAGTCAATCTCTAATCCTAAGATGTAATGAATTCTACCAAGATCTTGCATCTTGAATTCTCCTCCAAGTGCATTTTTAGTTTCTTCAACTAAATCCATACAACTTCTTGTTATGATAATATCATCAACATAAATCAGAAGAATGACAATATCACTAGCATAGAACTTGATATACAAGGAAGGATCATAGTCACTAAGATTGAATCCTAGTGAGATAAGGGAAGTATTAAGTTGAGAATACCACGATCCTGGTGCTTGCTTTAGTCCATAGAGACTTTTGAAGGGCAAGCAAACTTTGGTCTTGTCTTGGATGAACCCAAGGGGTTGATCCATATAAATATCTTCTTCTAGATATCCATTTAAAAAAGCATTTGAGACATCAAGTTGAAAAACTTGCCATTTGAAAAAACAAGCAATGGAAATGATAATTCTAATTGATACCATCTTTGCAACAGGAGCAAAAGTCTCCTCATAATCAAGTCCATAAACTTGGGCAAAGCCTTTGCACAAAGTCTTGCCTTATACTTGTTGATTGTGCCATCTTGATTATATTTGACTCGAGGCACCCATTTGCAACCAATAGTGTGCTTGTTGGATGGAAGATCCACAAGCTCCCATGTCTTGCTGGCAATCAATGCATCATATTCCTCCTTCATGGCTAGCAGCCATTCTTTTGAGTTGAGTGCTTCATGTACATCCTTTGGCTCTTCATGTGAGACAAAATATGCATAATTAATGGAGTTGAGTTCCACTGGTTTGCCTTTATCTCCATATGAGAGCCTCGTAGGCTTGGATCTTTTTCTTTGTGATCTCCTTGGTGAGAGGACTCGAGGTGACTTCTCAATTCTCGGCCCCATCCCTCCATGATAATCTTCAAGGGTGATGATAGGAGAATGCAAGAGATATAAGTATTCGGATTGTTATCTCATGAAAAATAACATCTCTACTCTCAATTGCAATTGAGGTAGAGGGAATATAAATTCTATATGCCTTCTTGTTGGATGAGTATCCAACCATGATCCTTTTGATTGAATTCAGATAATCTCTTTTCCTTGTTTCCAAAGGTACATGAACAAAGCAAGCACATCCAAAAACTCTAAGGTGATCAACCTTAGGTTTCTTCTTGTATAAGACTTCATATGGTGATCTTCCTACTAGTGTATTGTGAGGTAATCTATTGCACAAATAATTTGCACAATTAATTGCTTCTCCCCAATATTCAATAGGCAAAGAAGCTTCAACTCAGATTGCTTCAGCACATTCACATAGAGATCAATTTTTTCTTTCGGCAACCCAATTTTGAGATTGGGAATAAGCACAAGAAAATTCTCTTAATCCCTTCAACCTCAGAATAATCATAGAACTTGTTGGAGATGTATTCACCTCCTCCATCACATCTCAAAGCTATACCTTTGAAAGAAAACTATTTCTCAACATAAGCTTTGAAAACTAGGAAGTGTTCAAACACCATAGCTTTCGAAGAAAGAAGGTACAACCAAGATATCTTGTAAAATCATCAATGAAGGTAACAAAACAAGTAGTACCACCAATACTTTTTGAGGAAGAAAAGTGAACATCTGAGTGAATTAATTCCAAAGGATGAGAAGTCTTATTTGATATGGCTTTCTATGTGATTTTGCAATAGCACAAGCCTCACATGGCTTGATATCTTTGGAAAGTAATCTTGGTAGGCCAATAGCCTTATCATTCTTGATCATAGAAAGCATAGATTTATAATTGGGATGTCCCAACCTCCTATGCCATAACTCCTCCTTGGACATGAAAGCAATTTCACAAAAAATTGTATTCTCATAAGAATTTAACTTGAATATGCCACCATATTTAGATCGATTAGCTAGGATCACATCACCTTTCTTAATAAAGCAAGTATTGACATTGAATTTTGCATCACAACCACAGTCAAGCAACTTTCCAACACTTGTCAAGTTCTTTGTAAGCTTAGAAACAAAAAGAACATTGGAAAGTGATAGAACTTTAGAAGAAGCAAGTTTTAATGGAATATTGCCAATTCCTTTGACAGAGCATTCATGATCATTTGCTATATAAATAGATATTTTAAGTCCTTTATAAGGTACAATAGAGTCAAAGGACTCCTTTAACAACACATATGTGATGAGGCACCACTATCGATGTACCATGCTCCATCCTTCTTGAAGGGTATTGAAGAAAAGCTTGACACCATGAAAAATTCTTCTCCTTCACTTGGAATAAAGTCTTCTTCTTTCTCATTAGATAGATTTGCTTGTTTGGGTTGATTTTTCTTTTTGAAGCAATTAGAGGCATAGTGCCGCTTCTTGCCACAAAAGAAACACTTGATTTTCTTCTTCTTGGTCTTGGAAGTAGAAGGATGAGTTGAGTCATCCTCTTCTCCATCTTTGTCTTTGTTAAAGGCTTGAGAAAACTGGTTCTTGCTCCTCCCTTTATGCTTGTCCTTGACAAAGAGAGCTTTGTCATTTCCAATATGCTCAAGTTTGTTCATCCTTGAAAGTTTGTAACTTTGCATTGTTTTTTCAGAAATGAAAATTCCTTGAAGAGTCTCCAAATTGGGCAACTCCTCCTTTATGGCAAAGGATTGAACAAGATTATCATAGTCTTCTTTTAAGCCATTAAGAATGACTTGTACTAGCTCATCTTGATTGATTGTGACACCAACACAAGCAAGCTCCCTATGAAGATCTTTTACTTTTAGAACATAATTTGATGCACTCTCCTCACTTCTTTGAAAGCTTTGAAAAATCTGGTTTCTAAGAGTGAGAATTCTAGAAGTGTTTTTTGCTTCATAAATAGACTTAAGTGCATCCCAAGCTTCTTTAATAGTGGTGCAAGATCCTATTTCTCTTAGAATCTCATTAGAGACATTCATTTTAATGAAGTGTAGAGCCATTCTAGCTCTCTTCCTATACTTTGGTATTTCAAGTTGTGCCTGAGGCTCCTCCTCAATACCAAGTACTATGTCCATAACATCTTGGAGTATAAGAACAGACTCCATCCTAACCTTCCATATTGAATAATTGGAGGTACTTAGTCTTTCACTTGGTTCTAAGAGATATCCTCCAACAGGTGCCATATTGTGAAGACTTCTTGTTATTGGACAATTATATGTTTGAGCTTGTTTCAAACAAACTAGATGTTGCTACTCTCTTTCACTATAGGAATTTTCAAGGGTGTACTATCAAATCCTATGTGAAATCTTGCAACTGAATTTGAGACAGGTCTCAAATAATCCACAAACAAGATAAACTAGATCAATTTCTCAAAATGAATTGAGGAGTATAGACAAGTTTTGATTCTACTTTTGGCATGAAATGCTTCACTGAGAAAACACTATTGATTCAAAGAAGGCTCAATGTGTTCAATAACTCAAAACTATGCCTAGATCTCAAGTTCCTTGTGTTGATTACTCAAAAGATGGATTGTGAATCAAGCACAATGGGATCAAATAAAAAAGTGGTCACTCGGATTTTGGACCTCTCCCTACCATCTTTAAGAGCTTATAACTCTTAATAGACACATCAGATTGATTTGAGATTAATTGCAATGGAAAGTACTCCTTATAAGCTTTCCATTAAGTTGTAACATCAATATCTTTATAGTTTAGTCTTCCCATACATATGATATTTTAGCGATAGGCCAAGCCACTACATCACCGTATCAGGGTGAGTGCCATACTGATCAGCTTACGATCATTTGTCTGTATCAGTTCGTTTTAACCAAAAAATAGAGAGAGTATGAAAAGTTTAAACCATTTTGAGTTTTACTTAGCCAAAAGACCTAGTGTGAACGCGTGTTCTGGTATCAGAGCAAATCCATGCTATACTGACCCAAGTGACCCTTACAGAGTAAGGTATGTCATGCACTACTATCGATACTCTTGAGCATATCCATGCTTTCCAGTTGTATCTCACCAAGAGTCTAAAGTAACGCTGACAGAGGTGAGGTAAAGTGTTACCATGAATGTTATATCTGAATGACATAACATCCACGGTACCAGGACACTGTAGGAAAGATGTGATTAATATCTAGTAAGAGACTGCCAATGTTTATACTAGGTATTAGGGCAGATCCATGCCATTCTAATCCTTTAGTAGAAACTACGATTCTTATGCATATCCATGCTGTCTAAGATCATGTTATTGGAGTCCTTACTGTTACTTTCAGTGACCAAGTCCTATTTCAAGGTGCTTTAGTTCGACTTAAATGGGGTCTTATGTCGTTTCTTTTTTCCAAAAAGCTGGGAGAAAAAAAACCCGGAAAAGAAAAAGTGAACCTGTGTAGAGGAGTGATATACCATAGAATATATGGAACCGAACCTACCATACTTACCGAAGTTGTGAAGAGTTTGTTCAAACTCAGAAAGCATACCTGAATGGTTGTAGACGTAGCTTCTCGAGAGATAGCCATAGTTGTTTTAAGCAAGGGAATTCTTTCTCTTTTAGCTCATAGAAAAGCCAAAAGACACACTTTTTAGTGTATAGCTATAGAGAGTTATGGAAAAAGCATTTACAAGGCATCTTCTGAGTACGATAGTTAGCTTGCTTTGTGGAGATTTCGTTGGTGCCATACCTTGAGATATCGAGTAACGGGTTCAGAAATGAACCAAGAAGTATCTTGGAGAGGCCGGAGCAATATGATGAAACTACAACATGAGATATCATTAGCTTCGTACTGTGAGATCAAAGATATGTGAACACTTTAAAGAGAGCACATATGTCACCAAAATTAAGCTTAAATGTATCCAACCATCCATCGCTGGCTGGAGGAGGATATTTATGCAAAATGCATATGAAAATAGTATGAGTATATGGTCCATCGCTGTGGACAGGTAGCCAATGATCATTCTAAAGTATTAGACCATGACAAGTGTTCCTCCTGTCCAGACAAGGTTTATATGTGTAGAATGGTGAGCACATGTAAGTCCAATAAGCATATATTGTCCATTGCTGGATAGGACATTACAATATTCATTATCAACCACATCAAATGCCATAGGCAGCGGTCTGTCCATCCCTGCATTCATAAAAGCATGTACAATACGTAGGTATGTAGAGGAGCCCTCCATCACTGTCTTTCAAGCAAGATAGAGTAACTTAGTACTCAGAGAGATGGTCAATATGCCATCATTATCACCTGCACTTACAAAGGGTTATCAAATAAATGAAATTGTCCATCGTTGCCTATTGAGGTAGGATGGACGGTTTTACATATCACAAAGTGCCATTGCTATTCATCGCTGGACTTCAATGCTTTTTTAACCTATCAAGCCTCCTTCTCACGTTCATGTGATGAGCAACTCATAAAAGATGAAGGTTATCAAAGCACCATTACTACGAGAGTAGAGCAATTACGAGAGTATTGCAAAAGAGGAAAGGATGCATACCATAAGATAGCAAATTGTCGATCAGTGAGCAGGTAGAGGAGAGACCTTCTTCACCGGTGTTGTAGAACTAAGGTGTCGAAAAAAGCATGCACTTCCAGTAGGGTAGCAACCTGGTAGGTGTGAGTGGGAGTGGGAAACTCAGTTTCCCTCCAATTTTTTCAATTTTTTTTTAAAAGTTATCATTTCAATTTTTTAGTGGGAAACCCACTTAGTTAAGAATAGAGCTTTATTATATGCAAGAGTATAATGTATAAAAGAACCTTGCAAGTTTGGGGTTACGTCTGTACTTGCCCACTTATCCATTAGTGAAGTAGGGTAAAATTAATCGAAGGAGCATCCATGAGAGAGAGAGAGAGAGAGAGAGAGAGAGAGAGAGAGAGAGAGAGAGAGAGAGAGAGAGAGAGAGAGAGAGAGAGAGAGAGAGAGAGAGAGAGAGAGAGAGAGAGAGAGAGAGAGAGAGAGAGAGAGAGAGAGAGAACCCACCAACCGACCCACAATTAGTGAATTCCTTCGGGGGCAATTAGCTCCCCGTAAGGGATGGCTAATTGCCCACCAGAAGACCATCAATGTCATGTGGTAAAGTGTAAGACAGACCAGGAAAGGATTCAGAAGAAAGTAAGTTATTGATGATATGGTAGAGTTTATCTCTCATAAATCCATTTTTTTGAAAGGCATCAACCAAAATTCCAACCTCATTAATAAACATCTCTTGTTTGTTATAGCAGTACATTGTGGCAATGGCCTATGGAACAATAATCTTACATGAATTATAGATTGGTCTATTTAAAGCCATATGTATATACTGTAAGTATGAAAGGGTAGCTCTCTTCTTTTGTCAAATTTTGAAAGGCAAGTAAGGCCAGTTTCTTGATCGAAGGTAAAAGATATATTTAGAAAGCTGGTCTTGTTTTCTTCAGTCACTTTCCTTTCTATTTCTTGAAGTCGAAGGGATAAATCCAAAAAGGATTTCTAGGGGTCCTCACCTGTGTGTTGTCCATAAAATCTTCGATATTAGGGTTATTGATGAAGCAGATGTCATCAATATATCTGAAAGAGTATCAAAAGTCATTCATGAAAGCGTTCAGGCCCAATTTAGCAAGTCTCTTAATAAATTGTGCTTCAAAGAAGGATAGAACCACTTACACCACGTAGGTTAACATGAAAAACCCATAGGAATGTCTCGTACATGTCTCCAGGTTTTGTTCCCTAGTCTGACAATACAATTATCAATCAAGAAATTGTTCCATTGATAGAGTAGGTTTATATCAAGAGTGTGCCATTCTTGTGATTGTTTTTTATTCCATGACCGGCTAAAATTTTTGCGTAAGTGACTCCATTTAAAGTACATAAGATCATGTCTGGAATATTTAAAGGCATATTTTATTGCCTTTTTCATAACAATTTTTAATCTTATGGATTGAAACAAATTTTGCTCCTTTATTTCTTTCAGATATTGAGAATAATTCACTTACCAGTCTGTATAAATAGTCCATAGATAAGGGAAAAATATATGTGGGAAATGGATAAGGAACTGAGTACAATTTCATAAACATCAAAAATATTTATTAATTTCAATTTATCCACATACTCATCCAGAGTAGGGAAAATTGTGTTTTCAAATGTTTTCAAATATTCAAGGATATATCTATACAGACATTCTGTAATGACATGGATGTAATTTGCTGGCACATTGAACTTATTCTAGACAATGGCCAAGGCCAAGACACCTTCTTGGTGTGTTGTTACTTTGGCCCAAATTTTTTTGAGATTGGTGAAAGTCCAGGGGCTTTCCCAAATGCTCTTGAGTGTAACCAAAAAGTTTCGGTAGAAAGAGGTAATCCATTTTCCATTGGAGTTCCAGGCTACATAGAGGGGGTAAAAAAGTGGTTAGTTCCTGCTGAAATGTAGCAAATTCTAATTTCAAAAGTGAGTAGACTACATTATTCTTCCTCTTCACACTACCGCTTGGTGAAGCTTCGCTCTGCTGTAAAATCATTTGTAGGGTTGGTGGTTCTTCTGTAGAAACTTCAGCTATTTGTTTCGGCTGCTCAGCATCGGTCTCCTTGATACTTTCTCCAGGCTCACGAAATGATGGAGTGAAGCTTGCATTTCTTCTAACATCGTCCTTGAAGGTCTTCATATAAAGTTCTTCATTGAGGACTGGTGGCTCAATGTCATCCTCATCTTCTTGCTGAATGTCAGAAATTTCTTCATCTTCTTTTGCTGACTCTTGCTGGATATCCTCCTGCATTTGCTCCTGCACAGGAATTTCTTCATCTTCTTTTGCTGACTCTTGCTGGATATCCTCCTGCATTTGCTCTCGCACAACAATAATTTCTTTGTTTCTTCTTATGCCTCTTCCTCAGTTTATTGGCCTTTGTTTGTGCTAAAAAGTGGCTTGTACTGGGATGATGGTGAAGACATCCTCATTGAGCTTTCATTCTGTTGGGTTGATGATGATGATCCCTCAATCTCGGTGGAAGTCGCCTTTGATGTTCTCATTTGTGAGTCACCCTCGATAGAAGGGGCTAATTCTTGCAGCATCGGTGCAATTTTGATATCTTCTTGCACAGACAAAACACCGGCATGCATGCATAGAATAACAAATTGCAATCCGAGCCTAGAAAATTTCTTATCCTTTACTCACAAAATTTCTTAAAAGCAATCTATCCGAAGGCAATAGGTTCTCCATTCAAGGCTATCAGCAGGTATCCCATATTTTTATTGGAAATGGTGTAATCTTGCTCCGGTAAGACAAAGGAAGCAAGAACGAAACACATGAAGCTCTTGAGATTGGGGTCTCTGATATACGAGAGCTTATATCCCCTCTTCTCGAGATAGGCTTCCTCTTGGAAGACACCACTCCTGGTGATGAAGTCGGGCTTAGTGACAGGGATACTGCCGTCCATAGGCAAGCCTAAGGCATGACAATAGAATTCCTCTGCGATGACAATCTCTTGATTATGAACAATGGTCAAGATATGTCCATCCTCTGTTTCACTCAGATTTCAAATTATCTCATGACACAAATCTGTGAGAATTACTGATGGATCGAATTGAAGAAGTCCTTCAATCCGAGCTCGTATGGCTAATGGCCACAAAATCAGTAAGACTGGTTTTGGATGTGTTTTGAATACAATCGCCATGACGATGGTAGCATGCAATCAGCAATGGTAGTCGTGAGCGTGTTGGATCGTAAGGAAAATAAGAGCTTAATGATCGCAAATAAAGTAGAGTAAGAATGAATGAAAAAATAGAAGTTTTTAAAGTGTTCGGCATATTGATGGTATATCGGCAGATTAGACTAATATTTAATGAAAGTGTGTCCTCGTTTTAAAGGTACAGGCTCCAAAATAAAATGTCTAGTCCTAAAGCAAAATAGAATAAAATAAAATAAATAAAATACACAAATGCTTCGCTAAGTTCGCAAAAGTTTAGCTTGGTATTCATGAGTTTTGAACTGTGAAAATAAATAATATACACAATCTATGAAACAATGTATATGATATAGACAATGAAGACTATCATTTTTTTTCATCAAAATATATGAGTGAAATTTGTGAAGGCTAAAATGTCCGCATTTTCACAAAATAAAGTCGGCAAATATATAAGGCAAATGAATTTGTAAGCAAGTCAAGTGCCAAAAGAAAATCCCGAAAAATGCAAAGGTTGAAGTGTCGCAATTTTCGCTTTCCAAAAAATGGTGGATTTACTAATATAGCATATTCCAAAATGGTGTCACATTTTTTGCAAGGAAGATAGTGACTTATTGTTGAAGCGAAGGTGTCAAGTTTTTCAGGTATTTCTCATATACTAGAACTCGTAAAATCATGATGAAAATACATGCGCACAACGTTGGCATTTTCGCAAATATGTAGTGGGAAGTATCAATGTAACGAAAATGTCGCCTTTCTTGCACATTTTCCGAAGGTGAAGGATTTTTTCGCAGTTTCAAAATTGGAAATAACAAGTTGGATGAAATCTGAACAGTGTCGCCACTTTCGCATTTTTCGCAAAAATTGAACTTCGTCATAATCATCGAAAAAATTAGTCATAATAGCGCTTCACTCTTGATCCATTTACTCGAGTATCAAGTAAATGTCCTTCGAGATCGGCTAATTGTAATGATCCATTGTTAAAGACTTCAACGAACTTACAAGGTCCCATCCATCTTGTTTGCAACTTTCTAGGAAACACCATGTGTCTGTTGTCATACAGATGCATGTAGTCTCCTCATTTAATTTTTATCTTTTTAATAGTTTGATCAATGATTTTTTTTACTTTTATTCTGCACTTGTTCAGTTTCGATTAATGAAAGACAACAATCCTCCTCCAGTTGCGTCAAAGCTATCATCCGCTCCCGAAGATTATCGTGTTCATCCATTCATTCCTCATTGCTAATGCGGAATGTCGAAAGTTTGAATTCTATTGGTTATATGGGATGCATTCCATACACAAGATAATATGGAGTCTGCCTAGTTGTGATCTTCTCGGCAGTTCTATATGCCCATAAAACAGATGGTAACTTCTGATCCCAATCAAAGAATGTGTTTCTGTCACTTTATTTAGAATTTTGCACAAAATTCCATTTGCTCGCTCAGTAAGTCCATTCGCTTTAGGATTATATGGAGTGGTTTGATGATATGTGATGGAAAAATATGACAACATCGCCTCAATAATCTGGTTAAGGAAGTGGGTTCCCCTATCGCTAACGAGTTCTAAGGGACATCCATATCTACAGTCTTAGCATCATTCTCAACTGTGGCTTCGGCTTCTACCATTTTGGTAGCATTGTCGATTGCAACAAGAATGTAACGTCGACGAGTTTTATGAGTGGTTGGTTTGATTGGCCCTACAAAGTCTAACCCCCCACTTCTCAAAAGTTAAATTTGAGGTGCATACAAAAACTACAAATAAAATGGCTTATATACGGGCTGCCCTCGACGTAGAATTGCTTTTTTTTTAAAAAGAAAAAGAATTAATTTGAAGGAGCTATGTTACATAAATTTCAAATTTGAGTGTTTTGATTAGTCCATGTGTAAGAAACTTAAATAAAAAGTATCTTTTTGGAAGGTCCCTTTTGTGCTCAAATTTTCTCTAATTTTCATCGAATTGCTTGGGAAATTCCACATGGATATATACAAAATCAGCTCGGATATGAGGGTTACCTCTGATCCATATATGACCTAAACCTAAGAGCCGCCCTAATTGAGGGTAGAGATCTTGGGATCCTTCAACTTGAAGGTAAAAAATGCTATTTTTAGCTCCTATAAAATATCTAACTTATCTATGTACATTTTGACCTCATTCCAAAGGTGCCACAACAATGCTAGGCTTAGAATAATCATTATTGAAAAGATGTTGGAATGTGTGACATCCTACATCATGGCAAAATCATAATTTCTAAGTGAAATTTGAAAACTAGCCTGTGTAAATTCTAACATTGTAGTTTGGTGCACAAATGTATAGAGCATGAATAGATAAATAGTATGATAAGAACATGGATGTACGAATTGATCGTAGATAAATAGAATATCATCAAATAATTGATTGGCAAATTGATAGACATACACATGTATAGATGGAAAGCTAGATAAGTCAAGTAGGTGCAAGCTGCATTCATGTCAATCAAAAAATTGATGATACACTAAATAAATGCATGGAAAGGTAGGCATCTAGCTAGATATGTAGATGAATAGGTAAATAGCCACTCGTGGATGGAGAGAGAGAGAGAGAGAGAGAGAGAGAGAGAGAGAGAGAGAGAGAGAGAGAGAGAGAGAGAGAGAGAGAGAGAGAGAGAGAGAGAGAATTTCATGTCATTAGAATGACAATTTATAGTCAAATGAAGGATGGATTAACAATCAATCAATCTATGAACCTATTTATAGAACCATAGATAGGAAGGAATTAGGACATTGGTGTGTGATTTGGTAAATTATGAATAGATCATTGGATCAAAAGATATAGTCCACATAAATATATTGATTGATTGGATAAGATGGTGAAAGCATGAATCGATTGATACAACAAAAGACAAAACTCATACATAAAGGTGGCTAGCGAGTAGATGTCATCCATGCATGATAATTGGATGTGATGTGTGTGCAATGTGCATATTTTCTTACATAGCATATTTCTTACATATTGTATTATAGATTTTATCCACAATTTCATAATATTAATTAATGAAATCACATATCACACAATTGACAATTACAATATATAAATAAAACCAAAGAAAAAAGCTACGATGTTTATGCATCACACATTATCAGTATGTTTATTCAAAGTACAACTTAATGCTTTTACTTCATGTAAAAAGATCTCATATGCATTTCAAGATGAGAAATATATGGCATTTTTATCTTGAAGTCATAATAAACTTTCATATTAAAAATACATAACAAACACAATAACTATGATATAAATATTTAAAAATAAAATTTTGAGAGAGAGAGAGAGAGAGAGAGAGAGAGAGAGAGAGAGAGAGAGAGAGAGAGAGAGAGAGAGAGAGAGAGAGAGATTTCACCTAGTCCTCTTGACAAAACCATTTGAATCCTTTTGTTTTATAATATAACGTGTTTAAAATAGAGTTGTATAAAATCTTACAATATAGAATATCATAAAGCGAAGCAAGTTTTAGGACATCAAAATATGTAAAATTAGTTTTGACATTTTAATCAAGAAAATGGAGCCTCACCACACGAAATCTGTGGGGCAAAAATTTTGTGTGTCAATTTTTTTTTATATGCACCTTTTTGGATGCCAGAAGCTGCACATAAAAAAAGTTAGCTTTTCTTTACATGCACCTTTTGTCGGGAAGATGAGTGCAAAAAAAATTTACAGCAAAAAAAAGAAAAAGTAAAAACAGATTTATGGTCGGAGGGAGCCCCCCCCCCCCACCAAAACATAGTATTCCGAAGATTCTTTAGGACTCCACTCCATAGATATTCTAATTGGGAAAAAACATTGAATGGGTTTGGTGTTTGGTGTTGTAGACCTATTAATTTTCCCAAAATTGATGTTGGCCTCCTTTCCCTATTCATGGGTGAATGAAAGGAACATAGAATATTGGTCGTCATCAAGGATGATGTTGTTGTACGTTGATGGGTCATGTTGGGGAGTCGGTGAGTTAGACACGAGGGGCAGTGATAGGGCCGACCTTAAAAAACTGATGGATCATGGATTGATGGATCATTAGAGTAGTTTAGTTAAATGGAGGAGGTGGCTTCCACCATCTCTTGTCACCTCAGATTATTGGCCGTTTTCCTGAGAGCTGCCGTCTTCATGATTCCCAACAACGCTCGGCTTGATGGCCGACCAGTGATTCCTCCTTCTTACAGTGCGCTCACTCTTACTCTCTCACACTTGCATCTCAATATCATGCAGCTGCTCTTCCTAATTACCTGCAATTGTTTGTGCTGGGTGTTGCAAGAGACGATCGCCACTGACTATCTTCTCAGCTAGAGTCTAGTTTGAAGTATTGATCCTTGGTTGTTACTTTTGGGGTGCTCCTAGCAATCAATTAATCCTGTCATATGCCATTGCATTCGCAAGAAAGTGATAGCTTGCTGTGCAGTACTGCAGTCTGCACCGCATTTGAATTAAGAACACCGCCGCTGCAAAGTTGGGCTACACAGATATTTCGAAATTCATGCACATCAGGAGCTTGTAGCCCAGTAATCCCACATCATATGTGTGACAATCTATTCTTTATTTTGATATGAATAAAAAATTGTATTATATGAAGTAATATCGCAACTCGAAAGCGATTTCCAGCTTCTCACTACCTGTTGCATGCGTACGTCAGTGGCAAATTCACTAATAAACAGGTTATCTGGTATTTTTGTACAGGAACGTGTTCCAGGCCTTTGGTGATATATGACAGTTATAACTGAAGGCAGATTAAACTTTTTTTCATTCATCAAGAGACAATGCCCCAATGTGGCGTTACATATTTGTACTGTGGACGTCTAGTTCCATTTCCATCCCAGGGCCATAGGTCAAACAACGCTGCCATATTTACCTGCGAATAAACCTTCTAATTGGTGGTGTTTCCAACATTGAAACAAATTGCAACTTGCGATAACTATCAACATGTCATCATTCAAGAAGTATGAGCAGGTAAATGTAGAAAATGACAATTTGCATGCATGTTCATTGTTGACCACAGGCTAAATCTTTGTTTGGCATGTACCAAAGAATTTAACTTGAAATAGAAATCTTAATTTTGAATTTGGGATGAAAGGTCAAGTTCCTATTGTCAAAACTAGATTCCGATTGGGCATTAGAGTGGAGTGTACAGCAATATTTCCCCTTTTGAAGTTCATAGATTAAAAAACTCTCGCCAACTTGACATGATTGATTGGATACATTAGTATTCTGCCAGTCTGACGTCAGCAATCACATACCCACGTGAAGAACCAAGGGCCCTATATATTGCACATCGAAGCTACCAGACATTCCCTATCAAACCAGGTGGCTTACTGCAAAATTTAGGTGTATTCAACGCAACTGCGTCCGATGTGCAGAAAAGAAAGAAGAGGTGCCAGCTTAACCTGCTGCTAGTTGAATTTGATGCAATATAATCAAGTCCTTTACAAGCTTAATGCTAAACATCCCGTTTACGTTTTTAAGTTCTGACTCCTGAGTTGCCCGTCACATTTGGAAGCGAATGTCTAAATTTGGCCGTAAGCTTGTCACGAGCGCTAAGATGAAGATGAACCCAGTACTGCACCTGATGGTATTCTGGTTTTTGGCACTGGTGTTGGTTTTTGAAAAGAGTGTCAGTGCTTCTCGATTGCTTGGAGCATATTTCAAGCCAGGTTGACAGCTGATCTCAATCTGGTTAATATTTCTATTTTGTGCTGTTTGAGACAGAGAGATTAGTATTGTTGATATGTGATTTTTTGTTGGACAAGGCCACTTATTTGTGAGGCATTGTATGTGGCTGTGGTAAAACAGAATTAAACACTTCCGTCATGGATCATATCCACAACAAGCATGCTGTGGAGAGTATAGAACCACAAGAAAAGCTTGCGAAGGTGCTTCCGATACCAAACTCTTTGCTAAAGTTTTCATCAAATTAACTCATGCTACTTCTCTTAGTTTTTTAATACTTAAATCGTAGTACTACACATGTCTCTCAAGCAAGCAATCGAAATTTGCGGTTTCTAGATTTGCAAACTTTACCCTTCCAGAAATTTACTCGGTACTTTGTCGAGTGAGGTCTGTCTCAGATACAAAGAAAAGGAAAGAATTGGCATTATGCTTTTGTTAACAGTCTCATTTCTTTCTTCCACAAAACAACTGGTCGAAGATGGAAGCCACATCTGATGGGTCAAGGAGTGTAGTTCCTGTAGCTTTTGCTTTGATGTCGGTGTCAAGTTAAAGGTAAATGGGAGCTACGTTCCCCCTCATTTGTATATTAGCCAGAGATTCTACACACAGCTTTTTAACATGCATGTGTTTATGCGTAAAAAGAGAGAAAGAGAGAGAGAGGATTGTTTGAGTTTATGTTGTAAATCCATCTCTCTTAAACCGCTTACGCTACAAATGCCTCATGAATAATTTGGTGCTACTAGAAAAATGAAGATTTATGCTTGAAAGTAGGAGATACGTTGGTTCGAACCTTCTTCTATGTTATAGAGGTATAACATAGTTAAAGAAGATACAATGCATGTCGCTTTGAGAGAGAGAGAGAGAGAGTGGAGAGAGAGGCTTGGCATATCATCTTGAAAGTGACAATCTCAAAAACTTTCAATCTATATCTGAAACAATATGTGGTATGGTTAATTTGCTCATACCTTACATTGAAAAGATTTATAGAATCATTAGAATAGATGGTACTGCTTGTGTATCAGAGATTGAGCACGTTTTAATTAATACTTGTGCATGCAGGGGGCCAGCATTGGATCAATTGCTAGTGAAGGCATGGAGGTGACATCTGAGAATGAGCATGAGTGGTCATGGTTAAACACGAAGGACATATCTAGTAATTCAGGACTGTTGTCCTTAGTAACAAAATTACCATCAATAGCGGTTCAGGTGGAGAAGAGCAATGTCGAGTATGCCATTAGAGGGCTTCAAGATGAAATTGACTACAATGGTCAATCCACTCACCCTCCACGTGAAGGACATTGAACTCAATGTCTCTGCCATCAAGCTAGGACTATATAATTTTTGGTAGTTTTATGTGTTGGAAATGGTTTTGGGCCACAAACAAACATTGATTTTTCACTACATTGATGGAGATGAGTGTTTCTCATATATATTGTACATAAGTAAAGTTTCCATTTCAACTTTCCTAGAGATGGTCTTGCTATTGAACTTGCTCTGCAAAGGCACGAGCACACATTCCTTGAGAATAATATGTAATCGTCTTAGAGTATGAGAAGAAGGGTTTGAAAACCATGAAATCTACACCAACATGATTTTGTAAAGTTTATCTTCACCAACAAAGCTTATTAGCTCAGTGAGTTATGTTTACTTCTTACACTACATGAAAATTTGTCATCATGGGCATCCATTTTTTTTTTTCATCCCATGGATCTGGCTACATAAAACAAACGAAACATATCATTAGTGTCATTTTCGAGCATTCAAACCTTGTCAGAAATTAGATATGAACAAGAATCATTAAATTCAAAAATTGTATGTTACATAACCAAAAAGTAAATTTGAGCTTCTTATAATACAAACAAACATTAATGAGCAATATTTTATCATACTCAGATGTGGATATTGTTTTTGGTGGCTGACTTGGTCGATCCTCTGACAAAACGATTTCTACATCCATAGCAAAAATACATTACTAACCATAAAATCCATAATCACTAACAGATGAATCAACAACAACAATAACAATATAAGATATAAGAAGAAAAGTTAACAAACACATGTTTGTACAAGTCAAAAATTCATAATTGAATATGAGGATACAAAACTTTAACAACATTATGTTGAGTTGATATTGCGAGGCACCAACAATATAGAAGAGCTTTAGTATTCGATTTCGCAAGAACATTAAGATAACAAAAATATTATGATATCCAATACGGTCAATAATAACCTCAAAATAGAACAACCGGGATCGATATCATTGCACTTAGCTAATTGGAAGTGTACATTAATCAAATAATTAAAAATCTTATAAGCAATCAAATTACTGAAAATATCAAATAAGGCTGTGAAAATTGCTCGAATCAAATGTTGTTTGTGATGACAATCGCGAGTGCGAAACAATTCAGATGGATTTTAGATATGATTGCTGGTCAATGCCAGCTGTATCATTCCTACAGTCCTCGCTGATCTACGTTTTAGATTAACACAACATTCAACAAAATTCAACCAGTGTGCGGAATTGATAAAATGCTTCTTGGTTTCCAAGGGGAGGCTCGAACCTGGGACCAAAGAAACTTTGGATGCCAAGCCAACCAACTGAGCCAACCCTGTTGGGTGGAATTGATAAAATGAATGAATGAGATACACAAACGATAGTGAACAACAATTCATTCAAGATCATACAAGATAAGAGTGATATGTGCGCAACAACTGCAAAATCATCTATTGATTTTTCTGATTCTTCAAGCACTGCATGCACAAGTCCGCTAGTAAGCGAGACACGAATTTGTGAGAGAACTATATTTCTCTCACACCAACGCACTGTGTGGAGATCCTATGCAGAAAATTGTCTTGCACGCAGGCGGACTCGTATTCTGTATTTTTTTCATCTTCTTGCTTACTAGCATTAGACTTCTACATCACATATCATGCATCAACCAGAAGGTATATAGTCACGTCGTATAACTTCTAGATTAGAGTGATTAAACATCTACAACTAATCATGAATTACAAGAGTGGCAGATTAGCAACGACCTAGAGTGTATTTGATGATGTCATGATATCAGATCAGATATCTGTACTTCTTGGTACTTGCATGATCTTGCTGGTCCTTTTTGGAGCTTGAGGGCAGAAAAAGGTGTCGCGACGATTTTCGTGTCACTTCGTGTTGTTTGACTTTCGCATCATTTGACTTTCTCCCCCCGAACCGCAAAAAATTCTCTTTTACAAATTTTTCATGTTCGTGTCTTTTTTTATCACGGTGTTCATGAACATTTTCGTTTCGTGTCTTTTGACTTTCGTGTTCGTGAACATTTTCGTTAGAGCGAGGGCTGAAAGCTATTAAAGCTTTGTTAATAGAAACGTTTTGTTTCTTCAGCCCCCTCTCAAAGCATGATAGCTTGACTACTCCAAGACTGCTCCTCTGTCTCTCAAAAAGACAGGGCCTAAATGTTGCATGGCCTAAATGTCAAGTTAATGAATAAAGTTGGGTTTCCCTCCAATTTTGATGGTTCCCACACTTTTTTAAATTTGAATAAAAAGAGAGGCAAGACTGGACCAATAGGATTCAGAGGCCAGTGTCCTCCTCTCTACTATAAGAAGGGACCAACTCGAGTTGCTCCTCATGTTCATTTCCTCATTTCAATAAAGCAGGATGGTTCTCTTCAGAAATGGATTGATAAATGTCCTTGCTCCTCTCATGCTTATTTGGATTTTGCTAATTGTTGGATCTGAGTGTTATTGGGATTGTATGTTATTATACTTTTTATGAGAGAGAAAGGGAGAGAGAGAAAGAGTAAGCTATCTCTATTGTGGATGTGTAGTGTTAAGGGATTTGTAGTGTTAAAGAGTAGGGTTAATGGATGTAGAGATAGATGTCAATCCTCCATTCATGTTGAAATCTGAACTAAACTATCGCTCTTATGGGAACGAACCTATGCATGACAACTAACTCCGTCTCTTTGATGCTAGATTGACTAGATCTTGGATTCAGATTAGGCAAGGAAAGAAACCCACTACAATTTTGGTGCCGTTGCCGGGGAGCTACACCAATTTTTCAATTGCAGCATGATTGTTGGATAGTTAGCTTGCATTAGACATCTTGTCGTGGCATGAATAGTGTTAGATCTGCATTTTAAGGTTAGTTCGGGATTGATTTTGCTTGATTTGAGTGGATTGGCTTGTTTGAAATCTAATATGATTGATAAATAGGGAAAGCTATTCAGATCACCAATCTTAAGATCCATTTTAATCTGAGATATCAGAGAAAATAACAAAAATTGGTCAAATCTGCTAGATTTGGTCAAAAAAGAGGCAAAAAGCGTCATCAGAGCTGATAATTTTTTACTCTTTTTCAGGAAACCTTCGCCGAGTTGTAGACACCTTTGGTTTTGTTTACAGAATCTTTAGTTTGAAGGGCGAAGATTGATTCCCAGCATATTTCCAGAAACATCAGAAAAACCGTCAAAAAACACCAAAAAATAGCCAAAACCCTTAAAATACAGAAAAAGAACCTTCACCCAATTCACTGTGCTTAGGTGTGATTCAGATCTATCTACTGCCAGGTCGGTGAAGAATAATACTAAAAATAGAAAGATTTTCAGAGGATCAGTTGTCATATTGCCATATTTTTGCCAAAAAGTCACTTCACTAGGGCCCTTTTTGGACTCAAAAAGGGCCTCTTCACTAATTATAATTAGTGTTAATGACGACATGTGTACCAATAAGAGAGTGACAATTGAGATGGAGTGGTCCATATGACATGGCACATCCAATGGTGTAAAATAGATCTCAAATTCTAACTCAGCCATTAACCCTCCTCTAGCCCTACTTGCTCAACCCGTAGTAATGATGATAGGACAAGACTCAAATTTGAATTTTAAATAAAAATATAACCATTTTTTCAAGCCCTTCAAAATTGATTTTTATTGCCTAGAATGAGTAAAAAGGGAGCCCAATATTTCCTTGGGCCCCCATTTTGCAAAAGAAATTTGAAAAAAAAATGGGGGGGGGGGAAGGGGTATGGGAGTACATACCCCCCCCCCCCCCCGTTGTACCCATGGTACCCCCCCCCGTGCCCCCTTTCCCTTTCTCTCCCTTCCCCGGGGCCAGCTGGCCCGTCTCGCTCCCCAGCCATCACTCCGGGCCGCTGGCCATGGTCGGTGCGCAAGGCCCGGAGGGCCCCACATAACCCCCCCCTCCCTCGCTCTGCCCACTTGGGGCCGCGGAGATGGGTGGGAGCGCGGTGGGCGCGCGATGCCATCACACCCCCCCTCCCTCATTGCAAAGTACAATGAGGGAGGGGGGGGTTATGTGGGGCCCTCCGGGCCTTGCGCACCGACCATGGCCAGCGGCCCGGAGTGATGGCTGGGGAGCGAGATGGGCCAGCTGGCCCCGGGGAAGGGAGAGAAAGGGAAAGGGGGCGTGGGGGGCGTACAAGGGGGGGGGGGGGGGTAGTATGTACTCCCATACCCCTCCCCCAATTTTTTTTTCAAATTTTTTTTGCAAAATGGGGGCCCAAGGAAATATTAGGCCTCCTTTTCACTTATTCTCAGCAATACAAAATCAATTTTGAAGGGCTTGAAAAAATGGCTATTATATTAGATTTGAGATTTTAGACTACATTAAAATTATGTGTCCTTGCTATATTATGCTAGGGCTAAGTGAAGCCTATTAAAATAGAAGTTAACCCATGATAAACCCAGGGTGAGCTGCCACATAGGACGATTAATGAACTAATTAATCCTAATTAGCAAACATGTTTAGGCAAGGAAGAGGCCCTTTTTGAGCTCAAAAAGGGCCCTAATGTTTTGCAAAAATACCAGTATCACTCTTGAACCTTCGTCGAGTTTCCAGAACATTCTATTTATAAAAAAATACTATTTTTGAGTTCGATGAAGATTCTTCTTGATCAGATCACAAAAATTCTTGAATTTTACCCTCGCCAGACTACAGAAACTATAATTTCTTGTGTCAGAAACCTTTGTCCGATTTTCCATAGTTGTATCTGTGTCAGATCCTACACCTGAGAGGTTGGCGAAGGTTATTTCCCTAGAAATTGTAAGAAAAGTGTTCAGAGAGTTTTTTTTTTCCCAAAATAGCACTGTTGAACCTTCGCCGAGAAAACCTTCGCCTAGTGAACCTTCTCCAGTCCTATTTTTAGTTTCTGATTTTCCAAATCAAGTCTTTTTCAAAATTCGGATCAAATCTGATATATTCTGATTTGGATTCTGAGAAATTTATCATTTTTGAGAAGTATCAATTGATCAAATTTCGAAAAGTTTTTCATCATTTAGAATCAGATTCTTGAAAAGTGAAATAGATCTAGTAGATCTAATCTGAGATAGTTTTTTGAAAAATCTAGATCCAATCTCATTATCTATTTGATTTAAATTTGTAAAGATGGCTGCCCTTGGAGCTGCTCCACAGGAAGTCAATCCAATTATTGTTCGAAGAGCACCCCGATTGGATCTACCCAAATATAATGGATTAACAGATCTAGTTAGATTTCTTCCGATCTATGCTAAATTCTGTGAAGTCTATGGTGCGATTTATCCTCAAGATAAACTTAAGCTGTTTCCTATGGCCTTAACAGGCGCAGCACAAGATTGGTACTATAATCAAGATGAAACTGAGCGTACAGATTGGGAGGTTGTTAAGCGAGCCCTGATCACACGGTTCAAACCACAGAAGTTTATGGAAGACCCTTTTCTACTTTTAAGTAGAATTAAAATGGGAAAGCAGGAAATGGTTCGAGATTACATTGAACGGGTGAAACGTCTTAGATCTGAATGTGAACCTGAGCTGATTAACGAAAATGCCATGACTATGTGATTTTTGTCAGGTCTACCTAAACAGATCAGATGTGAGTTGAAATTCCATAATGAGTATGCACTCTTGCAAAATGCTATGGACGATGCAATTCGGGAGGAGGATGAAGATTCAGATGAGGAGCCAAATATCAGTATGTTGCCTTATACACCAGGGCAGACTACTACGACATCCACCATTATTGCATCAATGAATGCCAATGCTATTGCAGAAATGATGCTCAATGAGTTCGAGAAACTTGGGAAGAACCAGCAGAAACAGATGGAAAAGTTGCGGTTGCAATTTGATGAGAAGATCAAAGCATTGGAAAATTTCCACGGGGAAGCAAACAAGGAATCTGAAAAGCTTGCAAAGACCTTTCCTACCAGGGAAAATGTTTGGTGTTCTATTTGTACAGGAAATCACACAGTGAACGAGTGTCCTCAATTGAAAAAATGAATGGAAATCAGTGTTTGCCATCTGTGTAATCCACCTGATCATGAGACTGCTTTTTGCAACTTCAACCCTCGGATAATTCAACAATGGTATGCCCAGATGGGATATCGAGAATCATAGTATGGAGGTAATCCAACAGTAAGACCGTGACAATCTGCTCTTGGATACTCGGAACGTTTAGCTTTACCTGCCCCACCAAAGCACTCTGCTCCTCCAACCAATTGGATAGAACCGAAACCTTACGAAAATGTTGAGCAATGGAACTATGGAAATGATCATGCAAGTGGATCTTCAGAACAATATGCCATTTATGCTGTTGCTCAACAACAAGCCTCCAAAAATTGGACAAGAGCACCACTCGGATGTTTTGCATGTGGAGAAAATCACAGAGTTGCAGAATGCTCAAATAAAGAAAAATTTGTACCATTCTGTCGTGACTGTGGTTACGAGCATTACTATAAAGACTGTCCAGCAAGATCGAAGCCACCACCAGGTACAACACCTATAAATTTGATAACAATCAAGCAAAGACCAGTAGCTCAGAATAAACCAAGTGCACCCTTGATGGTGGTCACTAGAGCACAGAAGAAGAAAGAACCAGTAATGGATCCAGTATCTGCTGATTCTATACCACTGAATGATATACCAATAGCATCGGGAGTCTATCAAAATCTTAATACAGAAAAACGAAGATATTAGGATATGAGACAGTGGATCAAACATCTGCAAGAAGAAGAGGAGCTTGAAGCTGCTAAAGCAATAGCTGAAGTTCAGTCTTCACCATTGCAGCCGCCAAGAAATTTACGTACGTATATGAATGATCAGTTACATCATCTTGAAGAACCCTTCAAGATGACTGCACCAGAAGCACCGCATACAGAACTACTCATGAACATTTTGTCTAGCAAGATCAATATTTTATTGGGAGAGTTTCTGAAGTTGGTGCCAAAAGCAAAAGAAGTCTTAGCACAAAAGTTAGCTCAAGAAGAACCAGAAGTCCATCAGGAGCCACTTTTTTGTGCTGGATTTGAAGAATCTAACGAAGTACTCCATGTTGGAGCCGCTTGGGAAAGTGAACAAAAGAATATCACTCTGCCGATACATCATAGACAATTTCCTAAAGAAGCAGCCGTGATAGATGGAGATTCAAGAGTAACCTGATTTCTACAAAGCTATGTGCAAAATGGGGCCTTACAAAGATTAAGCCTGCTAATTTTGCTATTAAGCTAGCTGATCAAACGACAGTTCGTCCACGATGAATGGTGGAAGATATATATGTCAGAATTGCGGGAGTACAGTTTGTCATTACTTTTGTAGTGATGGACTTACTAGAAGCACCAAATGTCTACCGAATTCTATTAGGACATCCATGGTTACGAGTTGCGCAAGTAATTCATAACTGGGGTACTGGAAAAATCACTTTTGAAAATCGTGAACGTGCAGTTAAAATTGATCCTACAACTTGGACTATCAAACCAGTGGTTCAAAAAGAGGATGGCGATTCGTCAACAACATATCATACATGTGATTGACCAGAGAAAAATTTGGGAGTTCATTACGATTCTCAAACAGGTACGGTCAATTGGAATGAAGCTCTTGCAACAATTGACTATACAGCAGGATATATGTGTCAACAAGATAATCAATTAGATTTGAGCGAGATTTCCTTATTAGAAATGGATTTCACCGATTGTCATTGTTCCTAAGAAAAATGGAAAATTGTGGATCTGTGTGAATCTTAAAGCGTTGAACAAAGTGACGCGAAAGGATCACTTTCTGTTACCTTTTACTAAAAGCATTTTGGATCGCCTTGCTGGAGCGGAAGCTTATAGTTTCTTGGATGGACTTAGTGGTTAGAACCAGGTTAAGATTGCACCTGTTGATCGCCATAAAACTGCTTTTGCAACAGAATGGGGCACCTATGCTTACAAAGTAATGCCGTTTGGACTCTGTAATGCACCAAGTTCATTCCAAAGAGTAATGCAATTTGCTTTTAAGAATTATCTGTAAAAAATTCTTGAAATGTACTTGGATGACTTGGGGGTTCATAGTACAGATACAGACCAACTGAATCGATTGGAGAAAGTATTTGAAAGATGCCACAAATATCAGATTTTTCTAAATCCGGAAAGATGCCAGATATGGGTTTCCCACGGAGTTGTGCTTGGACATGTGATATATGGTATTGCCACAGATTATTCTAAGATCAAAGTTATTGTGGAATTGCCACCGCCAGCAACAATTTGTGGAGTTTACGTATTTATGGGTCATGCGAACTACTATCGAATCTTTATTATCCTCTTTGTGAATTTAGCATGACCTATATACAAATTGACTATTGTTCCTATTTGGATGGTAGAAGCGTTAGAAGCCTTTGAAAAATTAAAAAAAGCCTTAACTTCAACACCAATATTGCGTTCTCCAGATTGGACGACAAAGTTTCATGCTCATACGGATGCCTCAAAATACGCTATTGGATCAGTTTTGACACAGCTAGGTGACTATAAGAAAGATTATCCTATACGATTTGCAAGCAGACAACTTACAGATTCAGAAAAGAATTATTCAATAACAGAACGTGAGGCATTAGCCATGATTTTTTCTTTTTCGGAAATTTCGTCACTACCTCATGGAAACGCACTTTGCATTTTATACGGATCATCAACCGTTACTTTACTTGGTAAACAAGACATGCAATACTGGACGTATTGCAAGATGGTTATTGTTATTGACTGAATTTGACTTTCGAATTGTGGTTCGAAGGCAAGCAACATTATCTAGCTGATCACGTTTCGCGAATTGAATCCGCACCAATTAATACTGAAGTGGATGATGAACTGCTAGATGCCGCATTATTCTATGTTGAAGCAGTACCTGAGTGGGCAGCAGATATTGTTGAGTACTTGATGCTAGGACAACCGAATGACTCCCTGACAAAAGTACAGAAGAGACAATTGATTCATAAGGCTCAATCTTATCAATTAATTGCAGGACAATTATATCGTCGTGGATCAGATAATATTTTACGAAGGTGTGTTTTACCTCATGAAGTACCAGATTTAATCATGTTTTTACAAGATGGCATGGGTGGAGGACACTTCTCTACAGATATTACTGTTCACAAACTTTTACAATCAGGTTATTGGTGGCCTATGCTTCACAAGGACACAAAATTTTTTATTCAAACATGTGATGTTTGCTAGCGAGCACGACAACCTACTCGACAGAACTATAAACTCTTGCATCGGGTTTTATCGCAAGCACCGTTTGAAAAATGGGGACTAGGTTATGTTGGACCTATTCACCCTGCCGCGCAAGGATTTCAGGCTTGATACATTATCGTCGCAACTGATTATATGACCAAGTGGGTTGAAGCCAACGCTGTCAAAGTTGCTGATGCAAAATCTATGGCCAAGTTTCTATATAAAAATATTATAATCAGATTTGGATGTCCGATCGAGATTGTCAGTGATCGGGGTACACGCTTTGTTAATCAAACAATAAAGTGTTTACTGGAAGATTTTTTTGTTATACACAGAGAGGACCCTCCTGGGCGAAGGTTCATCCTTCGCCGGACCTGGAAAACATTCGCCTAATAGGTTCAGATCCCTAGAAACCTTCGCCGAGATTTTTATAGCCTATTTTCACAGTACTATACATGCCTGCAAATTTGTGTTCAGAACTGATCAGTTAACTAGTATTCAGTGTAATGGACCCACCAAATTCACCTATAAGTTGACTGGAAAGTCTCCGCGCTATACTATCCATCGTGATGTTCCATCTGCAATGGACATCATGATTCTTCCTAGCACAAGCATGATCACTCAGTGGATGACCCTTGCGGAGCCGCTGCTCACTACAATGGGTTTTCATGAGAGAGCCTTTTCTGGTCCCATCAATATGGATTTCATCACTCTTGCCTTCAGTACATGGAAGGAAGAGAAATCCAAATTTTATGTCACTTTCCAGGGAGCCACACATAAGGTGCATGTCACTGAGGCCGCCCTTGTAGCTATAGATATAGCATCTGGCACGCAGGCCTCACCCAATCACAAGCACACCAAACAGACCATCAAGCCATATAATATCCAACTGGATTGAGAGTTGAAGATTGCCAAACAACACGAAGACAAGGCTGAAGCCGAAAAGAAGTTGGCCCAACAACAAGCTGATCACTTGGAAGAATACATCAGCTCCCTGGTCTTGTCGACCTTCTAGGAGATCCTCCTGGCACAACAATGCCTTTGCCTTTGCCTGCTCTGCTAGGTCCGGAACCATCTTGGTTTACAGGTACTGTAGTAGTAGGCTGCCTCTCAAATATTTCGTCTTCTGATTCGTCACTAGAATGTGAAGCCACTCAAAAATTTTTGTTTTCATGTTCGTCTTCTGCTCCCTTTGTCACTGGTGGCAAATCATAGTACTGTCTTTCCAGAACCTCATAGCTGACAAGATCATCATTGGCTATTGTCCTGCTCTCATCAAATCTGACATCTTTCACTATTTTCACAATGTTTGTGTCTGGCATGTAGACTCTGTAGTAGGACAAAGTGTTGTCATAACCTACCAAAAATCCCTGTTCAGCTTTCTCATCAAGCTTCTTTCGAAGCTTATCAAGAATATATGCATAAGCTGCACAGCCAAATATTCTGATGTGAGACAGGTTGGGCTTTTTACCCCACCATTATTCGTGTGGTGTCATGTGAGGGACACTAGACTTCCCTGTCCTATTATGGATGTATGCAGCTATAGCTACTACTTTAGCCCACAATACCTTGGAGCTTTTGAGTAGGCCATCATGCATCTGGCAGCTTCCATCAGGGTCCTATTCTTCCTCTTTGCAACACTGTTGTCTTGCGGTGTGTAGGCTGCAGTCCTTCTGTGAATGAAGCCATGATCATTAAAGCGATTCGAGATGTATTTGCGGTTTCACAATGATTCGATATCCCAATTAAAAGTTATAATTAGTTGAATCATGGTGGGTAGGGCACCCAACACATTTATAACTTTAGACTCTATCATGCTTCATAAAGAACATTTTCATGATTCATCCTTTTGGATGATCCAACATACAATGGAAAGGTTCCAATACCACTTATCTTACACTCTTGACTACTACCTGTATAGATAGATCTATGTACATCATTGTAAGAGAGGAAAGTAGAGAAATAGTCCTTTTGAAATGTCATGTGGGAGCTAGCCCATCTATCTATCCACCAAGAATCATTGGTGTTGCTCTTGGATGATGGAGGTTTGTTGAAAACCATCAAGAAGGATTTTTCTTCATCCTCCTCCTCCTCCTCCTGGTGTGCAATGTTGCTTTGTTTGCTCTCTTGTGCCTTCTTCTTCTTGAGACATTCTGATGCAAAATGCTCTTTCTTTCCATAGAACAAGCATGTGAACTTGGATTTGTCCTTGATCTTGCCCTTTTAGCTTGATGCATCATCATCTTCTTTTGCACTTGTATGTCCAAGATGGAGGTTGAAAAATCTCTCTCAAGCATACATACAAATCTCCACTATATCTTCATATTTTGTATCCACATCTATCTCACGAATCTCTTTGTCACACATCCATCTACATCATATTTGTAGTATATGATCATCATCATATGACTTTATCAAACTCGCATGTAAAATAAATATGCAATAGCATAAAATGTAAATGAAAGAAATGTAAGTACCTGACAGTGGATGCTAATTTGTAAATGGTATCACGAAGTTGATCGTTAGACAACCATGAACACATTGGAAAGATGTACTCAAGCATCTTCAGACAATCATGAGATTTAAGACCATGAAGTTTTCCTTCTGATGCGAATGATGTTTGTAGTGAATGAGCAAAACCAGTTGGTGTTCTCATCTCGCAAATGACTCACCATACATACTAGTACTCTTCCTTGGTAAGAATCCAAGGGGGTCTTTCAAAAATATGAGTATTTCCATCTATACCCAATTTTGGCCAATACTCTTTTTTTTGTCTTTGATTCTTGTAGGTCTTGTCTTGCATTAGTACTATTTTTTTTGCCCACCAAGTGTTTCCATATTGATTCACCCACATTTTTTAATACATGCATAGGATCTAGCAAGTGATTTATGAAAAGTTTATTCCATATCATCTTATAATTCAACTATAGAATATCAAGAATGTCTAACTAATTGGGTTAAAATCCTTGTATATAGTTTAAATATAGTATTTTGTTTTAAAACCTAAACATCGAGCATCATCCAACTTGAAACTTAAATAAGACATCAAAATCGAACATCATATTCAAATCAAAACTCAAACAAGACATGAAAAGTGAACATTATTTTTAAAACTTAAACACCAAACATCATATCTAATTTGAAACATAATTATATCTTAATCGAACATTATATTTAAATTGAAACTAAAACAAGCCATTAAAAAGTGAGCATTATTTGTAAAAGCTTAACATCAAACATCATGCCAAATGTTAAGTTAGATAAGACATCCAAAGTGAACATCATAAATTGATAGTCACATAAGACATCCAAATTGAACTTGAATGAAAAGGATGTACTTTTGGTATTTACAATGCACATGGTTGTGCTTGGCTAAAAACTTTTTGTACACATCTTGGTAGAGGACGATTGAAGCTATAGTTGATGAATAATTCTTCACCACATTTATTAGGTCTGATCGCAAAAACCATTATATATGTAGCTTTCACATGTCTAGGAAAATAACCTTCTTTTCCATTGGTGCATTCTTCAAAGTCACAATTAGTTAATGAAGGGTGACAAATAGAACTTTTATATATGCAACGATGTTTCCATGTATTTTTGGACACCCATCGATGTACATACGATGTGCTTTTGAAACACTTTTTCCTTGCATGCGCCTCTCTTCCAAAAAACAAGCATTGGAATTTTTACCATATATTTGCATTCTCCATTGGTCATGACATAGAGCATGCTAATCACCCCAATTGTATTGAGGTACTTCATATGGCATTAATGTGACAACACTATTGAAAGGGACATCAATGCTAGTCAAGGAAAATAAACCTAATCCGGCATTAGGAAATCGCTCACTAGGCCCCAATATGAAAATGATGTCCCACATAGGGGTAGTGGTACCGTATCAGGCCAACATGAATATTTCTTTCTATCAAATGACTTAATTATCTACATATGGCCCCAATATGAAAATGATGTCCCACATAGGGGTAGTGGTACCGTATCAGGCCAACATGAATATTTCTTTCTATCAAATGATTCAACTAATGCATGTAGATGAGGAGGAAGGGGAGACTCGGTCAACGAATTTAAAACATTTTTGGACAAGTCGATAGTATGTAAAAAACTTTGTTCATTTTCAAATCTTGTCAAAATGCGTCCAAGTCATGTTCTTTTTTTTAATGGACTAGCTAAGATAGAAGAATTTATATGATTTATGTTGGGTGTGATGGGATGCACAATATTTGTATGTGGTGACATGATAAGATGGATAGAGCTTTTGATAGGAGTTTCTCAAGGTGTTGTGGACTGGATAAAATCTACGTGTGATGACACTATGGGATGATCATAATCCATGCAAGCAAGATCAATGTAATAAAATATACCTCCAAAACCACATGGGGCTCCTCAACATGCTTTCCAAACTTCCACAAATGTTGTGCCACATTTTGTCTTGGTCGAATTTTAATTCCTTTGCATTGCTTAAACTCACAATATATCTTTCCGTCGTACTCTTTTTTTATACAAATTTCATGTAACAAACATAAGAATGGTTAGCTTGTTGATGCAAAAAATGATTTGCATGAGAATTAATCTGCTCTCTAGTTTTTAATAATTACAAATATATAGTACCATAGGTCTGTGTCGAGGTCGAGTGCCAGAACTTGATGACAATGATCCTTTCCAGGAATTAGAAGTGCTAGCATAAGATATCCTTTTTTAATGCTTAGCCAAGCTGGAATGTTATAGTTGACCAACACCACTGGCCAAGTAGACCATGTGCTTGACATTTTTTCAAAGGGGTTAGCCCTGTCTGTTGCAAGTCCAAATCTTATATTTCTTGTTTCACTTGCAAAACATGGATATTCTTTGTCAATGTGTTTCCATGTAGGAGAGTCTGAGGGTACTCTCATGATCTCAACTGAAGAGTGATGATTACCATGCGAATTCACAAGTTCTGCAAGAGACTTCCAACGAAACAATTGTTGCAATCGTGGGATTATTGGAAAGTGTCATAACACCTTGCATGAGATAGTGGTCCCTTGTAGGTCATCTTGATATTGAGGAGTATCACATATAGGACAAGCTTTTAACCCTCGATACTCACCATGATATAAGATGCAATCTTTTGGACAAGCATGATGCAATGTATAGTCCATTCCCATTGCACTCAACATTTTTCATGCCTCACCTCTTGTCTCTAACATAGTGTTTGCTTCTGGGAGTAGTTTGCACAATAACTTGTACATAATGAAATGAATTTTCAGAATAAAAAAAAATAATAATTAGCCAACTAAAACATTTTACTTGAATAGCACATCCATTAAATTCTTAAAAAATATATCTCAATCTTATTTACCCAAATAAGGATGTAACACTTGTATCACTCCAATTATATTTTGCTTGGAGGTTCAATATAAGCAACGAAGGGGCCAAACGAGATGTTTTTGCTCCAAGATATAATGGGGTGTTTGATTCTTCTCTCAATTTTTTTTTCCTCGGCACTAATAAATGATTAACTATCATGTTCAGTGCGTTCTTCCACATCATGATGCTCATAGACATTATTTATCAAGTTGGTCATGATTTCAACTTCATCTTGAATGCAAAAATCATTTTTAGCACTTGATCTTGACAAAGGGTTTTATTCTTCCTTTCTGCCACTCCATTCTGTTGTGGAGTCCTAGGACTAGAGTACTCCCTCTTAATCCCTTGTGCTATGCAAAAATCTTTGAACTTATTTGAAGTGTATTCCCCTCCATTTTTTGATCTCAAGCATTTGATCTTTGTATTGAATTGATTTTCCACTTCATTCTTAAACTTGACAAATGCACCAAACACTTCATCATTGGTTTTAAGAAGATAGACCCAAGTATACCTACTAAAGTCATCAATAAAAGTTGCATACATTTTTGCCCCACCATTGCTAGTTGTACTAAAAGAATGAATAATCGAATGCACAAATTGAAAAGCTTCTTTAAATCTAGAAGTAGATCTAGTAAAAGCAAGTCTATGAGATTTGGACAAGGCACAATGTTCACAAAATGTATTATTTGCAGCAAGACTTTTAGGGAGACCAAGAACATGCTCTTTCTTTGCCATTACTTCCAAAGACTTGAAGTTGGGATGGCCCAACCTCTTATGCCAAATTTTGTCAATTGTTCCCTAGCCATACATCCTTCATTCTTAGAGATCACAAATGCATCCAGTTTGAAAAGTTTACCATGCCTTCTTCCTTTAGCAATCAAGGATCCACACTTACTTATCAAACAAGCATTTCCAATGAACTCAACATCAAGCCCCTTGTCAATCATTTGACTAACACCAAGCAAGTTCTTAGTGATTGAAGGAATGTACAATACATTTTCAAGATTAGCTTGCGAGGATACAAGTTCACAATTCTTTCCACACTTTGAAAATGCTTTTGGAAGGCCGAGTGCAAGCTCCTTTGTGCATATGATCTCCATTGATTTGAAGTTGGGGTGACCCAACCTCTTATGCCAAAGTTCCACTTGTGTAAGCTCCTCTTAACCATGTTCACACTTCCAAAAAACACATTAGCATCAAGCTTGAAGAGCCTCCTTTGCTTAAATCCATTTACAATGCAAATATCATAATAGAGCAAACACCTTTCTTAAAATGAACATCTAAACCACTATCCATTAGTTGCCCAACACCAAGCAAGCTCCTAGTAAGATTAGAAACATAAACTACATTTTCTATATCCAATCTTTTAAAGGATCCAAGACTTAAAGAGATTGTTTCCACTCAATCTATTCCACATTCTTGATCACTTGCTGTAAGGATAGACTTTTTACAACCTAAAAAAGGTACAAGAATTGAGAAGAATTCCTTTTGGAATGTCATGTGGGAACTAGCCCTGCTCTCAATCCACCATGTGTCATTGGAGTAGCCCTTGCTTGTTGGTGTAGATGCCATCAAGGATGAATCAACTTCATCCTCATAATCCTCAATGGTAAGGTTGTCTTGCTTGCTCTCATCTTGTGCATTCTTCTTTTTGTAGCACTGGGATGCAAAGTGCCTCTTCTTTTCACAAAAGAAGCACTTTTGTTTGGCTTTGTCTTTCTTCTTTCCTTTAGAGCTTGATTCTTGATCATCATCACTTTTGCCATGCTTTGGATCTTCTTCTTGGACTTCCATCATGTAGTACATTTAGATTGATTGTTTTTTATTGCTTATCAATGGAATTGACTCCTATCATGCGATATAGCTCAAAATTATTGTCTATCACTTGAGATAAGGCATTGAGTGATCAAATTAGAGTAATTTTGAGTTTATTACGTAAATTTGAATTAGTGCTTACATGTGAGACAACTCAATTTTGGTCCTAATTACTCATCGTTGTTCTTTGAGTGATCATAATTGACCAACATCACATTAGATAGCTCAATGTTGGTGTCTATCAATGTAAATAGCCCCATTTTGGTGTCTCTATCACTCGAGAATTTGTGACCTAACATATGATTTTGTTGCTTATTACTTGACATGGCTCTATCAAGTGACTAGACTCAACAATTAATATATTAAGACAACTCAAGTTCAACCCCTTGTCAAACCCCTATTACACGTGATAACTTAAATTTTATGTCTATGCATGGTTTTGTTGCTTATCACCTGACACGGCTCATCAAGTGATCAGACTCAACCAATCCCAAGTCTAGTATACTAAGATAGCTCAAGCTTGACCCATTGTCAACGAAATTGACTCATATCACATGAGATAACTAAAATTTGATGTGTATATTTTGAAATAGCTCACTTCTGGTGAATATCACTAAAGGTTTCTCATAAAGTGACCAAATTTGAGAAATTGTGTGCTTATGGAATAGATCAAAGTCGATTCCCATCACTTGAGATAGTTCAAATCCAATACAAGATTTTGGTCCTTATCACTTGACATAGAAGATTGAGTGACTGAACTTGGTCAATCTATGATTTGGAACAATGAATTTTGGCCCCTGATAGATTGAATCTAGTCCTTGGGCATGATGATTAGTCTGCTACTTGGAAGGACAAGAGAGCAATTTTAAGCAGAGATTACGGCAGCAGAGATGTAATATAGGAGCATGAGCACTTCAACAGATGGACATTGCAAATGCTCAATTTTTTCTTGTCCCCTATCGCCATCTCAAGACAAACCCATTTTATGCTCTCAATGGTCTTTTGAAATCAAATTCGACTGTGGTACAATCAATTAGTCCCGACGATCCTCTTAGCATTTCCGGTAGCACCTCTACTCAAGACCACAGCCAAAGATTTCACAAACAAAGATGTTTGATCCATTTCTCAATGCTAGCAATCATCTAACAACATCCACCGAGCTGCTGCTTGCTATTTCCTTTCCATCCACCCAACACAAAGTCCAAAAACACCCCACCACATTCCCCTGCGCTCTTGTCAATTGCTCCCATCTCCAACCATCAACAATCCTTTCACAAAAAAAACCCACCTCTAGTCCCTCCTCGGACTTCACCCACAGAGATTTCAGATCTCTTCTATTCTTAATCTTCCTTCAACTACTTTTAACCGCACAGCACACAACCATGTTCCTCAAAATCTATTAGCTCATTGGAACCATACTTCGTGGAAGTAGTATTATATCTAGCGTCCCTCAGTGTATTACAAAGAAGAAGAAGGAAGATTGCACCTAGCTTAACACATGTTTTTTTATTTTTAAAAAAATGTTCCGACCCAGTACGTTTTGACCCAAAAAGGTCGGAACGGGTTTCTAAGGGACACATATATAACAAATTATTAAAAAACTTTATAAGCTAAATAATGTCCAGAACTTATATGCGACATCAAACCACATATTTACATTTGTCATTTTTTATAAATCACAAAATTCTCTTAAACACATGGTCATTTTGTACCAACCATATCAAATCATCTACTTCTCTTATATCAAATCAAGATATAATTAATACCCATTTGTCCTTTTTAGAAAAACATCAAAATCTTCAAAGAAAACATGGTCCTCTTGTACCCTAAATATGTCATATCAATCACATGCTTTTGTCAAATATGTCATATCCCTCACATGCTTTTGTCCTAAAAAAATTTATAAAATAAGAGTCAAATAACTTTTTTAGTTCCATATTTTGTCTTTTTGACAAACCACTCGCTATATGACACCTTCCAAGCCGTGGTAACGTATTTCTAGGCAAAAAAATTGCGTGGCACTGCCAGGCGTGGCAAAAAAATGCGTGGCAGAGCCACACGACACTTGAAAAGTGTATAAAAATGCCCTCATTCAATATTTCTCCACACTTTCTTGTGGATTTCTTGAGGCTCACTATCACACTCAAGTTCTCACATCTCACTCTCAAGCTTTCAATCTCTCATTTTTTTTTCTCTCTCTCAATCTCTCACAATCTCAATTTTTCATTTGTTTTCACCCTTCTCCACTTCTCTCTCTCTCTCTCTCTCTCTCTCTCTCTCACACACACACACACACACACACACACACACACACACACACACACACACACACACACATCTTTCACTCTCCAATTTCCAAGCTCTCTCACACACTCTTTCATATCTCCTTTTCATTTTTCACACATTTAAAAGTTTGCTTCTCTTTCTCACTTTTTCACACAACACACACACATTTTTATTTTTCACATTTGATATCTTTCCAAGTCCTTTTCACAACTTCATATCTTTCTCTCAATAGTCATGTCTACTGGCGGTAGTGGAGCATGAAGGAGGAGGCCAAGATCCTCTTTCGGTGGAAGAGGACAAGCCACGAGATTGGATTCCGATCGAGTGCGAGATCTTTATTGATGCAAAAAATGTGGGTAATGCTAATTGCAAATATCAATCAGGCTCTCAAATAAAACGAAATGAAAGGAAGTGAAACTGGACAAAACGAAACGAAACGAAACTTGAAAAAGCCTTGATATTGACATTGCTGCAGCAAAATCAAATTAATCGCAAACAAAAATAATTCGAATGGATTTCAGATATGATTGCTGGTCACTACTGGCTATATCATTCCTAGCATCCTCCAGAATGTAGACAGACACTGCTGATCTATGTTCCAGATTAACACAACATTCAACAAAAACTAAACTAGTGTGCGAAATTGATAAATAAGAATAATAAGATACATAAGCAATGACAGACAATCATTCATTCAAGATCAGACTAAAATAAGAGTGATATGTGCATAGTAGCTACAATATCATCTATTAATCCTCTTATTTTTCGTGCGCATTGGTGTGAGAGAAGCAGCGCTCTCCCATGAGTAATGTCTTGCTTACTAGTGGACTTCTTGGATCTTTGTGGATCCTGCTTACAAAACTTGTCTCGCTCACAGGCGGACTTCTATTTTGTAGTCTGTATTCTGTGTTCTATATCCATCTCCTATTGTATGTATCTTATACATTCAGAGTAGCACACCAAATTAGATACACTAAACAATCTATAACTAATCACAGATTACAAGAGAGTGGGTTAGGCACGTCCTAACACTCTTTTGTTGATGTCATTGTATCAGGTTAGGAGTTTTTGTACTTCTTGGTACTTGCATGATCTTCCTGTTTTTTGGAGCGTGAAGGTTGAAAAGTGTCATATTTTTATGTCGCTTCAAGCCGTTTGACTTTCACGTCTCTGACTTTCTCCTGCTATGTCATGAAATTTTTTCTTTCATGAGCGTGTTGTTGGGGAGGTTCCTTAGGGAAAAGGAGCGATTAGGAGAATGAGTGAGTCCTTCAAGGAGAAGGTGAATAAGTTTTGTATTCTTAATAACGAAGAAATGCAAAAGTAGATTTTGAGAAACAATCTGGTCATTGAGATACATATATGTGCAATGAGATCATGAAACAAGGCATGCTTTAAAATGTAATGTTCAATATTGAGGTGCAGACAAGAGTCAAAAACATGCCAACCTATAAAAAAATATGCCAATCATGAGACTTTAGTCCACTTAGTTTGTTGTCCCTTGTGAAGACACCCTTTAGGCATCGCATGTGTCCTATCGAAGTTTGAAATGAGACAATTGCCTTCTTCACAATCGTCTATTCTCTCCTCGAGAAGATCCATGGAGCCTTTGGGAGGAAAATTGAATTCCCCACCATTTGTGGCCATAAATCATCCATCTTTTCCACTTCTTTGAAGTCATCTTATGCATCTTTTTTAATCTTTGGCACCGATCAAGTGCTCCCAAATTGTGCTTCCGACATTCTTGAATATGTACATCGGCTCCAAAAGATGGTTTATCAATAACTGTCCCCAATATGGAAGTTCATGAAATATTGATAACTTCTTCATGCTGGGAAGGAGTCGTCTTATATCTTGATTGGATCTCCAAATTCGAAGCCAATCACTTGACTACAATATTAACAAATAAGCACACACATTTAATTAAGATTCTCGTTAGAATAGATCTAGAGAGAGTAACTGTTTAAAAAAATAAATGACATTAATTGGCCCAAATGTGTATTAACATTCACGGCGTGGGTGATGGGGAAAGGGAGATAGAAGAACGCGAATGGAGAAGAGAGCAGGAATATTGCAGAACAACTCTCCCATTACAATCAACTACTAGATGCAAAAACAATCCGATAAAGAGCTTATGCTAAGTATAATCACAACTTAAAATATTCTATTTGTCCAACATGATCTTAAAAATTAATTTATACTCTCAAAAACAAGAGTACAGTCCACCAAAGAGATTAGAAATGGTTTGTGTGCGGTATTATTGGAAATCAGATTCAATGTGAAGTTTGGTTCTGAAAGAGCAGTACGATATCATGAGTTTCTCAAGCGTCAAAGTCAGCCATTGTACTCCAAATGCAAGGTAGAGCCTCCAAATGTTCTCCGAGCAACTTGCAAGCTTCAAGATGCTCCCCAACTCCACGCTAGAATGTCTCCACCTGCAAGTCAGGATCTACAAGCCTCCAAGATAACAAGCTGGCCTCAAGTATTCACCACCCAACCATAGCTAGATCCAAGCTCCAAGAAAGACCTATTTAGCACCCGCTTGCTAACCATAAACAAATCACAAGCATACCACAACACTCCATAGCATTATCAAGATCCAAACCCTACTTATGTCCCATACCATAAGCAAGATCCAAACCTCAAGCATACTACCACAAGAAAGCATTCTACACACTAGTAGCAACACTAGAGCATAAGCAAAGCAAACAAGAGAGATCTCTCCCTCCCAATGGGCGCCCTACTACCCTCATATAGATGGCCCATGGACCCCTCCAATGCACTATGGAGTTCCATGCTTATCCAATGAGAGAGAGAGAAGCCTAGGGGAGTTAAAGAATCTCCAAGAGCCTCCATAGGCTTATGGAAGGTCAAGAGACTCCTTCCATAAGCTATGACTCTTTGAATGCCTTTCTTGTGGGAGTTGGGAACTCAATGGACACTTTAGAAGGGCGCCCTCCTACTAGGTCGCATTGCCCAAGTTGTGCATATATACTTTGGTCCTAGACCAATTAAGTGATATGGTTCAAGGTTGAGGCCCAAGGTTTAGAAAAATAGTCATTCGATGACTTTCTAACACCTCTTTAGGTTCTATACCTCCATCCAAGGCATAGACACCTACTTGCCCTCAACCAAGGACACTAGTACCTTAATCTAAGGTACCTACCCTTAATACTAAGGGTATTCCTTATCCAAAGGTCACGTGACTCCATACCTCCAACTAAGGTATAGTCACTTGCCTGTCTTTATCCAAGGGCACATACCCTTAATCCTAAGGGTATCTTGCCATTTAGCCCCCAACACTAAATGGACTATTAGGGGTCTGAAGTACTGCTAGTTACATAGGTATGTAACATCCCTTCCCCCTAAACTTAAATTTTTCTTGTAGGGAAAAATTTGGAAAATTCTTCTGGAGATCAGCCTCCTTTTCCCAGGTATCCTCCTCTTATGATTTGGCCCTCCACCTAGCTAGAAATTTCCGAAGCACTCTACTCCGTAGAGTTCTCTGCCGGCTATCAACAATCGCCTCGGGTTCAGGTGGTCCACTCACGGACTCATCACGAAGAAGTTTCACTAGATCTTCCAAAGGGACCAGGGTCTCTCCAACCCCCAACGAGGGTTTCAACTTACTAACGTGGAAAACAAGATGAATTCCAATGTTAGCTGGAAGGTCTAGTTTGTAGGCGACCTTGTTTATCACTTGGATAACCTTAAAAGGACCGCAATACCTAGGCACCAACTTTGCACACTTAATACTTTTCAAGCCCCTGGAGTGACTAGGGACTCTCAAAAACACCCAATCATTGACCATAAATACCTTGTGCTTCCGAGATAGATCAGCATAGTGTCTTGCCCTATCCTGGGCACTTCACATGCTATCTTTAGCCAGCTGTAACATTCCTTGCATATCCGCAAGAAAATCAGCTGCGGCTTCCACCCGTAGGTTTTTCATGCCAACACTAATTGGTGATCGAGGTTGAAAACCATACATAAGCATGAAAGGGCTGAATCCAGTCGCTGAATGTTTTGCACTGTTATATGCAAATTCCACCACTGGAAGATATTGTTCCCAATTAGACTGCCGATGGACCACATATGCTCGAAGCATATCTTCCATCGTCTGATTGGTCCTTTCCGTTTGACCGTCTGATTTCGGATGATCTTTAGAACTCAAACTTAAAGTTGTTTCCAACTTTTCAAATATTGCTTGCCAAAAATTCCTAGTGAATTTTGGGTCACGATCACTGACAATATCGCAAGGCAGCCCGTACATTTGAAAAAGCTTCTCAAGAAACAATTGAGCTAGTTCTGAAGCTTTAACAGAAGTTTTCGCTGGGATAAATTGAGCAAACTTCGTAAGTCTATCAACAATGAACCAAACCGAATCGTGGCCCTTCCCTGTACGTGGAAGCCCAACCACAAAATCCATAGATATATTTTTTCACTTTCCGGTAGGACTATCTAAAGGATGTAATAGGCCACTAGCTTTTAGCCTCTCTGCTTTATTTAACTGGCACTTAGTACATTTAAGTACATAGGCCTTTGCCTGACTTTTCATCTTAGGCCACCAAAATCGCCTTCGAACTAAATCAAGTATTCTTTGTATACCCGGATGTCCTGCGCATGGACTATCATGACACTCATGCAAGATTTGGGCCCTTACAGTGTCATTCACCGGTACACACACCTTTCCTTTACGAAACAAAATCTTGTTTCAAATTAGGAAATCCATTTCAGTCTTTCCCTGATTCGAGGGAATCTTGCAAACCTAAATCGACCCCCGAAAGTACTTGTTGCCAATACTTTCCATAAAAAGAATCGGACTCATATAGTCCTTGAAGAGACTGAAACAACTCCGGTTCTATAACAATAAAGCACAACTGATTATTAACCGGTAACCGACTCAAAGCATCCGCTAGAGTATTTTGACTTCCTTTACAATAACGTATAGAAAAGTCAAAGATTTGCATCAGCTCAGACCATCTAGCTTGCCTCCCCTTTAAATCTGTAACATCACAAAAATATCGAAGAGTCTGATGATCCGTCAAAACTTCAAATCTGGCTCCATACAAATAATGTCGCCAATCTTTCAAAGAATGAACAATTGCAAATAGTTCTTTCTCATAGGTACAATACCTAGACTGAGCAGGATTGAGTTTCTTGCTTTCATAAGCCACAGGATGTCCATCCTGCATCAAAACAGCTCCAAAAGCATAATCACTGGCATTGGTCCTAACCACAAAAGTCTTATTAGGATCGCCAATGATTAGTATTGGTGTCAAAGTGACACTTTTCTTAAGCAGCTCAAAACAATTATTCATATCCTCCGTCCACACCATAGTGGACTCTTAGCCCTCCGGCTTAGCTTCTTATAGCCTTTCAAGGCCTGGGTAAGGGGAAATGCCAATCGAGCAAATTGGGGAATATGCCGACGAAAAAATCCCACAAACCCCAAGAAAGACTTGATTTCCCGAACTGTGGTGAGAATAGGCCAATCAATAACCCTTTGGATACGATCAGCCTCAATCTCCACCCCCCGTTCGAAAATCTTATGCCCCAAGTAGGACAATTCGTTAGCAAAAAAGTCATACTTAGACTCCTTGGCAAAGAGCTTTTCCCTCCTTAGAATGTCTAAGACAATCCTAAGATGCTCTTTATGTTCCGCCAAAGTCTTACTGAACACTAGGATATCATCTAAGAATACCACTATGAATCTTCCCAAATATGGCCTGAACAAATCGTTCATCATTTGTTGGAAAGTTGCCGGTGCATTGGTCAAACCAAAAGGCAACACCAAAAATTTGTAGTGACCAAAGCGAGTTTGAAACCCGGTTTTTCGTATATCTTCTGTCTTAATGCGTATATGATAGTAGCCCGATCTTAGATCTATTTTGGTAAAGTACCCAGCACCACTAAGATAGTCTATTAGATCATCCATCCGCGCAGTGGATATCTATTCTTAATGGTTACCTTGTTCAATTTCTTATAGTCGACGCAAAACCTTATAGTCCCATCCTTCTTGGCCACCAGAACCACTGGTGATGCCCAAGGAGACATACTAGGTTGTACCCACCCCTTTTTAGGTAATCATGTAATTGCCTATTTACCTCAGCCTCTTCCGATGCACTCATCCTATAAGGACGCTGTGCGATTGGAATTGCTCTAGGTATTAGGTCAATTTTATGTGTCCTTTTTGGTGGTAAACCTACATGAAGGTCTAAAAAAACATCATTGAATTTCTGCCTAAGTTTATTATAGGCTTCAAATTTCATTAGAGGAGTTCTCAATATCAAAAAGACCCTTTAAAGAATGCTATGTAGGATATAGAAAAATATTAAAATAAAAAAAACAATATTGTTTATTTGCTTGCCCACACCACTCCCAAGGCCTCCTCAACTCCCAATGATCTAACCACAGTGTCTATAGTCACAGTTAAGAACTGTTAATAGTTCGCAGTATAACTTGACTAAATTCAAAAATATTCCCTCCATTGGTTATGAAAGGGCAATATTTTCATTGGATCTAGAATATGACCGCCATCCCCAAATTCGAATCAGAAAACATTGCAAAATGTTTACATATGCATTCCTTCCACGAGAATGGAAATATGAGCGCCAACTACCTATTGGAATGAAAAAATGAGCGGCATTTCCAAATTTGAATCAAGCATACAAGCATGGAGATTGGATTGATTGTATATAGTATATAATATAATCAAAGATGAGTATTTTGTTTTGCTTCATAGAATCTGTTCATAGTACTTTGATGCAACTGATTACTCTATTATTTTTTTGATGATGACATTATATCATTCACATGTGGATATCCCTATTGATTTGGCACCTTTGCAGAGAAGAGGAGGCAAAGGGATTCAAATATTTGCTGAGGATCATTCTCGTTATAGGGCAGAAGGAAAAAAAAACTTGGATTTATGGATAGATGAAATATTATATCCACAAGATCCAAGCACTTTGACACATCCCACATTCTCTTCAATAACTCATTTAGTTACATGGATATGCAATGGGCATAGTGGATTACTAGGATATTGTGAAAGATTGCAGAACCATGGAAAACAACTTTATATGAATAAAGTTCACTTTTTAGAAGGTGAGTTAATTCGGATATCCTCTTATTGTCACAATAGAGATTGTCATCTCCAAAAGACTTTAGAAGAAAATGAACAACTTAAAAAAAATAATGAATCATTACAGAAGATAACAATCAATATCAAATCAGAACTAGAGAAAATGCAATCAGTCTTACAGTCTATTTGTATTGAAAACTTACAATTATTGAAGGATGTGGATTTGGCAAAGAAGAAGGCTGAAAGTAAGAAGCGAAAGCAACAAAGTTGCAAGGATATTCAAACGCTTTCAAAATGAGGTTATCGAAATAGAAGGATCCGTGCATTAAAGTAAGCATATTTTGAATTTTGTAAGTTTTTCAATGACATTTGGATTTAATTTCAACTATGGTGATATTTTGTTAATTATCTGTTTTTTTTGCAAATCTGCATTAGTAGCTCCTCAGAATATTAAAGTCAATGCTTCACTATAAATGTCATTGGACACAATATTGACTTGCAAATCCACTGAGCGTATCATGATGAACAATAGGATTTCAAATGTAAAGTGTAAAATAGCAGAGTCTTTCATGGTGGACATTCAAAATTTTTTAGATAAGACTATAGTTCAGGGTGCTTGTGATTTTGCAGGTATTAGCAAGGAAGCATATGCAACAATATTTAAACTAATTAGAGAAGCTTTTAAGCAAGTTCAAATTAGAAAGTCCCAATCCCTAGGACATATCACTTGAAGAAAGAGAGGGATACATTAAACATAGGTATGCATAAGATCACTGGAACTCCATTTCATATTGAGGAGGTGTATGAAACTGATGGAAGATCAATATTCTATAATTCATCAAACAATTATTTGTTGATCTAAATTACTCGCTGAGATACATCATCACATTCTATGATATAACCTATGAAAAGGTGAATGACAAAATAATCATAGTACTTAAGTTAGATGAGTCAGAAATTGTGAAAGGGCAGAAGATGGAGAGGGTTAGTATAACTCTCATGAATGGTGCTCTATCACAAATAGAGAACCAAGAAGATTTTAGATTCAGTGTCCAGTCAAAAAATGATATATGGTGGTTGGCAGCGTTTCAGGCAACTAGCCTCATTACTACATTACATTCATTGAATAGTATCAATACATTGTATACTAAGTCTGAATAATCCTTTGGACAGGTGCTGAAGAGGATCATGATATTATCATGGATATTCTCAAGGACATCTTATCCTAGGATCATCAAGGACCATATGGATGGAGGACGTCTCAATGCTCCAGGAGTTGGAGTCTTCAATGTTGAATGGGACTTAGCAGGTGATTTGAAAACACTGAAATGTATGTATAATGTCTCTCACGGTGCTACATCAAAACACCCTTGTTTGTACTGCATGAAAATGGCAAAAGATGTAATTAGGAGTACATGACTTACTAGAGAATATGCAGATCCAAACAGGAAGCCTGTGCTGCCTATCCCCTTAAAAAATGTGCATGTTTGCACTCTTCATGCAGAAGTTAGATTAATAGAAAAGATCATTTATCTTCATATAGTTTTTGCTTGGAATACTAAGCCAGCATCATTAGCAAAGGAAGCTATCTCTGGATTAGAAGATGTTTTATCAAAAGCAAGACTCCATAAAGGACATGTCAAAATTCAAAAAGATGAAAAAGTTTCAGGATAGAATGAGAACATGCCAACTAGGCCAAGCATAGGAGGATTTTCTATCAAATCATACTGGTAAGGCTTCTAATATTCAACAGTCAGTCTAGACATATATTATTGCTTTCACTCAGGACTTCGAGAAAGACGGAAAAACCAGAGTACTAAAAGTTGATGTACGAAAAACGCTTGATAGTATGATTGCTATTTTAAGAAAAAAAAATACTCTGATATTGATAAGAAAGCTGTCCAAAGGACTTGTGTCGAGTTTGTTAATGTAGTATCAAAAGCATGGGGAGAAGATCACATCACTCATTACATGGTTAGTATAAAATTTTCAAAATGCTTTCAAATTTTCATATATATTTAGATCCAAACATAAGACTAACATTATGATTTTGACATATGCAGCACATACTAAGAGATCATACAACATTTTTTGCAAATACATATGGAAGCTTGAGTGTATGGTCATCACAAGGGATGGAGAAGTCACACTGGAAAGAACGAGCAACATTTCATCGAAATACACAACATGGAGGAACCAATGAAAAATGAAATTACATTTGTCAATCGTTTCAGTGGTTCTACCGCAGAGTTCAGATTCGACATATAACAAAGTCCACACAATACAACAAGTTTAGAAAAGCATGCAAGTTCATACAGGAAGAAAAAATTAGATGATTGAGTAGAAAATCATCATTGTCATCAAATCATGACATGTTAAGAATTGCTTTGCAAATTCATTGAACAAGAGAGGAGAAATACCCAATGTAAATGTATTGATTGTATTATACCAAAATACAAAGTGTCAACTATTCATCATCAGATCTTGTATCAGATTCTATGGCAGTATTGTCATAAAGAAATTCTCTGCTAGCGTATGGATCTAATAGATGTGCATTATCCTTATTTCCACTAAGATCAATATAAGTGGAATACAGTGAATAATGAGAGCTCCTCAAAGGAACATTCCCATCAGTAAAGCCTAAAATGTTCAAAACATAAGATCTTTTGACAAAAATGATCTTATTCGTCTTAACAAATTTATATCCTCCTAGGTAAAATGATAAAGCTTTAACTGCCATTATAAGACTCTCCCCGACTGGGCTTAGCTTAGAATGAGCAATACAGATCTCATTCTTCGAGAAATGCCTAAGATAGTGGCCCAGTCCACTGTCCTTCTAGAACGAGGATGCGTGTTGTCTGAAACCACCTCGTCTCGCAGCAAAATCATTTATTATGAGAGCATCCTGCAATAGGAAATATGTTAGCAAAAATACATTCAGTGATTGAAAACATTCAAATGCAAGGAAGATTAAACACTTACACATTCTTCATCATCAGCAGCAACCAGATCAAGATAATCAATATAATGACTACGTACTGAAGTGAAATCATTAGTGAAATGCATTAATGATGGATGAGGGAAGCCCATATGGGATTGAAATGCCGTGAATTCTTCATCGGATGGTCTGCCTCGCCCATCCTCAACTGTATTTGATAAAGTCTTAGGCAACAATACCCATGAGTTCTTCGTATATTTTGTTGGCTTCCAGTTATCAACTTCATCTTTCTCATTGTAAAGAATCATAGAATTGATTGTAGATCTGGGTCTCCTTGCCATTGCTCTTTTCAAAGCTTGGACGCCAAAAATCTCTCTGATATAATACTTAATTTCAATTTTTCGTATCACATTTAATCTAATGTGAATGCCAACATAGTCACAGTTACTGCGTATACCATATTTTATGTAACTATACATACTATATTTCTATAACTATAACTAGTATAGTTAGAAAATTTCATTATACTAACCAGCATAGTCAAGTAAATTTAACTTGAGGTATTGACATCGGGCAGATTAGCACGTGTCGGGCAGGAAGAAGAAACCAATCAGATATGTCCATGCTGTCCGGACATAAATTTCAAAGTTTTCTATATTGCATTATTATGTTTTAGTTAATTTGAACTACATTACGTAGATTTCAAATCTGTGCATTTTGATTGGGCCTGGTGACGGTTGAAACTAAAGAAAAAAAATAAAAGTATCTTTACAAAGGGTCTTTTTGAAATTGAGAACTCCTCTAGTGTGTAGTGTTCTCACTGGGTATATTCATGGCATTTATGTTAAGTTCTTCATCATTGCAGCAAATGATATCATTATGAAAACATAAATTAATTTTAAAATCAGAATTCCTTATAATAGAATTAAGTTTCTGTTTAGAATAAGGGTTAACATTTTTAGTGTCAACACTTAAACTAGCCTTGATCTTAATTAAAGAATTCTCATGCATAGAAGATAAAGATTTCTCAACAAAATCAATTCTCAATGATTTGTTCTTATCAAAATGCCATTGTTGCCCAAGACCAATATCTACATTAGCTAATTGAATAACATCATGATGGCCTATTCAAAGGCTCCAAGAGTGTTGTGGGATGAAGCAGTAGCTACAACTGCTTACATTCAGAACAAGATAGGAAAGTCTGGTGTTCCTCACACGACACCACATGAATTTTGGTGGGGTAAGAAACCCAATCTGACTCACATCCGTATCTTTGGCTATGCAGTTTATGCACATATTCTTGATAAGCTTTGAAAGAAGCTTGATAAGAAAGCAGAACAAGGATATCTTGTAGGATATGACAATCATTTGTCATACTACAGAGTCTATATGTCAGAGACAAACACAGTGAAGACAGTAAGAGATGTCAAATTTGATGAGAGAGAACGATGGCCAATGATGATCATGTCAGTTATGAGGTCCTTTGTCTTACAAAGTCTTTTAATGTTTTCATGAATCGTTCCAAGAAAAACATCCAACGACTATGGATAGTGCATGTATCGATAATATGGCACCACAATACCGATAGTCTAGGATGGACTAAGAATATACAATTGACGAAAGTAGATGATGTACATGCAATGGCCACCTCATCAATGAGATGCATTTGAATGTTGAGAATGGATGTGAGAAAGTGCTTCTCGATCAAACACATTGCCTCGATGGAGCTTCATCTTGCTGCCTCAATGGATGCTAGCAGCATCTCCTTGGATGAAATGTATCTTCATAAGAAAAGTAAACAACAATAATACACACATTAGTTAGATCATGAATGAGTCTTGAATCATCTCAAGAAAAAATAATGTGATTCGAATTTGCATTGATCGTACCTCACCAAACCACTAATTTTGTAGATTGCACTCTTTAACTCCTCTGTCAAAAATCCTCTCAGCACCGAGGGAAGTACAAATTGCAAGCGGAGAGGCTAAACCTCGTAGACAAACCGCTCGAGCAACTTTCAGGAGAGGGCATAGAAGACAACCATACCCACCTGACCTCGCCCTTCTACTCTAGGATATGACGCTTGATTGGCTATGCGATGCCCTTAGAGAAGCCTCGACCAACAACGAGAAAGTAATGGAGAGAGAGTGGGAATTTGCAAGGGAGTACGATTTTTATATAAGCTATGTATATCATTCACATGTTAAGCTACTTGTACGTATAATTTTCTACATGTTTGTTATATCTCCAACACATTTTGTTCTTTCTTGTTCAGTACAAAAAATACAATGCATTGTGGATGCATGTACGACACTTTCGTACAAAGGCTGAAGTGCATTGACAAAAATAAAAACACTTATGATTGTGGACTCATGACAAATTTTACTCAAAAGAGTCAAGCAATCACGGCAATGTACACCATCTTACTTTCTTCTCAACTTGATTATTGTGAGAAAGTCAATGACATCCTCAAAGTTGGATTTAGGGGATTCAACTTTTTCATATTTGATGCCAGATGGTTTAAAGTTGTTTGCAATGGGCGCAATGCAACTGTCAGGAAAGATGAAAGTGGTTATTTTGCCATTGACTCCACCAAGCTTTAGATTGGATCAAAGCGATATAATTATTTTTTCTCAACAATGTGAGTACTAAGGTACATTTCTTTTATGTCTTCAAAATGTCTATACTCTTTTGTTAGCAATCAATTGATTTCACGTATACCTAAGCAATTGTAACATAGATATAAATACTAATTACGGGTAAATGTTTATGGCATGGTAACATCTATCAATTACATGTGGTCTTTTACCCCGCCGTTCAGATCCCAGATGGTGGTACATGATTCAAGTCGCTACTCGAAGTAAAAGAATTTTTGAAGATAGAGATATCATGGAGGACTTGGCGCTGCCAACTCATGCACCTGAACAAGATCGTGACGATGGATTCGATGACACATTTTTGGAGGATCGTGTGCAAGCTTCACAAGCTAATGATGATATTGAGCGTGATGCATCATCATCGGATGGATCGACGACACAGAACACACCTTCTCGATTTTCCACGTTTTCACCGTCGCCATTAGCTTGTGAAGAACTTATTAATAACGAAGCTATAGCAGATATGTGGGTGGAATTAGAGATATACTCATTTGGTTTGGCGGATATGTCACATGATGATGTGACAAATGATAATGAGGAACCACCAAATGAATAATTGAGAAAATACAATGTATTTCAAGTCACTGTAATGTTAATCAGATTGCTCACATATGCAGTTGCACTTTATTATTTGACTAGTTGACATCAAACAAGAAGTCAACACTTGTGAGTACAGAAATTGTGGTCATGATATTTTTGTGATATATAAATTTCTTTATTCACTTGCGGATATGACAACTATTGTTGATAGAAATTGGAATTGAATGTGTTGATAGACAACAATTTTTAAAAGTGAGATCCATTTACATTATGTCACATACATTGGTTTATACCGAGGGGCCTTTTTTTAATCAGTCACGATATTACCCTCGATGAGCAGAGTATTTTGGAATGCCTCTTGGCCTGCTTGACCCTCTTCTATAACCCTTCTTATAACCTTCTCTATAACCATATGTATAACCCTCCTTATAAATCTTTGAAAAACACGTTAAAATTTGCAAGGCTTATACCGAGGCCAAATGCTCGACCCAACACTCGAGCTTTCTACTCCCCACCAGACTCATTTTAAATTATATGTTTAAAGGTAATGCTAAAAAAGAGAGCTGGAAATCTCTCGTCTTGTTGTAGTGCTTGTCAAGGACCTTATACTAAAGAACGTCCTATGCGTGTACTTTTCGCCTTCCTCGAGGCTCGTCACGAGAGATAGAACATTGGTACGGAGGTTGCCAAGACGTTGATGAGATGGGTCATACTGGGAAGTCGGTGACTGAGACACAATGGGCTGTGATAGGACCGACTTTTCAATTCTAATTTAGTTTACTTTAAGAACTAGTTGCTTCGACAGGTAGCTGGCAACATCCCTCCTCACGTTTAACTCTTTGCAACTCCATGACTACAACAACACGCTCAGTTCGGTGGCCGACCAACGATTCTTCTTACACTCCGCTCTTAATCTGTGACAACCTCTCCTTCTAGTTACTTGAAATCGTTTCTGCTCCCTAGTGCAAAACACTGTCAATAAACACTGTCAATACTTACTTTATTACTTCTTTTCTAGGCTCCTGTTTGACGATGGAGAGCTGACCCCTATCTATCACTCAATCATTCCAATCATATGCCGTTGCTATCACAAGACGTTGATGGCCTCAGGCCTGGTATGTACTGCAGTCTGAAACGAGTTTGAAAGAAGACATCCCGGGAATGTCAGCTCATGTCTAACAGTTGATTCTTTATTCCGAATGTAACATTTGATACAAACTATGAAGCACATTTTCTCCCGTAGATCCATAACTCGAAAGTGATTCCTAGCCTCTTACTTCTGTTGCACATGTACTTCCTTCGAATAAATTTTTTTTCATATATTTTTTGTATGGCCCGGGCCCCAGGCTGTTGGCATGATATATGATAATTATAATAGCTTTGCTCCAGGCAGTTTCGACTTTTTCATTTATCCAGAGTCGAGGCCAATGTGGCGTCACATAGATTATAGTTCTATAGCGTACGTTCCTTTTTCATCCGATGGTGCATAACAATAGTGTTCTGACCATGGTTCTATAGTAACGTCGAATAAACGAATAAACCTTCTAATTCCTTGTATTTTTTTCAAATTGCAACTGTAATATGAATAATCATACATATTGCAACTTGCCATGCATATCATCATCCAAGAAGTATGAGCAGGTCATAAATATAGAAAAAGACAAATTACATGCATGTTTTGCAAGCGCCATAAGCATTTAACTTGAGATGTTTGCTATTTTTAATCTGGGAAAAAATTTCAAACTCCTGTAGTCAGAGACCCCAGGTTACAGTGAGAAATTAAAAGAATATACAGCAATAACTCTTTATAAAAGTTGTTAGCTTTCTATATTATTATTTTTTTAACTCGAAATGATAGATAGAATTTGACAGTACTCTGCAAGACTTCAGGAATTCGAACCTCGTGTGAAGAACCAAGGTCTCTATAAATTGCAACGGAACCGAAGACACCATACAATCGACTCAAACCAGGCGGCTTGAAGCAAAATGTAGGTGTATTCACGTCCGATGTGCCAAAAGGGAAGCAGCTGCGCAAAAGCAAATCTGCTAGCTTAGGCTGCTAGCTTAGGCTGCTATTAGCTATATTTTGATTCACAATAATCATTTCTTTTACAAGCTTATTATCTCGTTTACGTTCCGGAGTTTTGATTTTCCCGTCGGCTTCATACACAGCTGGAAGGGAATCTCTAAATTTGGCCGTAAACTTGATATGGGCTCCTCTAAGAAGATGAATGCAAGAGTACTGCATCTGATTGTTTTCTGGTTTTTTGCACAAACAATGGTTTTTGAGAAAAGTGTCTGTGCTTCTCGAATGCTTGGTGCATTACCCAAACTAGGTTGGCATTTGATCTCGAAGTGTTTATCATTACCATTTTGTTGGGTGTATGTGTGTGTGTGTGAGTGAGAGAGAGAGAGAGAGAGAGAGCGCGAGATTAGTAGTCTTGATATGTGAATTTTTATTGGGCAAGGCCGCTCATATGTGAGGCGACGTTGTATGTGACTCGTGAAACAGGATCAAGCACCTCTATCATGGATCATATCTACAAGAAGCATGCTGTGGAGGGTATAGAACCAGAACAAAAAACTTCAATGGTGCTTCCCATTTCAAACTCTTCGCTAAACTTTTCACAAGTAAACTAGTACTACGACTATGGATTTCTTATTACTTGATCGTAATACACATGTATCAGGCAAGCAATCCGAGTATATTGTTTCTACATCTGTTTGATCACCGGGAGGAATGGTGGGGTTTGGTGATTTTCATGTTCTACTCTATTGTTATTTACTCTTGTGGGTAATGTTAGGAAGCTTGGATTAAATCCTCGGGGAGATAACATGTCAATTCATAAGTTAGGAATCGACACTATCAAGAGTAACAATCAAGATTTCAAGCTACTACTCATGGTTCCAAATTCTAGGTAAGTACCATGTTATGTGATGGTATTTATGTGTGACATCATGTACGCGAGCATGGTTTACGCTTTACACCTAATACTTGTACTATGAAAGAAGGTCTATTACTTTGTTTTTAGATGTTGGAGAGACAAAGCCACACATGTATAGTTGCCATTTAGAAGAAGTGTTCCATCAATCAGTTGACAGAGTATCAGAAATAATTCAATTTTGGAGTAAAGTTGGTACGTTTCCAAATATTATGAAAAAGATAAAATGCATGTCCTAAGGGGGGGGGGGGGGGGGAGAGAGAGAGAGGCTTGCACATAAGCTTTAAAGTGATCATGACAATCACGAAAAAATTCAGTCTATATACATATCTTTGTGTGCAAGGATATTCTATAAGATTAATAGGATGAAATGGTAGTACCTATTCATGAGAGTGCACATTTTGATATATACATGTGCATGTAGGGAGCTACCAGTGGATCAATTGATGGTGAAGGTATGGAGTTGGCATATGAGAATGAACATGAGCAATCAACGTTAAATGGAAAGGAGATGTCAAGTGATTCAAGGTTGTTGTCTTCAATGGCAAAATTACCATCAACAGTCGATCATGTGGAGGAGAGCGATGTGGAACAGACCATTAAAGGGCTTCAGGTTGAAATCGATTACACTGGTCCATCAACTCACCCTCCACCTACAGGACATTAAATTCAATGTTTTTCCGTCAAGCAAGGGTAATATAATCTTGGGTTATATAGTTACGCTATTTGAAATGGTTTTGGGACAGGAACAAACACTCGTATTAGCTCACTATTTCACTTGAACTCCTCAATAAGAAAAATAACAGTATGTTTTGTGTACAATATTGTATTATTGCATGATGTGAGAACTACACGTCACCTCATCTAAGTAATGAGGATGGTCTTGTCCCCTTCATATTGTTCATAAATAAAGTGTCACTTTGAGCTTTTCTAGAGATCTTGCTATTGTATTTTCCTTTGAGCAAATACACACATTTTTTGATAGTAAAATCCAAAATTTTTTACAACATGAGAAGAAACTATATTTCACTATAATAAAGACATAACAAGTTATGTGTGTAAGGATCTGCCAAATAGAGTTTCTTGTGTAGGAAGATGCAATTGAATGTCTTAATTGTACGAAAAATATATCATAGGACTTTATGGGTGTCTGAAATCTCAAATATGGGAAAGGGCTTAAAAACAATAAATACCCCAATATGAAATCAATGCGATAAACATAGGTTGTCTAACGTTTTTACATGAGAAAAATTCCTTGTCTCAGAAATGAAACTATGAGCTGGGAAAAAACATATTAGTACATCTGAAATGCTATGTGGTCACTTAATAGCAATTTCATATAGTATGTTGAGAGCTATATTTGTGTCTCTCTCTAGGGGTAGCGACATTGCCCACTATGAATATTTGATGCATACATGATGTGCTCTTAATTTGGAAAATGTAAGCTCGCCTAAACAAAAACACTATTGTAGGTTTATGATCCAACAAGTGCCGTATAATTTAGGCATGAGATACATTTTCTTTCATGCTTGTGCTAATTCTTGTGCGAACACAACATTCAAGAACTATATTTGTTTTAGTTAATGAACTAGGTCGAATTCTTAATTGAGCACATATAGATCTCCTTTTAAATTTCTTGAAGGGTAATAGTGCCTTCCCCCCCAAGCATAATATATTATGGTCCCCTACATATCCAAGACCCAAATTGTTGCACAAATTGATTGAAAAATTCATGCAAAATATTGTGATTTCATTAAACAGAAAAAAGCATGGCTTAAATGAACGACTTATCTATTTTGATTTCTTAATGAATGTTAATACCATAAAATACTTCATTATAGTTAATGTTTACAATTCAAGGTTGTGAGAGATAATAAAAACTATGTAGATCAGAGTTAAAGGGAAAAATGAAGTGACTCAAAAAAGAAAATATAATATATGGATTCTACAAATTGTAAAAAACATAATGTCTTGTAACTTGTCAATTTGTGTTCAGAAACTAGCTATTAATAGTTTACTTAAATCACCGTAATGTAACAAGTATGTTGATGACACACAACAACATCATTAGATTTGACCTTCACCACTACATATAGTCACAAATTCACCATGTGATAGGGCACATGAGACATAGCCAATCAAATCTATTAGGCTCGCATTACAAACTCACAAAGAAAATGGAATGCAATGGCATTAGTTTTGGGACTTTGACCTAAAAAAGAGTAACCTTTTTTCATTTCTTCATAATTGCTTGCTTTTAGCTTAAAATAATATTTTTTTATGAGTTAATCTCTAAATTATTCAAAACAATGTACATACAAAATGTATTTTGACAGTAGGTCATGACTAATTTTGTTTACAAACTTCAAAAACCCTAAAAAAAATTAAACAACGTACAAAGTAACATCATTTTTGAGGATCCAAATCTCATAGAAATACAAGGGTGCTCAAAGCATGTCTACATATTTTAGCCATTTTCTTGATGAGGGCTTGAGCTCTTAAATAATACATCTCTGTAGAATACTACACCACTCAGTCTAAGTCAACCTATTATGAGGATGTTTGGACATTTTGCAAATCTAAGGTGTAATAATATAATTTTAAGTATGTTTTGCCAACAAAACCGTATGCCTGGGTCAATGAAGAGTTTCCATCTATTATGTAAATGTGGCATAGGATATGAATTATGCCATATCAAATTTGATCTTGTTGCATAGTCCAATATAATAGTACCACATTATGATCTTTGTGGCATTCAGTGGATCCCTCTACGACAACACAACAAAATCCAAGAAGCAATTTAAGCCTAAGAGGGAGTCGAATCAACGACATGACTATGATCAGCAAGCAGAGGTGAGGATCCCTTCATGAAGATTCATGTGTGAAGCAAGAGAGTGTGAGGATTAGAGTTCATCTCATTCTTGAGGGAGTCTCATCCATATTTTCAAATTTCATTTTTGAGAGGTGACATCATAATTTCGCATTGGAATTCCTTTGATTTCAAATGAGAAGTTGAGTGCAAATGTCTTCATAAGTCCTATGAGATGCTAAGAGGATGATAGTCTTCAGTGATAGTAGGTGATTTTCACATTAAGGGGTTAGTTGAGAGGGAATTTAATAGTCTTATATGAGTACGTGAGGGATTCTCTAATTATTCTATCATCTTGAGTTTGCATCATCATCCTTCTCACAATATTCACAAAAAATTATGAGTGTGAGAAATAGACTTCATTGAGTTACATGAGAGTGTGGAAGGTGAAAATGTATAGAGTTTTAAAAGGCATTCATCTCTTCAAGTCTTTAAAGAGGACGTTAATTGAGTCTTTTCCTATCTAAATGGAGCCTACTAATTCTCCAATGTCATATGTGAATGGGAAGGATGGGCATTGTTCCTCATGCGGTGCATTACATTTCTCACTGCTCATTGAAAAACCAAGCTACTGATTCACGAGCTCCATGGCCAAGAGGGTCAAATATGGAAACGAACTATCTCTGCTCACTGGAATAATTCTAAGCTTTACCTTAATCGATGCTCTAGTAGTTATTCTGGAGGAAGTTCTCATGGTTGAAAACTATGTCAATCCTACACAACCATCACTGCTATCTCTAAGAAGACTTTCCATTTGACAACAAAGTACAAGCAACTACCTCCATTGTTGCCCTTGCAACTGATACCTAAGTTATGTATGTGCGCTGACTTCCAGCAAGCATCTTTAATGCATCTCTGTGGAAACACTAACATAGATTTGGCTTGTATAGCCCATGTTGATGGGGTCCCACTTCACCCAAAAAGAACTACTAGAGTTTTTAAATTAGAATTGGCTCTAGAGCTCTTTCTCAGTAGGCTATCCAACATTTCATCCTTGTAATTTCAGGTTTTTATAGTATATTGAGATATCTAAGATATTTGTATGGCATTTTTTTCTTTGACACCTGAGAAAAAATCTAAGACCCAAAAAATTCTAAAGAATTGACATCAACCAAATACCGAAAATCTGCATATAAATTCACAAAAAATCATGATCAGAGGAAAAATCGAGAAGTTTTAAGCCTTTAAAAAATGGAGTATTGCTTGTAAAAAAGTGGAAAAGACCCTAAAATTATGTGACTCATCACAAGTGCCAATGTGTCATTTCAAAATGAAGAATGAAGAAAAAGAATAATAGAAAAAAGTCTCCTCTTTCTTGCTATATAAAAAACAAAGAAGAGACCACCATCCTAAAGCCACTTGATTAAGGTACATGACATCTAGCATTTCCAAATGAGAATTGAAGGGAAAACTTCACCAGCATAGCCCTTCCTTAGCCTTAAATGTGCATAGTCAAAGTGTGGTCCAATTACATGCAAGCCTTCCATGCACAAGTACTACTACATAAGATGAGAGTACTGAGCAATAAATGAAGAGGGATGAAAATAAGTACAACAATGACCTAAAAAGTCTTCATGGATTCCATGTGGACTAATCTCTTTTGGCCCCATACAATATTGCTATCTACTGCCAGTTTGAAAAGAAGAGTCCATCATTGGCCATCTACTACAACAAGAGCACTACCTCACTCTCTTATTGTGGGGGGCCATCTACTACAATATGAGCACTACCTTGTTCTTGATGAGGTGTACAAATTGCGGCAAGAGTTGATAAAAGCTTCTGTCTCAAATGGCAAAAGTTTTGTTCTAGAAATTGAGAGCCCCATAGGTGGAAAAAAAAATTGCTCTTGTTCTACTAGCCTTCCAAGTTGCGGAGGATGCAGATATGATACTATATGATCAGTAGGAAATTAAAGTCCTCCCCAATGGAAGGACAAATAACAGTAAAGGAGGTTGAAGTTTTTATACCTCCCAATACTAAACTAGCACAAAAAGAACCAAATTTAGAAGATGCTTTTCTTGGTATAGGAAAAAAACTTATAGGATAAATAGGAAAAAAGACTTACAAAATATATGTATATATTACAATCAAAAGATACATCCAATCTTACATGTACACAACCTATTTTTAAGATTTACATTGATATGAATATGGATTGTTACAATCAATTTGTGTCTTTAGAACAGTACTGTATTGCAATTTCTATATTGACAAAAAATAAATATCTATCTTTTTTTGAATTTAGTGGTGATGGACTTCTATTTTTTGATAGTAGATTTTAGTGTTCCTCCACTATTTGGATAATTCTGTCAATATCTCTACAGTTGATCTCAATCTCATGTCTTTTACCTACCTACAAAACATGACACAAATTATATTGCATTTAGAATAGCTATTATAAGATTGATTTTGAACCAAGCTATTCAAGTGGAATAAAATATTTCCAGCTACTTACCAACTTTCCATTGGACATGAATCTGAAGTATGACGATATATCATCTTGTAGTAACAATAGCTCATGTCTGATGTAACTCAAACTCCAATCTTCCTCAACCTCAATACAAGTCAGAATTCCATCATTGAAAATTATGTCAATATTCTTTCGCTGAGAGTGTCTATTTTTCTCAATGTCTTAATCAAGTGGCACCCGTTTATTTTTAATCATTTTCCATCTTATATATGTTAACGAAAGCACATGGAAGACATTTCAATTCTGCATTCTATATCTCCATTTGATTTTTTATCCCATCCCTCATCTATAAGCTCGTAGAATAAACTATTAGATAAATTCTTACATACAAACATAGTTGGAGTTTTATGTACATTGACACTTGAGAAAAAATCCACAAATATATTCAATGCAACAAACCAATTTAATTGGACTATTTTTGAGTCTGTACTTATTTTTAACGAATTTTTTACGTCATTATATAGCTTACAACGAAATGATTCTGAAACTGTAGCATCCAGAGTAATCCATTCATCACTTGTAAAACTAGGTAGTGGAATCGGCTGGATTTCACCAAAACCCTCTTTTAGATTCGGAATGTACATAGATTCATAGAAGAAGATTCCACTATCAACAAGGTCCTTAATAGTTCTACCTCTATATTGCAATAGTCCAATCTCCGTGTGCACTACATCTAATACACCTGCACGAGATCCAGCTAGCTCCCATTCATTTACATTAGATGGATATAAATCTACAAGAGAAGAATGATCAGATTGGCAAGTTTAATAATAGATGGTCATGACTGAGAAAAATCACAGTATGGTAATATATCAATACTCACAGTTGCTTTTTTTGTGATCCTGTCTGAATGCATATATACATGTTGGACCAAAATTTCGGAAATAGATTTTTCTCCTAATGATGTTTTGAAATCCAAAATTTTTGCTTTCCAATATGATCAAAATGATAGTTTTGTCTTTTTTCTTTTTCGAAATATTCCTTTTGATGATGGATGCATCAAAACCCAAGAGTTTTTTGAATATTTTCTTGGCACCCATAATCCATTGAAGAGAAGCACAGAGTCAATTGAGGAGCACAGCTTCCTTGATGGCTCCATTTGCTATGTGTAGGCAAAAATTTGAAACACTGAACTATGAATATGAAAATATGTGTAGTCAAAAATTTGAACACTGAACTATTTGGCGCTACAAGTTAACTCTAGTTAACCCTGTAAACCATGATTTGAGAATGTATTTACATTAAAGCCACATCGATTTTCTCATTGATGAGCTAGTTTCATTTACGTCTCATGACGTGTCTCCAATGTGAAAGAATTCAAATCATTGATGATCCAAATCCATAAAGGATCATTGGTTACAAAACAAGCTACTCCACCAATCTTGCCAATGTAGAAAAATCAGCATCTACACACAAAATATAATGCAAACTCTAGTAGAACTTGATCAAACATAAATCAAAACATAAATAGAAGCTATTGTCTGTACAACAACATTACCCTACTGTATTTCACACGTGTGAACTTGAAAATAGCAAATATAGATCATTCTACACATATAATTGCAAAAGCTAGAACCAAATACCAAGCACACCAAGAAGATCCACAAGGTCAAGGATGGAGCCATTAAGGCTCAAATACAAGGTAAGCAAGCCGAGGGAAGTACGTCTTCTTATGTCTTCATCACATCTTTTGAAGAGCCTTCAAATGCTAGTTAAGCTTTAGACTCCCATTGGATAGACCCTCATGGAAGGGGAGAATACCTCGGTCAGAGGGTTGTGGGGACTGGATCTCCTCAGAACGAGATGATGTGGACAACTTACCTGAACTCCGTGCATCCCAACAAGCCCGTAGTCTCTCCATAATCTTGCCTGCACATGAGGGAGACATCTTATCCATATAACTGAGGACCTCATCATCACTCATGGATGAAAAATGGGACGACCTGCGATTGCGGTCAGAGATCCGTGACTTGGAGATGTGTCATGAGACATTGGGGACACGATTTTGAATAATCTCTACAAGCAATAAAATATATTTTTAGAACATACAACCATGTAGAGTTAATTAGTGCAAGAAATAAATTCAAATAAATGAGTTAAGGGTCTTAGACGGTAGAACAAAAAAAGTGATTCTTTGCATTCAACCATAGTTCAATATGTTACAGTACACCACAATAATCACATGTCAACCACAATAATTACACTTTATAATCAATAAATTAAATATTTCTACATGGTTTTAGGGCCAAATACATTCCAATTAGATGACTAGTCAAGGTTTAAGATTACATAAAAAAACTAGTTGCATTGAAAGATGGCTGGCAAATGTACGAATAAATATGATAGATGTAAAAACATGTACACAAGCGTCTGTGAACATGGAAAGGCTAGCTATAGAGCCAAAACACTAGCTAGACCTATCTAATTCCTCCTGATCATCTTCGTCATGTGGACCTTGTTGTTCCTGCATGCGGAAGACACATGAATTAGTCTTCCGAACAATCGTATGGGAGTGAGAGAAAATAGCAAGTTAAAAAAACATAAAATGGATTTCATGTCGTACCTGAGGAGAAGCATCCCAGTTTATATGCATGCCCTGCCTCTCCAATAACTCGAGTACTGCTTGCGTACCGTGGGAATATGCATACATGTACTCATCATGTGTGGGAGAATACCTCACGGTGGATCGCTGCACAAACATTCCAAATTTCGATCATAAAAAGAGAGCATTTTATTCCAACGTGTCTTACGAAAAACTCCCAAGAGCAAAAAAAAAAAAAAAAATCAATAGTCAAATATCACAAATGGATATAGGGTAGACTTACAAAGTGGGCTCAAAAATATCCCTCGCCGCCACTACCCAAGTGAGAAGGTCCTGTGTTCTCTAGTCGGACTCTAGCTGCCTCTCGTTGCTGTCTGAAGCATTCTGGATCATCTCAATACTCTTTCTTCGCATGCTTCCAGTCCTCTTTCTCCACGTAGGAAGGCCTGCCTCTCTTGGCTTTCACTACATCTCAGATCTTTGATTTGCGGTGGCTCATCACAGCTCCCATGTGGCTCCTCATCCATTTTCGTGAGAATTCCAGATGCAGGAGTTGCAGTATCGTGTAACATACGTGCTATCTCCTGGGTCAGTGTATCTTGATGTAGGGACTCCCCACTATTGATTTCACACGTGTGGATTGTCCACAACATGCACTTGTGATCTCCTAAGGTGTGTAGATGCACCAAGATCAAGACTAGATTGAGATTCAAGGCTTGGTGAGTAGATCGGCAATACAAGAGGACGAGTTGACATGCTCCAAATAGATTTCTCCTCCAATAAGATTTTCTCTCACAAAATGGTGTGCTTGCTTTTTGCATGAAATATGGGATTATTGGCAAGAGCTTGGGCCGAGATGTTATCGCACTTGATCATTGGTAGATCATATTCCTTGATGCACTTTAGGCAGCTACATTAACCCTTGTTCGAAAAATTTGTACGAAATGCAAAGATTTAATTTTGAAAGTTGGTGTAGTAGTGAGTGCTTTGTACTCAGCCTCACATGAAGAGAGAGATATAGTATCTTGCTTTTTGGAAATCCAAGATATTAGATTGCCTCCAAGAAAGATAGTGTATGCACTAATAGACTTTCAATCCATCTTGTCACTTGCAAAGACCGAATCCGAGTAGCCAACAATGGATAGATCTTCACTTTTATAAAGTAGACCATAATCACAAGATGAAGATACATATCTTAGAATCCTCTTGGCCAACTTCCAATGATGGATCTTAGGATCTTGCATAAATGGACTCAATTTGTGCACACAAAAACTTAGATTGGGCCTAGTAATGGTAAGCCAAATCAAGGAGCCTACAAGACTCCTAAAAAGTGTGATGTCCTCAAAGGATCTTTCATCACCTTTATTAGGATCTTTTACAGTTTGCTCCATTGGAGTACCTATGCTCTTAGAATTTTTCATATGGAATTTTTTCAACATAGAGTGAGAATATCTAGATTGGCATATAAAGACATGATTTTCATAAAAATCAATTACTAGGCCTAGGATGTAATGTATCTCTCCTAGATCTTGCATTTTAAACTCACATCCAAGAGCTAGCTTAGTTTCATCAACTAGCTTGATACAACTTCCACAAAGAATAATGTCATCAACATAAATTAGAAGAATGGCAATATTGCTATCAACAAACTTTAGATACACTGGAAGGATCATAGTCACTAAGAGTAAATACTAGTGAGATAAGAAAAGAATTAAGTCTTGAATACCAGGATCTTGGTGCTTGCTTGAGTCCATAAAGACTTTTGAAGAGCAAGCACACTTTGGACTCATCCTTCATGAATCCTTGAGGTTGTTCCATATAGATCTCCTCCTCAAGATAACCATTTAGAAAAGCATTGGATACATCTAATTGGAACACCTTTTACTTAAAGAAACAAGCAAGAGAAATAAGAATTCTTATTGTCACCATCTTTGCAATGGGTGCAAAGGTCTCCTCATAATCAAGGCCATGGATTTGAGCAAATCCTTTGGCACATAATCTTGCTTTATACTTGTTGATGGTGCCATCATGATTGAACTTGATCCAAAATACCCACTTGCAACCAATCACATGCTTGTTGGATGGAGGACAAGCTCCCAAGTATTGTTGGTGATCAATGCATCATACTCTTGCTTCATGGCATCATACCACTCCTTGGTATTGAGTGTCTCTTGTACATTCTTTGGCTCTTCATGAGAGACATAAAAAACATAATTAGTGGAATCAAGATCCACTTGTTTACCTTTGTCAACATATGAGAGCCTCTTAGGCTCGGATGTATCTCTCATGGATCTTCTTGGTGAGAAAATCCGAGGAGAGTCTTCTTCAAATATCGACCCCATCACATCATGATTATCTTCAAAATCAATAATTGGTGACACATTCATAGACTTCTTGATCTCGGCTCTTCAAAAGATGAGTGTTGATCTTCATGAAAGACAACATCCCTACTTTCAATAACTTGAGAAGTAGAGAGTATAAAGACTCTATAGGACTTCTTGGTGGATGAGTATCCAACCATGATCCCTTTGCATGCATTAGGATCTTCCTTCTTCCTTGTTTCCAAGGGAATATGGGCAAAGCATATGCATCCAAAAACTCTAAGGTGATCAACCTTAGGCTTCTTCAAATATAAGATTTCATATGGTGACTTTCCTCCAAGAGCTATATTTGGGAGCCTATTGCAAAGATAATTTGCACAATTAATGGCTTCTCCCCAAAAACCTTTGGGCAAAGATGCCTCAATTCTCATAGATTTTGCACATTCACATAGAGATCTATTCTTTCTCTCGGCCACTCCATTTTGTGATGGAGAGGAGGCACAAGAGAACTCTCTTTTGATGCCTTAAAGCTCACAAAAATCTTGGAATTTATTGGAGATATATTCACCACCTCCATCACTTCTAAGTTCTTTAATCTTGAATGAGAAGCTTTGAAAATAAGGAAATGATCAAACACCATAGATTTAGAAGCAAGAAGATATATCCAAGTGAATCTTGTGTAATCATCAATGAAAGTAACATAACAAGTGGCTCCTCCCTTGCTTGTAGTTGATGAGAAATGCACATCCGAGTGGATTAACTCCAAAGGATGCTTGCTTTTGATAGAAGATCTTGTAAATGGCTTTTTGTGAGATTTAGCAATAGCACAAGCCTCACAAGGTTTGATCTTCTTGGAGAATGACTTTGGCAAGCCAATAGCTTTGGCTTCTTTGATCATAGAGAGCATGGATTTGTAGTTGGGATGTCCCAACCTCCTATGCCATAATTCCTCCATAAAGAGCTTGTTCACAAGAGCAACATTACAAGCATTCACATACTCATTTGGATCTAGTTTATAGATGCCACCAAATCTAGATCCTAATGCAAGTATCTCATCATTCTTCTTGATAGTGCAAGTATCAACATTGAATTTTACATCAAGGCCATTATCAAGCAATTGGCCAACACTAATAAGATTCTTAGTAAGCTTAGGTACATAAAGAACTTTAGAGAGAGAAAGAACTTTAGAGGATGCAAGCTTCAAGGGAATGTTCCCTATGCATTCAATAGGACATTCAAAATAATTTGCAGTACATATTGATTTCTTGACTCCATCATAAGGTGCAATAGAAGAGAAAGAATCCTTGGAGCTACACATATGTGAAGAGGCTCCACTATCAATATACCATAGGCCGTCTTTCTTGAAAGGAGTAGATGAGAAACTAGAGACCATAAGAGATCCCTCTCCATCACTTGCAATAGTGTCTTCTTTCTCATTGGTAATGTCGACTTGCTTGGTTGATTCTTCTTCTTGAAGCAATTGGTGGCATAATGGCCTTTCTTGCCACAGTAAAAGCACTTGATCTTCTTCTTGAGCTTGGATGATGAAGCATTAGAGAAATCATCTTCCTCTTCATCTTTGTCTTTGGATTGACTTTGTCCTTTCTTGAGGATTGTTGATGTTGGTTCTTGCTCCTCCCTTTGTGCTTATCCTTGGCAAAGAGAGCTTTGCCATCATTATGAGTGAGAGAGAGCTTGTCCATCCTCAAGAGCTTGTACTCTTGTCTTGATTCTTCTGAAATTAGCACACTTGGAGAGCCTCCAAACTTGGTAGCTCCTCCTTAATGGCATAGGATTGGACAAGGTTATCAAATTCACTTCTCAAGCCATTGAGAATGAGTTGAACTAGCTCATTTTGATTGATGGAATCACCAATACAAGCAAGTTCTCTATGAATGTCTTTTACTCTCAAAACATAACTAGATGCACTCTCATCACTCTTTTGGCTACTTTGAAAGATTTGATTCCTAAGAGTGAGAAGCCTAGAGGTATTCGTACCCTCATAGATAGTCTTGAGACAATCCCAAGCTTCTTTGGTTGTTGTACAAGTACCTATCTCCCTCAATATCTCATTAGAGACATTCATCTTAATGTAGTGGAGAGCCATCCTAGCTCTTTTTTTCTATTTTTGAACCTCTTGAAGAACTTGTGGTTCTTCTTCAAGGCCAAGCACTATGTCCATCACATCTTGAAGGATCAAGGCGGATTCCATCCTCATTTTCCAAATTGAATAGTTTGAAGTGGACAATCTTTCACTTGGTTCCAACAAGGATGAACCCATCGAAGACATTTGAAGTGAAGAAAACTCAAATGATGAACAATAAATGTTGCTACACACTCTCAATAGGATCCAATAATAGAGTACTATCTCCTCCTATGAAAGATCTTGCAACTATTTGTGAATTGATTCTCACTAGCTACACAAATCTCTCTAAAACAAGATCTATTTCACATAAAATGATGGAGTTTGGGCAAAGTTAGGATCAAACACTCTTAGCACGTGTGAAGTACACTAAGAAACCAAATTTGACTCAAATACAATGATATTGCATGAAACAAAATGGGTAAGATCTCAAAACAGTGCCTAGATCACATATAGATGAGATTGGTAAGCATACAACTGTGATTTTGGATCAACCAAGCAATCTCTTGACCAAACCAAATGTGTCCACCCAGGTCTAGGTGCCCTACCTAACCCTCTTTAAAAGCTTATAACTTATTATTGGCTCAACCAAATGGAATGAAACTGATTGCTTCAGAAACTAGACAAAAATAGCTTCAAACAAGCTATCAAGCAAGATAAATGGTTCAAGCATGAGAGAGAACTTTCAAACTGAAATTGGATGTTCCTCACACATGTCTGAGCACCTGATTCTGTATAGTACCAGGTCAGACCCAATCAATGTCCTTTTGATCTCTTTTGATCTAAAATTGAACAAGATAGCTAGGAAAATGGACCTTGACAATTTCTAGCTCAAGATTGATGAATATTTTTCACTTAATGGATCAAAATGCATGGTAACCTTAGGTAGGCTCTGATACCATGTTGATTTTACATGTGTGGATTGTCCACAACATGTACTTGTGATCTCCTAAGGTGTGTAGATGCACCAAGATCAAGACTAGATTGAGATTCAAGATCTATCTTTGATTCTATGGCAAAAACACACTACTACATGCATTCAATCACTTCCAACTCTCACTCACACGTGTGGGAAGTATTAAAAAATTATTCTATGTAAAAACAAGCTGCTCTCCTCAGGTAGAGAGAGAAAAACCATCATGAGCTCTCGGGTAAGGAGAGAAAGCTAGAAATCCAATGACACTCAAAATCCACACAATCACCAAATCAATCAGATCCAAAATGAGGAATACAATGATACTAGTAGATCCATGAACTACCACTATGCTTAACTATGATTGGACCACACTTTGTCACCTCTTAATCCTATTGGACCATTGATCCATGCACCTCTTAATTCTATTGGACTATATACAAGCAAACCTCAAATTCCTATTGGACCTCAAATGGTTCCATCTCTAAATCCTGTTGGACCTCTTAGAATTCATCAAACAAAGGCATTACACTTGTCTACACTCTAATTGGCACCAGTTTAGCCTCTTACTCTATTTTGGCTCAATAGTGGCATTACAAGTGGAAATGCATAATTTGCCATCTATGCCAAATTTGTCCCTATCAACATCCTACAAGTAGATGTTTGATATAAAAAACATAAGACCTCTATATCTAACATAGATAATATTTTTCAATTCTCCACACCCACGACGAGATGTGCTACATGGACGTGCAGGACTCTCTCTCTCTCTCTCTCTCTCTCTCTCTCTCTCTCTCTCTCTCTCTCTCTCTCTCTCTCTCTCTCTCTCTCGTCCCATGGGCTTAAAAAAATAGAATATTGTGAAACGAATGCCAAAACTTTTATGTATACTGCCTCATAGCTACAACGTCAATACCAACACATATGTATTGTCCTATTCACGACCATTTCCAGTTCAAACAACAATAATGACCCAAATTAAACCAGATTGAGGAGTAGACATCAATAGGAGACTCACTGGCCCCACAAGTGACTCATTCGTAACGAGGGGGTGTCTATCCTATATATGAAGAGATCAAAGAGGAGCATGGTGTGTAGGACCATGGCAGTCCTCGAGTAGTCTAACGGTTCATAGCATCGAAGAGAGATTAGGATGCAGCTTGGACTATGATATGGGAACCACACACTCACACACACACACACACACACACACACATGAATAAATTAAGATCTAACAAATCATGAAACATAAACGAATGGCATCACACACGCACACACACACCCTAAACCCTAAAACCTAAACACACATGAGGAGAGTGCTAATCAAAACTCCCGAACCGTACGACTATATCCTATTCCAGAATGTCACCACATGCTCCCTCCCTACAACATTTGGTCTTTCTCGTGGAACTTATGGTCCAACAAGAAATATTTGAACCACGCATCTATCGGAAGAAAACAAGGGCTACACACCTTCCTAAGACTGGAAATGTTGGTTACCTTTAACTCTCTCTCTCTCTCTCTCTCTCTCTCTCTCTCTCTCTCTCTCTCTCTCTCTCTCTCTCTCTCTCTCTCTCTCTCTCTCTCTCTCTCTCTCTCTCTCTCTCTCCATGTCCCTCACTCTTTATTTCAAAGCATGAAACATAACCAATACACAACACATAAATTATGATCCTGTAAATTAAAATAACAGGACTAGATTAAGATCCCACAAATCAGAGTAGAAACTAGTAAGCTTGAAACATTAATTATGTATACCACGAATTGTTGAGAGTGGGGATCATTATTTTTCTTAGATCAACTATGGAGTTCCCCAGCAGGTTCATAAAAATACTAGTGGAGAAGTGTCATCATTTTAATGACAAACGTAATCAAGAAGGCAACATGAAGGCCTCAACGTGGTGAAAGAATCTAAAAAATGGGGCGATGTTGAGTCACATTTTATTCATAATCTAGCAGTGTTCAGGCACAAATTGCCAAAATTTACAAGAGATCTATTTTTGAAAGTAAGAGAAGAGGTCGGAATGGATCTCAGAATAAAAGATGGTATAGTGCCTTGAACAGAGCCAGATAGTCTGGGGTCTGTTTCGACCTCCATTGATTCTCACCCATTGTCAAAAGATTCATCAATAAATGTAGAGGTTTGTTTCTAAAATGTGTAGATGTATTTTCATAAATCTTAATGTAAAACAAAATTGAATGTATTCCTATATATTACAAAACGTGCATCTACAACAAAAGATAGGAGATAAACATTTATGAGCAGAGGTATATAATCTAGCATCTATGAGCTGGTAATAATCTAACATATAATCTGTTTATGAAGTGTAAAACATACATGAGTAGAGGTCAAAATGGACGTCGGAATAATAGATGGTATACTGCCTTAAACAGATCCATATATTTTGAGGTCTGTTCCAACCTCCACTGATTTCCACCCTAGTTGATAGATGTATCCATTATCAATAGATTCATCAATAAAAGTACAGATTTCTTTATAGGATGTGAAGATATGTTTTCATAAATCCTAATGAAAATAAAATTGAATGTGCACTACAAAATGTGGATCTACGACAAAAAATAGGAGACATACTGCTACAATATTGTACAAGTACCTAGAACTGCTACTAGTTGTGTTAGTCAGTTGCTTGGATGATGGTAGAGCCCAAAAATTGGCTTAAAAAACTACAAAACAATTTCATATCAAGAATTTATGTAACAAATCCTCATGGGAAAATCATAGAACTGGTCAACACAATTGAATATTCTTCTTAAAAAAACACCCAAGCTTTACAAAATGTATCATAAAATTCACAGATCTTTCATTTGAAATATCAAAAAAAAATGTCAACAGACGTCGGAATAGACATTGGTATGTTGTTAAAACTAGCATGATTTATTCTGAGTGCCATTCCGACCTTGAAAGTACCTCAGGAAGCTACTATGATTATCTATCTGAAATGCTATGATGAACATTGGTCCAGTATCCAATAATGAAATCTGCAAAACAAAAACCAGTATTGTAGTTTGTTTAGTTTAGTATCACAAAAAATAGTTGTAACAATTTAATTTTACAAAAAGAGCAACAAACATCCATATGCAATCCAGCACATCCACCAAAAAATTGGTAGGAGGATCTGGCATCAAAACAACCATCAAAGTAGGTGTTGATTTAACATATCCAACAGATCCGTATATTCATATGGGTAGTCCGACTCTTTGGAAGTCTGGATCTACAGCACCCTCAACTATGGATCTACATAGCCCTCATCCAGTACCCTCACCTGGAATAGCCTTCGGAATAGCAAATATTGCAGATCCGCCTATTCCGATGGCCTTTACGACCTGTTTGCTTCTTCAAAAAATTGGATCCACTGATTGCTTTGTCTCAAAGTAAAGCCTACATAGAAAACATGATGTCAATAAAACCAAACTCAGATCACATTGAGATGGATACTATGATGCTAGAGAAAGAGAGAAAGAGAAAGGACATTACCTTGCATCCAACAAATCAAAAAGCCTCCATCCTCCACTTTTCTTTTCTTTCTTGACCTCCGCACATTTGATTCTGCAAGGAGTAAGCTAAGAGGAAGAACAAGGGCAACAAGCAAAGTACAAGAGGAGCAAGAAGAACAAGCAAAATGCAAGAGGAGAAAGCAAAGAACAATAGCAAGAGAAAGAAGAGGAGCACTCAAATGTGAGGAGAATAAGGAGAGCAAGGAGGATAAAGTGGGTGAGCGAGGATCAACAAACAAGGGAGAGGACAAAGGCAGCAGGTACGTCCTTAATTCCATCACCCACTCCTCTTTCCTCTTTGAAAATGCCGCAAAAAATGTCAGTCTTTTTATTTTTTTTTCTAGTTTTTGTAGCCATGTGGACCAATAGAAACCTTGATATCAGGATTCTACATAACATAGCTTTTGTCAAATATAAATCATATAAAATGTTTTAATATATAAATGTTTCGTCGGGCAGCTTGTGGACATGTTACTGGATGTTGTGTCTTGAAATGGAACCATATCCTAAAAATGGGTAGCTATATTTTGATTTCTTAATTTTTTCGAAAAACATGTCTTTTCATGAAAAATCTCCTGAAAACCACAAATCTTTTTTGCAAACAATATGCTCTCTAGCAAAAAAAAAACCTTGTAAAATGTCAAAAAAAAATAGAATTTTTAATAAAATCTTAAAAATTAAAAATAAGCAAACATTTATGGTGTTTTGATAGTCTAAATTGACTTTCTTTTTTAGCTGAAGAAGTTGACGATCCATCTTTCTCATTAGAATCTACTGGCAGATTCTCATCTGAATTGGCCTCCAATGTTGAGAGAAAATTTTGTAATGTGGCTTTGCTACGTTGAAGCCGAGTAAAAGACGATGGTTGTGCACTTAATTCAAGATGTTCTTGCAAAATAGATATTGTTGACTTTTGTAAATGATTCATTATTGTCAACTCGAAATTAAATGCAAGTACATCTACATCTTGGAGATTTACATTATCGACTCTTGACTGATTTTTTGTTGAACACTTACAATTTCCTTTTGGATCTAATTGCAACATTTCTAGTTCGTACCTTCTCAAAAGAAACGTTTGTTGAAGTGGTACATAGCCAATGCACAGGTATAGTTTTTGCTGGTGTGTTGTTGTTCGGAATGAAGTTTCATTGAGCTTAACAGACCATTTAGCCTTTCCAACATTTACAGTTTGTTGCCTTTTTCTAGGACCAGAAAAAATCTCATGTTCTTCGTTTTGCACAAGGGTCAAATACTCATTCTGTTAGGCAACAACAGAGGAATCGACTATCGTTGCTGAAGTTGAAAATATAAATGGCCAATGAAACTCCTTAGATGAGTTTGCATCTCCCAAGTTAAGCAAACTTAACTTTTGCTCTTCAAAGAAATCCACCCACCAATGTTCATCAAACTCATCAAAAAATTGATATACTACTTGTATGGTCGTTTTCAAAATGATTGAAGTCACAAATGGATCAACTGGATGACGTTTTCTTTGAGCCCTTTGCTCTTCCATGGTAGAAGTTAGATGACACAAAGGTGCAAGCTTAACTTGAGAGAGAGTATGCTTTGTAAGAAACGAATTCCTTCATATGGCAACCATGCCGTAGAGTTTGAAAATTGTTTTCCCCACAACAATTTGAGTCACCAATATCATTTTCAATTTTAAATTGATGTTGAAAATTGAATATCATTTATTGGTGCAGTGCAATGTTCCTCCGACGTTTTGATCTAGTCTCTAAAATCAAATGTGCGTCGTAGTAAAAACACATTCGGTCTAGGCATGTATGACTCTTCGATAATGCTCTATAGTATCAGCAAAGAAAAAGCTTTTTTGTGTCTCAATTTTTTGGAAAGCAGTTAAACATTTGATGGATTTGATTGTGAGTGTGACCCACCAGTAAAAATCCTATTTTGATTTTTTGAATTTTTTTAAGAGAACCAACATGGACAAATATGCAAGCACTATCAGATTTATATTTTCTCTAGCAGTATTATCAAGTTGCAAGTAAAGAATCTCAAGAAGACTATTGCCAAATTCAACTTTTATTTTGTGGATTATGGTAATGCTCAAGTTTGGATCATTTTAAACATTGGGATAATTGAAACCTTTGCTGGCTCCCTATGTTTGTTGGTCTTGATCCTGCTTTTAATCAAACTCCCTCTTAGGCTTGAACTGCTTCTTGGCTTCTCCTTGTTGTTGTGGAGAGCTTGAGACATCTTTGTGATCAAGATGCTCATGAGCTTCGACTTCTTCTCGAATCTCGATCACTACTTTTTCGAGTGTCATCTCTGGATCCTTTGCTAGCAACATTCGAGTTGTCTAGAAAGATCTTGGTAAAGCTCGTACTAAAGTAGGTGAGCTGCTTCTTCTCTAATACTGCATTCTTTGTTCCGACGTTGTGTAATGAAAGGAACAGATCCTTCATCTTTCTCATAAAGGAGGTGAGGTCTCTGCCATCTCCCATTCACCACAAAATCTCTTTGTCTGCATGGTCTTGATATCGTACAAAGGAGTGGATGTCAAGCTACACATCATCTGTTCTTCCCTTGTAAATGTGGCTTTGGGTGGATTTGGGTGGATTTGTGAAGTATGCATCCATCTTGTCATCCATGTCACCCTCATGATCATGCATCATGAATGGCATATCCTCATGCATTGTGTCTCCTTGAGACATATCTTGGTGCCACCTTCATGTACATGCATTGCACATCTGAATTGTATGCAGATTCTGTCACCATGTTAGCAGATTCCTATCAACCAAATATTACAGACCCAAATCAAATTCCTATTCCAAGGATTTTCCCACCAATGGTGCCAATGTTTGCAGGTTCTACCAGCCAACTACTAGCAGAATTTGTGTGCATTATTCTTGATTCCCAACCCTCTGGCAGTATAATGGTAATGTGTCCCGCCTGTCAATTTGGCACATCTACGGTCTGATCTCGATCCTCTACTAGCAATGGAATCCCATCTTGAATGCATGATCTAATGTTCTACAGTTCTGTTTCAGATCTTTGTTGATTTCTTACACTCTATAGATTATTTCTATTCCTACTTCTGATCTTCTTGGAAAAGAAACTAATCTGGGGCTCACAATATATACACTTAGCGTAACACTAGTAATTCTAGTGCTCTCAACATTTCCACTAGAAGCCCTTTTGAGTGATGAGGCACTGCATCGACTCCTCAGGGGCATGGTTCAACGATATTTGCCAGAAATTCATTTAGCAAAAAAATCACAATAGTTTCACCTGACAAAAAATGTTTTCCTATACTTTTGAGATCAAAATTTATTTGTTGATCACGGGTTAACTCTAGAAAGTGGTTGTTCTCCAATTGGCTAATAAATCTGTTGAGGCGGAAAACAAAAGGTCTATCTCCTTTCCATATATAGATTAGCAAATTATATGGAATACAAGAAAAAGCATAGTCAAGAATTCTTACCGATCAAGGCATTAAGTTTTCTTCACTATACTCACTTACAAAACTGACATCTTCACTATTTTCTCGTAGAGTTGCCAAGGTATCTATTCTAGTAGTGAATATAGCATAGATGTGATCTATTTGATCGAAAAATGTTGTGTTCGCCAGTAGATTTGCCAGCTTTGTCTTTGAAGGTTCCATTGTGAATGCAATGATACAATACGAAAGACTAAAGAAACAAGCACAAGTGCTAAGTGTCTAAATGGAACTAAGAAAGCCCGAAGAGCAAGAAAAAACCATGTGCTTCAAATTGAGATAAACTAGTGTTATCTAGTGAAAAGTTTCTAAAAAATTAAATTGCACCAAATAAGTCTATTTACAGTAATTTAGTAAATTATCCCAGCATACTTCGAAAAAATGGAGAGGGTCACCTTGCACGAGATTGTGTCAAAAACAAAGCCTCAACCTCAAGTATCATATATCAAAGTAATGAGATGGATATTTGTTTTCTTAGTGCAATGCTTTAAGGACCCAATGACTTAATTTGCATCAAGGATAACATTGGAGAACATGTTGTTAATGTACTTATTGACACGGGATCCACTCATAATTTTATAAATGCCAATTTGGTGTAGGTGCTTAACCTTTCCGTAAAAAAAACTGAGAAGAAATACTACGTGACAATGGCGTCTAGATGTAGTTCCAAACCCATTGATTATGTGGTTCGTAATGTACCATTGCACATACACGACTATGTTGCAAAACTTAAATTCCATGTTGTTAATTTGGCAAATATGGATGTTCTTCTTGGGCAACAATCGTATTATGATAAGAATAAATCTTTGACAATTGATTTTTTTTTGTTGAAAAATCTTTAACTATTATGCATGATTGTTCTTTTATGAAGATCAACGAGTGCTAGTTTAAGTTTAAGTGTTGATGCTACTGGTATTAAACCTTACTCTAAGCATGAATTAATTCTTTGATAGAGAACATAGAGTATAAATTTTATTTATGTTTTCACAAAAAACTAATTTGTTGCAATGATGAGATTCTTAAACTTAATGCCATGACTATACCTAGTGAGAACACTCATGAATTTGAAGCCTATAGTAAACTTGGTCAAGTTTTAATGATGTTCTTCTAGACCTTCTTGTAGATTTACCACCTGAAAGGAGTTTGTAGATGACAAGACTGTCCTTATACCTCGTTCAATTCCGATTGCACAATACTATTATAGGATGAGTGCATTGGAAGAGGCTACTCGGTACAAAGCTGGGAATTAAGTGAGTATCTAGAGAAAGGGTCAATTGAACCTAGTAAGTCTCCCTAGGCATCCATTAGGGCCCTTTTTGGACTCAAAAAGGGCCTCTTCACTAATTATAATTAGTGTTAATGACGACATGTGTACCAATAAAAGAGTGACAATTGAGACAGAATGGTCCATATGACATGGCACATCCAATGGCCTAAATGAAATCCCAAAATCTAGCTCACCCACTAACCACACTTTAACTATACTCCCCTAGCCCCTTATTGATGACAATGTCACACTCAAAAGCAAGGAACAGATTCAAATTTTGAATTTATGAAGGGCTGAAATTTTTTTTGCACTTCATTGGTATTTTTTTAAGACTTGTTTTGGAGAGAAAAGACGTTGCAAATTTTTTTACACTTCATATTGAGATTTAGATTCAAAAAATGGTACAAGGGGGGTCCCCCCCTTGTACCATTAAAAACAAAATTAAAAATAAAATGTAACGGGGTTACATCCCCCCCTCCTCTCCGTGCTCCCCTGCATGACCGCCGTGTAGAACACCTCCTTGTTCACTCATTCCCCCGGGCCGCTGGCCCAGCTCGCTGCCCATCTCTTTGGTTTGCCCACGCAGCCGCCTCAGCACCTTCCTGCTAGCACACTCCCCCCGGGCCGCTGGCTCGGGTCGCTGCCCATCTCCCTGAAAGGCCCACGCGGTCTCCTGGGCAATAGCACCAGGCGCGCTAGCGCGTGGGCCCTTCAGGGAGATGGGCAGCGATCCGGGCCAGCAACCCGTGGGGATTGTGCGAGCAGGCATGGAAGGGAGTCTACGAGGAGCAGGACGGTGGTGTACAGTTTGGAGCGGGGGGGGGGGGGTTGGCGGGGTTGGTGATATAACCCATACATTTCAAATTTCTTTTTTAATGGTACAAGGGGGGTCCCCCCCTTGTACCACTTTTTTAATATATACTTCAAGATGAAATGCAAAAAAGTTTGCAACCTAGTTTCTCTCCAAAACAAGCCTAAAAAAATTACGAATGAAGTGTTGAAAAAATTTCAACCCTTCACAAATTCAAAAATAAATAAATCTTTTTACAAGCATTAAATTTTAATCTTTCTTTATTTAATATACTAGGTTCAAATGCAACCTATGTGACTAGGTTTTAACTCAAGCTAAACCCAAGGTAAATTGCCACATAGGACTATTAACAAGTTAATTAATCCAGATTAGAAAACTTGTTTATGCAAGGAAGAGGCCCTTTTTGAGTTCAAAAAGGTCCCTAATGACCACTGGTTCTGGTCACCAAGAAGGATCAGACTATAAGGTCTTGCGTGGACTATAAAAAGTTGAAGAGAGTTACAATTAAGAATAAGTATCCACTATTGCAAATAAATGACTTGATAGATTATCTTGGTGGTGCAAGGTACTTTACCAAGATAGATCTAAAATCAAGGTATCATCAAATTCGCATTAAGGTAAAGGGTATATCGAAGACAAGTTGCCCAAAATCAAGAAATCATAAGCAAGAAACATAAGTTATAGAAGGTGTCTTTTGAAATTCCACTAACTTGTGAGGCTCTTGGCCTTTCCTTTGCCTCCCCTCTTCTCATTGGCTTGTGTGAACATTCCATAGTGCTTTGGAGTGAGTCATTGCCATCTATAAATTAAAAGAGAGAGACAGAGAGGGAGATGACGTTGAAAGGGGGGGAGATTTCTTGTGTTGTTGATTGCTTCTATTCCCTAGTGGAAGGCTAGAGTGTAGAGAGCATATATTTGGCTTGCTTGCTCTTGTGAGGACCATCGTCTTTGGTATGGGACTTAGTTGGGGGTAGGATCTTGTGATTGTGATGGTAGTGATTGTGGTTAAGCAAGGGGGTGCTAGATAAGCTTGCTTGTACATAGATCTAGCTATGGTTAGGTGGTGAATTCTTGAGGCCATTTGATTGTCTACTTTTGGAAGGATTTTAGGGGCATTGGAGGAGAGGCACATTGGAGGGCTTTTGAAGGCATTGGTGGACATCAACTCCAAGGCTTGGTTGGTAGCTCTTCCTTGTTGTAAAAGAAACATTATTAGTCGTTACTTTTAGATAAGTCTTAGAAGCGGTAGACCTTAAGTCCCACAAAATGGCATTTATTTAATGTAATTCGCAATTGGCCATATGGAACAAAATTGGTAATGTGAGATTCTTCTTTTAGGGCTATATGACACTAGAGAGAGGAGAGACAGTTATCTTTCATGTCTATACATAGCATAGAAGGAATAGAGAATTAGTTTGGGTAATTGATCATTGTAGAAGAAATATTTTATTGGAATTCTATCTTAATTTTGCTCATTTCTTTAGATTTGTTTTGGAGATTGATCCTTGGAGTAGCTAGTTTTGGATGCTATCGATGAATGCATTAATGAATTTATAGATGATATATGGCTTGTTTATTGGATGAAAATATTCATAACTTTCTATTTTTGTCATTTCAATCATGCACGATGTCTATTTGATTGTGAAGGAATTACATGGTTAATTTGTGGTATTTCCTATTAAACTTTTAAAGTCATTGAGGATTTGATGACTCTACATTTAATAGTCTCATCACATTTGATATCCGATAGACTTGTCAAGTAGACCTCAAAATGTGTCAACAATTTAATCCCCACAATTGTTGAATGAAAAACATTACATATAAACAAAATCTATGAAAATGGTAAAAGGTAAAAACCATGCTAATAGATTGTTTGTCTTCAGCGTGTAGGTTTTGTAATATGCCACGCCAACATAAAAATAGTAAAAAAACTTAGAACTAATTTCATGTTGGGAAAGCTTCCCGTGTGGCCATTTCATCATATGTAGTATATAACAACCACTTGGTTGCTTAATATTAAAAAAGAAATAGCACTATTTTTGTTAGTTTTTTTAAACTTATATAAAAAATACATTGAAATTTTGTATATCATTAGAATCTTTGCCTTGATATGACACTTCATTCATTTTGAAAATTAGAAAAACAAAGAATTGCATGTATCATGGAAGGAGCCGGCGGGCAAAAGCCATTCTGCCCAGTAAGGATTTCCAAAAAAATTTGGGCGAGGCCCGGAGAATGGCCTCTGCCCGACTCCTTCCATTGCGTAATGGATACCTGAAATTTTTTCAGAAGCACATTACGAAGCATAATAGGCAGGTTTGACTTTGACTGACCAACACAAATGTGCCACATGGCAGCTGTACGGAATCCGTACGGATGGGCACAGACAGGCACAAAAAAAAAAAAGCAGAATCTGCCTTTGAAAAAAACGCATGCATTTTTTACTTTTTAATTTATTTGAAAATGGGCATAATATGCAACAGGTATCCATTACTTAACAGGAATCAAAACTTAAAAAGACTCATTCTAATGCTTAAACTCACCTTGTCAATAAAGTGACACCTGAGCTTTTAGCAATTCGTGAAATCATTTTAATCAAAAAAAAAATCTCAAAAAACTGATTTGGATGAGTGTGGTATTTTATTATTTTAACATATTCATAAAACTAAAAATATCAAAAAATTGTGAAATTATTTCCAAAATTCCAAAAAAAAAAAATTTGCACTTTGAATAAACCCTGATGGGATCTGGCATTGCATAACGGATTCCCGAAAAGAACGTGATACTTATTTAATGTTTCAAGAATTGTAGATCATTGGACAAAGGTGGGCTTGGCACTCAGCATAGTCACAATGATCGCTCTGAGGATAGCGATGCTCCTGTACTACGGAATCTTCAATCGCGAGTTGGTGAGTCAGACAGGATATTGGAGCCTTTCGATTTTCAATTAGATTAATTTACAAAGTAGTTGCTTGGGGAGGTGACCGCTTTCAAATCTGATCATCTCCAACTCTTTGTCAAAACCAGTGCTCCTGAAGCTGCGATCGTGCTACCCAACGATGCTCAACTCGGTGGCCCAGTACAACTGATTCCACCTACACTTTGCGCTTACACTTTGACATCTGCATCGCATCATGCAGCTTCCCGTCCTTATTACCTGCAATTATTTCCGCTAGTTATTGCGAGATAGAATGAACACTTACTTCTGTTTTTGTTAGTACTCATCACTTGCTTTCTCACCCCTTTTGTACATTCAAGTTTAACGTATCGATCCTTGCTTTTGATTGTTGGGTAGAAGAATCACTATCACTCAATCATTCCAGTCATAGGTCGTTAAATTCACAAGACAGTGATGGTCTGGTCACTGGTGTATACTGCACCCCATTTGCGAGAAGTCAATGGCTGCAACGTTCTACAATAGATATAGTTGACGCGCAGCAATAGCCTCTTACTTCCACATCAAATGTGTAACTATCAATTTTTTATTCTGATTCGAGCAGCGGAGAGCGCTACTTGCGACAAATTAACAATTACATTTTTGCTGTACATTCAGCACAGCTTCATGTCAGTTCGGACTTAGAAGCAATTTCGAGGTCGCTCTATCTTTTTAAGGAATGGGTTGTTTACCTCCACATGGCCAATCTTTCTCCCTTTCCGACCTTCAACGTGCGAGAAGCAAAATCATTGATTCGTTCTCTGTTTTAGTCGATTAATTTGTAGATACTTGCAGAGGCAGCGCATTAAATTTAAATTTACTTGTTATTTAATTGACTTTGCCTATATTCATTGGCACCTATCAATACCTTAAGCACATGTAGTTCCGTAAACTAAACATGTAATGACTTGTGTATATACTACTATTGTCCTCGTGTCAGAACAAACGTGTGATAGTAACTTGCCTAATCCCTAAACCCTTGCATTTCTTAGAGATTGCAACACAAAAGGCAAGTATGAACATACAAATTACAGCTTGCGATAGCAATCCCCATGCATGTAATGATTTCGACAGTACGAGGTGAATACTGAGAGTGTCAAATTTCATGCATGATAACCACGGGCAGAATTGTTGTGTTGCTTGTGCCATGAATGTTTTACTTGGAAACAGAATGCGGATGTATGTGACTTGCTGAAACAGAATCAAACACTTCCACCATCGATCGTATCCCCCCAAAGCATGCTGTTGAGCGTGTAGAACAAGAAAAACTTGAAAAGGTGCTTCCGATACCAAAATTCAAGCTTTTCGCTTTAGTCTTAAGCAGCCGATCGCAATGCTGTGATTTCTGCCTTTCTGTAACAATTTTGTAGAATTAACAGCTGGTTCCATATCCTGGACCTCTTAATTCATGGCCTAGTCCATGATCACCCAAGTTATGCATCAACTCGAGTCCCGGTTGTTCCTTTGGCATTCTATTTCGCTTTTGTAGACATTGTTAAGATTTTTGAACTAGGATGTACCAGTGGTGTTTGTGCGTGAGGTTCTTGAGAGGATATATTTTGTTCTGATTGATACTAGTATATATGCAGCGGTCTGGCCTTGGAGTCGCTGGCGAAGGTATGAAGCTGGCATTTGAAAATGAATGTCACCAATCATATGGCTGAGTGGGAAGAGTACTTCAAGGTTGCTCTTCTTAGCAGGTGGTCATGTGCGGGACAGCGACGAAGCGGGACAGCGACGAAGTAAGCTTATTGGACAGCTTTGGCCCCGTCCCAATGAGCTACTGACATGTGAAGTCCGGGCTGGGGACAAGAAATCCCGTGCAACAGACTCCAGATCATCGGGAACCCGCCGGTGCGGGACCAGGGGCAGGCCAAGGGGTAATGGGACCAAGGGGGGTGCGCCAGAGACCGGGGGGGGGGGCGGCGTCGGGACCAGGGCGCGATTTCGGGATCAGGAGGCTGAGCGCCTGGACCAGGGTCACCAGCGCCGAAAAACCATGCCGGACCTCGCAAGCCAGGCTCACGCACACATGTGCACATATGGGCATTTCCACTATATATGCAGGTGTATGATACGTGATTATAATATAAACAGAGATATGCCACGTGGCCAGAAATCAGGAGTAGGCAGGTGGAGGGTGGGCAGGCCGGGCAGACTAGGCAGGCAGCAGCAGGGCGACACCTGGGATGCGTGTCGGGAGGCGAACTGAGGCGGGGCGAAACCATTCATGCCAGTAAGATACGAGGGGACAACGACGCTCAGACACTCAGAGAGCTTGCGGCTATAATTGATTATTCTGGTCCATCCGCTCGCCCTCCACCTCGAGGACATTGATTTCAGTGTCTTTGCCAAACGCACTCATGATCAATGTGCCAACTTCCAAGTGTAAAGATTGATTTTGGCTTGATAGGGGTGTATAGCTCAATATAAATGAAAGATATCTGTCAGTTTATCATAATATTGTTACAGCTTCACCTGTGTGAATAGTTCAAGTATTAAACCAGTGCAAGCTAAAATAGAACAAAGAAAGCTTTTTCGAGCCAATAGAACATAGATAACCATAATACCTACCTCAGAATGTCCATACCACTCCTTGGTATTGAGTGCCTCTTGTACATTCTTTGGCTCTTCATGAGAGACATAAAAAACATAATAAGTGGAATCAAGATCCACTTGTTTGCCTTTGTCAACATATGAGAGACTCTTAGGCTCGGATCTATCTCTCATGGATCTTCTTGGTGAGAAAATCCGAGGAGAGTCTTCTTCAAATCTCGACCCCATCACATCATGATTGTCTTCAAAATCAATAATTGATGATGCATCCATAGATTTCTTGATCTCGGCCTCTTCAAAATATGAGTGTTGATCTTCATGAAAGACAATATCTCTACTTTCAATAACTTGAGAAGTAGAGAGTATAAAGACTCTATAGGCCTTCTTGGTGGATGAGTATCCAACCATGATCCCTTTGCATGCACTAGGATCTTCCTTCTTCCTTGTTTCCAAGGGAATATGGACAAAGCATATGCATCCAAAAACTCTAAGGTGATCAACCTTAGGCTTCTTCAAAAATAAGATTTCATATGGTGACTTTCCTCCAAGAGCTATATGTGGGAGCCTATTGCAAAGATAATTTGCACAATTAATGGCTTCTCCCCAAAAATCTTTGGGCAAAGATGCCTCAATTCTCATAGATTTTGCACATTCACATAGAGATCTATTCTTTCTCTCGGCCACTCCATTTTGACATGGAGAGTAGGCACAAGAGAACTCTCTTTTAATGCCTTCAAGCTCACAAAAATCTTGAAATTTATTGGAGATATATTCACCACCTCCATCACTTCTAAGAGCTTTAATCTTGAATGAGAATTGCTTCTCTACATAAGCTTTGAAAATAAGGAAATGGTCAAACACCATAGATTTAGAAGCAAGAAGATATATCCAAGTGAATCTTGTGTAATCATCAATGAAAGTAACATAACAAGTGGCTCCTCCCTTGCTTGTAGTTGATGAGAAATGCACATCAGAGTGGATTAACTCCAAAGGATGCCTGCTTTTGATAGAAGACCTTGTAAATGGTTTTTTGTGAGATTTAGCAATAGCACAAGCCTCACAAAGCTTGATCTTCTTGGAGAATGGCTTTGGCAAGCCAATAGCTTTGGCTTCTTTGATCATAGAGAGCATGGATTTGTAGTTGGGATGTCCCAACCTCCTATGCCATAATTCCTCCATAGAGAGCTTGTTCACAAGAGCAACATTACAAGCATTCACATACTCATTTGGATCTAGTTTATAGATGCCTCCAAATATAGATCCTAATGCAAGTATCTCATCATTCTTCTTGATAGTGCAAGTATCGACATTGAATTTTACATCAAGGCCATTATCAAGCAATTGGCCAACACTAATAAGATTCTTAGTAAGCTTAGGTACATAAAGAACTTTAGAGAGAGAAAGCACTTTAGAGGATGCAAGCTTCAAGGGAATGTTCCCTATGCATTCAATAGGACATTCAAAATCATTTGCAGTGTATATTGATTTCTTGACTCCATCATAAGGTGCAATAGAAGAGAAAGAATCCTTGGAGCTACACATATGTGAAGAGGCTCCACTATTAATATACCATAGGCCGTCCTTCTTGAAAGGAGTAGATGAGAAACTAGAGACCATAAGAGATCCCTCTCCATCACTTGCAATAGTGTCTTCTTTCTCATTGGTAATGTCGGCTTGCTTGAGTTGATTCTTCTTCTTGAAGCAATTGGTGGCATAATGGCCTTTCTTGCCACAATAAAAGCACTTGATCTTCTTCTTCTTGAGCTTGGATGATGAAGCATTAGAGAAATCATCTTCCTCTTCATCTTTGTCTTTGGATTGACTTTGTCCTTGCTTGAGGATTGTTGATGTCTCAATAGGATCCAATAATAGAGTACTATCTCCTCCTATAAAAGATCTTGCAACTATTTGTGAATTGATTCTCACTAGCTACACAAATCTCTCTAAAACAAGATCTATTTCACATCAAATGATGGAGTATAGGCAAAGTTAGGATCAAACACTCTTAGCACGTGTGAAGTACTCTAAGAAACCAAATTTGACTCAAATACAATGATATTGCATGAAACAAAATGGGTAAGATGTCAAAACAGTGCCTAGATCACATATAGATGAGATTGGCAAGCATACAACTGTGATTTTGGATCAACCAAGCAATCTCTTGACCAAACCCAATGTGTCCACCCAGGTCTAGGTGCCCTACCTAACCCTCTTCAAAATCTTATAACTACTGATTGGCTCAACCAAATGGAATGAAACTGATTGCATCAGAAACTAGACAAAAATAGCTTTAAAACAAGCTATCAAGCAAGATAAATGGATCAAGCATGAAAGAGAACTTCCAAACTGAATTTGGATGTTCCTCACACGTGTCTGAGCACCTGATTCCATACAGTACCAGGTCAGACCCAATCAATGTCCTTTTGATTTCTTTTGATCCAAAATTGAACAAGATAGCTAGGAAAATGGGCCTTGACAATTTCTAGCTCAAGATTGATGAAAAGTTTTCACTTAGATGGATCAAAATGCATGGTAACCTTAGGTAGGCTCTGATACCATGTTGAATTTCACACGTGTGGATTGTCCACAACATGTACTTGTGATCTCCTAAGGTGTGTAGATGCACCAAGATTAAGATTAGATTGAGATTCAAGATCAATCTTAGATCCTATGGCAAAAACACACTACTACATGCATTCAAACACTTCCAACTCTCACTCACACGTGTGGAAAGTATTCAAAAAATAATCTAAGTAGAAGCAAGCTGCTCTCCTCGGGTAGAGAGAGAAAATGCATCATGAGCTCTCGGACAGAGAGAGAGAAAGCTAGAAATCCAATAACTCACAAAATCCATATAATCACTAGATCAATTAGCTTCAAAATGAGGAGTACAATGATAATAGTAGATCCACGAGCTACCACTATGCTTAACTATGATTGGACCATACTTTGTCACCTCTTGATCCTATTGGACCATTGATCCATGCACCTCTTAATTCTATGGGACTATATTCAAACACACCTCAATTTCTTATTGGACCTCACAAGGTTCCACCTCTAAATCCTATTGGACCTCTTGGAATTCATCAAACAAAAGCATTACACTTGTCTACACTCTAATTGGCATGTGTTTAGCCTCTTGCTCTATTTTGTCTCAATAGTGGCATTACAAGTGGAAATGCATAATTTGCCATCTATGCCAAATTTATTCCTATCAACATCCTACACCTAGATGCTTGATGTAAAAAACATAAGACCCTTATATCTAACATAGATAATCTTTTTCAATTATTCACAAGCATGACATCATCGGTGTCACTGCCACAATAGGAGCCGTCGTTGAGGTGCCGCCGCTGAGGCGACTCCTCCTACGATCGCTCTTTTCCCGACCGGAATGTCGAGAAGAGGCACTGGCACTAGAGTGAGCAAAATGTAAACCCTACTATTTTTAGATCTAGATTCAATGTACCCAACATTTAAATTTGAATCTACTCAAAATCAACTTCTAAATTTCCCACACTTTTAGAAAGTGTTTATTCAAATGCAATTTAGACTAATAGAACTTTGAAAGTCAAACTCTAAGTCTAATATGAAATTGGCCTCAATTTGCCTAATATAGAAATGATGTTTGAAAGATAACTACAAGTTACTATGTACTGTTGATGTTTCAAAAGAATTCTAGGTCCCCTGACCTTCCTCTTCCACCTAGCTTTAAACTATTAGTGAAAAGTTTCATGAGAAGTAGATATTCATGTTGGCCACTCGAATCACCGTTACCATTAAATGGAACACCATTTACATATGGGGGTCGAATGTATATGATTGTGCCTAGTGAACACTTTCTTGAAGCTAGTTTGGAACTTTTTGCTTTGAATAATATTGAGGTCCCTCTAAATAGTGTTGTGACATTGATGCCATATGCAAAACCTCAATACAATTGAGGTGATTGGCAGGCTTTGTGTCGTCAGCAATCGAGGATGCAAGTGTATGGTTTGAATTCAAATGCTTGTTCTTTAGAGGAGCAATGTATGCAAGGGTGCAAGATCTCAAGGGCAAATCGTACATACATTGATGGATGTCCAGATGTGCATGGAAACATTGCTCCATACATAAATAGTTCCATTGGCCACCTTTAATTGACAAATTGTGATTTTGAGGAACGCACCAATGGAAAAGAAGAATATTTTACTAAGAATGTAAAGGGCACATATGTAATGGTTTATGCCACCAAATCTATAAAGGTTGGGGAGGAATTGTTCATCAAGTATAGTTTCAACCATCTTTTTCTCAACTGTTTGCAAAAGACAATAAGTCAAATGTGAATATTTAAATTTTTTTGTTATGCAACAAATATGTATAATGCATTCGTGATTGTCTTTGATTTCTGTCATTAGATTTGTCAAATTTTAGGAGAACTATTTGACAACTATGTGGCTAATGTATTTGAAAGTTTTAAATATGTATGTTGGTATATTGTTGATATATTTGTAGTTTTATTGTTGCTATGATGATTTTCATTCCAGCATCATGTTTATTATTGTGATTTTAATTATAATCCATATGTGAAAAAGTAGAATACCTTAAGAGAATTACAAATGGCACTCAAGGAATGGTGTGTACCATTACATCTACGATCAAGGTTGGGGAGGTATTGTTCATCGAGTGTAGTTGGGAAAGATTTGTCGAATGTTAGGAGAACTATTTGTAAGGTTAATTCCAATTGTCATTTGCCTAGATGTTTACAAAATAAAATAAGTAAAAGCTAATGTATGTGAAATTTATAAATATGTAAATACATAAAAGCATGCAATTCTTTGAGTTTATTGAATGTTAACAAGTTGGAATGAAAAATGTTCTAAAAAATACGTTGGTATGTTGATATATTGGTAGTTCTATTGTTGCTATGACGATTTGAGCTCATTGAATGTTAACAAGTTGGAAAGAATAATGGTCTAATAGATACATTGTTATGTGCATACTCTTTTTAACAAAACTGAAATTTATATTCATGCAACATTGGGGAGGAAATGTCTATCAAGCATAGTTTCAACTTTTTGTTGTTTTGGTAGATAGGATTCTTCATCCTCATTTAGCGTTGGAGACAATAGTAGTGAGTGCAAGATATAGTCAGATTAAACCAACATCTGCCTGCTGTATGCCCCGACTGATGTAGTGATCACAACTAGAAGTATCTTTGTTATTATCAACCTTTGTTGAAGACTTCATTCGAATCTTCTCGATCTTGTTTTTGTTCTTCTTCTTTCCCCTTGCAAAGAGGGCCTTCTCCTAGTCGCCATTTGATTCTCCTTCATCTCACATCAATCTTTCGAATGCTATGAGATTGACTACTCTTTCGAATGTCATCTCAAGTAAACTTAAGATAAGCATTCTTAGCGGCTGATAAGATGAGGGTAGTGATTTCATAAAGTACATCAGCTGCTGGGGTGCTGGAACTTGGTGCTCTTGTCCAGATGCAGAGAGCTTAGCGAAGATCAATTTGATCTTCTCTACATACTAATCTAACTCATTTCCATCCCATGGCAAGCTCTATAGCTAACTATGGAGGTGCATAACCGATGCGGCTCTTGCTTCTTACTTTTGCTTTAGTTTTTCCCACACTTCATGCCTGCTTTGCCAATCTTCAATCTGTATGAGGATTTCTAGAGGATCTGATCGCGCGTTCATCCTTCCTTATCCATTCTGCCTTCCCTAAATATCCTTCTGGAAGAATTTGGCTCTGTGGGATCAATCACTGACCATATCCCTTCATCATTTAGATGTGTCTTTATCTTGAACTTCTAGATGCAATAGCGTGTGCCATCCAGATTTATCGAGATCCTTGCCTGACATTCCATTTGCTTTCGAGATTGTAATGCAAGCCTAATGGATGTGATTGGCTATGTCTCATGTGCCCTATCACATGGTCCATTGTTATTCTTATTTTTTCATGTGAATTTGTGACTAAATGTAGTGGTAAATGGCACATCTACTGTTGTTGTTGTTGTTGTGTTTCATCAACATACTTGTTACATTCTGGTGATTTAAGTTAAGTATTAATAGCTAGTATTTGAACACAGACTGACAAGTTACAAAACATCATACGTTTACAATTTGTAGAATTCACATATTATCTTTTCTTTTCTGAGTCTCTTTTTTTTCTCTTTATTTACATAGTTTTTATTATCTCACACAACCTTGAGTTATAAACTTTAACTATAGTGAAGTATTTTATGGTATTAACATTCATCACCAAATCAAAATAGATAAGTCATTCATTTAAGCCATGCTTTTTTCTATTTAAGGACATCACAATATTTTGCATGATTTTTCAACTCAACAATTTGCTATGGCTCCTGGATATGTAGGGGACCATAATATATTATGCTTGGGGGGAAAGACACTATTATCCTTCAGAAAAAGGAGATCTACATGTGCTCAATTGAGAATTCGACCTAGTTCATTAACTAAAACAAATATAATTCATGAATGTTGTGCGCGCACAAGAATTAGCACAACCATGCAAGAAAATAAATCTCATGCCTACATTATACAACACTTGTTGGAATCATAAGCCTACAATAGTGTTTTTGTTTAGGGGAGCTTACATTCTCCAAATCAAGAGCACATAATGTATGCATCAAATATTCATAGTGGGCAATGTCACTACCCCTAGAGAGAGACACTAATATATGAAATTTTTATTAAGTGACCACATAACATTTCATATGTGCAAATATGTTTTTTCTTACCTCATAGTTTCATTTCTAAGATATGGAATTTTTCTAGTCTAAAGACAACCTACATTTATCGCATTGATTTCATATTGAGGTATTTATTGTTTTCAAGACCTGTCCCTTATTTGGGATTTCTAACACCCATAAAGTTCTATCTCATATATTTTTCGTACAATTAAGGCATTCAAGATGATCTTCCTACACAAGAAACTCTTTTTTTTAGCAGATCCTTACACACATAGCTTGTTATTTCTTTATTATAGTGAAATATAGTTTCTTCTCATGTTGTAAATTTTTTTGAATTTTACGATCAAAAAATATGTTTTGTCTTCAAAGGAAACAAGATATCAAGAAAAGCTCAAAGTGACACTTTATTTATGAAGAATATGAAGGGGACAAGACCATCCTCATTGCTTAGATGAGGTGACGTGAAGTTCTCACATCATGCAATAATACAATATTGTACACAAAACAAACTGTTTAATTTCTTTTTAATTGAGGAGTTCATGTGAAATAGTGAACTAATACGAGTGTTTGTTCCTGTCCCAAAACCATTTCAAATAGCATGGCTATATAACCCAGGATTATATTACCCTTGCTTGACGGCAAAACATTGAATTCAATTTTCTATAGGTGGAGGGTGAGTTGATGGACGGCCAATGTAATCGATTTCAACAACCTGAAGCCCTTTAACGGTCTGTTCCACATCTCTCTCCTCCACATCGCTCTCCTCCACATGATCGAGCGTTGATGGTAATTTTGCCAATGAAGACAACAACCTTGAATTACTTGACATCTCCTTCCCATTTAACGTTGATTGCTCATGTTCATTCTCATATGCCAACTCTATATAACCTGCACCATCAATTGATCCATTGGTAGCTCCCTACATGCACATGTATGTATCAAAATGTGCTCTCTCATGAATAAGTACTACCATTTCATCCTATTAATCTTATAGATCCTTGCACACAAGTCATAAGTAATTTATTCATGATATGAATATAGATTGAATTTTTTCGTGATTGACAATTTAAAGCTCATGTGCAAGCCTCCCCCCCCCTCTCCCTCCCTCCCTTAAAACGTGCATTTTATCATTTCCTTTAAATTTGGAAAGGTGCCAACCTTACTCCACACTTTTGAATTGAATTAATTCTGATACTGTTTCAACTGATTGATGGAACCCTTCATTTAAATGGCAACTATACATGTGCGGCTTAGTCTCTCTCTAAAAACAAGATAATAGAATCCCTTTCTTTCATTGCACAAGTAGTAGGTGTAAAGCGTAAACCATGCTCGCATGCATGATGTCACACCTAAATACCATCACATAACATGGTACTTACCTAGAATTTGGAACCATGAGTAGTAGCTTGAAATCTCGATTGTTACTCTTTATAGTTATGATTCCTTAACTTATGAATCGAAATGTTATCTCCCCGAGGATTTTATCCAAGATTCCTAACATTACCTTCAAGAGAAGAAAAATAGAGTAGAACATGAAAATCATCAAACGTCACCATTCCTCCCGGACGTGATCACACAGATGTAGAAACAACATACTCGGATTGCTTGTCTGATACATGTGTATTACGATCAAGTAATAAGAAATTCATACGCGTAGTATTAGTTTACTAGTGAAATGTTTAGCAAAGAGTTTGATATGGGAAGCACCTTTGAAACTTGTTGTTTTGATTCTATACCCTCCACAGCATGCTTCTTGTACATATGATCCATGATAGAGGTGCTTGATCCTGTTTCACCAGTCACATACAAGGCCTCACATATGAGCGGCCTTGCCCAATAAAGATTCACATATCAAGAATACTAATCTCTCTCTCTCTCTCTCTCTCTCTCTCTCTTTCTCTCTCTCTCTCTCACACATACACACACACACACACACCCCACAAAATGGTAATGATAAACAGTTCGAGATCAGATGCCAACCTAGTTTGGGAAATGCACCAACCATTCGAAAAGCACTGACACTTTCCTCATGAACCACTGTTTGTGCGAGAAACCAGAAAACAATCAGACGCAGTCTTGCGTTCATCTTCTTATAGGAGCACATATCAACTGTACGGCCAAATTTAGAGATTCCCTTCCAAATGTGTATGAAGGCGACGGGAAAATCCAAACTCAGGAACGTAAAGGAGATAATAAGCTTTTAAAAGAAATGATTATTGTGAATCAAAATATAGCTAATAGCAGCCTAAACTGGCAGCTTTGCCTTTGCGCAGCTGCTTTCCTTTTGGCACATCGGACGCAGTGAGGCAGTGTCGTTGAATACACCTAGATTTTGCTTCAAGCCGCCTGGTTTGAGTGGAATGTAAGGTGTCTTCAGTTCCGTTGCAATTTATAGCGCCCTTGGTTCTTCATACGAGGTCGAATTCCTGAAGCCTTGCAGAGTCCTTTCAAATCCTATCAATCATTTCGAGTTAAGAAAATTAATTTGGAAAGCTAACAACTTTTAAAAAAAGGGTTATTGCTGTGCATTCTTTTAATTTCTCTGACTACAGAAGTTTGACATTTTATGCATATTAAAAATAGCGAACATCTCAAGTTAAACGCTTATGGCGCTTGCAAAATAAAAGTTCAGTCTGTGGTCAACATGCATGTATTTGTCTTTTTCTATATTTAAGCTGCTCATAAATCTTGGATGATGATATGCATGGCAAGTTGCAATATGTATGAACCCTGTTTTTATCTTGATATGTATTAGCTGTTTTCTTTCCTACTGTTTTTCTTTCTTTTTTATTGTCTGCATGCCATTTCGACCACATTTTTGCTGTACTTTCTTGTTCCAACCATCAAGATACTATCAGATCAGGTATACCAACAGTCTTCTCTGAGAAAACCACAAAAGTCATTAGTTTCAGAAGAAATTCTTTTCACAACATCTCAGATAGAATTCGCACCCCTTTTTCATAGAGCACGATTCATTTTTGGCCTCCGCGAATTCTGTCTCAGATAAAAAAATGTCTAAAAAAAAAAAAATGTAGTTTTATTCATCAGATATCCATCATCAAAATTCGCAGACAATTCGCTGGAGCTCAAATTGATCCTGATGATTTCTCTGCTATCTCTGCGAATTCTGATCAGACACATTTTTGCACTGTCAGAAAAATCACTTACAAGAATTTGCAGGCCCTCAGAACGTTGCCTCGAAATTTGCAACCATCATTACCAAATCGTGGACACTGAGAACGATTTTTGGGTGAAGTTGCGAATTCCTGCAAAAAAAGTTCTATATATAGTCCTCCACCTTCTCTCCACGAGTTCATTTTAGATTGATGCTCTTGAGTTCATGCCAAATTTTTTTCAAAATTTTCAAAATTCTCAGAGCAATCTAAAATCAATGCTATCATGGCTTTTCGCTATTCCTCGCTTAACTTACATCGACGTAAACCCCCTCGTCCTTATTCAGGGGATATCGTCATGATCTATCTTAAGAATTACGCCGAGCAGCTCACCTTGGCCAAGGATATCCTCACCAACCTTGGCTTTGATCTGACACTTTTCCGGGGCCAGCAGAGCGAGTTTCTTCTCCCTAGTGCTAAAAACTGTCACTACTTACTTTATTACTTCTTTTCTAGGCTCATGTTTAAAGATGGAGAGCTGACCCCTATCTATCACTCAATCATTCTAGTCATATGCTGTTGCATTCACAAGACGGTGATGGCCTCAGGCCTGGTATGTACTGCAGTCTGAAACGAGCTCGAAAGAAGACAGCCCGGGAACGTTCGGCCAAAGATATATTTCATGCACATCAAACAAGTAACACCCCAGCTCATGTCTAACAGTTGATCATTCTTTATTCCGAATGTAACATTTGATACAAACTATGAATCACGTTTTCTGCCGTAGATCCATAACTCGAAAGCGATTCCTAGCCTCTTAAACTGTTGCACATGTACTTCCTTCGAATAAAAACCTTTTCATATATTTTCTGTATGCGCACATGGCCCAGGCCGCAGGCTGTTGGCATGATATGTGACAATTATAATAGCTTTGCTCAAGGCAGTTTCGACTTTTTCATTATCCAGAGTCGAGGCCAATGTGCTGTCACATACATGATAGTTGTATAGCGTATGTCTTTTTCCTTTTCCATCCGATAGTGCACAACAATAATGCCAGAACCATGGTTCCATAGTAACGTCGAATAAACGAATAAACCTTCTAATTCCTTGTATTTTTTTCAAAAAGGAGAAGTTGTCACAGTTTAAGAGCGGAGTGTAAGAAGAATCGTTGATTGGCAACCGAGCTGAGCGTGTTGTTTTAGTTATGTTGTTGCAAAGAGTTAAGTAAACGTGAGGAGGGATGTTGCCAGCTACCTCTCGAAGCAACTAGCTCTAAAAGTAAACTAAATCACCGACTTCCCAGTATGACCCATCTCATCAAGGTCTTGGCAACCTCCGTACCAATGTTCTCTCTCGTGACGAGCCTCCAGGAAGGCGTAAAGTAGGACGTTCTTTCATATAAGATCCTTGACAGGAATGCAACACTTCCCTGCTTCCTTAAGTTTCCCTTTAATATCCTACATCTTTCAATGCATGTTGTTTTCCAATATAATGCTTCCTAAAACTTTCAAAAAGATTGTAGTTTATTATAGTAGTTAGCTTTGTTAAAAATAGTGCATCAATTGAAATATTTATCATAATAATTTTTTTTATGAATTTAAAAATTCTTTGGCATTCAACTATTTTTCTTGGGCATAACTTAGCTTGATCAAACAATTATTTTTATGGGAGGGGTGAAGGTGCTGCTCTTTTTTTTTTTGGACGTAATTTTTTTTTTACACGCACCTTCCACCCACACACCTTCCGGGCGAAAGGTGCATGTAAAAAAAAGCAAAAATTTTTACGTAAAAATTTGCCTTAAAAAAAATTTGTCCCACAGATTACGTTTTGTGAGGCACCACCATTTCCTTTGTAAAAATTTAAAAACTGATATAAGAAATTGTGCAAAAAATCGAGAAGACTATGGACACAAGCTGATTGTAAGAATCTATTGTGATATCAATAAAAAAAACCCATAAACGGGTTGTTTACAAGTAAAATGATTGTATCTTTTTTTTGTCTCTCTATTTACAAATAGATCTCTATTCAATCAATTTTTCTATATTTTCTATATCAGTATTAGGAACTGATAAAGCAACAGCTCCTTCTATAATCTCGCCCTCTTCTATTTCGGGAAGGGCCTCAATGCCTTTTAAGGCAAGAGGAATATCTGCTACAAAATTGTCTTTCTCAATATTAGGAAGGACTTTTATTCCTTTTTTATCATATAAAATAAGATCTGCATCCTGAACAACCTGAAAGGCTGTTAAGGCAGGAGCAGCTTTCTTTTGAGGGCCCTCGATTGCAGGTGCAATGCTCACACCGTACTGGGCAAAGGTTCTGACCAACTCTTGCCGAAATCTATATACATCATCAGGGATATATAGCTCAAGAGTGAACTGTCATCACAAAACACGAGAATCACCAAATTACAAACAATGATAGTGATAAAATATGAATCAGAGTGAAATGAACTACACATGAATAGAATATTACCTTTTCAATATCTTCATCCGTTTGTAAATTATACCACTCAAAAAATAGCTTCGTATTGTACAGGACGAACCATTCACAACTAAAAGCGTCATTTTGTTGTACACACTGCATATATAGAACAAAAATTATTAATTTTATGATAGAAATTTTATTTATGCTATGACGATACATTTGAATTAAAAAAGGAATACATGCATATCAGAGATAAATTGAATATACCTTGAGAGATTTAATGGTTATATCTCCAATTCAAGTTGCCATTGTCGGTATTTCCCGAACGACATCATGAAGTAGAGAATCAAATTCTCTATGTGTATTTATAGCTGAGTTTAATTTTACACATAGAAAATTTGATACTCCCTCCTTATTTATCTTTACAAAAAGAATGTTTAGGCTCCAATGCCGACTGCAACACCCAAGATACAAATATCGTTAAATTCATATTTATGAAAAAATTCCGTTCTTATTAAAGCAATGAGGCATGCAACAATCCAGATTAAAGCAACAAAAGAAAAGAGCAATCCTTATTTATTTTCATATGGACTCAAATAAAATTTCGCCATAGGACTACACTCGATAAAATAGACAGCCTTCTCAAAATTGGCTTCTTTTGCCTTTACCGCTCCCATGAAAAATGGACTAACTACAAAAACTGTACCATGGGAATCGAAACTAATACTATTTTGCAAAAAAAAAACTCCAGCCTCCACTATTGCATCTGAAATTTCTGAGGTCTTATCTTTTAGCTCGGCATAAAATTTGGGACCTAATCTAAAGCTTCTACGTGTATCTGGAAGAAAAAAATCAAAAAAGGTGCCGAGAAGATCAATTTTGTTAGCTAGGTAGGCCTTGTATTGATTATAATGGTCAGAATAAGGAAAAACTTGGGCTAGATCGTATGGAATTCTCACAAAAATATAATGTACAGGAGCAGAAACAGAAGTGGAAAGAATATTTACAGATTTCTCTATTATTCTGTCTAGCTCATCTTGGGTAATCAACACTTTTGGTCATGCTTACCATGCACTGCCAAAAGACAAGTATCCTCAAAAAACTGGGACAAAAAATCTTCTGCAGCACCCTACAAGGCCTGCATGGCTGTCACGACAAAATGAACATCCAGCCCAAGTGACAGAGTGACATTCCGTATAGATCGATCGAAAGGAGCTCTAGGGATCAACAATTCAATTGATCTTTGGAGTTTTTTGATCTCCCTTATCCAGACCTGCTTCCTGCCACGCCTATGGCCAGTACCAAGGGGAACACGAGAATGGGACGGCTGTACAATGGTGATGGCACGGGTGGTGGATTTGGTCCTGGCCATCATTCTCGGAAGAAGAAAATTAACAAAAAGAAGTTTGAACAAAACAAAAGTGGATCGAAACAAAAAAATTTGCGATGAAAGAGCGCTTGAGATCGATACCCGCACTGAATATCGGTTTCGAGTGCAAGACCTACAAAGATTATATGCAGAAAAGAGATGCGCGCTCAAAAGCCATATTGCACAACAGGCGTTATCGGACTCAAGCGCATTGTGAGAGGACGGAAGCTTGAAAGATGAAAGAGCTTGCTTGAGATTGATATCGGGAGCTAAAAGCGAAAATTTTGCAAAAAGAAATGAGAATTCCGAGGACTTATATATACAAAATTTTTGCACATGTGAAAAGACGGATGAGACACATGTCGTCAGATGATTAGACCACATGGAATGTTCGTACTGACAATGATGAGGCTATTCTGAGGCCACGTGAGCTGAGACACGTGTGCGAATCACTAATCAACGCGTCTCATTCTCGCACGTGACAAATGTCAGATCAATCATACTAGGTATGGCGCATTTAATTTGGCTAATCACAAGTTGACACATGTTCATTTGCCAGTCCTCCACACATGCGGATTGTTTTTTATAAATATGTCTTTTTGGGCTCGGATTTTCACGCAAATTCACGATTGCTTTGCCGGATATCGATTTCAAGTGCGCCGCTTGCTCTCTTTACATCTCGTTGGCTAATATGCACCTGGATCCGATATTGCATTATTCGATATTGCATTCGAGCGCGTCTCGCAACCCTTTTCTTTTCTGCTCGTTTTTCTTACGCTCGGATCCGATACTCCCACTTCAAATATCTCTCTTGAGCGCATGTTGATTTGACATGCTTGTCGGACCTAGGGTTTGCGCCTGAGAGCATTATTTGGAACTTCAGTTCTCTTATTTCTATTTAAAATGTCTAATTTTGAATCCACTTTGCTTTCTTTTTTTAATGAATTTTCGCAAATTTTTGCACGTGTGAAAAGATGGCTTAGACACATGTCATCAAATGACTAGACCACTTGGAAATTCCGTATTGATAATGATGACCCAATTATGGGGACATGTGGGCTGAGACATGTGCGTGAATCCCTTATCGACGCGTGTCATTCTCGTAGATGACAGATGTCAGATCAATCATTCAAGGTACGGCGCATTTATTTTGGCCAATCACATGTCGACACGTGTTCCTTCGCCACTCCTCCACACGTGCAAATTTTTTTATATAAATAGGTCTTTTCCGGTTCGGATTTTCATGCAAATTTACGATTGCTTTGCCGAATATCGATTTCAAGCGCGCTGCTTGCTCTCATTATGTCTCGTTGACCATTATGCGCCTGGGTCCGATACTGCATCCTCCGATATCGCATTCAAGCGCGTTCCGTATCCCGTTTTTTTCCTGCTCGTTGTTCTTGCACTCGAATCCGATACTCCAGCTTCCAATACCTCTCTCAAGCGCACATTGCCTTGACGTTCTTGTCTGACCTGGGGTTTGCACCTAAGAGCGATATTTGGAACTTCAGTTCTATTATTTTTGTTTAAAATGTCTAATTTTGAATCCAGTTTGCTTTCTTTTTTTAATGAATTTGGTATTACTGATAGGTTGGACTATTTCAAATCCCTTTTTTCTCCTTTTCTTTTTATTCTACCTTTTATAACTGAGGGCCCTGGTGTGGAGGCATTTTATGGGATATATCCCTCCGTTATTTAGGTCTCAGAATAAAAACATGATTCATTATCAGGACCTGGTGGCACTCGACAAGCATATCTACAAAGCTAAGCTTGACAGAATGTTTACCAAGCTACATAATGATTCCAAGTATGTAGATGAGTGCCCAACTCACAATAAAAAATCTAGATTTGTTGATTTTCAGTCTGCTTTTGTTTTTTTTTCTTTTATTAAATATTTACGATGATTCGGACTCTGTGCCCTCCACTTTTGAAGCGGTTTCTTCTAGTGGTACAAAGTCTGAAAAATCAAAGATTGTAGATATAGATACCTTTTTTATTGACACGAGTGTTCATTTAGATGATTGTTCTGATTTTGATCCTGTTCGAAATAGGGCTACTTTTATAGGCCCTAGAACACCCACTACCCTTTCTCCTTCTGATAAATCTTTGATCACTTTGCCTACTTATATTATAGATAATAATTCCTTTTTGACAATATCGGATATATCGGATCTTTTTTACTTCACTGAAGCTGAAACTCTTTGCATTTTGAGCAAAGAGCTTGATGAATTTTCAGATATAATTGATTTTGATGCTGATGATCTTCTCCCTGGTGTTGACGATGTACATAATGATAAGTTTTATTCAGAGAAATATTGCTTGAAAATGGCTGTGGAGGAAATGCTCAACAAAGAGGATGATCTGCCTTCTGAGGAGGAGTTTCTTAGAATCCAAAGTCAACTTGGTTTTCCACAGCCAATTATCTATTCACCAACAATATTGACATTGAAAGGTGGACATAATATTGATGGAGAGACAGTGATCAGAGAAGACAAAGCCGAACGCGTAAGTTTTTGTCTCTTATCAAGTACCAGTAGATTTGTTAGGTCAGAGTATATACTGGAGCTTACTTTGTTCTTTATCATTTCAGGAAACAATTTTCCTTGATGATTTTTCTAATTCGTCGAGGAGGGCAAAGATCTTCTGCGGGAGAATTTTCAAGAGATCATGCACTCGGGCACTATCTAAAGTCCTTCAAGAATAATGAGATGAGTGTTGCCCATTCAAAGTTTCATCAACATGGTGAAACTATGATTATGGCAAACAAGGCACTGTCTCATTTTCTTGGAGGACATAATTTTAATAAGGTGCATAAAATAATTTTTGTCTATTGCGGTTAAAATTTTAGGATATGGACCAGTGAATGCTCAGATCATCTCATTTTGTAGTGTATGCTGCTTACATTGATCTGAGTAAGCATGAAAACTATGAGCTATTGGATCCATACGAAAGAAGAAAATTGTTGCATGATCATAAGTTGCAACTTTCATTGGAAAAAATATCGGAAGTAGATTAGATACTGTTGAATTGTACTTTGTGAATATTTTTATATAATATAGAAAATTTTATTGTGTGTCTATAACCTACTGGCTTGTATAAATTTGCATGCTTTTTGAATTTTTTTATAATTCGTCGATTTTGTATTATGACGAATTTGGATTCTTCTGTAAAACCATTGGATCCAATGCTCGGCTTGCATGGAATATTCTTGTTTTACCTGATAACTTGTCATCTTTTTTTATTTTAACGTGGCCTTTATGTAAGCTTGCTTTGGACAACACATCCTCTAATCTGGAAATAACTTCCTTTGCAGAGGCCACTGGCTCGTCCTTGTATCGGACCATATCAGAAGTTGACAATTTGGGTTGCTTTAAATTTCTTGTTTTGAGCGGAGCACATTCTGGCGACAGATCCATATGAAGATGATAAAGCTTTGTCATCAGTACAGTAGTATAGTAACAAACAACACAATGACAATAACAAAGCTGGAGATGGCGCTAACGACTCTGTTGGAGATAGAGATGGCGTAGGCTTTTTTCAGAAATGTCACTCCTAATTCAAATTTTTGAGTGTTCCCAACTATTGGGAGGGAATATTTCAGCATTTTGAAAAATTATATTTTAATTGTGGTTAAACACTAGTGAAGTTTGATGTGACTAAACTAAGGTGCATTCATTTACATGGAAAGTAGTGCAGGCAGATGCGTAAAGAATTTAGAAAATGATACTATAATTACTTTATAGTTATTTTTTTCTCTCCTACATGGCATTTCTTATAGGGCCCTCTTTGGGCCCATATTTTCTCTAATGCTTTTCATGAAAAATTTCTTGAAAACCACAAATTTTTTTTTGCAAACAATATGCTCTTTGACAAAAAAAACCTTGTAAAATATTTAAAAAAATAGAATTTTTGATAAAATCTTAAAAATTAAAAATAAGCAAAATATACAAACATTTGTGGTGTTTTGATAATCTAAATCAACTTTTTTTTTAGCTGAAGAAGCTGACGATCCATTTTTCTCATTAGAATCTACGGCAAATTCTCATCTGAATCAGCCTCCAATGTTGAGAGAAAATTTTGTAATGTGGCTTTGCTACGTTGAAGCAGAGTCGGAGATGATGGTTGTGCACTTAATTCAAGATGTTCTTGCAAAATAGATATTGTTGACTTTTGTAAATGATTCGACATTGTCAACTCGAAATTAAATGCAAGTTCATCTACATCTTGGAGATTTACATTATCGACTCTTGGCTGATTTTTTGTTGAACACTTACACTTTCCTTTTGGATCTTATTACAACATTTATAGTTCATACCTTCCCAAAAAAACGTTTGTTGAAATGGTACGTAGCCAATGCACACATATAGTTTTCGCTAGCGTGTTGTTATTCGGAATGAAGTCAATTACTTTAGCAATCCAAAATGGATGATTTTTGCTATTTTCCGAAGCTAGAAGTGCAATGACACTACCAACCTTTATTTCGTCAAGTTTAACAGACCATTTAGCCTTTCCAACATTTACACTTTGTCGCCTTTTTCTAGGACTAAAAAAAATCTCACGTTCTTCGTTTTGCACAAGGGTCAAATACTCATTCTGTTAGGCAACAACAGAGGAATCAACTATCGTTGCTGAAGTTGAAAATCTAAACGGCCAATGAAACTCCTTAGACGAGTTTGCATCTCCCAAGTTAAGCCAACTTAACTTTTGCTCTTCAAAGAAATCCACCCACCAATGTTCATCAAACTCATCAAAAGATTGATATACTACTTGTATGGTCATTTCCAAAAAGATTGAAGTCGCAAATGGATCAACTGGACGACGTTCTCTTTTAGCCCTTTGCTCTTCCATGGTAGAAGTTAGATGACACAAAGGTGCAAGCTTAACTTGAGAAGAGAGCACGCTTTGTAAGAAACAAGTTCCTTCAGATGGCAACCATGCCATAGAGTTTGAAAATTGCTTTCCCCACAACAATGTGAGCCACCAATATCATTTTCAATTTTAAATTGATGTTGAAAATTGAACATCATTTATTGGTGCCATGCAATGTTCCTCCGACGTTTTGATGTAGTCTCTAAAATCAAATGTGCGACGTAGTAAAAACACATTCGGTCTAGGGACGTATGACTCTTCAATAATGCTCTGTAGTATCGGCAAAGAAAAAGTTTTTTTGCGTCTCAGCATTTTGGAAAAGCAGTTAAACATTTGATGGATATAAGAGCTCCAACTAAATGAAGTTAGATAAAATCCACTTCGTTTAGATTTTTGGCATCTTCACAAAATGTGGTAGTAGCATTTTCTTTTGGTCCATCCCATCGATTACGAGACCCAAATACTTTTGAGAAAACTCCAAACACTTTTTCCTGTGTTTGGCAAGCTTTTGTCTTTCTGTTGTTTGTTGCTCTCAGTGCATTTGAAGTGACATTGTAATGTTGTCTAAAAAATCACATACAAAATGATTTAGTAAGTGAGAGTAAAAGAAATTCAAACTAGGTGCTTGAAAAAAAATGGCAAAATTTAGTATGTGTCAAATACCTTTTTCCTAAGGAATTTTTGCTTGTTCTCTGAGGGTACAGATAGACATTCTAGATTTTTTGGGAGTTTTACTAGATCATTTCATGTTAGAAAAACTTCATAAGTGTGGCCATTCCATCGATGGAAGGGGTTTGCACATCAAACTATGAATGCCATTCAATGCTTGGGAACTCCATCCAAAATACTCATTCATGATGAAATGTTCCAAAAAGGTCATCCAATGCTTGAAAATAGTCCGTCCAAATCTAATACCATGATTTATAATCAAATGTTTTAAAAATCCATAATCTAATGCATTGATGCAATGAAACAAAATGCATTGTCCATCGCATTGGGCTGTATGGGTACACTTGTTGATTGTAGCTAGAAGGTGCTAGCTCGATCTTGACAATTGTATGGTGAGATCTAAGGAGCATAGCTTTGTAAATGGCCTATTGCATATATGTCATATATATGTAGTATATAACAACCACTAGTTGCTTAATATTGAAACAGAAATGGCACTATTTTTGCTAGTTATTTAAAAACTTAAATAAGAAACACATTGAAATTCTGTGTATCATGAGAATCTTTGCCTTAAGATGACACTTAGAAACTTTGAAATAAGAAAAACAAAAATTGCATTTAAGAAGAATAAAAAATTAGAAAGACCCATTCTAAAGCTCAAACTCACCTTGTCCATAAAGGGACACATAAGCTTTTAGCAATTCATCAAATCATTTTAATAAATAAATAAATAATCTAAAAAAACTGATCTCAAAGAGAGATTTTATTTTTGAACATATTCACAAAACTAAAAATATCAAAAGATAGGAAATTATTTCCAAAATTCCAAAAAATAAAATTTGCACTTTGAATACACCCTGATGCGATCTGGCATTGCACAACAGATTCCCGAAAAGAATGTGATACTTATTTAATGTTTCAAGAATTGTAGATCATTGGACAAAGGTGGGCATGACAGTAAGCACAGTCACCATGCATGGTCTCTCTAGGAAAGCGATGCTCCTGTACTAGGGAATCTTCAATCGCGAGTTGGTGAGTCAGACAGGATGGAGCCTTTCAATTAGATTAATTTACAAAGTAGGTGCTTGGGGAGTTGACTGCTATCAAATCTGATCATCTCCAAGTCTTTGTCAACACCAGTGCTCCTGAAGCTGCGATCGTGCTACCCAACGATGCTCAACTCGGACGTGGCCCACAACTGATTCCACCTATACTTTGCGTCTGACATCTGCATCTCATCATGCAGCTTCCCTTCCTTATTACCTGCAATTATTTCCGCTAGCTATTGCGAGAAAAAACGAGCACGCACTTCTGTTTTTGTTAGTACTCATCACTTGCTTTCTCACCTTTTTTGTACATTCAAGTTTAACGTACCGATCCTTGTCTTTTATTGTTGGGTAGAAGAATCACTATCACTCAATCATTGCAGTCATAGTGTCTTATCAAATTTGATGCTACTTTCAAAGTCGGCGGTTGAAAATTATGAAATAGGAAAAGCAAAATCATTGATTCATTGTCTGTTTTAGTCGATTAATTTGTAGATACTTGCACAGGCAGCGCATTAAATTTAAAATCAACTGGTAATTTAATTGACTTTGCCTATTATTCATTGGCACCTATCAATACCTTAAGCAGATGTAATTCCGTAAAATAAACATGGAATGACTTGTGTATATACTACTGTTGTCCTCATATGAGAACAAACGTGTCATAGTAACTATCGTCTAACCCTTGCATTTCTGAGAGGTTGCAACACAAAAGGCAAGTATGAACATACAAATAACACCTTGCGATAGCAATCACCATGCATGTCACAATTTAGACAGTACGAGGTGAATACTGAGAGTGTCAAATTTCATGCATGATAACCACGGGCAGAATCTTTGTGTTGCTTGTTCCATGAATATTTTACTTGGGAAACAGAATGCGGACTTTCGACTGGGAGAGAGATCAACTTGGCATTGTCTGCAGACGCAGACAGTACCGGGGCCATGACAGTGAAGACATATAGTAATATACCCAACTTTTACGGTTGATAACTTTTTAGATTGTTTCCTGATTAATTCACAAGGAACTTATGATCAGTTCCTATATAGGAAAAATGTAGAATTTCTTAGTTTCACATGATTTTTCCTAGTTAAACTGTGAATTTGGACACTTCTAACTAACAAAGGTTTTTTCCTAGTTAAAAAATGCATGTGCATCAATTGTATCTAGGGAAAACCTTATTTTCCTAGATACCTTTCTACCATTTCTAACTTAGAGTTACAAAAAGTATGTGTCTCAATGAAAATGATTTCCTATATACATTTTAAATAATAAAATAGTTTTCTTAGATATTATAATCCAACTCATATTTATTTATCCTCTTGGTGATGGGCTAGTATTTTTTTTCACCATTTTTATAACAAGGGCATTGACACTTTGTTTTCATGAGACCCCTATAGCAATTAACATGTTCATTGAATGCAGGTTCACAACTTCTAGAACTAAAGAATCAAATCAAGGTGTCCAAAGATTTGTAGCCCCTGCCTTGATCCAAAAGGTTACAAATCCCTGATCGTTTTATTTTTTTAAGAGAAAAAAAAGAACAAGTTGATTTCTTTTCAAAAGGCACAATTGACTCCGTTAAGAGTAGAGAGCTGATGAGGACACTCCCTTAGATATGGCCTCAACAATGTTGACATCTGGAGTGCATTGTGGAAATCAGAGATCATTTTGAAGGTATTTTAAGAGCTAGATTTTGTCGAACATTAAGGTGAAAGGTAAATTCATTTTCATATGCATCAAATTCACCCTCAAGTTAAAAAGTAGAACATCAATAAATTACCAATATTTTTTTTACTATTGGGCATTGTAGCAAGGTTGAAATGTTATACTAAAGCAACTCAAAAAATGGATAACAATCATGGTGCCTCATCTCCTTGTGGCCTCAATAAAAAAGTACATAATGATTTTGCAAATTCTTTAACAAGAAGAATTTGTTTGATACACAAGAAGCTTATGACCACTTCATATTTGACTAGAGATTGCCAATTGATTGATCAACTTAGAGTAAGCTTGTGTTTACAACATTTAAGTAGATTCAATTTTACGTCTACACACAAGATAGCTTGATTTTGGTTCTTGAAGAGATTTGAAGTTTCTACCCACAAAGCATTGCTAGCTTATGAACCACAAACCGCAAGTCACCGCCATCGCAACCACACTACGACACATATAAACAACAAAGATGACAAAGGCCGACAAACCGCAAACCGCATCGAACCGCAACAAACCACAAATTGCAACATCCGGATAAGTTGAAACATTGTAAATTACAATGGCATCTGCAAGCAGCATTCAATCGAAAATATGCACCATTCCTCAGACAGATGGGTCAAATTATTTGGCCTAGAAAGTGAAGACATTGTTTATCCTGAGAGGAGAAGCACTGTGGCCCTGGGTAGACAGGACCGAAGAGATGCCAGCGAATGCTAGAAAAGAGCTCCGTGAATGGAAGGAGAAAAATGATAAATCAATAGCTGTCATATCCTCCTCCATCAAAGACAACATTACACTCGATCTCTCATCAATATCAAATGCACGAGAACTATGGGACGCGTTGAAGTCAAGATACGAGACCAAATCACGTAGTCAAATCATGGATTTGGAAGACTACACTGGAATGGTAAAGATCTCACAACATTCATCAAAAATATGAAGAACCTATTCCTTTCTTTGCACAATTTCGGCATGAAGCACGTAGTGTCTTACAAGAGAAGCAATTGATGTACCTATTGAGCGCACTACAAGATCATTCCAAACAACATGCACTCTACTGGCGAAGGATCTTGCAATGACTCTTGAGAAGGCAATAAGTGAGATCAAGGAAGAAGTAGAAGCAAGACAGCACTATGAAGATAGACAAGGTTTTGATCAAGCTCTATACTGTAAAGACCACTAGGGACAAACCCCTAAGATGAGGACAGGAAAACACATGAGAGGCTATGGAGCAAAACCACCCAACCAAACCTAGATCCCTCCTAGAGAATCCTCCTGGATCTAGCCCCCAAGCCACGCCAATGTGATAGCAAGAGGAGATGAGCTCAACAGCTAACCTAGACCAACTCGTCGACGGAATAATCTCTACCTCAATATATAGAGAGAAGGATCCTATGCATGAGCACATGCAATTTCCAGGCAGGTCAATTATAAATAGGTCACAACTCTACATGCATACCTCCTGCCTATATCAGTCACATGTACATGCACTACTCCATATGTCTCAATTAGAGTGTTTGGTTCCTCTCAAGGTCATTAGTCACCAACAGGCCTTGATGTGGAATAAAATCTAGGCGTGACCAATAATCTTGAATACTGGAGGGCCGGTCTACCATATTAGGACTATTTCAGGTCCTTAACCGAATATGGCCGTAACATATACAATAGTAAGGATCAGTGCAAGAAGAGGCCTCATCCTAAGAGGGAGTCATCTCAAAGATCATATCGCAGTTAGCAGAAAGAAGGCAACGAAGAAAGAGGATCAAAGACACCTACGCAATAGAAACCACAAGGTGGTGACAAGAAATTTTGTATTAAATGCAAACACGATAGACATATTGTTGACACATGTTGGTTAATCCAAACATTCAATTTGTACACTATCATAAGAAGGGTCATGCAGCAATAGACTACTATCAGAACCCAAGAAGCAAGAAGTCCTAGGCAGGAAGGATCCCTCCAATAGCTCATCATATGTAGAGGAGTCAAAATCCTCGAAGATGGCTAAGGAGAGAGCAAACAACAATCCATCCACTTATTTGTGCATAGATCTATGTGCTGCATCACAAGCCAAGGTTTGAGAAGTTGTTCTTGATTCGGGAGCTACATCATGTTTTGTGACAACAAGACACATGATAATTGACTTTCGATGAACAGTTTCATCCAGATACATCATACTGGCAGATGGATCGCAACATCAAGTGAGCGAAACTGGCGCACTATGGCTAAACACCAATGATAGAGAAAAAGACTTGACAATGTCATGTATGCACCCACATTACAGAAGGATCTTCTATTTGTAGCAAGGACAGTAGATGCAAGCATGCATGCTACATTCACAAACGAAGTATGCAATGTGGGTGATGTCAACACCAGGGCTCTCATCACACAAGGCAGACGTAGAGGCAACATGTATCATCTGAAGATACACCTACTGAATTCTTGACAAGATTCGCAAGAAGCTAGATGAAAAAGCTGAAGCCGAGCATAGATACCTTGTAGGATATGACACACATTCATCATACTACAGGATCTATCTATCGAAGACTAATCAAATCAAAACTTGGATGAATACCTATCAGATCCTATTCTATTTGATGTAAAATGACTGGAAAATAGCTTTTGAAAATTAGATTTAATCTAATGGAACCACGAAAACATAAACAAGAAATTAAGAAACTAACTAGCAGCTCTACAAGTGCAAGGATCATGAAACACCCATCTCTGCAAGCATCGGCTACCACTTGTGATGGACACTCGAGAACAAGTGTGCTCGGGACGCTGGCAATTTAGTGCCTTCCTTTTGACCCATCATAAAACAATGACCAATCCAGCATGCTTGCACTATCTCTCGCACTTGTTTTGGATATTGTTCTACACTATATAGATGAGATAACAAACAAATAGTTGTGATCATGAGAATAATTGGGTGAAAGGACAACATCCATAATATGCAAATGGAACTGTGACTCCATTCATTTGTAGAAATCTGTTTTGGAGAACCATTGTGTGAGAAAGAGTAATTTTTAGAATGGCCCCATTCTATGGGGAACTGATTGGTGAAATCCTTCATTAAGTGAGAGTAATTCGCGTGCTTCCTCCTGCATCGCGTGCTTCCTCTTGCAATTGCTTCTTTGTGCTTGCTTCATCTTCATCCACGGGCGTCTGTGCATGTTGGGATTAATGAGACGTTCTCCATCCACGAGCAGTTCTTCATTTGTTGGAGTGACATATGAGATGATTGTGAAAAGGAAGGCGTCTCATAAGTGCCACCAGAAAGTTTTGAAGTGCAGTAGGAAGAGCAGCCTCTAGCTTGTAGGTAAGCTACGATATATTTCCCTTGTTTGATGCCAGGGCAAGTGAAGACCGAAATGTGCCCACTGATTAGGAGTTGCTAGACTTTTGAAATTGGTATGCCGAAGAACATGCAAGCAGCGCATAATGACACCAAATTTGAGCTTCTTGACTGCCCATCATCCTCTTCCACAGTAGAAAGCGCGATACATCAGTCTGAAGCTGCTTATTTCTGCGAGAATTTGATTGGGTGCAGATCAGAAGTGCAAAATGCTAGCCATCTCTTTAAATATCCTTTGCATGTACTTTCAAAATCTAAGATTTTGCCAATATGGAGTTCTGATCTCGAGTTAGGAGCTCATCGTGTCCCAGAAGACCTCTCTATTCCAGGTACTTGGCACTCATGAATGACAATTTCTTCACTCAGTTTATATATTTTCACTCACCCAATTATTTCTGTCGAGGAGACATGTTATTTGTTAATTCAAGAGAACCACAACTTTGCCAACAGTACTAGTCTTGTTACGAGGTTGCCTGGCTACCAACACCACTCTGTATGAGCAGTCCATTTCTGCAAATCGTCCAGCTGCAACGAGTTAGGTCATTTAAGGCAAATATTATTACCTTACCACTTTCAGCTGTTTCAGAATAGTAAAGAAGTACATACTCTACTGAATTTCAATTGATGCAAAGATTAGTTTCTTGTGCACTCGTCCCATCTTATTGCTAAAGCTAGCTCATCTTAGAAGATACATTATATCTTTGTTTTTGATCTTCCTACTTTTGGTAGCTAAAGCTATATAGAAACCCTAGCATTTTTGGTGGAGGAAATCTATCATATAAACTCATGTGAACTTAATTGTACAGCTAGTGGTGATTAAGTACAATGTTTTGGACCTTTCTACAAGCTAGGCTGGGTAAGGTTCATTGGTGGATATTTTTGATAGAAGGTTCAGCCAGAATATAAGTTAACATGATTCGCATGTCTCATCTTTCTTCAAGTATTTTCATTTTGCTATTTTTTCAGGTCACAACAGATTCAGATGCTCCAGGTCCCACTGAACCTACAATGAGAGAATGGCTGCATTGGTAGAATCTAGACCGAGACTGCAGTTTCTTAAGCCAAATAGTTTAAATCAATCCTTGTACTTTCTTTCAGAAGGACAGATATTCTGGAGTCTCACGAAACTAGCAATTCGTACATCAAGACGTTGGTTTTGCTATTCGTAATCAGTGACAGTTGCATTTTCGACGATGTTACAGGCTATGAATCACTTGATACATAGTGTTTCAGCTCATCAACAGCTCTCGTCATCCGATGCCTATATGGTCATATGGGTTTTAGTCATGAGGATGTAGAATTGGCAAACTTATCTATTAGCTGCACTGCGTAACTTTAGAATACTAGTGTCATATCTGTCTAGTAGTTTGAACATATAATTCCAGAACCTAAAAGATTTTGTGCAAAGAATGTTAAAGGGCAGCAATAAGCATGATCCTACCATAATTCGCTACTGACATCAGAACATTTGCTAGTTCAACTTTCACATCCACGTGCGACTGGACTGGATCTCTTTTGCAGTCTCTTGATAATTATATCATACTTTCAATATACTTTAGCTTCTCTTTGACGTTATTCCATTGCTCATGCTTTTACAAATGATAGTTAAAACTACTCAAGCATGTAGTAGATTCTTATTTTCGGATCAGTTCATTTTTTCTTGGCTCAGTTATCAAATTTCAATTCTATTGCAGGTGTCTCCCTGGCAGGACAGTCATGTCTCTCAGGTCTTAGTGCTTGCGTTATGATTTTCATCAGTTGCTTGACATTAATTAATCTAGCTAAGTGCAGGATCTCTTGGCTAAAAGGTAAGTCTTCCATGTAATTTACAAAACTTTGTACCGTACTTGCTGACATTTTCTATGCTGGAATATGACAGCTACTCAACCATTGCATGGGGTGCATCTGCCCATCATGGACGAGGTCCAGGAGTTTCATATGGTTATCCCCACTTTGCCATTTCCTTCATTGAAGCCGCCTTATTAAATAGCGTCGATGGATCTTCGGAAGTATGTTTTCTTGATTTATCTTGTGTTTGATACGTGTGCTCTTTCTCTAAGATGTTGGAGCTGGTATTTAGATATTTGGTGATAAATTCCATAGACTAATGACAAGAATATGATGTTTTATTGATAGTATTAGCATGACTAAATCCCTTTTGTGCCTATCAATTAATGGTTCAGTTAGGAATACTTGATCATTACAAATTGAACAAGATTTTCGGTCTTTGACTGGTCCTGCTATTTATCCTCAGGTAAACCATTTCTCAATTGAGCTACTTTTCTACTTGTCCTCATTTGAGGATCGTATATATCACAGTGTACAGAAACATACGTTGTAAAGTTGAACGATTGTTGAATTAAGTTCCAAAGCAAAATGATTTCTATACCATTTTCCCATTGCAGGGATACCTCTTTTATCTAGTTTACTGTTTCCGCTATGAAATGGTTCCGCATGATCATGAAATCGATCTTGAACGCAGCCGAGCATACTAGTGGTATACATCAGAGATGTAGGCCACATATAATAGCAAGTTCTCGTAATCAATGACTTTGCCATAGACACTGTATTGTTGATTATTTGAAGTTCATCCTTTGAATTTTTCAATCATCATATCTGCTATGTTTTTTTTACAAAGATCACTTCAGTCATCGAGGGCATCGAGAAAGTATCAGTATATGCAAATGGCTGCTCTGTGAGGCTGTCACAGCTCTGTCCTCGTCCCAGCTACTGCAGTTTTGAGTCGGTTTACTCAGAAATGCATAAGACATACAAACAGACTCGTCAATGATATTAACCAGCTCCTAAATGCATACACCATCTTTAAGCTGCCTGATAGCAGCAAACTGGTTATTGTCGGAAGTTGGCAATCCCTCCCAGTTTTAAATCTCACAGAGTTGATACCATTAGAAATTAATAAAGAATCCATCTCAGATGCAGATCAAGGAAAAACAATATCATTGGACACTGATGAGAGAAAGAAAAGGGAGGAGGCATATTCAGTAGAAAAATGAATTCAATGGCTGACACCATATTTAATGTATTTAATGCTTTGGGTCAAGTAGAGTTGGCTACTATATTGCAACTGATCAGAGGAAGCTATTTACCTATATAAGAAAACTGATTCTTTTTTGTCAAAAGTTTTTTATGTAGGAAAATACTTATTCTAGGAAATTTTTTGTCAAGATTTTCCTATATAAGAAAAGTTTTCCTGTATTGTCAATCTAGGAACTGTTTCATTTTTCCTAGTGTGCACAGTTCCTAGTTATGTGTATTTCATTCTAGGAAATTACATGAAAAACTCTTTTTTTTTCCTATCTAGGAACTGATTAGAAGTTCCTTGTGATTCAAAAGGAATGATATAATTCTGCAAAAAGTCATTGTTAGAATAAATAAGCCCAAGTTTGTCTTACAGTTCATAACTTTTCGTGCTAGAAACCGAATTCTTGGAGAATTTGAAGAATTGGAGACGATAGGCTTTGACGTCAACCGAATCAATTGGTCAGCAAGCAATTTGATTGAGTTGAATTGGGACATCTATATGTTTCAATTGTGTCTTTTCTAGAAGAACAAGGAGTTCAAAATTGTAAGCCTCTTTGAAAGAGCAGGTTTTGGAGCGTTATCACTCCGTACTCAATCAGTTTCTCACCAATTGGCAATCTAATAGTTCCAGCGTGTGAGTAGTTGTAGGGCGACCTTTATCAAGCATATATCTACAAGTAGAAGCACAAAAAAGGTTTGCAATAAGCTAAAAAGGGCTGTAAAATCAATGGCTAGTGTTAGCAGGAGAAAAGAGTGAGATATGTCTCAATACTGCACATTTTTCATGGCTGTGAGCGGTTGCAGAGGGGCGCCCTAGCAAAGTGAAGCTTGTCTCTAAAGGCCGTAGACAACCGCGTGACAGCAATAGAGGAAGATCTGTTTTTCTCTTCAAGGGAAAAACCCTATTGCCATAGCCAACAAGCTTGAAAGCTCCAAAAGAAGAGAAAAGAGGAGGAGGGAGTTCGCGGATGGTCGCGCACAGCCAATTCCAATGGGCATATAGTGTACTAAGGGGTCTAGTGGCCAGGAGAGCGTGGATGAGCGCCCAAATCACTTGCAGATCATTGGATCATAGGTTTCGCAGATGGATGGGGGAGATCATATCAAATGTGGGCCATAAGATCCTAAAGAACCAATGGGATTGGATTGAAGGGTGCCCTGAAAAAGCCTTAAGCAATTGAAGGGCTTTTTACACTTCAACTTCTTTAAAAAATTTCAATGTAAAATTGGAGTTGGTCCCCAACTTCATGAAGTTTGAAGTTGTTTCATTGTGAAGAAACAATGCATTTTCTATAAGGGCACATGTCTTTTGGGTCTTTTCTCCATTAAGGCCGTCAAAAAGCCAAAATCCTCCAAATTAAGGACAGGAAAGGACTGTACCCTGCAAGTACGGTACCTGAAAACAAAGAGATTTTCACGGAGACAGTGTTCGGAGCGCGCCAAAAGTCTTTTCACTATTCTAGTGGGCAAGTAGTTGGGAGTTAGTGACGAAGGGCATTTCGGAGGACGATACTGATTTGGCTTCCGCTTTGGCGGAAAAGCGGCGGGAGTTTCTCAAACTTTACTTATTCAGACCTTAAAGTTGATTTTTAAAAGTTCAAATTGCTTTATAAGCTTGTCATTGGACCTCATTAAGGCGCTATAGGAGCAGTTTTTGGAGAAATGGCAGGATTGGGGGAATTCGTGCTTGGAGAAGCTAGTAAATTGGACGGGGTATCCAATTATCACATTTGAAAATTTAAAATGAAAAGTATTTCCATAAAAAAGAAGCTGTGGGACATCGTCACTTGGGTGGAACAACGGCCAACTACAACTCCAACCGATATTCATGCATTTGACAAAAGGGCGCAAAAGGCCTGATCCTTGATAAATTTGTTAATAAATGATCATGTCATTGCCCACATTAGTGAAGCTATATCATCAAGCAAGGGTGACATTCCTTCTCAGCTATTCAATCTTACAGCTCTAGTTTATGTCTCTAAAACTAAACCAATTTATTAGTAAAGCTATATCGGCAAGAGGCATTTGGGATGCACTCAAGACGCAGATTCAGACGGCGAACCCCTCTCGAATGATGTTTTTGAGGACCAAACTCATAAGTGTTCACATGGAGGAGAATGAGGGTGTTGGGTCCTATTTCACACAAATAAAGGAGTTACGAGACTAGTTGACAACTATTGGAGAGCCAATAAGAGATGTTGAGCTATTTCACACAGCTATGAATGGCCTATCTAAAAGTTTCTAAATGTTTGCAAGTGGCATTGTTTCAAGGGAGAGGCTACCAACATTTGAAAATCTTCATGGCATCATCCTACAGGAGGAACAAAGGCGTGAAGTGGTAAAAACCCGGCTTCCCACATCGGAAGATCAAGCAATGCTAACCAAAGGAAAGCATAAATACAAGAAGCAACCCAAGAAGTCTAATGTGGAGGATGACACTCTTTCTACTACAGAAGCATAATACAAAGCATTATATTCAGCTACTCAGGAAGCAGTTTGACATTGGAATTCCACAGAATAAGCCACTGTGATCAGATGTGACAACCAGAGCGCTATACAGCTAGCTAAAAACCCTGTATTTCATGCACGCACGAAGCATATAGAAATTAAATATCATTTCATTAGAGAGAAGTTGTTATCTAATGAAATAGATGTAGTGCATTGTAAGACAGAGAATCAATTAGCTGATATACTTACTAAAGCTTTAAGTATTGATTTTTGAGTTTTTTAGAGAAAAGCTCTTTATAAGAAAGATAAACTAGGGCTTAAGGGAGAGTGTTAGACTAAGTAAGCCCAAGTTTCTCTTACAGATCATAACTTTCTGTGTGTAGTAGTGATATCAAGCTTTTTACTGCTTTTGTGATAGTGTGCATGAGTGCCAGCTTAACCGCACGCGTAGTGTAAGTTGGGACACGCGTCCCGTAACAGGGACTAAACTGCATACAGATAGACTATGTATATGTACCTTTCAGTCTCTTTTGTTAATACAATTCAGAAGTGTTCTTTTGGGTTGGTGTGTGATCTCTCTTTACTACTTATCTGATTGATGTTAGATTGCTTGCTATTAGCTATCCTCGACAGTCATCAATCACATGATTCACATCCTCGGTTGAAGAACCAAGGGCTCTTTAAATTGAAACGGAAACGAATGTAGTGTCCATTCCAATTCAAACGCTAAGGCGGCTTGCTTCAAAATTTAGTTGTCGGCAAGGAAAACAGAGCTGCTAGCAGCTATGAGCAAAATTCAGCTCAGAACTTTACAAGAATCAAGTCCCGTGAAAGCTTCACACCGTGTGTAAGTTCCTGAGTTATAAATTTTCTATCACCTATACACGTATCGTGGCCGTAAGCTTTTTATGGGTTCTCAGGCAAAGATAAACCCAGTGCACCTGCTGTTATTCTGGGTTTTGGCACAAACACTGGTTTTTGAAAAAAGTGTCAGTGCAGCAAGAATACGTGGAAAATTTGTCAAGCCAGGTTGCCAACTATTCTCAATGTGGTCACTGTCATGCGTTAGATACTGTGTGTGCATGTGTGTGTGTATTTGAAGAGAGAGAGAGAGAGAGAGAGAGAGAGTGTGTGTGTGTGTGTGTGTGTGTGTGTGAGAGAGAGTGAGAGAGAGAGAGAGAGAGAGAGAGAGAGAGAGAGAGAGAGAGACGTTGCTATGTAAATTTTTCTTGGCCGGAAAGGCAGCTTATTTGTGAGGCGTTGTATGTGACTTGCTGAAACAGAATCAAACACTTCCATCTGAATCCATCATCGATCGTATCCCCGCAAAGCATGCTGTTGAGCGTACTGTAGAACCACAAGAAAAACTTGAAAAGGTGCTTCCGATATCAATATTCAAGCTTTTCGCTAATTTAGTCTTAAGCAGCCGATCGTAATGCTGTGGTTTCTAGTTTTCTGTAATAATTTTGTAGAATTAACAGCTGGTTCTATATCCTGGAACTCTTAATTCACGGCCTAGTCCATGATCCTTATGCATCGACTCGAGTCCCGGTTGTTCTTTAGCATTCTTATTTGTCTTTTGTAGACATTGTTAAGATTTTGTGAACTAGGATGTACCAGTGGTGTTTGTATGTGAGGTCCATGAGAGAAGATATTTTGTTCTGATTGATACTCGTATATATGCAGCGGTCTGGCCTTCGAGTCGCTGGCGAACGTATGAAGGTGGCATCTGAAAATGAATGCCATCAATTATGGCTGAGTAGGATATGGAAAGTAAATCAAGGTTGCTCTTCTTAGCAGATTATGGTCATGTGGGGGACAGCGACGCTCAGACACTGATCAGAGAGCTTGCGGCTGCAATGATTACTCTGGTCCATCCACTCACCCTCCACCTCGAGGACATTGATTTCAATGTTTAGCCACTCGCACTCATGATCAATGTGCCAACTTCCAAGTGTAAAGATTGATTTCGATCTGATATACGGTAATTCCAAAGTGTATAGCTCAACATAAATGAAAGTTGTCTGTCATTATATATGCTCAGCATAGGTTAGCAAAAAGAATTGCGAAGACATCCTATGTTGAGCATTGTTGGGACTAGAGCATGCGAGTGACAAGAGATGCAACCTATGCTCAGCATAGGTCGTCACTCGCGTGCTCTAGTCCCACCTATGCTCAGCATAGAATGTTTTCGTAATCTGCTTGCTAACCTATGCTGAGCATAGGTTAGAAGAGGACCACAGATGCAACCTATGCTCAGCATAGGTTAGCAAGCAAGTAAGAATAGAAAAATTCCCGCCGGCTTTCTATCTTGAGCATAGGTTGTTATTAAGGACCCGAACACAACCTATGCTCAGCATAGGTTAGAGGAGAGGACTCGTGCAACCACCTATGCTTAGCATAGGTCACCCAGGATTTAAGAAGATGAATACTAATTGAAACATGAATATTTACTAATGCAATAGTTTAATACCCATGCTAAGCATAGAACAAAGTTAAAAAATGACAATAATCTTATCGTCAAAAAATCTGTGAGTGAGCACGTATGCAATATCCTATAGAAATCCGTGACTTTGTCGTAGCGAGAGCTCTGGCAGCATGTGTGCTTCTGAATTTGCAGATGAGGTGAGTTATGCTTGGACTGCGGTCCTTAAATAAATTTTTTTCGAGACCCCCGCCTCATGCCAGACCTCCAGCTTGCGTTGGGACCGAGTTGCCACGACTCGCAGCTTGTGTCGGTACCGAGTTGTCGCGACTCACCTCAGCGGGACCGTCCAAACCTAAACCTAACCCTAGACCTACTCTTGGGTCAACTCTAACCGTAAGGATGCTACCAAACAATATTTAAGGCATGGTAGCCACTGGAAATTTTACTTAACCAGTTATTTTCTAGGCTTGTTGCTCATTTGCATTAAGTTGTTTTTCTTGTATACGTCTATTGAGGTTCACATAGCTTTTTATTTGTTCTATGACCAGCATCTCTTCATGTTGGTTGGGTGGTTTATGCTCCACAGGTGTCCTTTTGGTTTGCATGTGACAGGATTCTTAAAGATCTTCACTTGGAGATCGTTATAATTTTCTTATCCACACAGATGCTTGTTGATTCTCAAAGCGACTTATCCACACAGTAGCAATGAGTTTTCAACACAGATGCTCGTTGATCCTCAAGGCGTCTAACCTACATAGCAGCAAGGAGTTTTCAACATAGTCAGATCCTCATGTTTGTTGATTCCTTTTGATTCTCACAGCAAGGAGGCAAGTACTTTTCAAAAAACGATGCCTGTAACTCGACTTGTGTCAAATCTTTCGACCTCATCCTCCTCTTCAGATACAGGCTCTACACAATTAGAACATTGTTCTTTTCAACAAGTTGAAAAATTGAGTGATGAGTCAAAAGCATCAATTCACTCAGTTACTGATTCTAGTAAATCAACAGATCTGCAAAAGTCTGTTAATCCACGTGTTCAAGCTTTTCTCATGTTCATAGGAGACCTTCTCAAAGTGATGTTCGTCGTGTTAAATCTAGAAGGGCTATATTCGTTGAAAATTTAGAGCCTTCTGAGGGTCCAAAACATCATGAGGTTGGAGCCAGAATTCCAAGTCATAAAATTCCAACACTTCTCAACTAGTTTAAACACCTACTAGTGTCACAGATTCAATTTATAGATCAAACTCCAAACAAAAAGAAAAATACAAGAGAGACTTGAGATCCTCACCTGATTTAACGAATCGTCAAAAATAGGTGATTACAAAATCTGAGATCCGGAAGGTACAGAATATTATTTGCTGCTCATCCTGTTTTTTTGCAAAAGCTGAGTATCAGTGAAATTGAAAAATTAAGATTAAACTTCTTTTTACGAAGTAAGGATGAGAGAAATTATTATTTGTGTGCAACATTGAGGCCATAAAAAACTCATTTTCATATTTTTTAAATGCTTTGGAGGTTTGTCGCAAAGCTTACAAAGCAGTTCATGCAATCGAAAACTCACGGCTTCAACAAATGCATGCACGACTTAAAAAAGGCTCAACATTATGGGGACTCTTACAGGGTCAACTGTTTCTCCAGATGCTTTAAATACAAAAGCTTGGCTAAAATATTTCATAGACGTGCACGGAGAGAAATTGCCTAATTCCTTATATTTTCGCTTGCCAGATAATTTTACAAAATTAGAAATATTTTTGATGTACAAAGAGTTTGCCAAAACAAAAAATGTTCCCTATTTGAGTTACTCATATTTTCTTAGAATTTGGAAAAGAGATTTTGGACTGGTAAAGATTCTCAAAAAACCACGAATGATAGTATGCTCCACTTGCGAGTTGTTAAAGTCTGCAAAACAACTTGCAAAGACCAATGACGAGAAAGGTAAATATTAATCAAATTTGTCATTCATTTTAATACTTTCTGTTTTGAAAAAATTTATGTTGCAGACTTTTTGAATACCGTTATGGTATAGTTTTTATTCTATTAGATAAGTGAATCATTGTATTTTCAGTGGATGCTGCAAAAGCTCTTCAACTGCATAGACATCAACAAACAGCTGAAAGACAAAAGTTGGCCAAGCATCGAAAGAAATGTTTGGAATGTCCACAAAAATATTTGGGCCTTGTTATTGATGGCATGGATCAGAATAAAACAATGTCTCATTTAGTCAGAGTGCCCAAAAATTTGAACGAGACAGATTTTATTCAAATTCATCTCGTTGGAGCAGCGAATTTGGTGAAAATCTTCCAGAAACACTTTATTTGCAGCTTGACAACACTGCTAGAAAAAACTAAAAACCAAACTGTTTTGGCATACTTGTCCATGCTAGTGGAATTTTTTTTTTCAAAAAAGTAAAAATAGGATTTTTGTTGGTAGGACATACCCACGATCAAATTGAGGTATCATAGACAACCATGGAAGGTGTAGTCGTTATCGTTGCGCAAGTTGTAATGAGGATCAAATGTTTAGTTGCTTTTCTAAGAGGTTGAGACGCATGAAAGCATTTTCTTTACCAGTGCTTCAAAGCATTGTTGAGAAATCGTAATATTAATGATATTAGGTTTCAGCACAAGTTTAAAATAAAATGTAACGAATCGGGCATTATATTATTACAGGGCAAACTATTTTCAAATTCAGTTTCACGGCTACCTCTTGAAGGAGTTCAATTTTTGCTTAACATTTCATCGACTCAAATCAAGCTTGTTGTGTTGTCTCCCTTGAAGTCCTTGCTAGAAGAACAAAAGGCGCAAAGAGAACGACGTGAGATTGATCCATTTGGCTCATTAAATTTTTTGGAATCAAGTATTCAAGTAGCTTATCATTTTTTTGATGAGTTTGATTAGCATTGGTGGATGGACTTTTTCGAGGAACAAAAAATCAGTTTGCTCAATCTCGAACATACATTAACAACTGAAGAATTTCATTGGCCTCATAAATTAGGAACATCAACTACAGCTGTTGAACCTTCAGATCTTCCTCGAGATAATGATTTCTTGCAGCTTGTGCAAGGTGAGGAACGTGAAATTTATGTGGGCTCAAGGAAGAATAGGCAAAGTGTAAAAGCTACAAAAATGAAATGGCACGGAAGTTTGAATGAAATCCAAATTGGAAGCCTTGTTGCACTTCTAGCTTCAGAAAACAATGAAGGACATCCATTTTGGATTGCCAAAGTACTTGGATTTATTCAAAATAGCAATCAAACAAAAGTACTACGTGTCCATTGGTTGCGCACCACTTCAACGAATGTTTTTTTGAGAAGGTACGAACTCGAAATGTTGCAAGTAGATCCAAAGGGCAAGAGAAAGAGATTGCCAAAAAATCAACCAAGAGTCGACGATTTGAATCTACAGGATATAGATATTTTGGCATTTAATTTTGAATTAACAATGACCAATCATCTACGAAAGTCCACTATATCTATATTGAAAGAACGACTTGGATTACAGGAAAAACCATCATCCTCCACTCGTCATCAACAGAGAAAAGCTGATTTACAAGATTTTTTGTCAACATTAGACGTGGTTTTTGAGGAAGATATGCAAGTTGACTCTGATGAAAAAGACGGGTCTTCCACGTCATCAGCTAAAAACGAGAGTGTTGAGAATATGTCAAGTTCTGAATTGAGAGGCATCAGTGAAAATTCCTTAGAAAATGTACTTTTAAAAAAAGGTGCAAATATAATTTTTGTTGTTTTTAATTTCAATGGGATTTCGAGTTTCAAAAATCAATTGTTCTCATTTGTAATTATGATGGTTTTATGAAGTTTGCAACAAAAAAACTTGTAGCTCTTTATTTAAAACATGCATTTTTTGGTTTTTTTTTTAAACAAAATTTAGAGATTTAATAAAAAAATCTATGATTTTGGCCTAAAACTAGGACCATTAAAAAACACTAAAAAAGATTACTCTTTTTCTGGTCAAAGTCCCAAAACAAATGTCATCGTGTTGTAAATCTTCCATCTAATAAGAAGGCAAGCATAAGGCATCACATGTATGATAAAAGCATGACGTTTAGGTTCATAAAGAGTCACTTATATCAATGATACCAGTTGGAAAAAGTCACTGGGAGAGAGATCACATTGGAGCATATTGGAAAATCTTCATGTATTGCTGATCTTCTCACCAAACCATTGATCAAGAATGTTTCCTTTGAATCACATCAAGAGATATTATTGTGATCCATTGATTTCTCTTGGAGCTCGACCTATTGTATTATCAAGCCATTGATCTCAATGTGGATATAAGTCTTTTGATGAAATTTTGTGTATTTTTAGTTTTAAGTTCATTTGGTGAATGTATTATGTGCTCTTGCCTTGAGATTTGCAATCTAGAATTCTTAATCAATCACACATCCTTCAGAGAGATTAATGACATGCTTTGTGGATCCTCCGCACGTGCAAAATTGGCACCTAGCTACACTCAAGATAGCTCAAATTTTATTTCTATCACTCGAGATAACTTGAAATTGATACCTACATGCTCAAACTGCTGATTTTCATCTCTTGTTGATGGAATTGATCCATGTCACACGAGATAGCTTCAATTTGATGTTTGTCAATTGAGATAGGCTATAACTCAATTTGGCCCCTTGAGATTGCTCTTTGCATGATTAAATTAGAAGAATTTTGAGTTTAGGATAGTTAGACAGCTCACATTTCAGGCCTATGACTAAAGCTAGTTGAAATTTAATGCCTGACATGCAATTTTGGTCATTATCGTTCGACAAGGCTAATTAATTGCTAAAATTAAATCAATTTCAAGCATAGTACATTCCAAATTTTTTGAGTGCAACATCTTATTGATGGAATTGACTCTTATCGCATGAGATAAATGTACCACTCGAGATAGCTCAATTTTGGACCTTATCACTCAAAATTGAAAGTCAAAAACATCATTAGAGAAAAAAAATGGGCCCAAAGAGGGCCCTATAAGAAATGCCATGTAGGAGAGAGAAAAATAACTATAAAATAATTATAATATAATTTTCTAACCTCTTTACGCATCTGCCCACACTACTTTCCATGTGAATGAATGCACCTTAGTTTAGTCACATCAAACTTCATTGGTGTTTAACCATAGTTAAAATATAATTTTTCAAAATGCTAAAATATTCCCTCCCAATAGTTGGGAACACTCAAAAATTTGAACTAGGAGTGACATTTCTGAAAAAAACCTATGTGATCTCTATCTCCAGGGTCAAAAACAAGTGTTTAGTGCCATCTCTATCTCCAGCAGAGTCGTTAGCGCCATCTCCAGCTTTGTTATTGTCATTGTGTTGTTTGCTACTATACTATTGTACTAATGACAAAGCTTTATCATCTTCATGTGGATCTGTCACCAGAATATGCTCCACTCAGGACGAGAAATTCAAAGCAACCGAAATTGTCAACTTCTGATATGGTCCGATACAGGGAGGAAAAGCTAAAGCATGTAGATTTATGGTCATCAAGAACATTGTATCCTATTGATCCATGTTCATTGCAACATCCAGATTTTCATTTGGTGAGTCAGTTAATAATCTATATGTGTCATGGTAAAATTGACCTTTTGGGTTACTGTAAGAATTTGATGCTCTATGGGAATGCACATTCAATGCAAAGAATACATTATTTGGAAGAAGAATCAAGGAAAATATCAAAGGAGTGCGAAGAAAAATCTACAAAGATGAAAACTTGTTTGGATGAAAATGAGATGCTCAAGGAGAGATCCAAAGGTTGAAATCTTCTTTGCATCATTATACAACTAGTAATGATGAGAAAAAAATTGCATTTCAATCCATGCGTATCTCATATTTGTCTCTTGTTAAAGATATGGATGTGCTCAACAGAAAGGTCCAAAGCAACAAGAGGAAAACAAGGATATATGTGATCTATCATCTAGAGGAGGTCATAGAAAAACACAAATTTGTGCATTCAAGTAAGTTATAGCTTATTTGGTATTGAATATTGCTTGAACTTTTTGATTCATTCATCACTAATTTTGTTATTTATTCATTTCAACTTTCTATTGATTTGCTTATTATATACTGCTGTGAATACTATGAGTGTCCTAATTTCTACTGACATTTTCATGAACATTATGTTTGCAATGCAGATTAGCATTGGTTGTTGAAGACAATCTAGCCGATGAGATTTCAATTGGAAATTCAGTAGGCTCTATCTTGACTTCTAAATCTATGAAATCAATGTTAAATAATAACAAAATGAAAAAGATTAAGGCTTCAGTTACTGATAGCATTATGGATGAAGTTGGAAAAATATTAGATACTACATTGCTTCAGGGGGCATGTGACTTTTCTAGCGTCAGTAGGGAAGCATATGTAACAATGTTTAAGATGATAAAAGAGGCATTTGCATAGGTAAATATTAAAAAGTTTCCACTCCCATGACCATTTCATCTTTAAAAAAAAAGAGACATGTTAAATCATGGTATGCAGACAATAGTTGGTAATCCATCTCATATCAATGAAGTGTATTGCTCAAAAGGAGAAAGTCTAGCTTGTAACAATTCCAACAATTTATTTATTGACAATAATCAGTTATCAACATTCATCATAAATTTTTACGGTATTACAAACGAGAATGTCAATAACAAGTTGATAGTTGTTCTCAAGCTAGATAAGTCTAAAATTATAAAAGGAAAAAAAATGGAAAGAGTCAGTCTCACGATCATGAATGGAGCACTTTCAAATTCAGAAGACTCAGAAGGCCTCAATTTCAGTGTTCAATTAGAAAATGATATCCAGTGGTCGGCAACATTTCAGGTATAGCAGTTCCTTCGCATAATAAATAGGAATAATCATTTGAATATGGATTTCATATGGAAAATCTTCTCTGTGTTAATATTATGAGGCTAATCACATTTTTGTATTCTCTTATAGGTGCTGAAAGAAGACGATGACATTCTCTCATGGATATTTAATAGAACATCATATCCTGCCATCATAAAAAATCACATGGAGGGAGTTCCACTCAATATTCCTAGAATTGGCACTTTCAACATTGAATGGCATTTAGTAGGAGATCTGAAGACATTAAAATGTATGTTCAATGTATCTCATGGTGCTAACTCTAAACACCCTTGTTTGTACTGCATGAAAACATCAAAAGACATGACAAGGAATACATGAATATCAAGAGATCGAGAAGATCCTAATTGGAAACCTGTACTACCGATTCCTCTACGGAATGGTCATATTTGTACATTGCATGAGGAGGTGCGTATCATAGAAAAAATAAGATATATTCAAATAAAAAAAGATGACAAGCTATTAGGTAAAACAAGAAATATTCCATGCAAGCCGAGCATTGGAGGGTCTAAAGCTCGAAGATTTTTATCAAATTGTTTTGGCAAACAATCTAAGGTTCAATACACGGTTTGGAAAGAAATTATTGCAACAACTCAAGATTTCGAAGAAGAAGGTTCTTCTTGTATACACAGAGTAGAAGTTTGGAAAAAGTTAGACAACATGGTGAAATACTTGAGAAAAGATAAATTTTCAAATATTGATGTACACATGATACAAAAAACAACCAATGAATTTGTGGATGCAATTCAAAGTGCATGGGGTGTTGATCATATAACACATTATATGGTAAGATTTTGATTTTACACTACGATATACAAATATGTGCAATTAAATTAGATACTTTTTGTACTGATTTAGATTATGTTTTTATGACATGTAGCACATATTACGACATCATTCGACCTTCAATTTTTGGATCCATATGAAAGGAGATGTTATGAATTTGAATGTCTTTCAAAAAATCGTAGCATTTGGTGAGTTTTTAGCTTGATATCTAGATTGTGCTCTTTTGTAAAACCACTGAAAAAGTTGAACTAAACATTTATTTCTTGAATTGTGTCCTCCATAATTTGTAGCTCTATGAAATGCTCCTCTTGCTTGCCAATGAGATTTTTCCATGCCTTGTGATGACTAGATACTTAAGCACCCATATTTCTTTGCAAAACAAGTTGCATGATGATGTGCTGCAAACAAGAGTTTTGATTAGTTACATCAATAGAAAAAAATTTAAGCCTGAATGAGGTAAGTACCAGATATTGATATAGATTAGCCCCATGTAATGTGTAACGTTGTCTTTTTCCCAACAATCATGTATTGCTTTTACAAATGTGGTGCAATGATTTTTCAAATTCCTCATGATCTTCTGATGATAGGTTTTCTTTCCTGATAACACCTATGAGTTTGTCTAAGTTGATCCACACTTGTCTCTTTTCCACTCTATTACTTCCTTCCAGTGTTCGTGTGACTTGAATAATTTCTCTGCAAATTTTGTATCTGACACTTGATTCTTTGCATGTGTGATTGGATAAGAATCTTCTTGCTTTAGCACCTCCAATTGATGGCTTATCAGGAACTTTTCCTCTTTTTACGGAGAGTTTGTCACTTTTTTCAATGGTGACATTCCCTTTATGTAGTCCTGCATTTGACAGAACTATTTCCAACCTCCTAATTGCTGCTTTAGCCACATACTCTACTTTATGATTCCATGCTAGGAGAATATACAAGTAAATAAGTTTTTCAATAATACGAACCTCAGCATGCAATGTGCATATGTGAACATTTTTTAATGGAATTGATAGAACAGTTTTCATATTTGGATCTTCAACTTCTCATGTTGGGCCAGTGTTTGATCATCCCGAATTCATAGTGTAGAAATCCTTCATGCAATAAACACATGGATGCTTTGATGTTGTCCCATGAGAGACATTATACATACATTTTAATGTTTTCAAATCCCCTGCAAGGTGCCATTGAATTTGAAAATTTCCATGGACTTTTACTGTAAATTTCTCACCCTCCAAATGTCTCTTTATAATCTCGCCATAATTTGTTCTTGAAAATATCTATAAAAGTATTTTATGGTCCTCTTTTAAGACTTGCACAGAAGCAAGTAATACATGACATGTCAATAAGAAATGGCAAGGTATGAAATGTTAATAACGATACTTTAAATGAAAATTGAAATGTATACCTGGAATGCCGCCAACCACCATATGTGATTTTTCGATTGAACACTAAACGTTCGATCATCTGCATCTGAAATTTTGTTCATCAAAGTGACACTCACTCGTTCCAACTTTTGACCTTTGACGATTTCATATTTATCCAAGTTTATTACAACAATGATCTTTTCATTTATTTGATGTTCGTCTAGTTTATAGAATCAAACAATGTATTTTAGAACATTTTCGATATCAAGAAAAATATTATTACAATTATTGTAATTGAACTCACCATATTCTGATTTGTATAATCCAGTTATATGAAGTGGTTGGCCAACTACTTTGAACATTCCGTTATTAAAATAGATTCTTGCTAATCTTACCCGATATGGACACAGAAGATAAGTTTTTTTCACCATCACTTGAGAAAAAACTTCTTTAACTATTCTAAAAAAAGTAGAATAAGCATTTCTGCTAATTCCATAAACATCACATGCACCCACAATCACATTTGCATCCAAGGATGATTGAGCCTTAATCAAAACAGTCTCTGCAATTTCATTTTTCATTTTCTCAAATCGAACATTTTTCATCATTTCATTTGTTGACTTTCTTGGTAAAACATGATTTAAAGATGATCCAATGCATGAATGATCTGTTAAATAGTTCTTTACCACCAAACATAATCTGCAACAAACATATGAAACTCAAATAATCCATGTTATCAAGTGCAAATCAAACTTAAATGACATATACAAATCAAATAAACAGTTTATATAAAAATATACTTGAATGCTCGAATTCTTTTTTTTCTATTGTCGCTATGTGTAGATAAGTCATCAATACTCTTTATTGGTACTCTCTTTCTTTTCGTCTTCATCATTGCCTTTTTGATAACTTTTATATCAACAACATATTTTAAACTCTCGGATCGCACCTTTTCCATGGATTCTAACATTTTTTGGTTTGATTTCTGAAGAGTAGTGACTATAGCATTCAACTCTAACATAGCATTCTTGAGTGCATTGTTTTCAATACTAGTGAGTTGCACATAATGAAACAATTGCTAATTTGCACGTTGCAATTGTTGATTAGCAAATTGTAATTGCTGATTAAGACAAAATATGCTATGCATTCCAATATCATGCAACCTTTGACAATATCTAAGTAATCCGCTATTTCCTTCACATACAAGTCTGAGAATATGAGTTACGGACTTAAAATTTGGACACAAATTGGTAGCTGGATCATTAGAATAAATTGATCCATCCACTCACAAATCTATATTCATATGATTATTCATTCTCAATTCTCTAACTATTGCAGCAACATTCTCTACAACTTTCAAATTTTTCTTAATAATTGGAGTGCATTCCATAGGAAGAGCAACATGCAGAAGGAACATTGCCATTGTTGAAAGCTACAATTCGTAAATACAAACTACAGTAAATCGACATAAATAGATCTAGCATACCTTACTTTTGTAATGTTTATGTCGCATTGAAAAATCATCCTGTCTCATATTTCACTATAAGCATACAGTGATTTCAAAACTTCTACTACTCCTGCTTCAGTTTTTGCATTGAGCACACCAAGATTTTCAGTCTTAAAGCTCTAGTCCCAAATTTTGGAACAAGCATGAAGAGAAGTTATTACATCTCATGCTTAACTCATTATTGTCTGAAGTTATCTATATCAGTCAAACGCTGGGCAAGGCCGAAAACTCGGAAAATGACGACCAAAAGTTAGTGGTTTGCATTCTCTCTCTACATAACCTCTCTCTAAAGTGAAATTTCTAAAGGGCCCATTTTGAGCCCATATTTTCCCTAATGATGCCAATCACCCGCTCGATCACATACAAGTCTTACCCGATGACGCCCCAGACTCCACCCGCACCGACACCCCCATAGCCATCTATCACTCATCATTGTTACCATTTGCACCATTACATCATCCAGTTTTTTGTGATCATCCCCATGTGAATTTGTGAAACATCCACCCATCTCTCTCATCATTCATTCTATTGTTGTCCTGTAAAATCAATTAATTGTGCATGTTTCTCTCATCCCTTCATAGCATCAACCGGCACCATCGTTACCAACCATCCTCCACATCAGTTACCATCTATGCCACAACAATGTTCACTTTTTTCCATCTCCATTCTGTGTAACCTTCATCTTGTTCATCTGTTATATCCATCTCTTGGATCTATCTGCTACTCCACTTTCTATGTTTTTTTTCATAATCAATTTTTTATTTACCCTTTTCTTTTCTCTTTTCATAGAAAAAAAAGTGAGACACCACAGTTGTGCAACCCTTGAAGCAATCTCTTACATCAAGACTACACTGCATTCCAGGCATGACTATTGAATTTGTTAGATTAGCTTCATTTTAGATGTCTTCTAATGAGACAGTTCAACAATACACCAGATGACTATACAATCTGGTGAAAGACAATGATATACTGAGCCCATAGACCATAATGAAGGACTACTATATCGAACAACTCGATGAGATCAAGTCTAGCATGAAGTAGTTCGCATCCTACACTTCATTGCCAAAAATTTGTCAAGATGTGGTCATTATGGAGAATATTATCTTAAAGAAGATGGTAGATCACTCTTGTCCAAATGAAAAAATATCGGATGGGTAATCAGAAAAATATAAAGGTTCAACAATAGTCAACAAGCAGACGAGGGAGGAAGGCTATGAATTATCTGGAAGTGCAACAGAGTCAAGCAAATCAGGTGCAACAAGTGATCACGAACCTAGTACTTCAAGTTCTAGCTGTCATCAAACTCAGGCTCACAAAGCAAAGTTTCCTGAGAAGGACCAATGTATATGCTACTTTGAGAATCATCCAAGTACAAGATGTCCAATCAAGAATCCACACTTCAAACAAAGACACAGCAAGTTTGACAACAAGATCCAGTGGTTCAAAGGTCAAAAACAAAACCAAGCCAACAAGAAGTTCACCAAGTATATGGATGTCAAAGTGATCCATCTAAATCATGAGTTTCTCCAACGAAAAGTGTCCAAGTGGAACTATTGGTCATATCATCTTACATGTCACAAAACTCACAGGAAGACCATTATAGCCTACCAGTTTATTTTGTGGAAGATCCTAAGGGACGTCCATTACCAATGTATGCTTATCAACTCATAAGAGATGTTATACTGCACACGGTACGATGCTTTGGATGCGGAGGAAGACATCGCCGAGCCGAATGTCCACATCGAGATGATCCATCAACATTCAAATCTATGGGCGGACAATGTGAAGTTAAACCATTCATGCTTGGATTGTCCAAAATGGAGCTCACAAATAGCTAGGAGGCATTTTCAACATTGCACTTGTGTTGTCCAGTCCACACACATACTTAATGTGCTATAAGCAAAAAAGTGCCACATGGGTATGAAACAAGTGAGGAAGAAGTTAATTTGACAAAAATTCCAAAGTACGCAGATGCACCCACGGGCAATGAACCGACAAGAACATCACAGAAGACAGAGCTGGTAGAATCTATCAAGCCAATGGTTGACCTACAAAAGATCAATTCTACACATGCAAAAATGCTGATTTTTTAGTAGAAATCAATCTAGCATGCTCTAGCATTCGCAACTCCCCCAAATCTTTGCTAAAGATGGCTAATCCTTTCATAACCAGAAACACAAGAGCTCTGATACCATGTGAAGGATTTCAGATCATTCAAAATCCAATCCATGTCCCTGATCTTTGGTTACAATAAGGAGCAAACCAACAATCTTGCCAATGTAGAAAAATCAGCATCTACATACAAAATGAGATGAAAACTCTAAGAAACTTGATCAAACATGAGCCAAAACATAAAATATGTTTGCTTTCCGTAAAACTATAGTACCCTACTGTATTTCACACGTGTGGAACAGAAAATAGCAAAATATGAGCATTCTACACACAAGATTGCAAGATAACATCGTGAGAGTGCACCAATGAGTAGTAGAACCCAAAGAGAACCATGTATAATGATGAAATGAGAGATATAAGAGAGAAGATGTGTCTCTCTACGAGTTACATCCTTTTATAGAGTGTCCAAACCCTATTTGGCCACTTGGCTTTCCCTCCAAAATGTAAATCCTGCTATTTTTGGGTCTAGATTCAATGTACCCAAAGTTCAAATTTGAATCTCTCTCAAACTCGACTACCAACTTTCTCATACTTTCCAAAAGTGTTTATTGAATGTATTTCAAACTAATATAACTTCAAAAAGTTTATCTCTAATCTAAAATGAGTTTTGGCCTCTTATTGACAATTAACCAAAATATGACTAAAGTAGACTAAACTAGTTGAAATCTCTCACACTAATTGTCAAGAAAAGCTTGAGTGGTTATGCAGCTCTTCCATCAGACTCGGTTGAACTTCCATAAGATCTTGCTACTAGTGCTCTTGCTCCTGTTGATGTAGCTAATCATGTTGTTGTAGCTAATCTTGTTGTTGTTGTGGCTCTTGTTGTTTTTGTTGTTGCTCCTTCTCTTGCTCTTGCTCTTGATCCAAGGTAACATTGCCTAGAGATCATCCATTATGACTTCTTGCTCAAGAATTTTGTTCCATGCCTCCTGCCTCTAATTCTAAGCTACTGTTGTTGCTCTTGCTACTACTCCTACTTCTAGTGCATCTTTCTTATGCTTCTATTACTTCTAATGCGACTTGATGTAATAATGTAATTTCTCTTTTGTTGTATGTTTTGTATGTGCCATACCAAATAACATTATCCTAGCTACTAATATGTATGTCAAGCTTAGCGACAATATAGGTGTATGCAATTTGTTTATCACATGTTGCTCTCTAATTTGTTTGTCCTCCATTGATACTTGACAAGGTGGACTGATTCAAATAGCAAGTTCATATTCTTCTTCTTCAAATGATGAGGTTGGACTAGAGAATAGCCGCCCATGTACATAATGTAACTATGCTTACGACGAGAGTGACATATTATTGTATCAAAAGTTTGCATATGCAAACAGATTGAGAGAGAATCATTGTTTGTTTGGCCCGAAGTCAGTTCTTCTGTGAGTTTTATGTATCTATTTTTTGTTGCACTTGATGCCTACAAACTTAATAATGCTCATTATTGCACATTTATCTTCTATGTTTTTGGCGGTCCACATGATTATAGAGGATTTTCCATTGTTCTTGACCGGTACTGCACCGAAGCCACATTGACAAGGGAAGAAGAGATGATGCATGGCTTGCCATCCACTCCTTTGTACGAGGGTGCACAAATGTCAAAGTTGTGAGCTTGTTTATTGCTTTTGAACTTGCAAACTAAGTACGGGTGGTCGGATGTGAGTGTCATGGAGTTGTTTAGGTGAGCTTGTCTTTTGGTATATAAAAACCAAATCTCGTCTTTTATTTCATGTGTTGTGAGAAAGTATAACTAATTATAGGAATATCTTGCTGTACTTTGCAAAGAAAAATGTTGTCTCCAAATAACACCATGGCGGTGTCTAGACAAGAAGCCAAGAAAATGCTATCAGTAGTCAACATGTATTACAAGAATATTCATGCATGTCCTAATGATTGCATTTTATAAAAGTTGAGTTTGAGGAGGCAAGCACATGTCTGTGTTGTGGGGAATACCGTTACAGGCAAGATCTACGAGGAGACACCATACCCGCCAAAGTGGTAAGTTATTTTCCTGTCATACATAAGATATGCCATATGTTTAAGTACAAGTCCATAGCGGAGCTAATGACATGACATTCGATCAATTGTTCATCAAACGATACTATAAGGATCCCTACTAATTGTCCAGTGTGGAAGCATGTGGATGCAATTTGGCATCAGTTTAGGAATGAGCCTCACCATTTGCATTTGGGGTTCACGATAGATGTTGTGAATCCATTTCAATTATGCTCCACATCATGGTCGACTTGGCTGGCTATCCTTGTAAATTAAAACAATCCTCCTTGGCTAAGTATCAAGAAGATGCATCTAATGCTTGCCCTTCTTATCCTGAGAAAATACAAGGCCAAAAACTTGGACATGTATATGACTCCCTTGATAGATGAGCTGAAGATTCTATGGCAAGGAGTTCAAGTGACTGATATACCAAGACCATGCAAACAAAGAGATTTTGTGTTGAAGGGAATTTTGATGTGGACAATGCATGACTTTCTTGGATATGGAGAAAGTTCTTGTAAGATATTGTTTGTTTTTGGTTTGTGGTATTAAATCTTATGTTTATTCACGAGTTTGCTTCGATTCAAACATTACACTCACAATAAGCTCGATTGTTTTGTTTCAATACAAGACTCTTTCAACTAGTGGCTACAATGCATGTCCCATTTGTGGCAAGATTCTACAAGCACATCACTCGCAACAAGGTTTATGAGGGGCACACTCAATACCCAAGTGATTGGCTTCCAATTTGGAGATCCAATCAAAATGTAGGGTGCCTACCTCCTGGTATGAAGAGGTTATCAATATTTCATGAACTTCCATATTGGTGGGAATTGTTGATCAACCATATTTTGGACCCAATGCAAAAATTCAAGAATGTAGGGAGCACAATTTGGGAGCACCTGATCTTTGCCAAAACAGAAATAGACATGGATGGCCGATTTATGGCCACAAACGATTGGGAATTCAATTGTCCTCGCAAAAGCTCCATGGATCTTCTTGAGGAGAGAAGAGGCAATTGTAAAGAAGGCAATAGCCTCATTTCGAACTCCGATAGGACATATGAAATGCCTAAAGGGTGCCTTCACAAGGAACAACAAGCTAAGTAGACTAAAGTATCATGCCTAAGATAAAATTTTATGGGTCGGCATGTTGATTGAAATTGCCTATACCTCATGAATATCACAATGTACAACATGTCATGTCTCATGATCTATATCCATATATCTATATCAATGACTAGATTGTTTTTGTGTATGCAGTTTGTCCTCCCCTTGGTGTTGAGAGGGTTTCTGACGGCGGAGCTAAGGAATACCATCTACAATTTCAATGGTTTGGTGAGGTATGATCAATGCGAATCACATTATTTTTCATTGAGATAATTTAAGATGATGATCTAACTAATCTGTATATTATTGCTATTTATTTTTCTTATGAAGATACATTTTCTCTCAGGGAAAAGGAGCAATAAAGAGAATTAGTGAGTCCTTCAGGGAGAAGATGAAGTTTTGCATTCATAGTAGTGAAGAAATGAAAAAGTGGATTTCAAGATATGAATAGGCCAAGGCTTGTAGACAAACCGCTCGAGCCACTTTTAAGAGAGGGCATAGAAGACAACCTACCCACCTGACCTCGCCCTTCTACCTAGGGACATGATGCTTAATTATTCATATCGTTGAGTGCATTACTTATATTATGAGTGCATTCATATCAGAGCATTACTATATTATGAGTGCATTCATATCAGAGTAGCCAACAATTTGTAGGAGGGCGCACTTTTTCTAGACCAAATCATCAAAAAACATGCAAACACTATACCAAAACAATAGTGATGCTACCAATATCTTTAATGGTCCATTAGACTTTTAAGAAGCATTCATACAAATTCTATGAAGCAGTATGGGCTGAGAACAAAGATTTTTTGATTTGTAGAAGTCAAAATAGCTTCAAACTTGATGGACATAAAGCCTAAGCCACCGGCCATCAATTTACAGGTCTGATAGCTTGCTGGGAAGGTAAAAAGGAATGCTGATCATGCTGGGAAAAAAATCTAGAATGACCCCCTTATGGATTTAAAGAGATCCATCCCCAAAATTCACCAAAAATGGACATTTTTTGAACTTTTTTGACTTCCTACAAGCCCAATTGCTAGAATTCTTGGCTGTAACTTCTAGGACAGCTTCAAAAGACTTTGATTCACCTCTTTACAAGCTCTGCATGGTGTTTTACAGCCACCTACTATCCAACTTTATGAAAAAACAAGCAAAAATCATGGTTTTTAGCTCTTTTCCATTTTTTTCTTCACTATAAAGTGGAAATTTACAACATGCATCTCTTTCTCTAGCACATGAAAACCAATTTACAGAATTATAAACACCTAATTGATCTGATCTTGCTGGATTTTGGTTCTTACTATCTATTTTGTGTCAAAAACCATAAAAAATCAAGCAATTTTGACCAAAACATAACCTAGAATCCTGAATCACTCAAAGATCTGGCATGCATCATTAATTTCAGCACTAATATGAAAGTACACTTGCTAGAAAATTCAGATCTACACAGGAATTGATTTACACAAGCTAAAGCTCCATAAAAGCAATACAACTTGACTATCTAGCACAATTCTCTATAAACCACAAAGAAATTAAGAGATCCATGCATCTTAGTAACATGCAAATTGAAATTGGAAAGGTCCACCAACTTGCACACTTGTTCCACCACCTGGCTGAGAATACTAGTTGATCTCCACCAAACTTCCAATGAAAAGCACCACCTCTCCAAGTTTTGTGATCTTCGTAAGCCTTGCTTTGATACCACTATAAGGGAAAGCTCCTCAAGATCCTGCTTACAAGACAAACACAATGGAAGACACACTATGGACAAATCACCCAACCAAGTAGAAGCATCCAGTCAAACTCTAGAATCTTCAACCCCAAGCCAAGGAACAAGAGGCATGAAAGTAGAGTGAGAGCCTGACAATAAATCAACCACAAATGTGAGGAGTAGGGCAAGTTTGGCCTCCTTATATAGAGCCTAGAACCACTGTGCACATGGTCATGCAAGGTCCTAACTCTCATATACATAGATCCATCTAGAATAGAGTCCTTATGCATGGACCAGCTATTCATAGATTGTTTTTCGGATAACTCTACACATGCATACACTATTTCAAACCTTGTACTAACTCCATTTAGTCTGTTATGGTCCTCACAAGGATATTAGTTACTTTTGGGTCACATCCAATATGACATGGCATAAATAACAGTTTGATTTACTGGAGTGTGAAGAATTGAAAAAGATTATCTATCTTAGATATAGGGGTCTTATGTTTTTTACATCAAGCATCTAGGTGTAGGATGTTGATAGGAATAAAATTGGCATAGATGGCAGATTATGCATTTCCACTTGTAATGCCACTATTGAGCCAAAATAAAGTAAGAGACTAAACACGTGCCAATTAGAGTGTAGACAAGTGTAAAGCTTTTGTTTGATGAATTCCAAGAGGTCCAATAGGATTTAGAGGTGGAACCTTGTGAGGTCCAATAGGAAATTGAGGTGTGCTTGAATATAGTCCAATAGAATTAAGAGGTGCATGGATCAATGGTCCAATAGGATCAAGAGGTGACAAAGTATGGTCCAATCATAGTTAAGCATAGTGGTAGCTCGTGGATCTACTAGTATCATTGTACTCCTCATTTTGGATCAAATTGATTTTGTGATTTCATGAATTTTGTGAGTTATTGAGTTTCTAGCTTTCTCTCTCTACCCGAGAGCTCATGATGGTTTTTCTCTCTCTATCCGAGGAGAGCAGCTTGTTTTTACTTAGATTATTTTTTGAATATTTCCCACATGTGTGAGTGAGAGCTGGAAGTGATTGAATGCATGTAGTAGTGTGCTTTTGCCATAGAATCAAAGATAGATCTTGAATCTCAATCTAGTCTTGATCTTGGTACATCTACACACCTTAGGAGATCACAAGTACATGTAGTGGACAGTCCACACGTGTGAAATTCAACATGGTATCAGAGCCTACCTAAGGTTACCATGCATTTTGATCCATCTAAGTGAAAAATTTTCATCAATCTTGAGCTAGAAATTGTCAAGGCCCATTTTCCTAGCTATCTTGTTCAATCTTGGATCAAAAGAGATCAAAAGGACATTGATTGAGTCTGACCTGGTACTGTACGGAATCAGGTGCTCAGACATGTGTGAGGAACATCCAATTTCAGTTTGGAAGTTCTCTCTCATGCTTGATCCATTTATCCTGCTTGATAGCTTGTTTTGAAGCTTTTTTTGTCTAGTTTCTGATGCAATCAATTTCATTCCATTTGGTTGTGCCAATCAAAAGTTATAAACTTTTGAAGAGGGTTAGGTAGGGAACCTAGAACTGGGTGGACACATTTGGTTTGGTCAAGAGATTGCCTGTTTGATCCAAAATCACAGTTGAATGCTTACCAATCTCATCTGTATGTGATCTAGGCACTGTTTTGAGATCTTAGCCATTTTGTTTCATGCAATATCATTGTATTTGAGTCAAATTTGGTTTCTTAGTGTATTTCACATGTGCTAAGAGTGTTTGATCCTAACTTTGCCTATACTCCATCATTTGATGTGAATAGATATTGTTTTAGAGAGATTTGTGTAGCTAGTGAGAATCAATTCACAAATAGTTGCAAGATCTTTCATAGGAAGAGATTGTACTCTATTATTGGATCCTATTGAGAGTGTGTAGCAACATTTATTGTTCATCATTTGAGTTTTCTTCACTTCAAATGTCTTCAGTAAGTTCATCCTTGTTGGAACCAAGTGAAAGATTGACCACTTCAAATTATTCAATTTGGAAAATGAGGATGGAGTCCATCTTGATCCTTCAAGACATGATGGACATAGTTCATGGCCTTGAAGAAGAACCACAACTTCTTCAAGAGGTTCAAAAATACAAAAAGAGAGCTAGGATGGCTCTCCACTACATTAAGATGAATGTCTCTAATGAGATATTCAGGAAGATAGGTACTTGTACAACAGCCAAAGAAGCTTGGGATCTATGAGGCTAAGAACACCTCTAGGCTTCTCACTCTTAGGAATCAAATCTTTCAAAGTAGCCAAAAGAGTGATGAGAGTGCATCTAGTTATGTTTTGAGAGTAAAAGATATTCATAGAGAACTTGCTTGTATTGGTGATTCCATCAATCAAAATGAGCTAGTTCAAGTCATTCTCAATGGCTTGAGAAGTGAATTTGATAACCTTGTCCAATCCTATGCCATAATGGAGGAGCTACCAAGTTTGGAGGCTCTCCAAAGTGTGCTAATTTCGGAAGAATCAAGACAAGAGTACAAGCTCTTGAGGATGGACAAGCTTTCTCTCACTCATAATGATGGCAAAGCTCTCTTTGCCAAGGATAAGCACAAAGATAGGAGCAAGAACCAACATCAACAATCCTCAAGCAAGGACAAAGTCAAATCCAAAGACAAAGATGAGGAGGAAGATGATTCCTCTAATGCTTCATCATCCAAGCTCAAGAAGAAAAGGATCAAGTGATTTTATTGTGGCAAGAAAGGTCATTATGCCACCAATTGCTTCAAGAAGAAAAATCAACTCAAGCAAGCCAACATTACCAATGAGAAGGAAGACACTATTGCAAGTGATGGAGAGGGATCTCTTATGGTCTCTAGTTTCTCATCTACTCCTTTCAAGAAGGACGGCCTATGGTATATTGACAGTGGAGCCTCTTCACAAATGTGTAGCTCCAAGGACTCTTTCTCTTCTATTGCACCTTATGGTGGAGTCAAGAAATCAATATACGCTGCAAATGATTTTGAATGTCCTATTGAAGGCATAGGGAACATTCCCTTGAAGCTTGCATCCTCTAAGGTTCTTTCTCTCTCTAAAGTTCTTTATGTACCTAAGCTTACCAAGAATCTTATTAGTGTCGGCCAATTGCTTGATAATGGCCTTGATGTAAAATTCAATGTTGATACTTGCACTATCAAGAAGAATGATGAGATACTTGTATTAGGATCTAGATTTGGTGGCATCTATAAACTAGATCCAAATGAATATGTGAATGCTTGTAATGTTGCTCTTGTGAACAAGCTCTCTATGGAGGAATTATGGCATAGGAGGTTGGGACATCCCAACTACAAATCCATGCTCAAAGAAGCCAAAGCAATTGGCTTGCCAAAGTCACTCTCCAAGAAGATCAAGCCTTATGAGGCTTGTGCTATTGCTAAATCTCACAAAAGCCATTTACAAGATCTTCTATCAAAAGTAAGCATCCTTTGGAGTTAATCCACTCGAATGTGCAGTTCTCATCAACTACAAGCAAGGGAAGAGCCACTTGTTTTGTTACTTTCATTGATGATTACACAAGATTCACTTGGATATATCTTCTTGCTTCTAAATCTATGGTGTTTGATCATTTCCTTATTTTCAAAGCTTATGTAGAGAAGCAATTCTCATTAAAGATTAAAGCTCTTAGAAGTGATGGAGGTGGTGAATATATCTCCAATAAATTTCAACATTTTTGCGAGCTTGAAGGCATTAAAAGACAGTTTTCTTGTGCCTACTCTCCATCTCAAAATGGAGTGGTCGAGAGAAAGAATAGATCTCTATGTGAATGTGCAAAATCTATGAGAATTGAGGCATCTTTTCCCAAAGATTTTTGGGTAGAAGCCATTAATTGTGCAAATTATCTTTGCAATAGGCTCCCACATATAGCTCTCGGAGGAAAGTCACCATATGAAATCTTATTTTTGAAGAAGCCTATGGTTGATCACCTTAGAGTTTTTGGATGCTTATGCTTTGTCCATATTCCCTTGGAAACAAGGAAGAAGGAAGATCCTAGTGCATGCAAAAGGATCATGGTTGGATACTCATCCACCAAGAAGGCCTATAGAGTCTTTATACTCTCTACTTCTCAAGTTATTGAAAGTAGAGATGTTGTCTTTCATGAAGACCAACACTCATCTTTTGAAGAGGCCGAGATCAAGAAATCTATGGATGCATCATCATCATCAATCATGATGTGATGGGGTCGAGATTTGAAGAAGACTCTCCTCGGATTTCTCACCAAGAAGATCCATGAGAGATACATCCGAGCCTAAGAGGCTCTCATATGTTGACAAAGGCAAACAAGTGGATCTTGATTCCACTAATTATGTTTTTTATGTCTCTCATGAAGAGCCAAAGAATGTACAAGAGGCACTCAATACCAAGGAGTGGTATGATGCCATGAAGCAAGAGTATGATGCATTGATCACCAACAATACTTGGGAGCTTGTAGATCCTCCATCCAACAAGCATGTGATTGGTTGCAAGTGGGTATTTCGGATCAAGTTCAATCATGATGGCACCATCAACAAGCATAAAGCAAGATTATGTGCCAAAGGATTTGCTCAGATCCATGGTCTTGATTATGAGGAGACCTTTGCACCCGTTGCAAAGATGGTGACAATAAGAATTCTTATTTCTCTTGCTTGTTTTTTCAAGTGGAAGGTGTTCCAATTAGATGTATCCAATGCTTTTCTAAATGGTTATCTTGAGGAGGAGATCTATATGGAACAACCTCAAGGATTCATCAAGGATGAGTCCAAAGTGTGCTTGCTCTTCAAAAGTCTTTAAGGACTCAAGCAAGCAGCAAGATCATGGTATTCAAGACTTAACTCTTTTCTTATCTCACTAGGATTTACTCTTAGTGACTATGATCCTTCCATGTATCTAAAGTTTGTTGATAGCAATATTGTCATTCTTCTAATTTATGTTGATGACATTATTCTTTGTGGAAGTTGTATCAAGCTAGTTGATGAAACCAATCTAGCACTTGGATGTGAGTTTAAAATACAAGATCTAGGAGAGATACATTACATCCTAGGCCTAGAAATTGATTTTTATGAAAATCATGTCTTTATATGCCAATCTAGATATGCTCACTCTATGTTGAAAAAATTCCATATGGAAAATTCTAAGAGCATAGATACTCCAATGGAGCAAATTGTAAAAGATCCTAACAAAGGTGATGAAAGATCCTTTGAGGACATCACACTTTTTAGGAGTCTTGTAGGCTCCTTGATTTGGCTTACCATTACTAGGCCCGATCTAAGTTTTTGTGTGCACAAATTGAGTCAATTTATGCAAGAACCTAAGATCCATCATTGGAAGATGGCCAAGAGGATTCTAAGATATGTATCTTCATCTTGTGATTATGGTCTACTCTATAAAAGTGAAGATCTATCCATTATTGGCTACTCGGATTCGGACTTTGCAAGTGACAAGATGGATCGAAAGTCTATTAGTGCATACACTATCTTTCTTGGATGCAATCTAACATCTTGGCTTTCCAAAAAGCAAGATACTGTATCTCTCTCTCATGTGAGGCCGAGTACAAAGCACTCACTACAACTACCAAAGAAGTGCTTTGAATCAAGAGGTTATTAATGGAGCTAAAGTGCATCAAGGAGGATGATCTACCAATGATCAAGTGTGATAACATCTCGGCCCAAGCTCTTGCCAATAATCCCATATTTCATGCAAGAAGCAAGCACATAGAAGTGGCACACCATTTTGTGAGAGAAAAGCTTATTGGAGGAGAAATCTATTTGGAACATGTCAACTCGTCCTCTTGTATTGCCGATCTACTCACCAAGTCTTTGAGCAAAAGTGCTTTCATCAAGCATAGATCTAATCTTGGAGTTATATCAAGATAAATGCTCAAATCTTCATAGATGATTTTTTAGGAGGAGTGTGAATTGAAAAAGATTATCTATGTTAGATATAGGGGTCTTATGTTTTTTACATCAAGCATCTAGGTGTAGGATGTTGATAGGAATAAAATTGGCATAGATGGCAAATTATGCATTTCCACTTGTAATGCCACTATTGAGCCAAAATAGAGTAAGAGACTAAACACGTGCCAATTAGAGTGTAGACAAGTGTAAAGCTTTTGTTTGATGTATTCCAAGAGGTCCAATAGGATTTAGTGGTGGAACCTTGTGAGGTCCAATAGGAAATTGAGGTGTGCTTGAATATAGTCCAATAGCATTAAGAGGTGCATGGATCAATAGTCCAGTAGGATCAAGAGGTGACAAAGTATGGTTCAATCATAGTTAAGCATAGTGGTAGCTCGTGGATCTACTAGTATCATTGTACTCCTCATTTTGGATCAAATTGATTTTGTGATTTCATGGATTTTGTGAGTTATTGAGTTTCTAGCTTTCTCTCTCTACCCGAGAGCTCATGATGATTTTTCTCTCTCTACCCGAGGAGACCAACTTGTTTTTTACTTAGATTATTTTTTGAATACTTCTCACATGTGTGAGTGAGGGTTGGAAGTGATTGAATGCATGTAGTAGTGTGCTTTTGCCATAGAATCAAAGATAGATCTTGAATCTCAATCTAGTCGTGATCTTGGTGCATCTACACACCTTATGAGATCACAAGTACATGTAGTGGACAATCCACACGTGTGAAATTCAGCAGGAGTACCATGTATCCAAGGCTAGGAGTATACTAAATCCTATAATTAGTCGATGTCCTCTAGTTGAGTGGATGTTGATGCCACTAAAGATATTTGCATTACAAGCAGTTCTTCCTTCTTGGGGGTTAGTGCCTCTTTTGCTCCCTACTCTTCCATTTCACTGACCTTCAATGATATTTTTTAGCAAAAAAATCACAGTAATTTCACTTGACAAGAAATCCTTCCCTACACTTTGGAGATCAAAATTTAGCTGATGATCGTGGGTTAACTACAAAAAGTGGTCATGGCTAATAAATGTATTGAGTCAAAAAACAAAAGGTCTATCTCCTTTCCATATATAGATTAGCAAATTATATGGAACCCAAGAAAAATCATAGCCAAGAAATTTTATCGAGTAAGGCATTAAATTCTCTTCAATATACTCACTTACAAAACTAAAATCTTCACTATTTTTTCTGTAGAGTTGCTAAGGTATCTATTTTGGCAGTGACAATAACATAGATGCGATCTATTTGACTGAAAAATGTTGTGCTAGCCAGTAGATTTGCCAACTTTGTCTTTGAAGGTTCCATTGTGAATGTAGTGATACAATACGAAAGACTAAAGAAATGAGAGGAAGTGCTAAGTGTCCAATGGACATAAGAAAGCCTGGACAACAAGAAAAATATGTGTGCTTCAAAATGAGATAACTTGGTCTTATATAGTGAAAAGTTTTTCAAAACTAAAGAAGTTTATCAAATTGCACCAAATAAAGTCTATTTATAGTAATGAAGTAAATTATCCTACCATACTTCACAAAAATATAATATCAATATTCAAAAATCCTATAGTTTGTTTTGATATCAACCTACAAAAATCTAGAAATACTATAGAAACAACAAATATTATAAAACCGTTACTCAACCACAATCTCTTAAACAATCCAATCATACAAAAGATCCTTACTTTGTATGAAACAAAACTTGGTCAAAATGGTTTGTGTTTTGTATCTACGAACACAATCAAAGATTTTCTTGATAAAGATCTACTTGAACCAACTTTTGAAACAATGCAAACAGATCCAATAATTCACAACTATTATTTTGGAAGACATCACACAACCAACATCTAGCCAAAAACACTCAAAAATTAACATCTACCAATATTCGAACCTCCAATTACGTAGCAAAGGAATCCAATGTGTTTGTGAAACATTGTCCTCTTCATTGGATGTTCCTTGTCAAGGTACCGCTTCTATGAAAAATGTCAACTAGTTTACTTGATTTATCTTGACCATTTTGAGGCCAACATGAAATCCTAACTTAGAGATAGATTTATTTTTGTCAATAAAAGGCCTAAAAAATGTTTGTACTATTTTTGGAAAGTAAATTTGTGGATGAGGTCAGATTTGGACCCATTCTAATTGGCTAAAATAGATACATTGCATCTAGACTAGAATTTCTAGGTTATCTGATGAAGTACCAAGAAGTTACCATTTAGGGCAAGTTTAGGGCAATTGATCAAGTGACATTTTGGCAGCTATAAATAGCAGTAGTAGTTTGGAGAAAGTAATAATTTTACTGTCATTTTATGTGGGAATTCATCTCTTTTGATTCTATGTCCACCTCATGTGTATTTCTCAAATTATCTAATTTATAGTGTGTAAAATGTGATTTTTATTCTTGATCTTGCATCCACACGTGTGATTGACTATAGGTTGATGCTATTGTATGGACAAAGACAATATCAAGTTTTATCTAAGAGCTTATGATCAGATCTTGATGCATTTCCAAGTTCTAGCATGCGTAAAGTGATGATTTCTTTCTTGTAGCTAAATCTAGATGTGCAACCAAAATTGGCTAAAGATATTAGATCCATCAAGTGTGTTTTGGATCTGATTTTCTCACAAGGTATCAGAGTAGATTTTAGGACAAAGTTGGAGTATTTTCCAAATCTAGTGGTGGACTTGAGGGCGCCATTATTTCTATGTGAATTTGGAGGTGTTTCTAGCTCAAATCTTGCATTGAAATTGGATCTTTGTGATCCTAGCATCATTTTAGGTCAAATCACTTGGAGTAGGCCGATTTTTGAAACCACTTACTGGAATGTGGAGGCAAAAATTTCTCATGATTGTGGATGTCTATTTAATTGTGAAGCAATTATATGGGTAATTTGTCGTATTTTCTATTATACTTTTAAAATCACTGAGGATTTGATGACTCTACATTTAATAGTGTCATCCCATTCGATATCCCATAGACTATCAAGTAGGCCTCATAAATGTGTCAACAATTTTATCCCCACAGTTGAAGACAATTGTTGAATGAAAAACATTACATATAAACAAGATCTATAAAAATGGCAAAAGGTCAAAACCAACCCAATAGATTGTTTGTCTTAAGCGTGTAGGTTGTGTAACATGCAACGCAAGCATAAAAATAGTAAAAAAATTTAAAACTAATTTCATGTTGGGAAAGCTTCCCGAGTGTGGCCATTCCATCGATGGAAGGGGTTTGCACTTCAAACTATTAATGCCATTGAATGCTTGAGAACTCCATCCAAAATATTATCATTCATGATGAAATGTTCCAAAATTCTCATCCAATGCTTGAAAATAGTCCATCACATTGGGGTGTATGGGTACACTTGTTGATTGTAGCTAGAAAGGTGCTAGCTCGAATCGTGACAATTGTGTGGTGACATCTAAGGAGCATAGCTTTGTAACTAGCCTGGCCAAGTTGTATATATGTAGTATATAACAACCACGGGTTGCTTAATATTAAAAAAGAAATAGCACTATTTTTGTTAGTTTGTTTCTAACTTAAATAAGTAACGGATTGAAATTATGTATATCATGAGAATCTTTGCCTTGAGATGACACTTCAGAAACTTTGAAAATTAGAAAAACAAAATATTGCATTCAACAAGAATCAAAAATTTAAAAGACTCATTCAACAAAAATCAAAAATAAAGTGACATCTAAGCTTTTAACAATTAGTCAAATCAAAAAAAAAAAAAAATTTCTCAGAAAACTGATTTCAAAGAGTGTGATATTTTAGCTTGTCAATATAGTGATACCTGAGCTTTTACCAACAGATTCCCGGAAAGAATGTGATACTTATTTAATGTTTGAAGAATTGTAGATCATTGGACAAAGGTGGGCATGACGGTCAGCATAGTCACAATGATCGCTCTGAGGAAAGCGATGCTCCTGTACTAGGGAATCTTCAATCGCGAGTTGGTGTGTCAGACAGGATGGAGCCTTTCAATTAGATTAATTTACAAAATAGTTGCTTGGGGAGGTGACCGCTATCAAATCTGATCATCTCCAACTCTTTGTCAACACCAGTGCTCCTGAAGCTGCGATCGTGCTACCCAACGATGCTCAACTCGGTGGCACACAACTGATTTCACCTACACTTTGCGCTTACACTTTTACATCTGCATCGCATCATGCAGCTTCCCCTCCTATTACCTGCAATTGTTTCAGCTAGAAATTGCGAGAAAGAATGAGCACTTACTTCTTTCTTGTTAGTGCTCATCAATTGCTTTCTGCCCTCTTTTCTACATTCAAGTTTAACGTATCGATCCTTGCTTTTGATTGTTGGGTAAAAGAATCACTATCACTCAATCATTGCAGTCATAGGTCATTGAATTCACAAGACAGTGATGGTCTGGTGTATTGTGCATCCCATTTGCGAGAAGTCAATGGCTGCAACGTTCTACAATAGATATAGTTGACGCGCAGCAACACTCGTAGCCTCTTGCTTCCGCATCAAATGTGTAACTATCAGTGCTTTATTCTGATTCGAGCGGCGGAGAGCGCTACTTGCGATTAATTAACAATTACATTTTTGCTGTACATTCAGCACAGCTTCATGTCAGTTCGGTATTAAAAGCAATTTCGAAGTCGCTCTTTCTTTTTAAGGAACGGGTTGTTTTCCTCCCACTTCTCAACATGGCCAAATTTTCTCCCTTTCCGACCTTCAACTTGCATCAAGCTCCTATTCGAATTTGTTGTGAAAAACGGAATCATTTTTAGTTTAATTGGTTAATTGGTCAATTTGAAGTTACTTTCAAATTAAAGTCGGCGGTTGAAAATTATGAAATAGCAAAAGCAAATTCATTGATTCATTCTCTGTTTTAGTCCATTAATTTGTAGATACTTGCAGAGGCAGCGCATTAAATTTTTTTAATTGACTTTTCCTATTCTTCATTGGCACCTATCAATACCTTAAGCAGTTGATAACTTTTTTAGATTGTTTCCTGATTCGAAAGGAATGATATAATTCTGCAAGAAGTCGTCAATCACATCCTCAGTTGAAGAACCAAGCTGGGCTCTTTAAATTCAAACGGAAACGAAAGTGCCGTCCATTCCAATTCAGAAAAGCAGAGCTGCTAGCTGGCAAGAGCGATATTCAGCTCAGAACTTCACAAGAATCAAGTCCCCTGAAAGCATCACACAGTGTGTACGTTCCTGAGTTCTAAATTTTCCGTCACGTATACACGTATCTTGGCCGTAAGCTTTTTATGGGTTCTCAGGCAAAGATAAACCCAGTCCGCCTGCTGTTATTCTGGGTTTTGGCACAAACACTGGTTTTTGAGAAAAGTGTCAGTGCGGCTAGAATACGTGGAAAATTTGTGAAGCCAGGTTGCCAACTATTCTCAATCTGGTCACTGTCATCCGTTAGATACTGTGTGTGCGTGTGTGTGTTTATGTAGAGAGAGAGAGAGAGAGAGAGAGAGAGAGAGAGAGAGAGAGAGAGAGAGAGAGAGACGTTGCTATGTAGATTTTTCTTGGCCGGAAACTTGAAAGACAGCTTATTTGTGAGACGTTGTATGTGACTTGATGAAACAGAATCAAACACTTCCATCGTCGATCGTATCCCCGGAAAACATGCTGTTGAGCGTGTAGAAAAACTTGAAAAGGTGCTTCCGATACCAAAATTCAAGCTTTTCGCTTTAGTCTTAAGCAGCCGATCGTAATGCTGTGGTTTCTACTTTTCTGTAATAATTCGTTCAGCATTCTTATTTCTAGTCTCTCTTGTGGACATTGTTAAGGTTTTGTGAACTAGGATGTACCAGTGGTGTTTGTGCCTGAGGTTCCAGAGCGAAGATATTTTGTTCTGATTGATACTCGTATACATGCAGTGGTCTGGCCTTGGAGTCGCTGGCGAAGGTATGAAGATGGCATCTGAAAATGAATGTCACCAATCATGGCTGAGTAGTAAGACTATGGAAAGTAATTCAAGGTTGCTCTTCTCAGCAGATGGTCATGTGGGGGACAGCGACGCTCAGACGCTCAGAGAGCTTGCGGCTGTAATTGATTACTCTGGTCCATCCACTCACCCTCCACCTCGAGGACATTGATTTCAATGTCTTGCGAAACGCACTCATAATCATTGTGCCAACTTCCAAGTGTAAAGATTGATTTTGGCTTCATAAAAGGTATTAAGGTATTTCCAAAGGTGTATAGCTCAATATAAATGAAAGTACATATATAGTTTTTATCATATTGTTACAGCTTCACCTCTGTGAATAGTTCAAGTATAAAAAACATGCAAGCTAAAATAAAACAAAGGAAGCTTTTTCGAACCAGTATTACACTTGAGGAGATACCGCTTTTGGTATGAAAATACCAACATGGATGTGGTGTGTCCAGACCAACTCGTTGTATATTTATGTTTGTGAGTTGAAAGTCATTTCATAATAGTTTTCAAAATCCAATTCACATTTTATGATTGTTTTGTCTTACAACGCACAACTATTATAGTGCTTTTGGTGTAAATGGCCAACAATTCCAGTAATTTGCATCAATGGGAAGTTCATTGGTTGTTTTGATATTCTTATGAACATGCAAAAAATAAAATCTCTAATTATATTCTAGTGTGGAGAGGTCAACTATACATGTGCAAACAACAATTTATGTTTCTCAAATTTTAAGTACCATAACTTGTTTTTTGCCTACTTGGCAAATTTATTTATAGCATTTCAAGTTATTAAAACTACCTGATTAATTATTGAGTGTTTGGTTCCTAGGCTACTCTTGCTTGCTTATTATATTATTTTTCTCCAGATAGTACAAAGTTATATCATTCCAAAAAGTACAAAGTTATAGCATTTCATGTAATTATAACTACCATATTAATTATTTAGTGTTTGGTTCTAAGGCTACTCTTGCTTATTATCTTATTTTTCTCCAAAAAAAAAAAGTTATATGAACTACAACATTTGGAATGATTTCCAAGGTAAATACTAAGGTTTCTTCAAAGAATTTTTTTTAAAATTAATGAATTTATGATGGTTTTTATCTCATTAGTCACATTGAAACTGTTTTCTTTAGAATAAACAATGGGAGAGAACGTAAGTCAACACATGGGTAGTTTCAAATTAGATGCTGAAAACCAAGGTATATTCTAAGGAAAATATTCATAGTTATTTCAGTTAGAATTAAAGTAGAATCACTGTGCTACTGTATCGTGGGTCCTATCAATTGATAAGGATCAGTTGGCCTTGCCACGATGCAAGTCGACGAGACACGCGTGCCGCCAATGGCAACCTGGGTCATGCATGGGTTGCCTGAATGAACAACTATATGTATAGTGTAATTTCATTTTGAGAAATACAGTTGCTATGTGAGCTTGTTGTGGAGATTGTGTTCTGTCTGTGTTACTCTGTAGCATGATCTGTCTTCCTCTTCAAAGCAAATTCTAAGTTGGTATCAGAGCCGTATAGGGAGTGTACACAGTACAGCATCGCCGTTGAAGAGAGCTTTGGAAGAATTGTCAAAAACAAGGAAAATCCCTATTTTTGGGTCCTTTATCCCCTTTGACCCAAACGAAAGGCTATAACCTCCAAACGAAGGGCACCCAGACTGTACCTGCAGGTACAGTACAACAAAACAGAGTGATTGCAATAGAGAAAGTGTTCGGAGTGCGCCAAAAGTGATTTCACCATTCCACTGGGCACACAGTTGGGAGTTGACGATTCAGTTCATTTTGGAAGGTGACGCCGATTTGGCTTTCAAATTGGTGGAAAAGTGGCGAGTGGCCTAGTAAGGAAAACAGTGCAGGTCATTATTTTCAACTTCTGACATCGCAGTTGGCCTTGGCATACTATTTTTAGCCTACGACAGAAGTTTCAAGCAGTTTTGCGATAGCAAACATGGGAGAGTCCATTTTGAGTGAAAGTAGCAAATTGGACGGGATTCTTAACTATGCAGTGTGGAAATTCAAAATGAAAAACATACTGATGGAGAAAGATGTGTGGGAAGTCATCACAGGTGATGAGAGAAGACTGCCAAATGAAACACATATCAAAGTGTTTGACAAAAAGATGAGGAAAGCTTTGACCTTCATTAACTTGTGAGTGAAGGATCACATCATTACCCACATTTGTGATGCTATTACATCCATACAGGCATGGGATTTGCTAAAGGAGCAGTTCGAGACGTCAAATCCATCAAGAATCATGTTTCTAAAGTCAAAACTGAATAGTGCCCGAATGGAGCAAGGAGAGCACATTCAGACGTACATGACCAAAATCAAGACAATGAGGGATGAACTGCATTCTATTGGTGATTGCATACGTGATGTGGAGCTGGTGCACAATGCATTGTGCGGCATTGTAGAACCCTATCAAATGTTTGTGAGCAGAATAGCATCAAGAGAAAGATTGCCAACCTTTGACAAGCTCACAGGAATCTTGATGCAGGAAGAGCAACGACGAGAAACGGTGAAAGCTAGACGTCAAAATACTGACGATCAAGCACTTGCGACATGCCAAAAACAAGGCAAGGTCAAGGGCAAGAAGAAGTCTAAACAACAATTTGCCAAGACTCAAAAGGATCAGGGATCTTCCAGTAAGACCAAGAAGAAAGACAAGTGCTTCCATTGTGGTAAAAAGGGCCATTGGAAGAGTGAATGTCACAAATTTCTGGCGGGACAAGGAAAGGGAAAACCAAAACAAGCAGGTAACCTTGTCGATGAGGGTGAGATTGAAGACTCTAGCATCTTTATATCTACATTGTCATCTAATCAAGATGATCAAGCATGGTATATTGACTCGGGAGCCACAGGACACATGACAAGTAACAAGAACTGGTTCAATAGCTTGAAAGTGTTGGATAATGGAATGTCTATTTCACAAGCAAATGGCAATGTGTGCAAGATCAAGGGGATAAGCACCGTTTCAATCCAACTACCTGATGGCAAAAGCAGGCGATCAGGGAGGTACTTTACGTAACAGGTTTGAAGAAAAATCAGCCTTCTGTTGGAGTCATTACTGATCAAAAGTTGAAAGTAGAATTTGCCCATGATCGTTGCTTTGTGACAGATGTGAACCAAAAATTCAAAGTTATTGCGGATGGAGTAAGGGTGCCCAATACAAAATTGTACAGGTTGAATACTACAGTCAAGGGCAACATGGACTCATATCGTCCATTCCATCGCAAACTGAGTTGTGGCATAAGAGGCTTGGTCACTTGAACTTGGAAAGCCTCAGTGTGATGAGGAAATTGGAGATGGTAACATGATTGCCTACTATAGAAGACCACTTGAAATCAATGTGCGAATCATGTGTATATGGAAAGCAGCATCGAGAGAAGTTCAATAAAGGGGGTGTTGCAAGGGCAAAGAACATCCTGGATTTAATCCACATAGATTTATGCGGGCCTATGATGACCATGTCATTAGGTAAAGCCTTCTATATCATGACCTTTAATGATATGTCATGTAAGACTTGATCTACTTCTTGAAAAAGAAACTGGATGCATTTGACAATTTCAAGAGCTTCAAAGCACTGGTCAAAAATCAGACACGTAGGAAGATCAAAGTCCTAAGATCAGATAGTGGAGGTGAGTACAAGTCTAATGATTGAATGATCTTTGTGATCAATGTGGGATCAAAAGACAATTCATGCAAGCTCATACTCATGCTCTCAATGGTGTAGCTGAGCGCAAGAATCATACGATTGTGGAAAGTGCCAGATCTATGCTAGCTGAGATGAAACTACCAAAAGATTTTTGGTCAGAAGCCTGCAGTACGGCAGTCTATCTTCAAAATAGAAGTCCTACCATTGCCATACCAAAGATAACACCTGAGGAAGCATTCACGAAGAAGAAGCCAAAGGTGAACCACTTGTGAATCTTTGGATGTAAGGCCTTTGTACACATTCCTAAGGAAGAGAGACGTAAACTTGATGTAAAAGCTATCAAGTGTATATTCCTAGGATATGATGATCGTGTGAAGGGATATAGATGTTTTGATCCAGTGGAAAACAAAATCCATGTAAGTCGTGATGTTATCTTTGATGAATCCAAGATATATGAAGACGAGGATCTTGAGAAGATAGATACATCCAATGGGAAAGATGGTATAGTAAGGATACCTGCTGATGATGATCCATTCATTGACCTTCCAAGTGATGAAAATAAGGATGCATATCAAGATACTACTACTCAACCTCAAGAGATAGGTTGGAGAGGTAGAGACAAACCTTTTGGTGCAAGAAGGATTGAAGTTGCAGGTGACAAACACAAGGAGAAGGATGTACCGTGTGATACATTTTCAACCAGGAAGCCAATCACCTAGGAGGAAGCTCCCTAAGTGGTTTGAGAGATTGTTGGAGAGCCACGACATGGATGACTTTCTAGGATCATCTAGCCAGGGAGAGCTACGAAGATCAACAAGAGAGAAGACACAACCTGAAAGGTATGAAGCAAATTATGCTCCCTTATCTAGCATTATTCAAAGAAAAGAACCTTCGACTTATGGTGAGGCGAAGGATGATGACATTTGGGTCAAGGCCATGGGAGAGGAGATGGAGTCCATTGCTAAGCATAGCACATGGGACTTAGTAGAACCACCAGTTGGCAAGAAACCCATTGGTTGCAAATGGGTATACAGGACTAAGTACCATGTAGATGGAAGTATAGCAAAGCACAAGGCAAGATCGGTGATTAAAGGGTGTGCACAAAGTAAAGGCATCGACTATGAGGAGACCTTTGCACCAGTATGTAAGTGGAATACTCTATGTCTACTTCTTGCTTTAGCTTCACATTTTGGTTGGCCTTTGCATCAAATGGATGTGAAATCTGCTTTTCTAAATGGTGAGTTAGAAGAAGAGGTGTTCATGGATCAACCTGAAGGCTTTGTAGCAAAGGGACAGGAAAATAAAGTATGTCACTTGAAGAAAGCATTTTATGGTCTTAAACAAGCACCACATGCGTGGTATAGCAGGATTGATGCCTACTTTCATTCAAAGGGGATGGTGAGAACAGATTCTGATCCAAATCTATATGTCTTATGCTTTGATGGTATGGTTGATTTGATTGCTCTTTATGTTGATGACTTGATTATTACGGAAAATAATCAAGAGATGATAGACATGATCAAGAAAGACCTCATGGAACAATTCGAGATGACAGATCTCAGCCTGATGCATTATTGCCTTGGAGTAGAAGTGTGGCAAAAAGGACACGAAGTGGATTTAACATAGGTGAAGTATGTCAAAGAGTTGCTGCACAGGTTTAGGTTGCAGGATTGCAAACCAGTGAATACTCCTATTGAACCAGGTAAAAAGCTTTCTAAGCTTGATGAGTCACGGTCATTTGATGCTACGCTGTATAGGCAATTAGTAAGGAGCTTGATTTACCTTACCATGACTAGACCAGATATATGCTATGTTGTTGGCATTGTAAGTCAGTTTATGGCAGCACCTACGGAAATGCATTGGAAGTCAGCTAAACCCATTTTACGTTATGTGGGCGTTGGAGAGTATAAGTATACTGATAGGGCTCTCACTAGTGTATGTTTAATTTTGGTGATAGTAGGTACATGCTACTGGTGTGATTCCTCCCTCCTTTTTAGTGTACTTGATCCATAGCTTTGGGGCTAGATCCAATCGATCTAGGTCTGAATATATACGTTTCTCATATATTACAAAGAGGAAAGGTCAAAACATTTTTTTCTTCTTAGAGACAACTACTGGAGCAGTGATCATGGAAGTGTAGGACTAATTTAGTTTTCAATCATGATTACTAGAGCATCAATTGAGGTAAATCTTACACTTATTTCAATGAGTAGAGATGGTTCATTTCCATATCTGACTCTCTTAGCCATGGAGCTAGTGAACCAATAGGTCGGTTCTTCAATGAGTACTGAGAAAGGTAGTGCACTATATGAGTAGCAATGGCCCATCCTTCCCATTCACACATGACTTTGGAAAATTTCGTAGGATCCACTTGGACATTAGAGGAACTCTTGACTCCAAAAAGGCCCTTTTGTAAAGGTACCTTTTTTTACTTTCCAACTATTTTATGTCCACATGGTCCAATAGCATGTGTCTATATGTGTCGTTACATAACAAGGCACAACTCCCATAACATAAACATAGAATCTAGTTGCAAGTTGGGCTGGTCTAGCTCAAACTAAAGTAAAAAAACTAATGTGCACATATTCCGATAATGTGAACATGGATAAATTCGAACAGCCTTGGCTATTTATGGATCTTAGAACTCTCTCTCCTAGTTCACACTGTTTATCAGGTCTTTTTTGGATTCAAAACTCCTCTAATGTAGGAAAGGACTAAATTAACATCCTCTTCAAGGACTTTAAAGATGAATCTCTCTTAGTATTCTCTACATTTTCATTTTTTCACACTCACATCTAACTCAATGAACTTTCTTTTTCACATTCATGATCCCTCATAAATATTGTGACAAGGATGATGATGGAAACTCAAGATGATAAAATAACAAGAGAATCCCTCATATATTGATATTAGACTCTATTAAAATGCCTCTCAACTAACCCTTGATGTGAGAATCACCTATCCTCAAAAACTATCATCCTCTTCCAAACTCGTATAGGCATTTCTAAGACATTTGCACTCAATCGCTCATTTCCAAAGGTGAAAATAAAATCCAATGCAAAAGTATGATGGTTGTGTCTCCTCTCTAGAATGGAATATCAAAAGATGGATGAGACTCTCTCAAGGATGGAATCAACTCTATTTCCCACACTCTCTTGAAGTAAAGGCTGAGCTAAAAATGATCTCTCAAAGGATTCATTTCAAAGAGGCTCCAAATTTTTGAATGATAAGAGGTTTTCATTGAGTGAAATCAAAGAAAGACCCTCAATCTAGAATTGGTGGAATAGGAAGCAGTCTCTACTCATCACACAAGCCCCACACCATATTTGAATCCACTTTCATGCATTCTCTCAAAAATTATTCTCAAGCGATTGAGGAGCTCTTAACTCATAAGGAAAACTTCCATCTCACATATGATGATAATCTCATTTTTCTTTTGAATGAGTGGAAATTGCCAACTATTTATCAAGTTTGGACTAGGCTTGCCACCCTTGCTTGATGCCAAAAGAGATTACCCCATAATCACATTTTCAAGACCTTTTTGCCCTTGTCCCATGTGATCTCGTCACCCTCCTTTTATTGCCAAGTACCTCATTGTACATAGTTGCATGCAATTGGAGCACACCTTGACTTTACCCTTCTGAAGGCTGATGATGCATGATCATTTTAGAGAAAAGCGCTCCTCAATCAATGTAGAAATGCTGACATGCAAGGTACTATGGTCAAATGGTTTTAAGGTGGTTTACCTTCTCTGTTATTTGTGTAGCAAGAGTGGGAAGACTTTTCTCTTTTCTTCATTCTTCATTTTGAAATGAGATGATGAAACTTGTGATGAGTCACAAACTTTTTTCCACTTTCTTGAGGGCAGTACTCCATAGCTAAAGGCCTAGTCCCTAGTTCTTAAGGTCATTATTCTATCAAGAAATGGGTTATTCCTACTAACAAAGACTATTTTTTGAGGGTTATTCCAAGGCTGATATAGCCCTACAAAAAATTGATGGCTCACTCCCAAGGAATCTCAATGATTTTGACCCCTATTGACACAGAGGATCTTCGAGGTCTACTCCAAGGAGTATACTGCATACCCTTCCAAGGATTATTCTAAGGACACATGAATCAAATTTCTTTTTAGGGCAAAATGGAGCTAGTATACTAGCTCCATTCTATAGTAAAAATTGACTCCTTCCAATCCCAGGAGTCTTTTGCAACACTTCTTAAGTTAGTGAGCAAAATCAATTGTTATTAAAAAATTAAAAATATTGTAATTAAATTTCATGAAACTAACGACAGATGAAAAAATTATGATTAACAAAATGGCCATACATAAATGGTCGGAGAACATAAATAGTCCAAGTTCAGAAATATATCTAAACTACATGAATAAATGTACATATGTATCGACTAGAATACAAGAACTATAAAAATCCAGCTGAGCCTTTCTTGTCTTGATCTCGAACATCAGACCAATAATGCATCTTTCCAAAGGGTGGAAGAGAGAAAATATTTACTCATAATGTTGTGATCAAACTAGTGTTGGAGAGACAATAGAGAGGAAGTATAGCTATTGTATTAGTGAATGTGCCAGCGATGCGTCCTCCTTATAAATTGGTAGCATAGAGCAAAGTAGTGCTCATAATATAGTAGATGGCCAATAATGGACTCCAATTTAAACTGGTAGCAAAGAGCAAGGAAGGTCATGCAATGATATCTAGGAAAAAGTGATGATAACTAGGCAAGTGATGGACTCATCTTTTAAAATTGGCGGCATAGAGCAAGCATTAGAGAAAATTATGAAGAAATGAAATCTTTCCAACTACAAAGCCTTGCTAGCTTTCAGCCCTCAGCTCGATGAAGACATTCTCAAACTCGAAGATCTGGAGACACGAAGCACGAAAGGTTTCGCGAACACGAAAGTCAAAGGAGACAAAGACGAACGATTCGCGAACACGAAAGATCCACGAACAAGATTCCTTTGTGGTCTAGTATGAGAGAAAGACATACGAGCAAAAAAAAAACCCGTTTTGCTCTCACACTCCAAAGAGTACCAGCTAAGATCATGCAAGTACCCAGAAGTACAAATATATGATCTAATGGTATGACGTCAGCAGATACACTTTAGGCCCATGGCTAATCTGCACTCTTGTAACTCCTTGACTAGTTGCTTAATCACTTTGATCTTAGATTTGCATAGAGCGACCATACTTATAGGAAGATACTTGACATATAAATCAACAGAATACACATACATTGTAATGTAATATTCTGATGTTAGTAAGCAATCAAGACGATATACATAATACATGTCCACCTGCACGTGAAGACAATTCTGTCTAGGATCAGAAGATCCAACTGTCCACTAGTGAAGCGAGACTACTACTCGTGAGAGAACCATATTTCTTTCACGCCAAGCATAAAACGGGTCAGCATCTCGAATGCAACCAGTTCGACCACCTGTGATGCATGTTTGAAAGGCAAGATGTCATGCACTACATTCGTCAAAGACTCCTACAAAACGACCAAGATTCTGGAGCTAGAATACGTGAATTGGGTAGAGAGATGTATAGGCAACAAGGTGAAGCAGATCAGAACGAATTGAGGTGGCGAATATATCTCGAATCGCTTCATTGACTTCTGCAATGATCGTGGTATCATTCACAGAAGAACTGCAGCCTACACACTGAAACACAATGGTGTTGCTGAACGAAAGAACAAGACCCTAATGGAAGCAGCCAGATGCATGATGGCCTATTCAAAAGCTCCAAGAGCACTTTGGGCTGAAGCAGTAGCTACAGCCGCATACATCCAGAACAGGACAGGTAAGTCTGGTGTTCCTCACATGACACCACATGAGCTATGGTGGGGTAGAAAGCCCAACCTGTCTCACGTCAGAACCTTTGGCTATGCAGCATATGCATATATTCCTGATAAGCTTTGAAAGAAGCTTGATGAGAAAGCCGAGCAGGGATTTCTGGTAGGTTATGACAACAATTCGTCATACTATAGAATCTACATGCCAGACACGAACACTGTGAAAACAATGAAAGATGTCAGATTTGATGAGGACAATGGCCAACGAAGATCCTGTCAGCTATGAAGTTTTGGAGAGACAATACTATGACCTGCTGCCAGTGACAGAGGGAGTAGCAGACAAACACGAAAACGAAGTTTTTTGAGTCGTCTCCCATTCGAGCGATGAATCTGACAAAGAAAGATTCGAGAGGCAACATGCCGCCGCAGTTCCTATAAACCAAGATGGTTTCGGACCAAGTAGAGCAGACAAGGGCAAAGGCATAGCTATTTTAGGAGGATCTCCCAGAAGGTTGACAAGACCACGAAGAGCGCCAGCAAGATATGAGCCAGGCAGCTCAGCTTCCACATCAGAAGAGTTTTGTGGGTTCAATGGCGAACCATAGACATTCGAGGAGGCGATTGAAAGTCCAGAAAAGGACAGATGGATCCAAGCTAGGAACGAAGAGATGGGGTCCATGAGGAAGAACCAGATATGGACGTTGGAGCCATTACCACCTAACAAATGCAAATGGGTTTTCAAACTCAAATATGGACTAGATGGGAACATCACAAAATACAAGGCAAGACTGGTAGCGAAGGGTTTCTCTCACAGATACGGTATTGACTACTCTGAAACCTTCTCTCCTGTCATCCAGCATTCGTCCCTACGTTTGTTATTTGCATATGCAGCAGCTTATGACCTCAGAATCCACATTGTGGACGAGAAGACAGCCTTCATGCATGGCAAATTAGACGAAGAGGTCTACATGGATCAACCTCCAAGATATGTATTGAATTCACTTCCTGACTATGCATGCAGAATGCATAGAAGCATCTATGGTCTGAAACAATCAGCCCGACAATGGTACAAAAAGAAAGATCAAGCCCTGAAATCATTAGGATTCAAGCCTCTATTGGCTGATTCCAATGTATATGTCAGAGTTACAGATGGGCAGATCATCATTGTGGCTGTGTATGTGGACGACACTCTGATGCTTTGCAGGAGTGAGCAGCTAATAGCTGAAGTAAAGGCAGACATCTCGAAATGTAAGCAATCAAGACGAAAAATACTTGTGAAGAAAATTTTGTCTAGGATCAAAAGATCCAACTGTCCGCTAGTAAAGCGAGACAATTACTCGTGAGAGAACCGCGTTTTTCTCAAGCCAATACACTACGTGGGTATGCACGTAGTGCTCAAAGAGTCAGAGAAAAGAAATCAATAGATGATATTGTAGCCTTCACGCACATATCAATTCATGTTGTGTCTGATCTTAAATGCAAATGTTTCTGCTGTTAATCGTGTGTCTGAGTTTCTTCTTGTTCATTTTGAATTTTGTACTTTGGTTAAAACAATATTGAATGTTGTATTAATTTTATGAACATAGATCAGTAGTGACTGACTACACTCTGGAGGACTGTAGGAGTGATTTAGCTGGCAGTGTCCAGCGATCGCATCTAAACTCCATCCGAGCCGAGGAGAGTCGTGACTGATTCGCCTTCGTGAAACTTTCACGAATTCGACGAATTTCTCATCAGTCAATCACTCTTTGTCTCATCAGTGGTATTAGAGCATATCACGATCCTCTTCTCACCAAATTAGAGCCAGATGAGGGCCTTCAAAAAAGATGCCTTTATATTTTTTTTTCTCATTTGTGTTGCCATGTGGACCAATAGAACCCTGATATCAAGTTTCTATGTAACGTAGCTTTTCTCAAATATAAATAAAATGAAAGCTTTTTTAATATATAAATGTTTCGTCGAGCAGCATGTTGAAATGCCATTGGATGTTGAGACCTGCCCTTCCAGCTCATCACTGCCCAAAGAGGCCCAACCAGATTAAAAAATGAATATGATAGGAGACTATGCAAGGTCAAAGTGACTAAATCGATGTAGAATTAATGTGAATGACTCGTAGAATCATGGTTTCTTGCCAAAAGAAGAGTTACCTCATAGCGCCAAAAAGTTAAGTGTTTCAAATTTTTTTTCACAATTTCAGATTCATAGCTTCTGCACATAACAAATGGCTCCATCAAGGGAACCATTCTCCTCAAACAATTTTGTGCTTCTCTTCAATGAGAAAGATGACAATGGACTATAGGTGCCAAGAAAATATTCAAGAAACTCTTGGGTTATGATGCATCTATCATCTAAAGGAACATTTCTATCATATTGGAAAGCTAGAATTATCGATTTTAGAACATTATTAGGAGTAAAATCTATATATGAAATATTGGTCCAACATGTGTAAATGCATTCAGAGATAGATGTGGAAGGACTGAATTCTTATGATCACAAAAAACACAATTGTGAACACTGATACATTACTTCAACTTTTATTTCTTTCATTCTAAATTGTTTCTTTTTAAAGAGTAATATGATCATTTTTCTCTTGCGGATTTATATTCATCTAATGTAAATGAATGGGAGCCGGTTGGATCTCTTGTAGGTGTATTAGATGTAGTGCACACGGATATTGGATAGTTGCAATATAGAGGTAGAACTGGACCTTGCTGGTAATGGAATCTTCTTTTATGAATCTATGTACATTCTGGATCTAAAAGGGGGTTTGGTAAAATCCAGTCGATTTCACCCTAATTTTACGATGAATGGATTACTTTTGATGCTGTAGTTTCAGAATCATTCCGTTGTAGGTTGTATAATGACGTAATAAATTCGTTACAGATGAGTACATGCTAAAAAATAGTCCAATTAAATTGGTTTGTCGCTTTGAATGTATTTGTGGATTTTTTTTCAAGTATCAATATACATAAAACTCCAACTATGTTTATGTGTAAGAATTTATCTGATAGTTTATTATCTGAGCTTATGGATGAGGGCTGGGATAAAAAATCAAATGGACATATAGAATGCAAAATTAAAATGTCTTTCGTGTGCATTTGTTATCAAATAGAAAAACAAACGTTGAGCCTCTGCTTCCATTACCAAAGATGGACAAGGATTAAAACTAAATGGGTGCCACTTCATCAAGACATTGAGGAAAATGGACACTCTGAGCAAAACCCTTATTGACATAATTTACAATGATGGAGTTCTGACTTGTATTGAGGTTGAGAAAGATTGGAGTTTGAATTACATCAGACATGAGCTATTGTTACTACAATACGATATATCATCATACTACAAATTCATGTCCATTGGAAGGCTAGTAAGTAGCTGCAAATATTTTAATTCATTTAAATAGCTTGGCTTAAAATCAATCCTATAACAACTATTCTAAATGCAATATAAGAGTTGGTAAGTGGCTACAAATATTTCAAGTATATATATTATATTGATATCAATGGATTTCAAGTATACATATACATGTATATATTACAATCAAAAGATACATACAATCTTACATGTACATATTCTTTCTGTGCTATTTTAGTATTGGGAGTTCTAAAAACTTCACCTTCCTTTCCTGTTATTTTTGCCTCCCATTGGGGAGGACTTTAATTCCTTGTTGATCATATAATATTATATCTACATCATGTGCAACTTGGAAGGCTATTAGAGCAGGAGCAGCCTTCTTTTTTTTCCTTTGGGACTCTCAATTTCAAGAACAAAACTATTGCCATTTACAAAAGTTTTTATCAACTCTTGCCACAATTTGTACACTTCATCAGGGTGGTACGACTCAAGAGTGAATTGTCATAAGCAACATAATGAATGAGCAATTTAATAAAAATGATTTAAATGAATTGTTTTGACAATACCAAATAAGAGAAAAAAAATATTTCCTTATCAATATCAATGTCTATTTGTAGATTATACCATTCAAAAAATAGTTCTGTGTGGTACAACACAAACCATGCACAACTTAAGGAATCATTCTGTTGTACAGATTGCAAACATTGAAAGAAGAGTATTAACGTTATGAAAAATATTTTATGCATGAGGGATTAAAAACTTAAATCAAAAAATAGATTTGAACTAACAAAAATATCTACCTAAATAGATACTATTTTTATTTCACCAATAGAATTGGTAGTTGTCAGTATATTTTGAATGGTAGTGCGAAGTAAAGAATCAAATTCTCTATGTATTGTCAGCTGAATTGACTTTTCCACAAAAAATTTGATACTCCTTTATTAACTTTGACGAAAAGAATATTCAGGCTCCAATGATGGCTGCAACATTAAGTATAAAATTAGAATCAATATAGACATAAACATCAAAATGAGACACAGACAATGCTAAACCTTACATAAACATCAAAATGAAACACATACACCTACTTGTTTTCATATGAAATCAAATAAATTTTGGCCATTGGATTGCATTTGATAAAGTACACAGCCTTCTTTGCAACAACTGATGTCATAAAAAATGGACTAACAAAAAAAATGTCTCGTAAAGAATCAAGACTGGTGCTCCATTGCCAAAAAATTTGCCCAGCTTCGACGATTACTTCTGATATCTCAACAGATTTATTTTTCAATTCCTCACAAAATTTTGGACCAAATCAGAAACTTTTAGTACTCTCTGGCATACAGAAATCAAATTACTTGCCAAGAGTATCTATTTTTTTAGCTAAATAACACTTGTACTCATTGTAGTGGTCAGAATCAAAATATATTCGAGAATGATCGTATGGTATTCAGACAAAAAGATAGAAAGGGATTTTAAGGGAACTAGATACAATATTTACAGATGTGCCAACAATCTCCATCTCATGTTTGGGAGAAGTAATCTTTTGAGGAGGCCTTTGGGGAGAAGGCGAGGAGGCGACTGGGATTCTGTTTCAGAGTGAGAAGACTCTGAATCCATGTCTGGAAGAACCCGAGGACGCTTTGCAGGAATGATGTTAGGTGAAAGAGAAATAGCTGGCATGCGAGAACTTGATTTGATAGAGAGAGTCAGCTTTCTCTTCCTCTTGGAGGGGGTGGAAGATTGGTTCTGTCTACAGGCGAATTCCTTGAGGTGCTGGCGTTATCTAGATGAAGTTTTGAATAGCACTCCCTTAGTCTCTTGAGAATTACAAAATCTTTGGGCATGATGGTAACATGCTTACCATGCACAGCCAAGAGATATGAATCCTCAAAAAACTGGGACAAATAATCCTCTACAGCACTTGCAAGGCCTGCCTAGCCGTAGCCGTAAACAGAATGAGGTGGCCTAGGAAAATTGTCGCAATTTCAAAAGGAGCTTTTGGAATCAACAATTCTGTTGATCTTTGATGCTTCCTTACCTCCCTCAACCAGACCAACTTTTGGCAATGTCTACGACCAGTCCCTAGAGGCTCACGGGATGTGGAAGATTGTACAACAGTAATTTGATAGACAATGGACTTGACTCTTGCCATCATAGTCAGAAATTGAAAAAAAAAACAAACCAAAAAAGGAAGATGCAATATTGCTTTCGAGCACACGATAGGTAACTATGGAAAAAGTGTACAAAGTTTGCGCTCGAAAACGATATTAGGGGGCCGATATCAGACTTGAGTGCACGAAGTAAAGCAAAAAAATCTAACGTGGAAAGCGCGCTCAAGAGCGACATCAGAACAACTAATATATTTGGGTATTGGATTGGGTATACATAAGACGCACTTGAAAGCGATATCCGGATGCAAAATTATCCTTGAAAAGCTATCATCCTCCTACCATCTCATAGGACTTAAGAAGACATTTGCACTCAACTTGTCATTTGAAATCAAAGAAAATCCAATGTGAAATTATGATGTCACCTCTCGAAAATGAAATTTGAAAAGATGGATGAAACTCCCTGAAGGATGGGGTGAACTCTAATCCTCACACGCTCGTGCTTCACACATGAATCTCCATGAAGGGAACCTCACAAAAATTCCCTCATCCCGAGCCAAAAATAACTAAAAAAACAAACACACACATATTACAAATATATATTTAAAAAGAAATCAGTCTCATTTTATCAAGTGGACAACTCCATAGGCTTTTCATGTAATTAGCACACTATTGTCAAGATTATGGTTGCAATATATTTCCTAATGAAACAATTTACAAACACACCAAAGTAATTTATAGCCTAGTGAAGGATTGTAATCCAGTGAATGCCACAAGGATCATAATGTAGTACTATTATATCGGACTATGCAACAAGATCAAATTTGATATGGCATAATTCATATCCTATGCCACATTTACATAATAAATGAAAACTCTTCATTGACCAAGGCATACAATTTTGTTGGCAAAAAATACTTACAATTATATTATTGCACCTTAGGCTGACTTAGACTGAGTGGTGTAGTATTCTACAAAGATGTATTCTTTAAGAGCTCGAGCCCTCATCAAGAAAATGGCTAAAATATGTAGAGATGCTTTGAGCACCCTTGTATTTTTTTGAGATTTGAATCCTCAAAAATCGTATTATTTTCGTATGTTGTTTAACTTTTTATTATGATGGTTTAATTAGTCATGATCTATTGTTTAAATACATTTTGTATGTACATTGTTTTGAATAATCTAGAGATCAACTCATAAAAAAATATTATTTTAAGCTAAAAGCAAGCAATTATGAAGATACCAAAAAAGGTTATCCTTTTTTAGGTCAAAGACCCAAAACTAATGCAATTGCATTCCATTTGCAATTGGAGATTGTGATGCGAGCCTAATGGATGTGATTGGCTATGTCTCATGTGCCCTATCACATGGTGCATTGTTATTCTTATTATTTGTGAAAAAATGTAGTAGTGACTGTAACATCTAATATTGTTGTTGTGTGTCATCAACATACTTGTTACATTATGGAGATTTAAGTAAAGTAGTATTAGCTAGTTTTGAACATAGATTGACAAGTTACAAGACATTATCTTTTTACAATTTGTAGAATCCATATAGTAGCTTTTCTTTTATTAGTCTCTTTCTTTTTTCTCTTTAACTCTTATTTACATATTTTTTATTATCTCTCACAACCTTCAATAATAAACATTAACTATAGTGAAGTATTTTATGGTATTAACATTCATTACCAAATCAAAATAGATAAGTCATTCATTTAAGCCATGTTTTTTTCTATTTAATGACATCAAAATAGTTTGCATGAATTTTCAAGTCAAAATTTGTGCAACAATTTGCTATGGCTCTTGGATATGTGGGGAACCATAATATATTATGCTTGGGGGGAGGCACTAGTACCCTTCAAGAAAAGGAAATCTATATGTGCTCAATTGAGAATTCAACCTAGTTCATTAACTAAAACAAATATAGTTCATGAATGTTGTGTGTGCACAAGAATTAGCACAACCATGCAAGAAAATATATCTCATGCCTACATTATACGGCACTTGTTGGAACCATAAACAATAGTGTTTTTGTTTAGGTGAGCTTACAGTTTGCAAATTAAGAGCACATAATGTATGCATCAAATATTCATAGTGGGCAATGTTGGTATCCCTAGAGAGAGACACAAATATAGCTCTCAAGATACTATTTGAAATTGCTATTAAGTGAGCACATAACATTTCATATGTACTAATATGTTTTTTCTTAACTCATAGTTTCATTTCTAAGACAAGGAATTTTTTTGGTGTAAAAGCATTAGACAACCTACGTTTATCGCATTGATTTCATATTGGGGTATTTATTGTTTTGAAGACTTTCCCTTACTTGGGATTTACGACACCCATAAAGTTCTATCATATATTTTTTGTACAATTAAGGCATTCAAGCTGCATCTTCCTACACAAGAAACTCTATTTGAGCAGATCCTTACACACATAACTTGTTATTTCTTTATTATAGTGAACATAGTTTCGTCTTATATTGTAAAACTTTGGATTTTACTATCAAAAAATGTGTGTTTTGCTTCAAAGGAAAATACAGTGATCACACATCTACAGATGTAGAAACAACATATTCGGATTGCTTGCCTGATACGTGTGTATTACGATCCATAGCCGTAGTATTAGTTTACTTGTGAAAAGTTTAGCCAAGAGTTTGATATGGGAAGCACCTTTGAAATTTGTTGTTCTGGTTCTATACCCTCCACAGCATGCGTCTTGTACATATGATCCATGATAGAAGTGCTTGATCCTGTTTCACCAGTCACATACAACGCCTCACATATGAGCGGCTTTGCCCAATAAAAATTCACATATCAAGAATACTAATCTCTCTCTCTCTCTCTCTCTCTCTCTCTCTCTCTCTCTCTCTCTCTCTCTCACACACACACACACACACAAACTGGTAATGATAAACAGTTCGAGATCAGATACCAACCTAGTTTGGGTAATGCCCCAAGCATTCGAGAAGCACTTACACTTTTCTCAAAAACCATTGTTTGTGCGAAATACCAGAAAACAATCACGCGCAGTCTTGCATTCATCTTCTTAGAGGAGCCCATATCAAGTTTACGGCCAAATTTAGAGATTCTCTTCCAATTGTGTATGAAGGCGATGGGAAAATCAAAACTCCGGAACGTAAACGAGATAATAAGCTTGTAAAAGAAATGATTATTATGAATCAAAATATAGCTAATAGCCGCCTAAGCTGGCAGCTTTGCCTTTGCGCAGCTGCTTTCCTTTTGGCACATCGGACGCAGTGCGGCAGTGGCGTTGAGTACACCTAGATTTTGCTTCAAGCCGCCTGGTTTGAGTGGAATGCATTGTGTCTTCGGTTCCGTCGCAATTTATAGAGCCCTTGGTTCTTCACACGAGGTTCGAATGCCTGAAGTTTTGCAGAGTACTGTCAAATTCTATCAATCATTTCGAGTTAAGAAAATTAATATAGGAAGCTAAAAAGTTTCAAGAAAGAGTTATTGCTGTATATTCTTTTAATTTCTCACTGTAACCTGGGGTCTCTGACTACAGGAGTTTGACATTTTAAAAATAGCAAACATCGCAGTTAAACGCTTGTGGCGCTTGCAAAACAAAAGTTCAGTCTGCGGTCCACATGCATGTAATTTGTCTTTTTCTTATTTATAACCTGCTCATACTTCTTGGACGATGATATGCATGGCGAGTTGCAATATGTATAATTAGTCATATTCCAGTTGCAATTTGAAAAAAATACAAGGAACTAGAAGGTTTATTCGTTTATTCGACGTTACTATCGAACCATGGTTCTGGCACTATTGTTGTGCACCATTGGATGAAAAAGGAAAACGACGTACGCTATACAACTATCATCTATATGACGCCACATTGGCCTCGATTCTGGAGTCTGGATAAATGAAAAAGTCGAAACTGCCTGGACCAAACCTATTATAGTTATCATACATCATCCCAACAGCCTGGGACCTGGCCAGACAAAAAATATATGAAAAGGTTTTTATTCGAAGGAAGTACATGTGCAACATTAGTAAGAGGCTAGGAATCACTTTCGAGTTATGGATCTACGGGAAAAAATGTGATTCCTAGTTTGTATCAAATGTTACATTCTGAATAAAGAATCAATTGTTAGACATGAGCTGAGCTGCTGAGGTGTTACTTGCTTGATGTGCATGAAATATATCTTTGGCCGAACGTTCCCGGGCTGTCTTATTTCAAGCTCGTTTCAGACTGCAGTACATACCAGGCCTGAGGCCATCACCGTCTTGTGAATGCAACGGCTTATGACTGGAACGATTGAGTGATAGTTAGGGGTCAGCTCTCCATCGTCAAACAGGAGCCTAGAAAAGAAGTGATAAAGTAAGTACTGACAGCTTTTTGCACTAGAGAGCAGAAACGATTTCAAGTAATTAGAAGGAGAAGTTGTCACGGATTAAGAGCGGAGTGTAAGAAGAATCGTTGGTCGGCCACCCAACTGAGCGTGTTGTTGTAGTCATGGTGTTGCAAAGAGTTAAACGTGAGGAGGGATGTTGCCAGCAACCTCTCGAAGCAACTAGCTTATATAGTTCTTAAAGTAAACTAAATTAGATCGATTAGAATTGAAAAGTAGGTCCTATCACAGCCCATTGTGTCTCAGTCACCGACTTCCCAGTACGACCCATCTCATCAACGTCTTGGCAACCTCGTACCAATGTTCTATCTCTCGTGACGAGCCTCCAGCAAGGCGAAAAGTACAAGCATAGGACGTTCTTTCATATAAGATCCTCGACACGAATGCAACACCTCAGTGCTCTGAAAGCTCCCATCAGTTTCCCATAATATCCTACATCTTTTAGAAAATAATGCCTCCTAAAACTCTGCTCAAAAAATGTTTTGTTGCATTCTAAAATCTTACAAATATGAAAGATGGCCGTTTATTATAGCAGTAAACCTTGTTAAAAAATAGTGCATTGATCATATTCATCATAATAAATTTTTTTCATAAATCTAAAAAATCTTTGGTGTTCAGCTATATTTCTTGGCCATGGTCCAACATTATTTTCATGGTACAATGTGTTATGAGCTTATAAATTAAACACGAATCAATAGGTATACAAACGTAACTTATATAAAAGCATTGTGCAAAAGATCGAGCACATGCAAAATTTTACATAATTTTTTGAAGTATTATGAAACATAAAATTGCTTACAAAATATATATTTTCTACTGGGTTTTAAGAAGTCAACATCTCGTATTATGTTTCTAAAGTTGAGAAAAGTTGATAGCTACATTCCCCAGCACTGCAACCCAAGAAGTCTCTTTTCTTTCATGGCTGGGGTTTCAGTAGGAAAAATTGATGATCTTTCTCCATTCACAAGGTTTTTCAGAGCTGTAAGAACGTGGAGTGGAGAGCCATAGCGCGGGAAGGGAGCTTGATTACACACTTGATAGGCAGCCAAACCCTGATTCACCATAGCCTTGGTGAAGAGAGGAGTAGGTCACGATGGAAGCTCGCGCACTGCCAGTGCATGGAGGATAGTAGTGTCTCCAGGTGTTTAGCAGCTGCAGGAGCACTGGTTGGCACACGAAGAGGAGGGCAAGTCATTGGATCTGAAGCCATGGTGATCAATGGCTGAAATCGATTGATCGAGGAGCGATCTAGGCCATCTAATAGAAAGTGACCATTGGATGGCAAGTGAAGGGACCCATGAAAGGGAGAAAAAAGGGGCCTGAAGTGTAAATCACACTTCAACTTCTTTAAAAAATTTCAATTTGAAATAGGAATTGGGTCCTGACTTTTGTGAAGAGTGAAACCTTTTCAAGGTGGAAAGATAGTTCAAAACTAAAAGTGCCTCTATTTTTACCTCCTTTAGCCTATTTTGGCCAAACAAAGGGCTATAGCCTCCAAGCAAAGGGCACCCTGATTGTACCTACAAGTACGGTACGTCAAAATAGAGTGATTGCCACGGAGAAAGTGTTCGGAGTGCGCCAATTGTGATTTCACCATTCCATTGAGCACGTAGTTGGTAGTTGGTGACAAGGAGCATTTCGAAAGGCGACACCGATTTGGCTTTCAATTTGGAGGAAAAAAGTGGCGTAGTAAGAAAAAAAATTGTAGGTCACTATTTTCGATTTCTGACATAAATGTTGGCCTTGACATACACTTTATAGCCTACAGGTGCAGTTTCAAGCAGTTTGGAAATGGCAAATATCAATGAGGCAAGTTTGGGCAATGCAAGCAAACTTGATGGGGTTTCTAACTACAACATCTGGAAATTCAAAATGAAGAGCATTTTGATGGAGGAGGAGTTATGGGACATTGTTGCGGGCATTGAAGTCTGACCCAATACTGCTCCAGGTGATATGAGGGCCTTTGGCAAGAAGGTACAGAGAGCATTGTCTTTGATCAACATTTTAGTAAAAGACCATGTGATAGGGGAGCTTGGGGAGCTTAGAACGCAATTTCAAACTTGCAATCTAGCTCGAGCCATGTTCTTGAAGTCAAAATTGAACACAATCAGGATTGAAAAAGCGAATTGGTGGGATCTTTCTTCACCAGGATAAAGGAGCTGAGAGATCACCTAGTGGCAATTGGAGAACCAATCAGGGATGCTGAATTGGTGCTTACCACTATGAGTGGTGTTTCGGAAAGCCTACAAATGTTTGTGAGCGACATTGCTTCGAGGGAGAGATTGCCTACTTTTGAAGACTTGCACGGGATCATGTTGCAAGAGGAGCAACGTCAAGAGGTGGTGAAGTCAAGGAAAACCCCACAGGATGATCAAGCATTGCTCACTAAAAAGGGTGAAAAAGAATTCCAAAGAAGTCCAAGGATGATGAGGACGAGGGAGAGTCATCATCGAAGGCAAAAAGGAAGAAGAAGAGCAAATGTTACTACTCCCACAGACTACGTCATTGGACACATGAATGTTACAAGAAGAAAACAGACATAAAGGCGGGAAAAGTGAAGCAACAAGGCAAAATCGCCGAAGATGATGGGGAAGATGACGAGACAAGTGTCTTCTCATCGGCATTGGCATCCCAGACTTATGATGGAGCCAGATCATAGTTCATAGATTCAGGCACCACGAGGCATATGATCGGAAAATGCAATTGGTTTGAGCCAATCCATGATGGTGTTGGAGGGTTTGCGGATCCCAAGGTAATCCTAACCCTACTTAATAAGTGAGAGGGATTTGGCACCTTGCGTGTGTAAGTCCAACCCGATGATCACATAGTTATTTGATTAGTTACAAGTCAATAAAAGGACTTTAGGCCTTTTTGCGGGACTTTAATGTCGTAGGGCCTAAATGTCAAGTTAGTGAATAAAGTTGGATTTCCCTCCAATTTGGATGGTTGCCACTCTTTTTTAAATTTGGATAATTAGGGAGGCAGAAATGGACCAATAGGATCTAGAGGCCAAGGTCCTCCTCTCTACTATAAAAAGGGACCAACTCGAGTTCCTACACATATTCATTCTTCATTTCAATGAAACAGATTGGTTCTCTTGTGAAATGCATTGATGAATGTCCTTGCCCTCTATCACTTTTCCTCCATCTCTCATGCTTTCTTTGATTTGCTAATTGTTGGATCTGATTGTTATTGGGATTGCATGTTATTATACTTTCTATGATAAAGAAAGGGAGAGAGAGAAAGAGTAAGTTATCTTTGTTATGGATCTAGTGTTAGTGGATGTAGTGTTAATGCTTAGGGTTAGTGGATGTTAGAGTTAGATGTGAATCTTCTATTCATGCTGAAATCTGAACTATACTATCGCTCTCATGGGAACGAATCTACGCGTGACATCTAACTTCGTCTCTTTGATGCTAGATTGATTAGATCTTGGGTTGAGGTTAGGCAAGGAAAGAAACCCACTACAATTTTGGTGTCGTTGCCAGGGAGCTACGCCAATTTTTCAGTTTGCAGCATGTTTGTTTGATGGTTAGCTTGCATTAGGCATCTTGTCGTTGCATGAATAGTGTTAGATCTGCATTTAGGGTTAGTTTGGGAGTGATTTTACTTGATTTGAGTGGATTTCTTGTTTGAAATCTAATATGATTGTAGAACAGGGAAAGCTATTCAGATCAACAATCTTACAAACCATTTGGATCTGAAATATCAGAAAAAACAACAAAAATAGGTCAAATCTACCAGTTTTTTGTGAAAAGGAGACAAAAATCATCATCAGAGCTGGTACCATTAGAGGAGTTTTGAGCTCCAAAAAGACCCTTTAAGAATTCGTGCAATATGTAGTTTATATTATTAAAATATTATAGCACTAACACTTTTGACTTGCCATAACTTTGTAATCGTAGATCAAAAGTATGTCATGTAACATATCACTGGAAAGCCCTTGTCAAGCACTTTCCAATGCACCAAACTCCGCTAAATTTGGACTTACCACTAAAAAGTTATGCCACTTTTAGTGTGGAATCAAAATGTGGACTCAAAAAGTTACGTTACGTAGATATCAAATAAGAGTGTTTTGATTGGTCCAAGTGTAAGAAAAAATTGAGAAAAAATATAAAAAGAATCTTTACAAAGGGTCTTTTTTGGATTTAGAGCTCCTCTAATGCTTTTTGCCCTCATTCAAGAAACCTTCATCGAGTTGCAGAAACCTTCGGTTTTGATCATAGAACCTTCAGTTTGAAGGGCGAACAATTTCAAGAAACATCAGAAAAACCATCAAAAAACACCAAAAAATCATCAAAACCCTAAAAATACAGAAAAGAACCTTCATCCGATTCACTATGCATAAGTGTAATTCAGATCTATCTACTGCCAGGTCGGTGAAGAATAATATCAGAAATAGAAGGTTTTCCTAGAGGTCAGTTGTCATATTGTCATATTTTTGTGAAAAAACTCACTTTTTTGCAAAAATACCAGTATTACTCTTGATTCTTCACCAAAACCTTTGCCGAGTTTCCAAAACATTCTATTTATAGAAAAAAATACTATTTTTGAGTTCGACGAACATTCTTCATATCCAGCTCATAGAAAATCTTGATTTTTATACTCGCCAAACTGTAGAGACTATGTTTTTTTGTGTCAGAAACCTTCATCGGATTTACCCTAGCTTTGTGTCAGTTTTTAATCTGAGAGTTCGACGAAGGTTATTTTCTTATAAATGAACCTTCGTCAGTCTTATTTTTAGATTTTGATTTTCCAGATCGAATCTCTGTCAAAATTTGGGTCAAATCTGATACATTCTGATTTAGATTCTTAGAAATTTTTCATTTTTAAGAAGTATCGATTGATTGAATTTCAAAAAAAAAAAAAATAGAAATCTGATTCTTGAAAAGTGGAATAGATCTAACAGATCTGATTTGAGATAGTTTTGATTGAAAAATCTAGATCTAATCTCATTGTCTGCTTGATTTGAATTTGTGAAGATGGCTGCCCCTGGAGGTACTTCTCAAGAAGTCAATCCAATCATTGTTAGAAGAGCATCCTGTTGGATCTACCAAAATATAATGGATTACCCGATCCAGTTAGATTTTTTCAGATCTATGCTGAATCCTGTGAAGTCTATGGCAAAATTTTTCCCCAAGATAAACTTAAGCTTTTTCCTATGGCCTTAATAGGTGCAGCACAAGATTGGTACTATAATCAAGATAAAACTGAGCATGCAGATTGGGAGATTGTTAAAAGATCCCTTATTACATGGTTCAAATCTCAGAAGTTTATGGAAGACCATTTCCTTACTTTTAAGTAAAATTGAAACGGGAAAGCAAGAAATGGTTCGAGATTACATTGAACGGGTGAAACGCCTCAAATCTGAGTGCAAACCTGAGCTGATTAATGAAAATGCCATGATTATGTGGTTTCTGTCAGGTTTACCTAAAAGGATCAGACATAAGGTGAAATGCCATAATGAGTATGCACTTTTGCAAAATGTTATGGATGATGCAATTCGGAAGGAGGATGAAGATTCAGACGATGAGCTGAATATCGGTATGTTGCCAAGCAGGGCAGACCACTACGACATCCACCACTATTGCATCAACAAATGTCAATGCTACTGTAGAAATGATGCTCAATCAAATTGAGAAACTCAGGAAGAACAAGCAGAAACAGATGGAAAAGTTGCAGTCACAATTTGATGTGAAGATCAGAGCATTGAAAGTGCTTTATGAAGATATAATTTTTTTCATATTTCATTAAGTATTGAGGAAGTTACAAATTTTTGAAAATGTCAAAAAAAAAAAATTTGTGACCTTGTCATTAGCTTCAACAATGTCATTGCTAGCAAGTGCACCTATCTACAAGGATCAACATCAACAAGCATCATCTTGGGATTTTTTTTTGGATGGTGTCGACTACCCATTTGGCAATGAACAAGGTTATCATGAATGGCCACCGGACCCATATGGCTATTATTGAAAATTTGCATTCAAGCTTCGAGACAGGTGTCGTGGGACCACCACCAGTTTTGGTGGGGCATACTGTTGGAGGGTTTGCGGATCCCAAGGCAACCCTAACCCTACTTAATAAGTGAGAGGGATTTGGCACCCTGCGTGTGTAAGTCCAACCTGATGATCACATAGTTATTTGATTAGTTACAAGTCAATAAAAGGACTTTAGGCCTTTTTGCGGGACTTTTAATGTAGCAGGGCTTAAATGTCAAGTTAGTGAATAAAGTTGGGTTTCCCTCCAATTTGGATGGTTCCCACTCTTTTTAAAATTTGGATAATTAGGGAGGCAGAAATGGACCAATAGGATCTAGAGGCCAAGGTCCTCCTCTCTACTATAAAAAGGGACCAACTCGAGTTCCTACACATGTTCATTCTTCATTTCAATGAAGCAGATTGGTTCTCTTGTGAAATGGATTGATGAATGTCCTTGCTCTCTATCACTTTTCCTCCATCTCTCATGTTTTCTTTGGATTTTACTAATTGTTGGATCTAATTGTTATTGGGATTGCATGTTATTATACTTTTTATGAGGGAGAAAGGGAGAGAGAGAAAGAGCAAGCTGTCTTTGTTGTGGATCTAGTGTTAGTGGATGTAGTGTTAATGCTTAGGGTTAATGGATGTTAGAGTTAGATATGAATCTTCCATTCATGTTGAAATCTGAACTATACTATCGCTCTCATGGGAACGAATCTACGCATGACAACTAATTGCCTCTCTTTTTATGCTAGATTGATTAAATCTTGGATTGAGGTTAGGCTAGGAAAGAAACCCACTATAGATGGGGACAAGTTCACACAATCCAAAGGGGAGGAATGCCAAGTATAGGGTGTCGGCAATGTACCTGTGCAGTATTGTGATGGTAAGATTAAGAATATTCCTAATGTGCTTTATGTTCTTGGACTCAAAAAGAGTTTGCTTTCCGTTGGTGTGATGGCAAATCAACATATCAAGGTTGAGTTTGTCAAGGATGGATGTCTAATGAAGGATATGGACCACAACTATGAGGTGGTAGTGAAAGGTTATCAAGATAGGGACTATGGCCTTTATAAGTTGGATGTTGCAAAACCAAGTAAATATGGTTTGGCTACCTCATCAGCATCACAAACTGAATTGTGGCATAGAAGACTTGGTAATGAGAGCTTAAGATTGATGGCAAAGCTGCAGATGGTAACAGGATTACCAGTACTACAAGATGATCATCATGCCATATGTGAAGGATGTATCATGGGAAAGTATCATAGGGAGACATTCAAGAAAGGTGGAGCTGCAAGAGCTAAGAAACCACTAGAACTTATTCACAACGACCTGTGCAACCCAATGAAGACCATGTCGATGGGGGGAGACTGTTATTTTATGACTTTCATAGATGATTACTCTAGGAGGACATGGATTTATTTCTTGAAGAATAAATCTGACGCTTTTGCTCGCTTCAAAGAGTTTAAGGCTTTAGTAGAGAACCAACTAGATGCACACATCAAGGTGCTAAGATCAGATAGAAGGGGCAAATACAAATCTGACAATTTTGAGGACTTTTGCAAGGAACACGGCATCAAAAGACAATTCACACAATCACACATGTCACATAGTAATGATGTACTTGAAAGGAAAAACAGGACTATTATGGAGAGTGCACGCTCCATGATGAAGCAAATGGGCTTAACCAATTCTCTTTGGTCGGAAGCATGCAGTGCGACAACGTTCTTGCAGAATATGAGTCCTACAGTTGCAATTCCAAATGTGACTCCTGAAGAGGCATTTACAAGAATAAAGCCAAAAATCGACAACTTTCGTGTCTTTGGATGTAGTTCCTATGTACATGTGCCAAAGGAGGAACAAAGCAAACTTGATGCCAAAGCGATCAAGTGTATCTTTGTCGGTTATGATGAGAGGACAAAGGCATATAGGTGTCTTGATCCTGTAATTAACAAGATTCACATAAGCAAAGATGTAATCTTTGATGAGATGCATAGGTATGAAGATAAAGACCACGTAGGTGATGAAAGCATCAAGAGACTTCCCACAATCTTGGAAGAAGAAGACAAAGAAGATGCTCCATAGGATGATGCACATGAAGATGAAGGTCGAGAGGGTGAGCATGAGAGGACACCACCTATCCAAGAGCCTAGGGGAAGGTACTTCCCAACAAAGGAGAAACTGGTTGGAAGTAAGAGACATTACTTGGACACTCCTTGGGACACATACTCTCCACGAAGTGTATCATCTGAGTCTAAGATATTAAATGGTATGAAAAGATCATGAAGGATGCAAAGCTAAATCAACCAGGATCTAGCACGCAAGAAGAAGTGAGAAGATCAACGTGGGGAAGGAAGCCTTCTGATCGCTATCATGTGAACTATGCCCTAATGAGTGCCATTTTAAAGTGTCAAGAACCATCAACCTTTGATGAGGCAAAGGATCACAAAGAGTGGCAAAGGGCAATGGAAGAGGAGATGGAGTCTATCCACAGGCATGGTATGTGGGAGTTAGTTGATTTACACTTGGAAAGAAACCCATTGACAGCAAATGGGTGTTTAAAACAATGCTTCATGCGGATGGCATGATAGCAAAGCATAAGCCACGCTTAGTAGTATAGGGTTATGACCAAAACAAAGGAATTGACTACAAAGAGACATTTGCTCTAGTGGCTAAGTAGACTACGCTACGCCTTATCATCGCCTTAGCATCTCATTTTGGGTGGAAGATCCATCAAATGGATGTGAAGTCCACATTTATGAATGGTGACTTGGAGGAAGAAATTTACATGGTCCAACCATAGGGCTTCATGGAAAAGGGACAAAATATAAAGTGTGCGAGCTAGGTAGGGCACTCTGTGGCCTCAAGCAAGCGCCACGTGCATGGGACCATTACTTTCTTTCTCATGAGTTTGTAAGGACAAATTCAGATCCAAATATTTATGTTCTTATAAACGAAGATAGCATTGCCTTGATTGTACTTTATGTTGATGATATTATTAGCATGGGCATAATGAGAATCTCATTCATTCTATCAAAGCCAACTTGTGCAAGCAATTGGAGATGACAGATTTAGATCTTATGCACTCTTGCTTGGGAGTCGAAGTGTGGCAAAATGACAATGATATCAGGCTATGTCAAAGCAAGTACGTATGCCAGATATTAAAGAGATTTCATCTGATAGAGTGCAAGCCTTCCATCACTTCTTGCGAAGCTGGTAAGAAGTTATCTCATGTTGATGATAGTACACAGGTTGACGCTACTTTACTTTGTCAACTAGTTAGGAGTTTGATCTATCTTACAACTACATGTCCTGATATTTGTTATGATATAACTCTAGTTAGTCAATTCATGTCATCACCCACTATGGATCATTGGAAAGCCGTGAAAGGTACACCTAATCTTGGCTTGGTCTACAAAAGACAAAGTACTTTACCTAAGTTGCAAGGCTATGTTGACGCTGATTGGGCAGAAAATGTAGATGATAGAAAGTTAACAACAAGTTATTCTTTCAATTTTCGTAGCAATTGTTTTTCATGGTCTAGTAAGAAGCAGGACACCATTTATCTTTCTTCTACAGAAGCTGAATATAAAGCATTAAGTTCTGCTACTCAGGAAGCTAGTTGGTTGCTTAAGTTGTTGAGTGAGATTGGCATGAAGTAGGTACATTCTACTATTATTTTCTGTGATAGCCAAAGTGGAATACAATTGGCTAAAAATCATGTCTTTCACACGAGAACAAAACATATTGAAGTGAAATATCACTTTGTGCGTGAAAAGCTCCAGTCTGAAGATACAAGTATTACACACTGTTCTACAATGTTACAAGTTGCTGATATATTTACAAAAGAATTAAGTAAAGAGAAGTTTGAAACTTTTAGAACTAAACTTAGCTCAGATTTGGTTATGTAAAAAGATTTTGCTTTTAATACTATCATGGAGGTATGTTCCATGAATAGAGTAAACCTTAAAGTAAAGAGAGACGTTGATCATTGAGGGAGAGAGTTAAAATAGCAATGATCGACTTATACAGTGCTTTCTAAATTTGACGGTACCATGTGTGCCCAGTTCTAGAATTATCGGGACCATTCTTTTCAAGCAGTGATGAGCATGAGGTAGAAGCATTGAGGTGCATGTGGATTGGGAGTGCGACTCAGTTTTTGTTTGTTCTCTCTCTCTCTCTCTCTCTCTCTCTCTCTCTCTCTCTCTCTCTCTCTCTCTCTCTCTCTCTCTCTCTCTCTCGGTTACGGTTGAACACTTCGTGAATGAAGCTGTGGTGGCCTAGGATGATGGTGTGAAACCCTTAGGATTTGCATGTGGTTTTATCAAACCAAGTTTGTAAAAAAGTTTTTGGGTCAAGTGTTGCATGAGATTTTTGGAAATAAAAATTCTTGGAAATTTTTATGGCTTTTGCTTGTTGTGAAATGTTGCATGAGGTTCTTCTTTTGTGTTATCCAAGCAAACCTTTGGGGGTCTAAATTAGCCTGGGATTGTTTTGCATGCGAGGGGAGCTTGTGATTCAGAATAGGCATTACATCATCGGCTACTCTTCTAGTAATGACATTGAAAATAATTTGGTCTTGTATGGGATAACCATTAGAAAAATCTATATGTTGATTAATGGGTGAGAATAATTATTGATTCTCTAGGACATAATGGGTGACGATATAATTTTTTGCTATCCTAATAGATTGTCTATGATTTTGGTTCATAGATCTAGGATTGACAACAAGATATTCGTTCTTCATGGGTTACCCTTTCCAAGACGACACCCGGTTCAACATTAGGGACCTTTTCGGACTCAAAAAGGGCCTCTTCACTAATTATAATTAGTGTTAATGACGACATGTGTACCAATAACAGAATGACAACCGAGATGGAATGGTCCATATGACATGGCACATCCAATGGTGTAAATCAGATCTTTAAATTCTAACCCACCCACTAACTCTCCTCTAACTCTACTTCCTCAACCCATATTAATGATAATATGACATGGCTCAAATTTGAATCCGACATACATCAAACTTAACCAGCTCGAAGCTTTGTTACAAATGAGTAACATCCATTCCAAGCAGGCGGTCTGACTTACATCAGACTTAACCAACTGAAGGCTTCGTCACGAGCGTTGGAAGCCAACCTGGCATCACGCCAGACTGGACAGCCATAAACAGGTAACTTCCACCCAAGCAAGCCATCCAACTCAACCGACAGGTTAGGGTCCGTTCCCCAAGAGCTTAACCCATTCACGTTCATGCAAGGAACATCAGAACCACAAGCCGCGACATATATGGACACAACCAGTTCCTGGACCAAATGGTCCCGACAGCATACTGCAAGTGCCACGGACCGAATGGTCCCGACGGCATACCGCTGGCGTCCGGGATACGACCCTCAACTATGTGCCAACTTAAAACTTTTGAAGTGGCCTTACAACTGGCGCTTTTACCGAACACTGAAACCCAGAAGGTAATCAGAGTCAGTTTTAGAAAAATCCCACTTTATTGATAAATCTGAGAAGGTTAAATTTTAAGTGTGTGACCGACCCTAGTCTCCGGGGCACTAGCATGCCAAGGCGAGAGCCATGACAACATTCCAGCAAGGGAGGCTGAGACTTTGTTGGAGCTCGCCCTGAGTCGCAACCCGCACTCCCCTATAGTATTGGTGGGATTCGGCACCCCCCCTCATACCAAGCACTCTACCCAGGCTGGTAAAGCACGTTTTTCTCTCTCTAATATTTTCTCTCTAGAAAGTCATTTTCTCTCTCTAGATTTTATTGATCCACAGGCTTCCTTTAATCATGCCTATATTATGTGAGATGATTGCACATCGATCTGAGCTCTCTGGACTTCGCTAGAACCGATCAAAGATTTTCAACCATAGGAATTTGGCGCCGGCTGGATTCTGGTCACAGTGGCGCCGGGAGCGCAGGGGCGCTGCTGGCGCTGGGGACAATGCTAGCGCCAAGTTCCTATGGCTTTACAACATCCACCCCACCTTTATAAAATCTGATGTCCTCATCAAATGTCAGATTAAAGTAAACGTGTCTCCCAATTAAAATAACCATACATTTAAGCTACTTGGTAGAGTACTCAATTTACTGGCCACTTTTTTTTAACATTGAAGCTAGCACACCACAAGTCGGAGGCTCAGATCTTTTACTGAAAAATTACATAACTTAAAATATCTCTTTGTCTAGGAAAAGCATAGATTTTATATCGCTTTCGTAAAACCCAAGAACCTTATTAACTGGGGACAGAGGCCTTTCTTTGAAATGTTCGCCCCTGTTGCTTCTGATTTCCGACTTTGGAACTCCTTTGAGCTCCTGATTTGTCCTTCATGCACTTTGTGTTAAGCTCCCTTAGCTCCAAATTTGATCGGTTCCGCACAGGTATCAAGGCTCCCTGAGCCAAAGGATTTATCATTTGATTGCCCACTTTATGGTCCACTCCGTGCCTTGTTGCTTCTGCACCTTGATTTCTCTCCTTGTCCCAGCCTGATCTTGATACATTTCCTTCTTGGCTCTTTAAGGTAGGCAAAGATTGAGTACTCCGCAATGCACCTCTCACTTAGCTTGAAGTAGCTCTTTGAATGAGCCCAAATGTAACCATTGACCTTGTGGAAAGCCAAAGGGTCGCACCAGTTTGATCTGTATATGAACTATCTCTTCGCATTTGTTTAAAGCACCATGTCCGTCGCGCAAAACTTGACTTTCACAATTCCATCACTGGTCAGTTGCCTCACAGTCAAAACAAGAAGTGTACATCGAGCTTGGCTTCAAGTAGCTCTCTTTGAATCAGACACATGCACTCAGAGTTTGCACTAGTCCAATCTCAACACGAACTATCCCTTAGCGTCCATTCGAAATACCAAGTCTCTCATGCAAGACTCAACTTTCACAGTTCCTTCATTGATTAGCTGCCTTACACGTAACACAAGCCAACGTACTCATATGTTTCCTCATCATTGCTGGTCCAGAGAAAGCCTATAACAAGCTTTCCTTTCCACAACAAAAACTTGTCAACTCATTAGGTCCAAAGTTCGCCAGTCTCCTCATGTGAGTATGGCTAGGTCACCTTGAATTTGCCCCCATTTTGATCAACTTTCATTCAAAATTTGCCCCAAAAGAGAGGTGTGTGTGATAGTTCCCCTCCACTTATAAAATCAGCTGATCGGACTTACAGTACAGTTCTTCGGACAAAAAGCCTTTCCAACACTTTGCTTCTCATCTGCTAGGATTAGGCTCGATCCAACTTGTTGCCAATCTCTGAAGAGGATCCTAGTCTTTCCCCTTTGAGGAAAAACCCAACTGATACTGGATATCACCCATGCTCAGTGAGTTTCAGTTCCGAAGGTGGCCGTCCCAAAATGAAGACCAACTGCTCCATAGAAGATCTCCCCTGAAATTGCCCTTTCCAACTTTTGACTTCTTGCTTGCGTCTGGTGGGCGTTGTCGCAAATGAAACTAACCCAAGAAACAGGCTAGCCATCCATCCTTTGCAAACATTGAGTCGTTTTGTTGTCGTTCACGTGTGAGTACTTGAACTACAAATCCGCCCCACAGATTCTGTAGTCCTCTTTGTTTGATGGTATCAGCCTTCAAAAGAAAGGTTCCTTCTCGAGCCATCAGCTCCTTGTATCACAAGCAATCATGCAAATCAGGCAAAGCACGAGTACTAAGACTCACCACGAATACATACAATCAAGACACTCAGGCAAGTTTACTAACAAGTAACAAAGACAAGGTCCCCCTTTGAGATGGTCCTGCCAATGGACCTTTGTCTGGCTGCGCCCATACAAATCGATCACAGAATCAGCCCACATAGGACACCCCTCCAAGTATTTGTGCTTTCACCATTAAGCAGCACATTGCCTCAGTCACGCCCCACCACTTTTTGGTCGATAGCCCTTATGGCTAAACGATCGGTAGCTATCCCGCATCGGCAGCTAACCACCCGTGCTTTACACTCAAATTCGAGCAGCATCTATGTATCAATGGTTAACCCGTACAATTCGAATATGTTGCCCCGCACCCCACAAGGCACAGACCGTGCTTACACCAACCTAATGGCAGCACACTGCCTCATCTGTCCTATGTGCAGACAGCGCCAGGCCCGAACTGCGAGAACTGACTGTGCTTACACCTCAAGGGCAGCACCTTGACTCATCAAGTCCCCCGTTCTGCCGACCACCCCGACCGTGGATGGACCCGTGCTTACGCTGTGGGCAGCACCTTGCACAACAGTTCTCTGATGAACCCCAAACCGTGGCCATTTCTGTGAGATCCGCATAGCTGACCGGTCAGTCGGCTCTGATACCACATGTAGCGCAGGCATTCCAAAGGGAGCCAAGAACCACGACTTAGCTTCCCAGCCTTCAACTCTTGCCATCCAAACCCACTTGACATACATGTAGCCAGCGGGCCAAGGGAGAGAGTGGGGGGGGGGGGGGGGGTAACAGTGGAAAAATAAGGGCGGGGTACAATAATCTCCCCCTCCCCCTCTTTTTTTTTGAATTTTTTTCTTCAATATGGGGGCCCAAGGCAATATTGGGCCCCATTTTTCGACATTCTGCATTAATTAAAAAGGCTTTTGAAGGCCCCTTCACTTTCAATTCTATATGGCCTTTCGATCACATCACCACAACCGCCAATGTCAAAGACACACACAAGTGCCAAGAAATTGTCACCAAATTCGCAATGGGGGCATGTTAGAAGATTCTTGAGAGGATTCTTCTAATAGATTCCAACTATAATAAATGTTCAAAGGATATCAGTAAGCAAAATCAAGCCACCAAACTACAATGGAGAGAGTCGACAAGTCACCAATAAAGGAGCTCAAGAATTTAAATATACTAGGAGCAACAATACCAAAAAAGTCAACAAGTAACGAACTAGTTAATGAGCAAAAACATAGCTCAACGACTCACAACCATATTTTACGGTGACGAGAATGAAAGCATGTCCGATTTGGTAAAAGTACTAAATCTACCAAAAATATAATGTCAGACACCCGTAGAAGGTGCACTGCACTCGCAAACCTATGGCACGAGAATTAGAGGCAGATTAGCTCTCAAATGGGCCCGAAATGTAAAGAGACCCAAGTAGTTAAAAATGCAATTTGGTTTAAAAACTTTTCAAAGTCAAGTTGCTATGGCACATGGTTTTGGGTAAACCAAAAACCCTAAACCCATAGTTGTTTACATAAGGACATGTGACACTACTTTTAAAGTTACCTTTTTCATTTGAAGAGAATAGAGTTGAGACAATGATTTGATATAAGACAAGTAGATGATTTGATATCGTTGGTAACAAATGACCATCTGTTTAAAAGAATTTTGTGATTTTTAGAAAATGACAAATGTAAATATGTGATTTGATGTCGCATAGAATATGTGGACATTATTTAGTTTATAAAATCTTAAGTAATTTGTTATATATATGTCCTAATGTTGTCAAAAAATATTAATGTTTGTGAACATTTGTTGAGGAGTAACACTCTATTCATTTTAAACATAATATTGATATCATTCTAGAATCATGAGTATTATCACAATTGAGCATAGCTAATTGGGGTTGAATTTCTTATTCAAAGTATGTGTTGTAACTAAGATGAATGTCGAGGTTTTCTTATATCATGGTTTTTGATGAATTTTGGATCTAGACCTATTGGAATACAGAAAAAGAGGCAAAGGGAACCCGATGAGTCAAAATATCCTCTTGGGCCTATGAAACTGAACACAGTTGTTTTTGTTTTGACGCCACACCTAGAGCACGATTCGTAGTGCATGTCATCGTAATATACAGGCATTATAGGATTCATGTGTAAGAGATCTAATTACCTACACCAGAAGACCATTGACGCGGTTCACTCTTAAAGGAAGTATTTTAACATTCTGACAGAACAACATCATTTACAATTGGTAATCATAAGACCTCATGCCCACATAATCTAGAATATGCGGATTGGGAGCCAACCTCTTCTACAAGTGCCATAGGTTAGAGAGAGACAAAAACCATCCAACATATAACTACAAAAGAATTGAAAACCATGTTTAACTTTACTGAAAGAAAAAAGGCATTATGGGGAAGCCTAAGGTATAAGGTAAGAAAATGAAAACGAGAAGGGGGTCTATAGCTAACAATGGTACTTAGGAACCGGTAGGACCCAAAAAGCACCTATCATTGAAAAATGGAACAAAAATCAAGTGCCACCTAGGCTGTGGCATATCCAGCATGAAGAGAATAGGTTATTGATGAGGTACAGCTCGTCTTTGTAGGATATGAATAGGACCATCATCCTAAGAGTCAAACAAAGTCATGGACGAAAAAGTGCAAAAGTCCAAGATCATCCCAAAAAGAGTACCCTTGAAATCCAAGATCATCACATGGGTGATTGATGTCAAATTTAAATTATCTTGAGTGTTAGGAGACAATTCCATCTACAAAGGAACAAAATTCATTGTCCCAAATTGTAGATTTATCAAGTTCAATTACTCGATCTTCTATGTCAAGTGATAAGGACAAAGATCTTGTATTAGACATTAGATTTGAGCTATCTCAAGTGATGGGGATCGAGTTTGATCTATTTCACCAAAGTGAGCCATCCCAAAAGATGCACATCAAATGAGGACCAAATTTGAAGTTTCTCACATGTAGGAATCAAATTCAAGTTTTTTCGAGTCATAGACATCAATAGTTTAGCTATATTGAGCAATAACTGCCAATTCCATCCATGAGGGATCAAACTCAAGCAATATGCATGTCCTAAGCTTGAGACTAGCCAAGACTAGCCAAGTTTGATCGCTTCATCAATTATGTCGAGTGCTAAGGAAAAAAATCATAGTGTAAAGTCAAACCATATTGAGCAAAGAGACATCAAATTTGAGCTACTTAAATATTTTAAAGTTGAGATTCCTCTAATTCAATCTCTTAGTGGAAAATCTTGAGCGATAAGGTCCAAAATTGACTTATCTATGATGATGGACATCAAATTTCAGTAATTTCGTGTGATAGGGGTAAACCCCATCGAGAAGGGATCAAAGTCGATCAATCTTAATATACTGAATTTGAAACTAATTGAGTCTTCAACCATGTCGAGCGATTAGCACGACAATCACACATTAGACATCGAATTTGAGCTATTATGAGTGAGAGGTTCCAGATTTAAGCTATTTCAATGTCTTGAAGTCAAAATTCTACTAGTTTCATCACTCAATGGACAATCTCGAGTGATAAAGTCCAAAAATGCAACTATCTTGAATAATAGATAGAAAATTTGAGTTACATGACGTGATAGCGATCAAATATCAACAATAATTGTTGTAACAAAATAAACTAGATTTGAAACTAGTTGAGTCTAATCACTTCATGAGTAGTGTTGGGTGATAAGCAAAAAAATTACACATTAGGCATCAAATTTTGGCTTTCCCAAATGATAGGCAACAAATTTAATCTATTAGGATGAAATCCCTCAAAGTTGATAACTCTAGAAGGAGCCTTAGGTGAGAAGTGCCAAAATGGATCTTTTTACATTGATAGACATCAAGTTTGAGCCATCTCATGTGATGCTGGTCATTTATGATCACTCAATGGGCTATGTCAAGTTATAGGGACCAAAATAGAGTTGTTTCACATGTAATATCAAATTCAAGTTACTTGAATTTTCTAAACTCATGATTTTAAAGATTTTTTTTAAAGTACAAATGAGTACTTATTACATTTTTTATTTGATATAAGACAAGTAGATAATTTGATATCATTGTTCCCCAATTATAGATGAGATAAAAAGTAATCTTAGTTACTCAAAAGTGTCTCGCCATTGTCATAATGACATGACACTTGTTTAGTTTCCTATATAGTTGAAAAGAAATCACACTTCTATTTCATAGCTTGTTTGCATGTGCTTCTTTTCTTCGTGAATTAGACAAGGTCTTTTCGGTCAAGCAAATTGACATTGGTGAGGTATCTAAACGTTTTAGTGATAAAGATATTTTTGGATCTTGCTAAATTTGTGTGTACATCAATTTTAACTGTATATTTTGATAGCTGTATTTTGTCAACATCACATGCATAAATAAGATTTAAAATAATTGTTGAAAAATTGCAGATAAAAGTTAATTGTTGATTAGTGAGTATGTCTTCTGATGAGGAAATGCCTCAAAATGGGTATTTTTACTTAATGTACAATACATACTATGTACTTAACATTTGGATTTGCAACATTGTGTGTTGAATATCACTTTTTTGTTTTTTTTCAACGATTGTTTAAAGCACGACTCCTCCACAAGTTAGTAAAAAGTAAAAGAAGATGCAATATTATTACAAAATGAAATCGTGAAAAAAAGCACAAATGCTTGATCAAAGACTTAGTGGAGCATCATCGTCATCAAGTTCTGGTGCCCAACCTCTACTCAAATCTAAGGTATTATATATTTATTTGTTTAAAACTTAAGAGTGTATTTATGCACATATAAATTATCTTGTAATATTAAGCTAATAATTTTTTTAATTGCGAAAAAAAGAATGTATCAAAAGATGTACAATGAAAAGATATATTGCAAGTGTAAATAATACAAAGGATAGAAAATTTGAGAAAGATGAATAGTGGTCCAACATCTGTGGAAGTTTGGAAAGCACGTTGAGGAGCCTGACATAGATTTGGAGGTATATTTTGACTATTTAGTTCTTTTTCTTATCATAGACATATTTATAATTTTTTTGAAAAAAAAAACTAATGCTTGTATAATGTTTCACTCTTCCAGAATAATACATTGATGTCAATGTCTTACATGTCAATTCACAATCTTATCAACATGATAAGAGAGATAGATTTTTTTTGGCATTAGACAAAGATCTTGTTGATGATCATATTATTGATGTCACTAGTCACTACACACCTCATGACATAGAAGTTATGCATCCTTCCATTATGCACGTCACTTACTCCACCAGACCTCACATAGATCTTTCCATGGATTCTATTTATCCCACGATATCACCACACATAGATGTTATTCATCCCATGACACCTCACATGAATTCTATTCATCCCACAACACTTCACACATATTCTTCTTTGGATTCTATTCATTCCACGATGTCACCAGACATAGATTCTATCTATCTCATGACACCTCACATCAATTCTATCCATCCCACGACACCTCACATCGATTCTATCCATCCCACATCACCTCACATACCTTGTATAGAATATTCTCCTCTTCATATCTCATCTAGATCTACTCCGTTAAAAAAAAGAAAATGACTTGGATGCATTTTGACAAGATTTGAAAATGAACAACCAATTTTACGTATTGTTGATCTATCCAAGAATCTTTTAAATTCATTGACTGAGTCTCCCCTTCCTCCCTACCTTGAAGAATTGGTCAAGCCCTTTGATAAAAAAAAATATTCATGTTGGCCTGACAAAGTACGACTTCCATTATGTGGAACATCATTTTCATATTGAAGTCATATGTACATGATCAATCTTAGTGAGCACTTCCCTAACAAGGTACTCAAAAGGCACATACGTAATGGTATGTGTGATAAGGCCCATTAAATGTGGTGAACAACTATTCATCAAGTATAGCTTCAATTGTCCTCTTCCAAGATGAGTACAAAAGGCTTTGAGACAAACTCAAGCATGTACCTTGTGAATATCAAAATACATTTTCTTTATTTGGTGGAAACAAGGTTTTTGTCAACTGATACATCTAGTACAAATAATGCATGAATCTTACCAGAATACGTTATGTTGAATGTCAAGTAATTGTTTTTTTTTTATTTCATGGGGCAAATAACAAACATACTTGGAACAAGATTTTAGATATAATGTTTGATTTGCATGTCTTGATTTTAAGTTTTAATTTTCATGAATGAAAATCTTATATGTTAATTGATGAATATTTGTTTCTCATGTTTGAAGGATTATAAATCTTCGTCTAGCTCTAGTGATGATGACAACAGTCACTCCATATCCAAAACCAAAACCCACACATTATCAACTATCATGCCGTGAGCGTAGGGAATTGAGAGCCATGAAGAAAATAGATGAACAACAACGTGCCAAAACATATTAGCCTCGACATACTCCTTCTTCTTCTTCGGAATCAATATTAAGTATTGAAAATTATTTTTGCAATCAAGATGAGCATCGTGATGTGGAAGAACGCACCGAACATGATAGTGAATCATTTTTTAGTGCCGAGGAAAAAAAATTGAGAGACGAATCAAACACACCATTATATCCTAGAGCAAAGACATCTCGTTTGGGCACTTCATTGCTTATATTGAACCTCCAAGCAAAATATAAATGGAGTGACACAAGTGTTACATCCTTATTTGGGTAAATAAGATTGAGATCTTTTTTAAAGATTTTAGTAGATGTGTTGTTCAATTCAAAAGTTTGGCTAGATAATTTTATTTTTTATATTATGAAAATTCACTTGATTATGTATAGGTTATTGCGCAAACCTATGTTAGAGACAAGAGGTGAGGCATGAAAAATGTTGAGTGCAATGGGAATGGACTATATGTTGCATCATGCTTGTCCAAAATATTGCATCTTATATTGTGGTGAGTATCAGGGGTTAAAAGCTTGTTCTATATGTGATACTCTTGATATCGAAACAACTTACCTTCGTGCTCTATAATTCAAGAGTAATGGATAAGTGGGTGGGATTATATGAGCAAGAAAAGGAAAAAAAAAAAGGTCCTTGACTAGAAATCGACACCGACGCAATTGGCGTAGAAATTAGGTACACCTTCCCATGATGTTGAGCCATTCTGAGTCATTGCTCAACCAATGCATCATAGACTAGATGATTGATACACTCCAATAAGCAAGGTCAAAGGGACAATTCATTTTTGACACAAAATGAGAATTTGCAAGAGGATGTGATTGGAAGGTTTGTCTATAACTCTATAATCAATCAATATTATAGCTAAAAAAACATCTTGTTTGTGGTAATATTTATGAAAATAATATGAAAGACAATAATACACTTTGTCACAATGTTCGATTATCCATTCATCTTTGTAAATACACAAACATATATAATATTGCATCCATTTTATCAACAAATTCTCAGAACATGCTACCACATGGATCTCAAGATACTCAACATCATTTCAAGTGCAAATTTAGCTCGCACTGTTTAAACCTATTAATACCATATTGAGGGTAATGCCAAATTTTGGTTATGGAACTTTCTCAATATATAAACACATCATAATGTCTATAAATACTTAAGATAGCATGTTGTATTCATTTGATAGTGATTTTAATTCGTTAGAGCATAATAATTTGACATAATGATCATTTGATTTTTAGTCCACACTCATAATCACATAATAAAAGTTACAAATGTCGAATCAATTCTTGATATCGCAGGACGTTCGAATCTCAACTCTACTCAAGTTAATGATTCAGAAGACAACTCGATACAGTAGTAGCATTAATAGCCAGAAAAGCCAATTGTTGGAAGATCATCAAATCAAAATAGATTTTCTCTTGACAAATCTATTGACAACGCCATAACCAGCTTGTTAGTTTGTCAAGGAGCCAATCAATTATTCTAAAGCAAATTCTAGTCCAGATGCGGATCAATGAAAATCAACAATGGACAAACTAATGAAGTAACTTAATATTTTTCTCTAATTATAGTCCGATTTAGCATGTTAAAAATTGCCCACCACTCTCTAGATACTTTGAATGCTACGACTTGGCTAAAGCATTTTTAGATGTGCATGAAGAAAAAAATACCAAATTTATTATACTTTTACTTCTAGATAATTTTACAAAATTGGAGATATTTTTTATGTACAAGAGTTTGCCAAGACAAAAAGTGTTGTCTATATAAATTACTCAAATTTTCTCAAGATTGGAAAAATAGATTATGGTTTAGTGAAGATTTCTAAGGAATCACGAATGAATGTATTGAGTTTTTAAAATCTACAAACAACTTCGAAATACCAATGATGAGAAAGGTAAAAAATAATTAATTCAATAATTTTAATATTTTTTATTTTGAGATTAATATATTAAATTACAAAATCTTTAATGTTAAGATATAAATATATTTTAGTGGATGCTGCAAAAAATCCGACCTCGTGTATATTTTCTGACCTTTTATATAAATTCGACCTAGTGTATAAATTTGACCCATTAGAAATTTGACCTATATACAGCTAAGTAATGGCTACTTTCTGTGGGACTGTAAATAGATTAACTTAGGATCCCAATGCACTGATCGATTGACATCCAACCATCAATGATGGAGTCAATGCCCTGACAGACATCTTTTTAACAATGATTCAGACATCATTATGTAACGAGGATCATTAATTAAGTAGGTTTTGTAGAAACAGCTAGTAGTATTCTAGGATTCTAGTTTTTTATCATCATCAATGTTTTTCCATTTGAAGTCTGGTTATTGCACCTTCTGATTTGAGCCCAGCTTCACACCCTTGTAGTTAATGTTTGATAATTTCAGAGTGCATGTTTTTGTCTCCACAATTGTGATTGTTCCATTGCGCATTGTAATATCATATTCATATTGAACTGCCTTGCTAGTAATTGCCGCACTACCGATTCAACACACCTGCTCTCCACTTCCGCTGTAGCATCTCAATTTTCTCTGATTTTCTACATGGTATCAGAGCAGGTGGCTTAGTAATCTGCATTTTCATTGCAAATTCAGTCTTGTTTCTACCAAGACTTCATTTCAGCAAGTGTGCAGCCAATAGTATCCCGTTATTGTTGTTTCTACCAACGATATCAATGTATACCATAATGGATTCTAGTTCTAGTTTGTCTCTAATTGACAAGCTCGATGGAGAGAACTACCATCTCTGGAAGTTCAAGATGAAGGTCATTCTACTAGCCAAGGAGCTATGGGACATTGTTGATGATCAAGCTAGAGGCTGATGCAGCTTGCATCACCAGATGGAGGCAATGAGATGACAAGGCATGTGCTTAATCACACTGAACATCAAAGACTCTCAAATTAGTCATACTATTAAAGGAATTCTCAATATCAAAAAGACCCTTTAAGGAATGTCATGTAGGATATAGAAAAATATCAAAATAAAAAAAACAATATTGTTTACCTGCCCCCACCACTCCCGAGACCTCCCCAACTCCCAATGATCTAACCATAGTGTCTATAGTCATAGTTAAGAACTGTAAACTGTATACAGTTTAAATTGTCTACACCCAAAAATATTCTCTCCATTGGTTACGAAGAGGGCAATCCTTTCATTGGATCTAGAATTCGACCGCCATTCCCAAATTCAAATAAGGATAAATAGCAAAATGTATGAATATGCATTCCTTCCACAAGAATGAAAATATGGGCACCATCTCCAAATATGAATGCCATCTTCACATTGGAATGGAAATATGAGCACCAACTACCTACTGGAATGAAAAAAATGAGCGCCCTCTCCAAATTTGAATCAAGCAAACAAGCATGGAGATTGGATTGATCATACAGAGTATATAATATAATCAAAGATGAGTATCTTGTTTTGCTTCAAAAAATCTGTTCATAGTACTTTGATGCATCTGATTACTCTATTGTTTTTTCTGATGACGACATTGTATCATCTACATGTGGATATCCCTAGCTTTATAGACAAGAGGAGGCAAAGGAATTCAAATACCTGTTGAGGATCGTTCTCGTTATAGGGTAGAAGGAAAGAAGAACTTGGATTTGTGGATAGATGGAACATTATATCCATAAGATCCAAGAACTTTGACACATCCCATATTCTCCTCAATGACTCATTTAGTTACATGGATATGCAATGGGCATAATACTGGATTACTAGGATATTATGAGAGATTGCAGAACCATGGAAAAAAACTTTATATGAATAAAATTCACATTTTGGAAGGTGAGGTCATACAGATATTCTCTTATTGTCAGAATAGAGATTGTCTTCTCTAAAAGACGTTAGATAAAAATTAACAACTTAAAAAAAAGTAATGAATCATTATAGAAGATAACAATCAATATCAAATCAGAACTAGAGCAAATGCAATCAATCTTACAATCTATTCGAATTGAAAACTTACAATTATTGAAGGATGTGGAATTGGCTAAGAAGAAGTCTGGAAGTAAAAAACGTAAGTGACAAAGTTGCCAGGATATTCAAATGCTTTCAAAAGGAGGTTATTGAAATAGAAGGATTCGTGCATTCAAGTAAGTATATTCTAATTTTTGTAACTTGATCAATGAGATTTGGATTTAATTTCAGCTATGGTGATATTCTGCTAACTATCTATTTTTTTGTAGATATGCATTAATAGCTCCTCGGAATATTAAGGACAATGCTTCACTAGGAATGTCGTTGGGCTCAATATTGACAGGCAAATCCACTGAGTGTATCATGATGAACAATAGGAGTTCAAATATAAAGTGTAAAATAACAGAGTTTTTGATGGTGGACATTTAAATTTTTTTAGATAAGACTATAGTTCAGGGTGCTTGTGATTTGGCAGGTATTAGCAGGGAAGCATATGCAACAATATTTAAACTAATTAGAGAAGCTTTTAAGCAAGTTTGAATCCCTAGGACATATCACTTGAAGCAAGAGAGGGATACATTAAACATAGGTATGCATAAGATCATTGAAACTCCATTTCATATTGAGGTGTATGAAACTGATGGAAGATCAATATCCTATAGTTTATCAAACAACTTATTTGTTGATCCTGAGATACATCCTCACACAATTGTCAATATTGAAATTGACATCAAAGCCACTATCAAGAAGTTGGCCAAAACTTAAGATGTTCTTTGTAAGCTTTGGGACAAAAAGAACATTGTTGAGAAAGAGATCTTTAGAAGATGCAAGCTTCAAGGGAATAATCCCTACTCCTTCAATATTGCACTCATGCTTACTTGCAAAGTATATGGTCTTCTTGACTCCATCATAAGGCATAATAGATGAAAAAAAGTGCTTGGAGCCACACATATGTGAAGATGCTCCACTATCAATATACCATGAGTCATCCTTGTTGAAGGTGGAAGAGGAGAAGCTTGATGCCATAAGAGAGCCTTCTCCATCACTTGCAATATAGTCTTCTTTCTCATTGGTGATGTTGGCTTGATTGAGTTGATTCTTCTTCTTGAAGCAATTGGTGGCATAATGGCCTTTCTTGCCACAATAAAAGCACTTGATCTTCTTCTTCTTGAGATTTGAAGTAGAAGCATGAGAGGTATCCTCCTCCTCCTCTCCATCTTGGTCTTTAGCTTTGTCATTAGAGAAGTGATGGTGTTGCTTCTTACTCCTCTCTTTGTACTTGGCAAATAGAACTTTGTCATCATCATGATTGAGTGATAGCTTGTCCATCCTCAAGAGTTTGTACTCTTGTCTTGATTCTTCAGAAATAAGCACACTTTGAAGGGCTCCAAACTTGGTAGCTCCTCCTTAATAGCATAGGGTTGGACAAGGTTGTCATATTCATCTCTCAAGCCATTGAGAATGACTTGGACTAGCTCACTTTGATTGATTGAGTCACCAATACATGCAAGCTCCCTATGAATATCCTTGACTCTCAAAACATAATTAGATGCACTCTCATCACTCTTTTGACTACTTTGGAATATTTGATTTCTAAGAGTGAGGAGCCTAGAGGTGTTCTTAGCCTCATAGATGGACTTGAGACAATCCCAAGCTTCCTTGGATGTAGAACAATCACCAATCTCCCTCAATATCTCATTAGAGACATTCATCTTAATGTAGTGGAGAGCCATCCTAGCTCTCTTCTTGTATTTTTGTACTTCTTGAAGGACTTGAGGCTCCTCCTCAATCCCAAGTACAATGTCCATCACATCTTGGAGTATCAAGATGGACTCCATCCTCAACTTCCATATTGAATAATTGGAAGTAGACAATCTCTCACTTGGTTGCAACAAGTATGAACTCATTGAAGTCATGTAAAGTGGAGATAAATAAAAGTGATGAACAAAAAATGTTGCTTCTCTCTCACTATAGGATCCAATAATGGTGTGCTACCTTGTGATCTCCTAAGGTGTGTAGATGCACCAAGATTAAGATTAGAATTGAATTTCTAGTTTTCTCTCTCTACCCAAGAAGAGCAGCTTGTTTTTACTTAGAATACTTTTGGAACACTTCCCACACGTGTGAGTAAGAGTTGGAAGTGAATGAATGCATGTAGTAGTGTGTTTTTGCCATAGAATCAAAGATAGATCTTGAATCTCAAAATCCACTCAATCTCAAAATCAATTAGATCCAAAATGAGGAGTACAATGATATTAATAGATTCATGAGTTACCACTATGCATAACTATGATTGGATCACACTTTGCCACCTCTTATCCTATTGGACCATTGATCCATGCACCTCTAAATTCTATTGGACTATATTCAAGCACACCTCAAATTCCTATTGGACCACACATGGTTCCACCTCTAAATCCTATTGGACCTCTTAAACTTCATCAAACAAAAGCATTACACTTGTCTACACTCTAATTGGAACAAGTTTGGCCTCCTACTCTATTTTGGCTCAATAGTGGCATTACGAGTGGAAATGGATAATTTGCCATCTATGCCAAATTTGACCCTATCAACATCCTACACCTAAATGCTTGACTATGAAATTCTATGAGACCCCTATATCAAACATTTTGATTTACTTTACAATTCTCCACATGTGGGAACATCTTCCAACATGTGAGATTCACTTACAAACTTCTATTATAAAAAATACCAAGCTAGATTTTTGCCAATTTCTCACAGGAAGCCCATCTGAGATTGAAATGTAGTGAATTCTTCATCAGATGGTATGCTTTGTCCATGCTCAGCAAAATTTGATAAAGCTCTCTTCAAGCTTTCTTCACCCATCCTCATCATCATAATCAATTCCAACAACAAGGTCATCTATTTCAAAATCTACAAAGTCGGAGAATTTAAAAATTGTACCGGATAATAAACATAGCACCTCATCCTCACAATAGTAAAAAAACTGACACAAATCAACTGTAGTAATATATACATCGTCATTTATATAATACACTGGCAAATTAAAAAGACATTTAGATTCATCTATAGAGATTGTCATCAGCTGAATATTCTGGCCAATGAATGAATCCCGAAGCACATCAATATATACATCAAGAAAATCATTATTCTTATTAGGGGTGTCGATAAGGAAGTGACTAATATCCTTAAAGGATGATTGAAGTGAGAATGATACAATATGAGGATCAGAAGGAGAAACGTCCTCATCATCCGGGATCTGAACTAATAGGAAAAATATGAAACCAGTTTGGTATTCAACAAATCGACATTTTTTGTTGCAGTGAGGACACATTGAAGTGCTTTGAAACAGATCAAACAATTTAGTGAACATTCTATCTAGTCTCTGCCTGAAAAGTGGAAAGAAATGGACAAGATCAGTATAATGCATGTAGGAGATTGAACCTATGGAGATAACAAGTATACTGAGTATATCCCTGAATCTAATATAATGATCATAAAATACTTATGAATTGGGTTGCGTAGTCTTGAAAACATGTAAATATGGGCGAAATAGGTTGTGAAAGTAGTTTACGTTGTTAGTTATTCCAAATTCAGTAAAAAATGCACTTAGGCCAGAATCTCGGGTAGATCCTGAGGACGAGGCCATGGTGCTAGGGTAGATATCACTCCTGTGTGTGAGGGAAGCAATACGAAAAAAAGAAATTGTAAAGAACGCGCACAAGAGGGATATGTATGGTAGATAACACTGGGATATCGCACTTGTGCACAGGTAAAGATTAAGTAGCAATAGACAACACAAAGCACGCGCACAAGAGCGATATGCCATGAAATTTGAGAAAAAAAAAGCAAAAAATTAATTGGGTTGTGTGTCTTTTATAGGAAAATTTTTTGCACATGCGGTCAACGGTCAATGAACACGCGTTGGCTGCCGATTGCTTCACACATTTTGGCATGTGTGATGTGACAGCTGGACACGTGTGAAATGACATGAGGACATGTGTCACATAGTCACTGGTTGGATGGAAAACATGTGTCACTTTTCCATTCATCAGTACGATCACACATGTGTAAAATGACAACATGACATGTGTCATCAGATTATTGGTCGGATGGGGACCACGTGTCTCTTCCAAATGAGATGACAGTTCGCACGTGCGACAAGACGTTCTTTCGCACATGCGAACCACGATATATAACTCACAAACTACGGGGTTCCTCCGCATATCGCACTTGTGCACCATTGGCTTATTTGCTATTTTACTTACTACCTTTCCCACGCACAAGTCCGATATCCTTGCATACAATCTTCGTGTATCGCACTTCTGCGTCTCATTTCTACATACTCTGATTTTACTTATACTTCCCTCGCTCAGGTCCGATATACCGTACTGTATTTCCGTACATATCATTTCGCTTTGAACCTCTCTCCTTCTTATCTTTCTCATCACGCACAAGTGTGATATCCCTCAGAATACCTCAATGGACAAGAGAAAACAGATGAAGAGGAAATTCTTCTCTGCTGGTGCATCCTCAGCCCCTGTCGTTGCCATTAATCCTCCCATTCGAACTAGAAGACGCAACCGTAGTAGGTGGCTTTCTGATATTCGTAAGCATCAGAGATCAACCAATCTACTGATTTAGAGAGCTCCATTCTACTATGCTTTCTGCCACATTACTAGGAATAATCTCGATCATTTTGTCATATTCACACCCTCGGCTCTTCACTGCCTTCAGGAGGCTGTTGAGGACTATATGAGCCTTTTTTTTTAAGATTCATTTTTGTTTGTTATACATGCTAAGAGAGTAACCATTATGCCTAAGGACTTCCAACTACTGATGAGGATGCGAGAAAAAAATTCCAAGTTACACATGTCTCAGTCAGCTGCTCCCAGACCTGATCCATTAGATAGGACTAACCTCCCTACCAAGTGGCCTACGAAGCAGCCAGCCCCCAAGAGAGCCCCAAAGAAAGTTAGGAGGGCCATTATTATGGATTCTCCTCAAACTAACCCTGTTGATAACGTAGATACTGCTGCACTAGATATGGTTGTAAACATAGCTACATCCATTTTGGATAATCTTGTAGATATTGCTCATCCACTTCCTCCTCCAAATTTTTATACATATCTTAAATTTGAGAGTGACATATTTGATTCTGTAGATAGAATTGGAGTTCCATTTTATTTTAGATTAGAATAACTTGACTTCAGTATTAATTATAGAGTTATTGATTGTTTGGATCTAAAAAATAGACGGGCTTCTATCAGTGATCCTGTGATAGAGTCTGGGATTACACTCTTGCAACATGACATTGCAAGAGATTCATCCAATGAATTGTTGGTGCTCAGTAACTTTTTGTTTCAGGCCTTCAAGGAGGATAACGACACTTTGTCACAGTAGTGTCTTACTAGTGGATTCACACCAGCAACAAAATACATGCTCGTGTCTTATCATACCAAGTAAGATATGTTAAATGCTTCTTGTTATTTAATGCTTTATCATTGGCATTATCAATGGAAATAGTTCTCAGAATTACAGCTAATGGACTTTCTATCATATTTTGCAGTGACCACCTGAGTTTAAACTTGGTCTCTATTAAGAGATCTGTAGATAATATTGTTAAATTATTTTGTGTCAAGATGAATTCGCTAGCAATATGCATAAGGATGTGGATATGTACTTGTCATATTTAAGTTAATATATTCCAACAGATATTCCCCATTCAAATTATTGGCAGATCATCAGTTTGGAAGTAAATTTTGTCTTTCTTAACAATATTTTGAAGTCAATATTCTAATGTATTTGTTTTATTCTAATTCATTCTATTTCCTAATTGATTTCTAATGTGCTGAATTTTTTTGCAGTCACCCTAGCAAAATGATTCATTCAGCTGTGGGTGGTACACTTTATATAGTTTAAAGTTATTTTTTGAGTGGTTCAACCTTCAAGAGGATGTTGATATTTCAAAGATAGTTTATTTTGTTTATTCTTGGTTTTGGAATCATGATTAGTTTTTCTATTTTGTTGATTTTTTTAGCCGTTACTAATACATGAATGTTCTATTTTGCATTTTACACTTCTTGAATACACATCAAGCCAGATGTACAAATAAAGACAAGAAATTATTATAAGCATACTAGCGAGGGCAAGGCTTTAGCCTCCCATTGTTGATGATGGTGTTAAGGATGATGATATTATATTAAATAAAGACTAGCAAAGTGTGTCTGTCTTTGACGGGCAGGGGCGGACAATCTGGGTGACGGTTAATGATTAGGATGGCGGCCAAGAGAGAGAGAGAGAGAGAGAGAGAGAGAGAGAGAGAGAGAGAGAGAGAGAGAGAGAGAGAGAGAGAGAGAGAGAGAGAGAGAGAGAGAGAGAGAGAAGCAACCATTTGAACTCGTGCACTCTGATGTTCATTTCTCATCAACTAAGAGCAAAGGAGGATCAAATTGCTTTGTTTCTTTGTAGATGATTATACGAGATGTTCTTGGATCTATATGCTGTCTTCTAAAGCCATGGTTTATGATGTTTTTCTTACTTTCAAAGCTTATGTAGAAAAGCAGTTTTCTTTCAAGTTGAAAGCTTTGAGAAGTGACAATGGAGGAGAATACACTTCCAATAAGTTTAAAGACTTTTGTGAGAGAGAGGGAATCCAAAGAGAGTTTTCTTGTTCAAATACTCCTCAGCAAAATGGAATTCCTGAGAGAAAAAATAGAACTTTGTGTGAATGTGCAAAAGCCATAAGGCTAGAAGCTTCTCTGCCTAAAGAGTTTTGGAGAGAAGCAGTTGCATGTGCAAACTATCTTTGTAATAGGCTTCCTAATCTTGCAATAGGAGGAAAAACACCATTTGAGATGTTGTATAAGAAAAAGCCTAAGGTAGATCATCTTAGGATTTTTGGCTGTGTATGCTTTGTGCATGTACCTCTAGAGACTAGGAAGAAGGAAATCCTAGTGTTGTTAAAGGAATTTTTGTAGGATATGCATCTACTAAAAAAGCATACAAAGTTTATCTTCCCTCTACTGACAAGAATGTTGTTAGTAGAGATGTGATTTTCCATGAAGATCAGAAGTTTAAGTTGGATGATGTATAGATCAAGGAGTCTCATGCAAGATCTACAATCATCAATCTTGATGCAGCTCAAGAAGTGGTGAGGCCGAGGCTTGAGGAGGAGCAACTTCAAGCAACCACACCAATAAGATCTACACGAGAAAGATCTGATCCAAGGAGGCTCACATATGATGAGGAAGGAAGGCAAGTGGAAGGTGAAACTTCCTATCATGCTCTCTTTATATCAGATGAAGAGCCTAAAGGTGTCCAAGAAGCACTTCAATCCAAGATGTGGGTTGAAGCAATGACCCAAGAGTTTGAAGCCTTGATGTCAAACAACACATGGGAGCTTGTGGAGCAACCAAACAACATGCATGTGATTGGATGTAAGTGGGTTTTCAGAATCAAGTATAATCATGATGGATCTATCAATAAGTATAAAGCAAGACTTTGTGCCAAAGGCTATTCACAAATCAAAGGTTTTGACTATGAAGACACCTTTGCACCAGTTGCAAAAATGGTAACAATTAGAATACTCATATCTCTTGCATGTTTTGACAATTGGAGTATGTTCCAGCTTGATGTTTCTAATGTGTTTCTCAATGGTTACCTTGAGGAGGAGATTTACATGGAGCAACCTCCTAGTTTTGTGAAAGAAGGTGAAGGATCAAAAGTTTGTCTTTTGTTCAAAAGTCTCTATGGACTGAAACAAGCACCAAGGTCTTGGTATGCAAGGCTCAACTCCTATCTCATATCACTCGGATTTTGTCTAAGTGAATATGACCCTTCTATGTACTATAAGTTTGTAATTATTCTTCTCATCTATGTAGATGATATCATTCTATGTGGAAATAATGAGAAGCTAGTTGAAGAAACTAAGCATGCACTTGGTAGTGAGTTTAAGATGCAGGACTTAGGAATTCTTCACTATATTCTAGACCTTGAAATAGATTTTTGGAAAGGTCAAGCCTTTATAAGTCAAAGTAGATATGCACTTTCCATCCTCAAGAAATTCCAAATGGAAAACTATAAAGGCATAGATACACCTATGGAGCACATTGTAAAAGTTCCTATGAAAGACGATGAAAAATCCTTTGTGGACATCACTCTTTATAGGATTCTTATTGGCTCACTTATATGGCTAACAGTGACACAACACCTCAGTAAGATCCTGTAAGGTGTGTGGTGAAGTTCACACATGCTAAAAACTTCACACAAACTGTGTTTGATGTTGTTGGCTGAGCAATAGTCCTTGAATTCATTTGAGATGTATTCACCGCCATTGTCGCTCCTAAGAGCTTTGATTTTATTACTTGTCTGCAACTCTAAATTTTTTTTGTACTTCTTGAAGGACTCGAAGGCTTCAGATTTGTGCTTCAGAAAATATACAACAGTTCTTTTAGAATAGTCACCTATAAATGTAATAAAGAATTTAGCACCAAGAAGTGATGGTGTTTGCATTGGGCCACATATATGATTGATGTAATATGTTAATCTTGAGATCTCACACATGTGCGGCCTGTTCTCATGTGTGAAAGAAAGTAGAAAATGTACTTGTATATAGTTAGATTCATTTTAGATTGTCATAATATACCAACATAGAATTGCTAGATTTGTGTAGTATATATGTCGTTCCCCAAGGAGATAGCACTTAAAAGCTATTTAATTGGTACAGTCATGACTTAGTTCGAATGAAATGGAGTCGTGTGTTAATTTGGTTGTCAACAGACATCTAATAAGTAACCAGTATTACTTTTGTCATGGGTGTGTGATGATGACAGATTCAAAACAACAATCTTCCTCTATCAAACCGAATGAAAAGCATTCTATAAGTGAAATGTTATCAAAGTAGCATGTATGAACTACACTGTGGCTGATTAAGTTGGCAGCAAGGATTTGTGTTATGTTCAATGCAGACGTGTATGAGCAGACAAATAGTTAATCTTATTCTTGAACTTATGTGTCCAGTCAACAACTAAAGTCCAGTCATGGTTAAAGAACTCAATTAGTTTGCGATTATATTAGAAACATTTATCTTCATTACAAACACAAATACAGATCAATAACTTAATTTCTCATGGAGGGACTAGCATTTCAATGTATACATACTTCTCTATCAGTGACTGTGAAAAACTGTACCAAAGAGATATGTTATTCGGGTGCTGAATACAAAGTATTCGCTCAGACGAGTAAGTTAGTTTAAAGACAATTCTTTAGATCAACTTTCCGGAAACAAAGCAAACAACTATAATGAGCTATTGCAACTGTTTGACCAAGAGTGATTTAAGTAGTATATAAGAGACTGCTTGTAGACTCAAGATCACTCACACTTAGCAGTGCAGAGAACAAAGATCAGAAAAGACAATCTTAGTTTCTCTATTCACTTCTTCAATCTCACAAATACAGGAACTCTCTCTCTCTCTCTCTCTCTCTCTCTCTCTTTCTCTCTCTCTCTCTCTCTCTCTCTCTCTCTCTCTCTCTCTCTCTCTCTCTCTCTCTCTCTCTCGGTGGTGGGAGAATGAGCTGTGTTTTCATATATTACCTATGGAACGAACAAAACACCTCTAGAGATTCTAGGTGCGACACTCCATTGACTAACTCTAGTTAGTAGATGAGTTATAAATACATGTAGATTATGCCATTGAAGATACATTTAACTACGAGTTTAATCTACTCTAGTTGAAGGTGGCGATACACATCTAGTCGATTCGTATGATTGATTGGATTAAGGCTGTTCCAGACATCGTTTTAGTTCTGGAGGTCTTGTCCTTTAGTGCAAGACAAGTGTTTAGCATTTATATCCCGAAAAAATGATATAGGCCTCATCATAATATACCATTGTCCAGCACATATCTTCATCTTCGAGTATAAGTTATCATATTTGAGTAGATATTCACTATTTAGCAAATATGTGGCATCACATATCTCCCTCCTCAAATGTGAAACGTCCTTGTGAACAAATAATCTTCATTTTGAGAATTATTCATTCCCTAGAAAAGAATACTTGCATGTCGTTGAATAATTCTTCTTTTAAATCTTTGTTAGGTCAAATGTAAAGATAGTACTTCAGTCGTTGAATATATGACCTTTACTTAGTATTTCAGAATCAAATGTTGATTCGAAATATATTTCAGCAGACATCAAGCATTGCATTTCTTTTGAACATCATCACATAATTAGCAATGTCATATACAAGAAGAATTTGGAAAAGATTTCATGTATTGAGATCATCGTGTAATTGTTGTGCCATTTTTTTAATCTTTTTGACACTCGAGCAATAATATGTCTTCTTTTGCTCTAGTGTATATTCCAATAGGTAAATTGTCTTATGGTGACAACCTTACATGGAGTAAAGTCCCATCAAATAATTCCTATACTAATTGGAAGTCTTCTTCAGAATTTCTCCTAAGTGTAATCTGTTTGAACAAAATAGATGAGAATTGAACAAATTTACACTTTACAAATAAGTTTTGAACAAAAAATAATATTTTAGCTGCAAAAGTGCTGAACTGCTAGTAAGTATATGTGCAAAAGGCTTTATATTCTTGGGATTTGACTCTGCCCTATAGATTGTGATTGATTTATGCAAAATAACTTGAAAAATTTCACTCTCAGTCGATGTATATACTATACAACTCTGGGTATGCCATATTAATATTTAACAGAAGACTCGCGTCATCAAATTTTTCAATATTTGCATGGCCTCCTGGTAAGTATAGCTTGAACTCTGCATGCTGCCTCCAAAATTTTTGTTTCATATCGCTATATTTCAAAAATTGGTACTCCTTTATTCAGATGAATTCTAGAGCATACATGAAGGTTGAGCCTATGTACAGTTCAACTGACCCGAATGGTGACACTTTAAATTTACCCTAGATTATGGCACAACATAGACAAACCTTTTGCTCTATGCTAAGTTGGTCCCATAACCAGAGAAAAGCTTCTTTTTCCCACACTAACTGCCAGTGCTTGAATGCCATGCCTACTGAGCCTGGAAGCATCAAATAATCGACATGCCATTGCAATTCAATGTTAAGATGGTAGGGACTCCACTTCCAGAATCGTTCAAAAAAAAAAACTTGAAAATGTTCTACACATACCTTTGACTAATTTCTCTTCGGTCGTTTTGTCTTAGACAACGCTTCAACAACATCCTGGTTGTGGATGTCTGCAACGAGCTTATGGTCTTTGAGCTGCTGCTTTAGGTCTATTACCTCCTTCTGAAGGTTAGAGATCTTGATGCAGGCTTCAGCATACTCTAGGTGATCAACAACTCCCGAACATTTGTGAGTTGCCTGAAGCTGCTTCGCCAATTCTTCAATCTTCTCTAGGGCCTACAAATATTCCTTGTGTGTGTCTGGCCCAGAATAGATTGTTGTCTCAGTGGAAAGTTCCTTCAACTCGGCAAGTTCTTCTTCGACTAACACTTTCTTGTTTTTGAGTGGAAGAAGAAATTCGACTCTCAAATTCTCGAGCATCTGGTCTGAAGAGACTACAACTTCAAAGGATCAATCTAGATTGGTCCAGAGCTATTGCATATCTATAAGGCAGTTTCTGCCTTTATTCGCTTCGTGCTCTCATTGTGCAAAGTGGTCTGTAGAGTGGTCTTTTTTGCCATAACCTTATTGAGCTCAACTTGCAAAAATTCAAAATTTGTCTACAATTCTGCAAACTTCGCCTTAAGTGCCTTATTACTGTCCTTGTAGGATTGGGCTTCATTGTTTGATAACTGGAGCATTCGGCCTAAGGAGTGATTTCATTCGATCAGCAACTTATTTTCTGCCTCCAAAGATGCAATTCTCTCAGCAAACATTTTAATGTTGTTGGTCATCTTGCCTGTTGATCGGAATAGATGCATCATGCTTTGTTGGATACGAAGATCATAAGCATAGATTTTACCAACAATTTCCTTGGCTCTCAAGGAAAATTGTTGATACCACATGTATAAATTTTTTTTTTCTTCTTCATCCGCGTCTGTGGCCTCATCATCAACCCCCTTGCCTTTATCTTGCATCTGTGTATCAAGGATGATGTCTTCGTCATCCGTGGATGTAGAGCTCTTTGGCTTCTGAGAAGACACGTCTATAACTAGGACGATGGCCAAGTTGTTGAGCACAATGAAAGGTTCAGGTATAGTTTGCGCAGCAGCATCCGATTCTATTTTCTTCGGGACTTCTTCTGTGTCGACCTCCATGGCTGCAGTAGCTGTTGGCTGGACTTGTGAAATAGAGGTTTTCTGTAGGAGATTGGATAAATCAATCTTAGTTGTCATCAGCATCCTTCCTGCCAATACACCTTGCTCTGTTTCAATTAGTATGCTCAAATGTTCGCACAATCGTGAGATGTGTGCTCCTACTGCAGCAAACTTCTTGTGCTTTATCCAGTGCAGAAATGCTTTGTAGGCAATAGTTCCAAAGCAAACTGGCTAGCTTGCAAGTCCATCCAACAAATATCCAAAATTCTAAATTGAAATAGTGGCATCAACAACAGTGATGAACAATACTTGATTGGAATACTTGCGAAAAAACTTTGGTTGCACATCCTTCACCATTGTGATTTTGTATTTTTTGCTTGGTACATAAAAATTCAACAAAAAATATGTTGCTTCATCAATGGAGTCTTTGGACGTTGAATTGGCTGCTCCATCGGTTGGTAGTCCTAGAGCTTCAGAGAAAACCACTTCGTTGATTGTAAAAGTGTTATTACGCAATGTTACTTTGAAGTCAGACTCAGCCATCAAAGAGGCTTGGGATTCCTTAAAAGCCATTTATGAATCAAACAACACTTCAAGAGTGCTTATGCCAAGAAATTTGGTTTTGCAAAGCATGAGAGGAAGTGATGAGAGTGCACAAGAATATGTGCTTAGAATTAAGTCACTAAACAAAGCTTGGCTCCAGCTGTCATTGGTGTGGCCTTTTCTTTGCAGTCCATCATGTGATACTGCTTGAGCACCTTTTTGGCATATTTAGACTGACTCAAGTGTATTTCTTCTATTATTCAATCTCTTCTGCTCGAGGCATTTTGTTGCTTCTCCTAGATCTGCGATTTCATAATTTTCAGAAATCTGACTCTTCGCGTCTTTTATCAGCATCAAGGAATTTCCTATTATCAAGGAATCATCCATGAAAATAGTCAATATCACAAGATCTTTTCCTATTCTTTTTATGTAGACATTATAGTCCGGTTGTGTAGGATTGAAGTCTAGAGACTTCAGAAGACCAGCGAACTTCTTGTACCAAGCTCGTGATGCCTGTTTTAGACCATAAATGCATCTCTGCAACCGAAAGACATATTGTCGATTGTCGGGGTCTTCAAATCCTTCAAGCTGCTTCATGAAGATTTCCTCATCTAGATCTTTGTGGAGAAAGGCTGTCTTCACATCAATCTGGTGAATTTCCAGATTGTGCTGTGTGGCGTATGCAAGGAGTAGTCGTATGTTTGTCATCTTGACCATCGACAAATATGTGTCGAAATAATAAACACCATATCTTTGTGTGTAGCCCTTCACGGCAAGCCTTTCCTTGTAACAGCCAATGGTGCCATCTGATTTCATTTTCTTCTTGTACCCCCACTTGCAGTCAACAATCTTTTTGTTTTCTAGCAGTGGCTCTAGTGTCCATGCCTCGTAATAAGCAAGTCATCAACATAAAGAACAATAAAAGCAACTATACTATCAAAGCATAAGACCACAAGACATACAGATTCGGATCAAAATGTGTTCTCACCATCCCCTTTGAACGAAAGTAGGCATCAATCCTGCTATACCACGCACGTGGTGCCTGTTTAAGACCATAAAGTGCTTTCTTCAAGCGACATACTTTATTCTCCTATCCTTTTGCTAAAAGCCTTCAAGTTGATCCATGAACATCTCTTCTTCTAACTCACCATTTAGAAAAGCAGATTTCACATCCATCTAATGCCAAGGCCAACCAAAATGTGAAGCTAAAGCAAGAAGTAGACGTAGAGTATTCCACTTACATACTGGTGCAAAGGTCTCCTCATAGTCGATCCCTTTACTTTGTGTATACCCTTTGATCACCAATCTTGCTTTGTGCTTTGCTATACTTCCATCTGCATGGTACTTAGTCCTGTATACCCATTTGCAGCCAATGGGTTTCTTTCCAATTGGTGGTTCCACTAAGCCCCATGTGCTATGCTTAGCAATTGACTCCATCTCCTCTCCCATGGCCTTGACCCAAATGTCATCATCCTTCGCTTTACCATAAGTCGAAGGTTCTTTGTTTTGAATAATGCTAGATAAGAGAGCATAATTTGTTTCATACCTTTCAGGTTGTGTCTTCTCTCTTGTTGATCTTCATAGCTCTTCCTAGCTAGATGATCCTGGAAAGTCATCCATGTCGCGGCTTTCCAACAATCTCTCAAACCACTTAGGGAGCTTCCCTGTTAGGTGATCGGCTTTCTAGTGAAAATGTATCCCACGGTACATCTTTCTCTTTGCTTTTGTCACCTGCAACTTCAATCCTTCTTGCACCAAAAGGTTTATCTCCACCTCTCCAGCCTACCTCTAAGGTTGAGTAGTAGTATCTTGAGATGTATCCTCATGTCCATCACTTGGAAAGTCAATAAATGAATCATCATCAGGAGGTATCCTCACTATACCATCTTTCCCACTAGATTTGTCTATCTTCTCAGCATCTTCATCTTCATACATCTTGGATTCATCAAAGATGACATCACGACTTACATGTATTTTGTTTTCCACTGGATCAAAACATCTATAGCCCTTCACATGATCATCATATCCTAGGAATATACACTTGATAGCTTTCACATCAAGTTTACGTCTCTCTTCCTTAGAAATGTGTACAAAGGCCTTACATCCAAAGATTTGCAAGTGGTTCACCTTTGGCTTCTTCTTTGTGAATGCCTTCTTAGGTGTTATCTTTGGTAGGACAATGGTAGAACTTCTATTTTGAAGATAGACTACTGTAGTTCATGCTTCTGACCAAAAATCTTTTGGTAGTTTCATCTCAGCTAGCATAGATCTGGCACTTTTCACAATCAGACGATTCTTGCACTCAGCTACACCATTGAGAGTAGGAGTATGAGCTTGTGTAAATTGTCTTTTGATCCCACATTGATCACAAGATCATTGAAGTCGTTGGACTTGTACTCATCTCCACTATCTGATCTTAGAACTTTGATCTTCCTACCTATCTGATTTTCGACCAATGCTTTGAAGCTCTTGAAATTGTCAAATGCATCCGATTTCTTCTTCAAGAAGTAAATCCACGTCTTACGTGACATATTATCAATAAAGGTCATGAAATAGAAGGCTTTACCTAAGGACATAGTCCTCATAGGCCCGCATAAATCTATGTAAATCAAATTCATAATGTTCTTTGCCCTTGCAACACTACCTTTATTGAACTTCTCTCGATGCTGCTTCCCATACACACATGATTCGCACATCAATTTTAAGTGGTCTTCTATCATAGGCAATCCTCTCACCATTTCCAATTTCCTCATCAAATTGAGACTTCCTAAGTTCAAGGGACCAAGCCTCTTATGCCACAGTTCAGTTTGCGATGGAATGGACGAGACAAGTCCATGTTGCCCCTTGATTATAGCATTCAACCTGTACAATTTAGTGTTGGACTCCCTTATACCATCCGCAATAACTTTGAACTTTTGGTTCACATCCTTCACAAAACAACGATCATGGGCAAATTCTACTTTCAACTTTTGATCAGTAATGACTCCAACAGAAAGTAGATTTTTCTTTAAACCTGGTACGTAAAGTACTTCCCTGATCATCCTACTTTTGTCTTCAGATAGTTGGATTGAAACGATGCCTATCCCCTCGATCTTGCACACATCACCATTTGCTTGTGAAACGAATGTTCCATTATCCAACACTTTCAAGCTATTGAACCAATCCTTGTTACTTGTCATGTGTCTTGTGGCTCTTGAGTCAATATACCACGCTTGATCATCTTGATTAGATGACAATACTGATATGAAGATACTAGAGTCTTCAATCTCACCCTCATCGACAAGGTTACCTGCTTGCTTTGGTTTTCCATTGCCTCATTCCGCCAAAAATTTCCGACATTCACTCTTCCAATGATCCTTTTTACTGCAATGGAAGCACTTGTCTTTCTTCTTGGTCTTGCTAGAAGATCCCTCGTCTTCCTGAGTCTTGTCAAATTGTTGTTTAGACTTCTTCTTGCCCTTGCCCTTGCCTTGTTTTTGGCATGTCGCAAGTGCCTGATCGTCAGTATTTTGACGTCTAGCTTTCACCATTTCTCGTCGTTGCTCTTCCTGCCACTCCATTTTGTTGTGGTGTCCTTGGAGTTGTATACTCCCTCTTGATCCCATGCTCATCACAAAAGGCCTTGAACTTGGTTGAGATATACTCACCACCATTGTCACTCCTCAAGCATTTGATCTTTGTGAAAAATTGGTTCTTTGGACTTCACATCTCAACAAGTTTTATGTTGATATAGCAAGTGCATCCAAAAGTTCTAAAAAACTTGACACTCGGTCTCCTTCCATATAACATTTCAAAAGGGGTTTTGCCATCCAATAAAGCACTGGGCCACCTAATTTGAGTCAAGATGATGTGATTAGTGCTAAGCCATTTCATTTGTTTGATATGTAATAGACAAGTTTTCAAATTGATCTACTTTTGATCATATGTTATTATTTATCTCTGAGAATTTAGATATTGGCTTTCATTGCCTATACATGAGTTGATGATCTGCATCAAGTTGCAATCTGTAATTGTAATGCAATTTTGATGATCTTATAAGTCTATGTTATAATCTCTATGTGATTCCATTGTGATCTTGGAAGAGGATAATTACAAACTACATTAGGCCATATTAGAATTTAGGAACCCAATGAGGTTGGCTCAATCCAAAGTTTCTTTGATCCTAGGTTCAAGCCTCCCCTTGTAAGCCAAGAAGCATATTGGAGTTGAGAAACCATTGAGCAAGGGTTTGGTACAAGTAGGCAATAAATAACTTATAGTACTTCAAAATTAAAAAGCACTTGATGCCTAAATATGAATGTCATTCTCATTTGAACTTTTTTAGATGACCCCTTTACACTAAAATAGGGTGATACTTGACCTAAATATAAATGTCATTCTCATTTGATACTTTTTTAGATGACCTCTTTACACTAAATAGGGTGATACTTGACATCTTAGAAAATCTATCTTTTGCATGTTCCTACTACATAGGACTATCAAGATAACCAACAAACTTCCCATTGATGAAGATTGGTGGAGTTGTTGCACCAAAAGAACCATTGTTTGTAAAATTGTACTACAAAATTATCATAAAATTTGAATTGAATAATTTAAAACTATAATGAAAAGGCTCTCAACTTGAGAACATACATCAAACTAGTTGGCCTTAACACACAGCATCCATGTTGGGATTTTCATACCCAAAAATGTCACACTATCTCAAATAAATGTATTATTGATTCTATAAATACTTCCCTTTTTCTGTTCAGCTTGCATTAATTTATTACTAGAAATATTCACATGGCTGAAGCCATAACAGCATAATAAGGTCTAAAGTATTACACTCAGCACAATGATCGTGAGTGCGCGTGGCAACTACTTTTGAAATCAATGTCCTCGAGGTGGAGGGTGAGTAGATGGACCAGAGTAATCAATTGCAGCAGCAAGCTCTCTGAGCGTATGAGCGTCGCTCTGCTCCACATGACCAGCGACTAAGAACAGCAACCTTGAATCACTTTCCATAGTTTTCCTAGTTAGCCATGATTGCTGACGTTCATTCTCAGACGCCACCTTGGTACCTTCGCCAACGACTCCAAGGCCAGACCGCTGCATATCTAAGAGGTATCTATCAGAACAAAATATTTTCTCTCGGGAACCTCACTCACAAACATCACTGGTACATCTTAGTTCACAGATTATTAACAATGTTTATAAGAGCGAAGTAACAATGCTAAGGAAATAACCAGGACTCAAGTTGATGCTGAACGTAGGTGATCATGGACTATATTGCCCGACTAGATTAATAGGTCCAGGATATAGAACCAGCTGCTAATTCTACAGAATAATTACAGAAAAGTATGAACACAGCAATAAGATCCGTTGCTTAAGACCCATGTAGTATGATTTAAGTGGTAGAAGATATACAGGCGTAGCGTAAATTGACTCATGAAAACTAGCAAAGCTTGAATTTTGGTATCGGAAGCACCTTTTCAAAACTTTCATGTGGTTCTACACTCTCCACAGCATGCTCTTTGGGGATACGATCGATGATAGAAGTGTTTGATTCTGTTTCAGCAAGTCACATACAACGCCTCACAAATAAGTTTTGTTGAGCAGGAAAAATCTAAGTATCAACCTCTCTCTCTCTCTCTCTCTCTCTCTCTCTCTCTCTCTCTCTCTCTCTCTCTCTCTCTCTCTCACACACACACACACACACACACTATCTAACTGATGACAATCACCAGATTGAGAATAGCTGCGCAACCTGGCTTGACAAATTTTCCACGCATTCTAGCAGCACTGACGGTTTTCTCAAAAACCAGTGTTTGTGCCACAACCCAGAATAAGACCAGGCGCATTGGCTTCACGTCCGCCTTAGAACCCATAACAAACTTTAGGCCAAGATACGTGTAAAGGTGACGGAAATTTAGAACTCAGGAACGTGCACGGGATGTAAAGCTTTCAAAGGAACTGATTCTTGTGAAGTTCCGAGCTAAATTCCGCTAAATAGCAGGATAAGCTAGAACCTCTGCTTTTTGCATATCGACGCAGTGGCCCTGACGACAGCTAAATTTTGCAGCAATCCGCCTTCGTGTTTGGATCGGAATGGACGGTACTTTCGATTTTCGTTTCAATTTAAAGAGCCCTTGGCACTCCAGGTGAGGATGTGATTGACGACTTCTAGCAGAATCCTATCATTTGTTTCGAATTAGCAAACTTATTAAAAAGCTGCAAACCTTAAAAGTTGAGAATATTACTATATATGTTAAGTGTCATGTCCCCACTAGAGTCATGTCCCCATCAGAGTCTAGGTCTCACAATACCAAGTCTACCTCTCATCCTAGTTGAAAGTACGAATTCTGTTTCCAAGTTAAAATATCATGGCACAAGCAACACAAAGATTCTGCCCGTGGTCATGGTGATCATGCATGAAATCTGACATTCTCAATATTTACCTGCTCGTACTTTCGAAATATGACATGCATGGTGATGCTATTGCAAACTGCAATTTGTATGTTCATATTTGAATTTTGTGTTGCAATTTGTAATAAGTACACGAAATTGCAAGGGTTAGACCAAGAGTCACTATGACACGGTTGTTCTGACACGAGGACAACAATAGTAAATACATAACTGACTACATGTTTATTTTACTGAACTACATCTCCTTAAGGTATTGATCAGTGCCAATGAAGACTACCCAAAGTCCATTAAATAATAAACAAACAGCTAATATTAGATTTACTGGGCTGCCTCTGCAAAATTAATCGATAAAAACAAAGAATGAGCTGTCTTTTCCTTATTTATAATTTTCAACCGCCAACTTTGCAAGTGGCATCGAATTGACTGATTAAACTAAAAATGATTCTGTTTTTATAACAAATTTGTATAGGCAATTGATGCAAGTTGAAGGTTGGAAAGGGAAAAAATTGGCCATGTTCAGAAGTGGGAATAAAACAACCTATCTCTTAAAAAGAAAGAACGACCTAGAAAACGCTTCCAAGTCCGAACTGTGTTGAAGCTCTGCTGAATGTATGGCGTCTCAATTGTCGCAAGTAGCGCTCCGCCGCTCCTACATAAATAAAGCATTGATAGTTACACGTATGATGTGTAAGTAAGAGGCTACGAATGTTGCTGTGCGTCAATTATGTCTATTGTAGAACGGTGCACCCATTGACTTTTCGCAAATGGGGTGCAGTATACACCAGGCCATTACTATCTAGTGAATGCGATCACCTGTGACTGGAATGATTGAGTGATAGTGATTCTTCTCCCCAACAAGAAGAAGCAAGGATCGACACGTTAAATTTGAGTGCAAAAAAGAGCTGAGAATACAAGTGATGAATACGATGAAAAGAAGGAGTAAGGCTGATCATCGTTTCTCAGAATAGGTTGGAAAAATAATTGCAGGTAACTAGGAAGTGTAGCTGCATGAAGCGATCAGATGTCAAAGAGTAAGCACAGAGTGTAGGTGGAATCAATTGTGGGCACCGAGCTGACCATTGTGGGCCACGATCGCAGCTTGAGAAAGAAACACTGGTGTTAACAAAGAGTTGGAGATGGGCAAATTGGTAGCAGCCATCACCCAAGCAGCTACTTACTTTGTAAAGTAATTCAACTGAAAGGCCAATCGTAATCTAACTGAAAGGCCAATCGTAATGCTCCGGCCTCCTGTCCGACTCACCAACTCGCCATTGAAGATTCGCAGCGTCGCTTTCCTCAGAGTGATCACACTCAGTCACTACTCAGATGCCAACCCTCACTGCCAACAACGATCTACAATTCATAAAAAAAACACTAACAACAACATCCTTTTACAGAATGCATTGTTCCCATTAGGGTTTATCTAATATGCAACATTTAGGTTTTGGATATTTTTAAATTCTTTTAGTTTTCTTCTTTTGGGGGCGGGGGGTCTGGGGCTGGGGCGGCTGGTGTTGTGGATCGTCTCCCTCCGAGGGCCTTCCGCCCGAGACAGGTCTTTTGCCCTTGAGATGGACGCAACCTCCCTCCTGTAATTTCAAATTTTATTTTTTTAAAATTGATTTGTTTTGTCGTGGATTTTCTTTTGCACACACCTCTACAAACCACCATGTTTAGTCGATCTGGTTGAAAAAAACACTTTCAAAAATCACTATTTTAGAACATATCGGCGAAAACTCAAATGTTGAAGTCACTTGTAATAAAATGAAAAACATGATAGCATAACATGTGCACCCGCTCACAGTGACAAGGCAACACCAATGTGTCAAAGGACTCCATGCTCAATGCTTTTGTTGAATCAATCGCAAAAAATCCACTTGGATCCGATTTTACGGTTGCATTTGGCCCTCTACAAACTACCTTGAACCATTTCACATCAAATAAAAAATAGTGTTCACTTTCACCAAATGACACATTATAGTTCCTTCGTATTATATGTCTCCTGAGATGGACAAAAGTGGAAACCCATATAGCATTATACATTTTGCACTGCCACATGCAAAAATGAATCTCATAAATAATCACTGTGAATGAACATGGTGTTTCAAAATGATTAAACAAATATTGTTATAAACAAGAATGTTATAATAATAAAGTATCTAAAGAATAATACCTTCCATTCGCATCCTCTTGCAAAGTCTCATTTGGCGTTTGATATTTTTGTCTCTCTTTTGTTGCTTTTTGTAGTGTGTCATACATCCACTCTATAGTGCATTGCTTGGGCAATGGCTCAAGATCATGTGAACTTGTGGCCATGTGTCTACCTCTATTCTGTCTTTGGCGCTTTTTAGACAAGGCCCTCTCTTTTTTTTCTTCTTCATATAGGTCTAACCATTTATCCATAACTCCACAATTATAAAGCATGAATGTAGAAATGTTTTCTCGTTGGAAGGGTGCCAACCTATGGACCTTTCCCATCCCTTGAGGTTTTTCACTAGTTACCTCTTCGGCTTCCTCATCGCACCACAATAGTGGAGTAGATGGATGTAGTTGGTGCAAAATTTCAGTTAGTAAAAGAGAGATTCATGTAGTAAACATCCCTTTAACATGCTACCTTCAGGCCTTGTCTTTTGACGCACAAAATCTTTTAAGACTTTCATGTATCTTTCCATAAAGAACATCCACCTAAAAAGTCACAAATGATTAAAAATAAGTATTTTATTTAATGAGTTCATGTATCAATTGATTTAATTAAAATACACATGCAATAGAAAATTTATGCACTTATAACTAGTGTGCACTGGACCAGCAATAGAAACTTCTTCAACCAACTGCACCAACAAATGCACTTGTGAGTCCATGATGGAAGTTGGAAAATATCTCTCAAACATGCACACAATCTTCACCATATTCTCATGTCTCTTGCGAAGATCCAGCTCACGGATTTCTTTTGAACACATCCATCTGCAATATATTCAATCCATTTTATGTCTATTTGAATTTTTAGTCAATAAATACTAAATTAAAAAATGCACCAAATACATGTAAATACCTGACAATGATTGATAGTTTGTATATGGTCTCACAAATATCTTTTGAAAAGCACCCACAAATTGACAATGGATAGATGAATTGAATCATCAGTCATGAGATTTGAGACTTTGCAACTTTTCATCCACTGTGAATGATGACCGTAGAGAATGGGCAAAACCAGATGGTGTTCTAATGTCATGAATAATGAAGCGCACATGGTTAAGCTCCTCCTAAGTGAATGTCCAAGGTACTTTTGGAGCATGATCTTCACCATCTTTTATCCAATATTCTTTTTTGGTGTTTGATTCTTTTAGATAGGCCTTGCAACAATGGTATCTTTTCACCAATCAAGTGTTTCCAAATAGATTCACCCACATTTTTAAATATGTGCATGGGATCAAGTGGTGATTAATCAAAAGGTTATTCCAATATTCCAAACGATGAAATATAGATAATCTTTTCATACCATCGATTGACTTTGCTTGAGATTCCTCCCATAGTTTTTGCCAATCTTTTATAGACAACCTCTTTGGAGGCATCTATCTCTCAACTCTTTCTCCAAAAGTCTTCTATGAGTGTCTCTGAATGGATGGCCTTCATGCAAGTATTTACAATGATTTTCATATACCACTTTTTTGAGACTATAAGAGTATCTTCTCACAAGATTTGGCCCGCACAAAAAACAAGCATTTTTTCCAGCCGTTTGAAAGCCTGCCCAAAAATGGATACTATCAATCACTATTAAAAAAAGTATATGTCAAAGAATAATTATAGCCATTATAGTATATAATGTAAATGTCAAGAATTACTAGTTGTATGTAATTGTAAACAAACTCTTATGTACACAAGATAGACATTGTTTGAATGATAACCTGAGCATTCACCTAATCCTGGATAGTCATACATTGTCCACATTACAATGGCATGTAGTGTAAACTCCCTCTCATGTAAGGGGCACAAAATGTCATTGTAGTGGGTTTCTTTCCTTGCCTAACCTGAATCCAAGATCTAGTCAATCTAGCATCAAAGAGACGGAGTTAGTTGTCACGCGTACGTTTGTTCCCATGAGAGCGATAGTATAGTTCAGATTTCAACATGAATGGAAGATCTAATACTAACCTTCATTAACACTACATCCATTAACCCTACTTCCATTAACCCTAAATCCACAACAATGATAGAAACTTACTCTTCTCTCTCTCCCTTTCTCTCTCACAAAAAGCATAAGAAATAGCAATCCCTATAATTATCAGATCCAACAATTAGCAAAATCCAAAGAAAGCATGAGAAATGGAGGAGAAGAGAGGAAGAGCAAGGACATTCATCAATCCATTCCTAAAGAGAACCAATCTGCTTGATTGAAATGAGGAAATGAACATGAGGAACAACTCGAGTTGGTCCCTTTTTATAGTAGAGAGGAGGACCCTGGTCTCTGAATCCTATTGGTCCAATCTTGCCTCTCTTTTTATTCAAATTTAAAAAAGTGTGGGAACCATCAAAATTGGAGGGAAACCCAACTTTATTCACTAACTTGACATTTAGGCCCTGCGACATTAAAAGTCCCGCAAAAAGGCCTAAAGTGCTTTTATTGAATTTCTAATTAATCAAATAGCTATGTGATCATTGGGTTGGACTTACACCCGCAGGGTGCCAAATCCCTCTCACTTATTAACTAGGGTTAGGGTTGCCTTGAAATCCGCAAACCCTCCAACAATATCTCCCACCAAAACTGGTGGCGGTCCCACGACACCTGCAATATGCAGTTATTGGAGACTTTTATTGGCTTTGCGCCAAATTTTAATTAAATGACACTGCACCTTCTCCATAAAGTCAAGGTGTGCAGTATCGAAATCCAAATTATGCGACACGAAACAACGGTGGGCTACAGAGATCCACTTGGAAGTTGTCCATGAGGTGAAGCGGGATTCCTAAGAGGCTCCTATCATAGCCGCACAGAAATACAGTCGAGCAATCGGCAGCTGATCTTTGATTTGCTCTGAGGCCATCGGCTTATTTGGATCAAATGCTAGGATAGGAAGGCAATCGTCGCCATTGGTTGCCACTGACTCCAACATAGTTAGATCTTTTGCAAACATTGTCGATTGTCGCACCGTTGGATCCGAAGAGTGGACATACTCTCTGATATGCCTCTAAGGCCCGGTGGAAATCCACTAAAATATTCCAGCTATAAGACTGATGGACGATTGGCCAATTAGGCATATGGATGGTGATTTTATCCATAGCCAATCCCAAATCTTTCCATTTTTGTCTTTGCGACATTGGCACATAATCAGGATCTACCCGCAACTGGCGAGGGCTGGCGACGTAACTCCTAATTGATTCCGGAGTTTTTTCAAAAACCGTGATTCTCCATACCGGCTGCTCTCCCAATGCAGGTATTTTGTCCAATTCTTTGCCGGCCTTGATCTCGGAGGTCTTAAATTTGAGAACCCATCCACCACGCGAGGACTCATGTGGATGCTGCTTTAAGAAGGTCTGAATCTGGTCCTCGACGCTGATGGGCCTTTCGGAATAAATGGCTTGTCTTTGATGAGGATGGGCCCGCTTGTACTGCCGGTATAGTTGGCGGTTGATCTGCTAGATCTGGAGCTCCCTCCTGGTCCATGTTCGAATCAATCCCTGTATCCATTTGTATAGCTTCTTGGCGTGAAGCGGAGTTTTGCAGCATGATCGGGACAGGGATTTGTGGTATGGCGTCCAACACTTGAGTGGCGGTTTTTTCATAGGCGTTGATGGTCTCTTTTGCCTTTGCCAACTCGGTTGAAGCTGCTCCTTTGAACCTATCAAAGCGACTTTGGAATCCCTGAAGGGCCACTTTGTATGTTTCCACTTTCTTGAACAAATATGCGATTTCCGTCGGTGTGACCGGATGATCGGGTATTTGTGTTTGCAAATATGCATCACACTCCAGGGTGGTCGCATCCAATTCACCTTGAAGCCGTGTGTGATCTTGTTCGGCCATTTGTAATTGCCCCTTCAGCAGCTGCACCTGTTGCTTGGCATCTTGCACTGTCTTATCTACCTAATCATGTGTGGTTGTCAGGGCGTTTTGCAGGGAGCTGATGTAGGTTTCCAAGCGATCAACTTGTTGCTGGGCCAATGTCTTTTCGCTTTCAGTCTTTTCTTCATTTTGCTTGGCTATCTTCACCTCTCGATCCAGCTGGACAATTTTTTGACTGATCAGAGTGTTTTCGGATTCTAAATCAGAGATCCTCTGCTCCATTTCCTTCTTCTTATCCAGCATAGACTGGATCACTTTCCCAAGGCTTGAAACTAACCCGAGATCATCACCAAAATCAACAGTCGTGGAAGTGGCAGCAGAAGGAGACCCTGATGGTGCTGTCCGTGGTAGGCGTGGAATAGGTGCCAAGGTCTCTTCTTCTTCAAAAATATCCTCGTCTTCAAACCCTTCAGTCACCGTGGTGTCGAACTGCTTTGGTGACTTTACAGTTGTGTCGACCCGAAGTGTGGCTGGGCTACCTTGTGTGGCTGGTTGCTGACTGGCATCTTTGACACCAGCAGTAGCTTCATAAATATGCCCGAATCCTCTTCCAGGGGATTGGGGTTCAAAGGGCGCTAGGCTCTGGGGCATTTCAAAGATTTCGGTGGCCCCAAGGGGGTCAGAATCATCGAACATATCCATGAAGAACTGTGTGTTGGGTGAGGTTGCTTCAGTGTGCGGGGGTGAGGCAGCCTGGGCAGCTGTGATGGGAATGGTAGACCCAATGGTCACAGATTGTCCTTGCATGGGAGCAGAGGTGAGGGAAGCGTTAGAGACAAGGGGAATGGGAAGTTCAGTGTGAACAGCAACAGGTGGTGGAAGCGCAGCTGATGAGGTATGCCTAGTACATCGTCGGGTTGCGGAAGGCGAGTCAGGAATTACGATCTCGCTGCATGGACGACGATGACTATGAGAACTTGAGGCTTGATGATATGACTCGGTCGGTGCTTCTTCGTAAACAGAAAGCATAGAATTCAGGTGGAAGCCATGGAATCTGTTTTCTAAGTGAGAAGCGACTAAGAGGGACAATAGAGAGCCAGCGACGAACTGCTGCTTTGTATTGTCCTTAATAGCTTGCTTGAGCTCACCAGAAACAGTCTGGAACCAGTTATATGGTTCAAGAGGGGATTTGGCCAACTTTGTGTGGGACTCTACTATCCTGTGAAGGATTTGAGATGTGATGTGGTTTTTATTGAGGTTGCCAACAATCAGAAACTGATTCAACAACTGGGCAGCGGCGTGAATGGAAGGCTCAGTGATGGCTTTCAGAAGATAGCCATCATTAGTCCAGTGCAGATCGTTGGTGAGGTCAATGTATGGCTTGATGGTCTGTTTGGCGTGCTTGTGATTGGGTGAGGCTTGCGTACCGGATGAGATTCCTATAGCTGCAAGTGCGCCTCAGTGACATGCACCTTGTGTGTGGCTCCTTGGAAGGTGATATAAAACTTGGATTTCTCTTCCTTCCACGTATTGAAGGCAAGAGTGATGAAATCCATATTGATGCGTCCCAAAAAGGCTCTCTCATGAATACCCATTGTAGTAAGTAGAGGCTCCGCAAGGGTCATCCACTGAGTGACCATGCTTGTGCTAGGAGGAATCATGATGTCCGTTGCAGATGGGACATCATGATGGATAGTATAGCGCGGAGACTGGGAAGTATCGGTAGAAGACATGATGATCAGAAAGGAATTATAACACGTGAAAGTGTATCAGAAGGAAATGCAGGAAATTTGGAAGGCTTTGGTCGCAAGAAAAATTCGCAAGAGCTTCGCTAGCACGAGTGAGGAATAAATCGAATTCAACCAACTTATAGGTGAATTTGGTGGGTCCATTAGACTGAATAGTAGTTGGGCTGATCAGTTCTGAACAAAAATTTGTAGGCAGATACAATACTGTAAAAATAGGCTATAAAATCTCGACGAAGGTTTGTAGGGATCTGAACCCATCAGGCGAACGTTTTCTAGGGCTGGCGAAGGATGAACCTTCGGCCAGGAGAGTCCTTCGCCCGGGTACTGTCATAAATGTTTTTTTGCACTATTTGATCCTATGGACAACCTAATTTTGACATTTTAAGATCATCTAGCAGGTCGACGAAGGTTCATAATGACGTTATGATGCTCGGCGAAGGTTCCAAAAATGGCATATCACTAAACATTCGCCTGACTCAAAAATTAAATTTTCTCTTGTCAGAAACCTTCGCCCACCTCAATTTAGATAAATCAAGGGGTGGATATACAGTGTGAGAGCTCAACGAAGATTTTTGATACTGTATTGGCCAAATTTGCCCAAAATAGTGGTTTTTCAAGTCATTTTCCATAAAAATACTGTGCTTCCTTTCCCTTATGCTGATGACTTCCTGACTTTTGCTCATCAGTCTTTCCTTATTTTATTTTTTATTTATATTTTAACTGTCTTTTTCCAAAATAAGTCAGCAAATTAATTACTAAAAACAAAAAATAAAAAACAAATAAAATGAAAAAATATATTGAGATCAGGCTTGCTGAATTGGTGGAGCAGGCTGCCGAAACTTGCATAATCGGCTGCCATTTTCTGGAGTATCAAAACATTTTTCATCCAGGTGCTCGAGAATGACTGCGCCATAGTTCAGGATTTCCTTCACTTTATACGGGCCTTCCCCAATAAACTTCAACTTACCCTTGATCAGCCTAGTTTTGTACATCGATGCAAGATCTCCTGCTTCTAGATCTTTCTTGTGTAATCGCCAATTGTGGCATGCCTTGCGGCGGGCTTTCTCTACTGCTAAGGCATGAACTGCCATCAATCGGGTTTCACATAATTTGTGCAACGCTTCATGACGAAGTTGTAAAGACTGATCATCATTTAATCGTTCCGTTGCTGCTATGCGTAAAGATGGGATTAAAAATTCAATTGGCATAACAACATTTTGACCATAAACCAGTTGAAAAGGTGTTTGATTTGTACTATTTTTGTAAGCGGTTCTGAATGCCCGTAATGCTGCATACAGTTTATGTTCCCAATCAGACCGACTCGCTTCAACTGTCTTTGTCATAATGGTGCAGAGAATCTTATTGGAAGATTCAGCTTGGCCATTCCCTCTGAGATAATAGGGAGTACTAAATCTGTGTATAACAAAAAAATCTTCCAATAAATACTTTATTGTTTGATTAACAAAGTGTGTACCCCGATCACTGACAATTTTGATCGGACATCCAAATCAGATTATAATATTTTCATATAGAAACTTGGCCGTAGATTTCGCATCAGCCACTTTGACAGCTTTGGCTTCAACCCACTTGGTCATATAATCAGTTGCGACGATAATGTATCGGGCCTGAGATTCTTGCGCAGCGGGATGAATAGGACCAACATAATCCAGTCCCCATTTTTCAAACGGTGCTTGCGATAAAACTGGATGTAAGGGTTCATAATTCTGTCGAGTAGGTCGTCGTGCTCGCTGGTAGAAATCACATGTCCGAATAAAATATTCTGTGTCCTTATGAAGCATAGGCCACCAACAACCGGATTGCAAAAGTTTGCGAACAGTAATATCTGTAGAGAAGTGTTCTCCACCCATGCCATCATGTGAAAACATGATTAGATCTGGTACTTCATGCGGTAAAACACATCTTTGTAAAATATTATCTGATCCACGACAATACAATTGTCCTGCAATTAATTGTCTTTTTTGTACTTTTGTCAAAGAGTCATTCGGTTGTCCTAGCATCAGGTACTCAACAATATCTGCCGCCCACTCAAGTACTGCTTCAACATAGAACAACGCAGCATTTGGCAGTTCATCATCCACTTCAGTATTAACTGGTGCGGATTCAATTTGCGAAACGTGATCGGCTAGATAATGTTGCTTCCCCTTTCTGACCACAATTCGAAAGTCGAATTCAGTCAATAATAATAACCATCTTGCAATACGTCCAGTATTACATGTCTTATTTACCAAGTAAAGTAATGGTTGATAATCCGTATAAAATGCAAAGTGCGTTTCTATGAGGTAGTGACGAAATTTCCGAACGGAAAAAATCATGGCTAGCGCTTCACGTTCTGTTGTTGAATAATTCTTCTCTGAATCTGTAAGTTGTCTACTTGCAAATCGTATAGGATAATCCTTCTTATAGTCACCTGGCTGCGTCAAAACTGATCCAATGGCGTATTTTGAGGCATCCGTATGAACATGAAACTCTAATGTCCAATCTGGAGAACGCAGTATTGGTGCTGAAGATAATGCTTTTTTTAACTTTTCAAAGGCTTCTAACGCTCTACTGTCCAAATAGGAACAATAGTTAATTTGTATATAGGTCGTTCTAAATCCGCAAAGAAGATAATAAAAATTTGATAGTAGTTTGCATGGCCCATAAACACATAAACTCCTCGAATTGTTGCTGGCAGTGTCAATTCCACAATAACTTTGATCTTAGAATAATCGGTGGTATTACCATGTCTTGATATCACATGTCCAAGCACCACTCCGTGAAAAACCCATATCTAACATTTTTCTGGATTTGAAGAAATCTGATATTTGCGGCATCTTTCAAAGACTTTCTCCAATCAATCCAGGTGGTCTGTATCTGTACTATGAACTCCCAAGTCATCCAAGTAAATTTCAAGAAATTTCTGCAGATAATCTTTAAAGGCAAATTGCATTACTCTTTGGAATGAACTTGGTGCATTACAGAGTCCAAACGACATTACTTTGTAAGCATAGGTGTCCCATTCTGTTGCAAAAGCAGTTTTGTGAGGATCGGTAGGTGCAATCTTAACCTGGTTGTAACCACTAAATCCATCCAGGAAACTATAAGCTTCCGCTCCAACAAGGCGATCCAAATTGCTTTCAGTAAAAGGTAACGGAAAGTGATCCTTCCGTGTCACTTTATTCAATGCTTTGAGATTCACACAGATTCACAATTTTCTATTTTTCTTAGGAACAATGACAATCGATGAAATCCATTTGGTATGTTCGATCTCATAAATAAAATCGGCATCAAGCAATCTCTAAAGTTCTTTCTTTATCAGATCTGCCACATTAGGATTACAGCGATAGAACTTTGTAACCTTTGGTATTGCATCAAGTACTAAAGGTATGGTATGTTCAATGACTAATGTCAAAATACCCTTCAAATCTTGATAAGTCCATGCAAAACAATCTTGATACTTAACAAGTAACAAACAGAGTGCTTGATACTGCTCAAGAGTAAGTTGTGATCCCACTTGTACAATCTTTTCCGGCTCTCTTGGTTCTGCAAGATTCATTGGCTACGTCCTAGCTGGGCCATCGTAAATCTCTTTAGATTCCGGCATGTGTTCTTCAAGTTCACGATGTGCTTTAGGTAACATGATAACCACATCATCCAGACAGCAGCAAGACTGTGACAATCTACTCTTGGATACCCGAAACGTCTAGCGTTGCCTGCCCCACCACAACACTCCGCTCCTCCTGCCAATTTGATGGAACTAGAACCTTACGGAAGTGCTGAGCAATGGAGCTATGGTAATGATCAGGAAGGAGGATCTTCCGAACAGTATGCCATTTATGTTGCCGCTCAACAACAAGCCTCAAGAAATTGGACCAGAGCACCACTTGGATGCTTTGCATGTGGAGAAAATCACAGAGTTGCAGAATGCCCAAATAAAGAAAAAGTTGTACCATTCTTTCATGATTGTGGATATGGGCATTGCTATAAAGACTTTCCAGCAATTCTTTGTTGACTTTTCATTTGCCTTTATCCAATAGAGGTGGCACTTCCTTTGAATCAATCTTTTGAGGAGGGTTTTCCCATTTCAGGACCGTATTATAATGTTGCTTTGCTTGTTTCTTCGTCATCGAACATGTCATCCTGTCTCCCTTCAATGTAACTGCTTTGGGCGATTTGATTGTTGGTTTATCAGGAACATTACGCACTCCAAATCTGGTTGGATCCATATGATGTAGAATCTGTTCATCCGTAAGTTCTGCATTGCCATCATAAGTTAAGGCATGGCTCATTGGTATCAGATCATCCTCAATTGGATCTGGTATAGGTTCCGTTGATATCCAGGCTACATTCAGCACATTTAGTGGAAATGTGATTGGCGTATCCAAAGTTCGATCTAACAAGGAAATCTCGCTCATCTCTGATTGAATATCTTGTTGACACATATATCCTGCTGTACAATCAATTGTTGCAAGAGCTTCGTTCCAATTGACAGTATCCGTTTGAGAATCGTAGTGAACTCCCAATTTTTTCTCTGGTCGATCACAAGTGTGATCCGTTGATGAATCGTCATCTACTTTTTGAACCACTAGCTTGATAGTCCAGGTCGCAGGATCAACTTTAAATGCACGTTCACGATTTTCAAAAGTGATTTTACCGGTACCCCAGTTATGAATTACTTGCGCAACTCGTAACCATGGACATCTTAAGAGAACTTGGTAGACATTTGGTGCTTCTGATAAGTCCATCACGACGAAAGTAATGATGAACTGTACTCCTGCAATCCTGACAGGTATATCTTCCACCATTCCTCATGGACGAACTGTCGTTTGATCAGCTAGCTTAATAGCAAAAGTAACAAGCTTGTTCTTTGTAAGGCCCCATTTTGTACATAGCTTTGTAGAAATCAGGTTAACTCTTGAACCGCCATCTACCACGGGTGCTTCTTAAAAAAATTGTCTATGTTGTATCGGCAGAGTGATATTCTTTTGTTCACTTTTCCAAGCGGCTCCAACATGGAGTACACCGTTAGATTCTTCAAATCTAGCACAAAAAAACGGCTTCTGGTGGTCTTCTAATTCTTCTTGAGCTAACTTTTGCGCTAAGACTTCTTTTGTTTTTGGCACCAACTATAGGAACTCTCCCAATGAAATATTGGTCTTGCTAGACAAAATATCATGAGTAATTCTGTATGCGATGCTTATGGTTCAGTCATCTTGAAGGGTTCTTCATGATGATGTAATTGAACATTCATATCCGTACGTAAATTTCTTGGAGGCTGCAATGGTGAAGACCGAATGTCAGCTGTTACTTTAGCAACTTCAAGTTCCTCTTCTTCTTGCAGATGTTTAATCCACTGTCTCATATCTTGATATCTTCGTTTTTCTGCATTAAGCTTTGGATAGACTCTCGATGCTATTGGTGTATCGTTCAATGGTATAGAATTAGCAGGTACTGAATCCACTACTGGTTCTTTTTGCTTTTGTGCTCTGGTGACCACCATTAAGGGTGCTCTTGGTTTATTCTGAGCTATCGATCCTTGCTTAATTGTTATCAACCTCTTTCACTGTGTGATTTTCTGTACAAATAGAACACCAGACATTTTCCCTAGTAGGAAAAGTCTTTGCAAACTTCTCAGGTTCCTTGTTCGCTTCTCCGTGGAAATTTTCCAATGCTTTGATCTTCTCATCAAATTGCAACTGCAACTTTTCCATATGTTTTTGCTGGGTCTTCCCAAGTTTCTTGAACTCATTGAGCATCATTTCTGCAGTAGCATTGGCATTTGTTGGTGCAATAGTGGTGGATGACGTAGTAGTCTCCCCTGCTGTATAAGACAACATACTGACATTCGGCTCATCATCTGAATCCTCATCCTCCCCTCGAATTGCATCGTCCATCGCATTTTGCAAAAGTGCGTACTCATTATGGCATTTCAGCTCACGTCTGATCCGTTTAGGTAGACCTGACAAAAACCACATAATCATGGCATTTTCATTAAAACAACATTTCTGTGAGCATTCTTGCTCTTCTTTTGCTTTCAAGTTTTATAGGTTTTGCTATTGCTTGCTCTATTGATCTTGCTTGTTCTTGCTTACTATTGATCTATTGCTTTCTTGTCATTGCTTACTCTTCTAATCTAACAGTCTTCACTACTCTTTCACTCCCATTCTCCACTACTTTCAAATTTTTAAGATTTTTTTTTATACAATGTCTTCAAGTGGTAGGTCAAGTGGAAGGTCAAGTGGGGGACCATGTAGGAGAAGAGCTCGTGAGGAGCCTGAAGAATATAATCAAGAGTGGTTTGAGAATCTATCTCCTCAACAAAGAGCTATATAGAATTAAAAATCTTGTGTTATCTTTTTCAGGTGAATCATCCAAGAGAAGAGCTTCCGAAGATGCCTTCCTAGGAATCGTATAGTTGTATTATGATCTTAATCCATGTGGTGGAGTTATAAAAAATACAATGTAGTTGATGCCCGTTTGCGTGATTTAGTTGCTTTATATTTTGGTAAAGATTACATGATCGATTGGTCCTCCCAATCGCTTGAAGACAAAATAAAATTATAGAGACTTTATATCCTGAATTTCCTCAATCCAATGCTTTTAGTAGGCTTGGGCCTTGAATACAATGTGCCTTTTGATTTGAAACAAAAGGCAATTGATGAAAAGAGCTGTGAAGAATCCCAAGAATCCCACGAAGCCTAGATGGTGCTCCAAATGGGATTGGAGGAAGGTGAAAGAGAAATTGTTGCAAAACAATCCCCAAAAGTATGAACAACAACGTAGGGCCGCCGCCGAGAAGCTCTTAAAACATGGCCAAAGTCACTTGGGATCGGGAGGAAGGGGCAATCTAGAGGCCCAATTTGTAAGTGCAATATTTTTTACTATGATTCTATTTTTGTAGTGAGATTGTTAACGTTTTTTATTGCTAAACTATGTTTTTTTGTTGAATGTAGCTTATTGATTTTGGAAGACACATGACTGCCGCAGAGTACAAACAAGGTTACGATCCTAGATATGCTGACCTTAAGGCTTTTATGGAATTCCATGGATTGTTTCCAATCGTAAACTCTTAATCTTTATTGTTTTGTAACATGAGAAAAGCTTGAACGTCACAGATCAACAGACTTACACGGATCTGTTGATTTACTGGAATCAATAACTGAGTGAATTGAAGCTTTTGACTCATCACTTAATGATTCAACTTGTTCAAAAAAATAATGTTCTAATTGTGCAGAGCCTGTATCTGAAGAGGAGGATGAGGTTGAAAGATTTGACACAAGTTGAGTTACATGTGTCATTTCTTGAAAAGTACTTGTGTGAGGAATTTTAGAAGATGAACGGGTAAATGATGATGATGCCACATCATTTATGGAAAAATGTTGAGAATCAAGATTGGCTTTATAAAAAAAGCTTTCAATGAAAATATCAGATGAAGATGATGCACTTGTTGTAACGTATTGAGTTACAACTACTGGAATAGATGAGGTAGAAATACTTGACATCGTAATTTTAAAAAATATTCTAACTATATACTCATGCTAAGCATAGACCCGTTAAAATAGTTGATACATAAAACTAAATGTGCTCCACAAACTTAACTGCAACCTATGCTGTTCATAGAACAAATAAAAAGCTATGCGAACCTCAATAGACGTAAACAAGAAAAACAACTAAATGCAAATAAGCAACAAGCCTAGCAAGTAACTGGTTATTTGAAATTTCCAGCGGCTACCATGCCTTAAATACTGTTGTGCAGCATCCTTAGATTTAGGGTTGACCCAAGAGTAGGTCTAGAATTAGGTTTAGGTTTGGATGGTCTTGGCGTAGGCTTGAGGTCGGCATGAGGTGAGGTGAGTCACGGTAACTCGGTCCCGACGCAAGCTCGAGGTCGGCAAGAGGTGAGTTGAGTCGCATGCTCCAGGTTGGCATGAGGCGGGGGTCTGGAAAAAAATATTTAAGGACTGTAGTCCAAACATAACTCACCTCATTTGTGAATTCAGAAGCACACATGCTGCCAGAGCTCTCGCTGTAACAAAGTCATGGGTTTCTATAATATTTTGCATATGTTTTTTGACGGTAAGATTCTTATCATTTTTTAACTTTGTTCTATGCTTAGCATGGGTACTAAAGTATTGCATTACTAAATATTTATGTTTTAGCTAGTGTTCATCTTCTTAAATCTTGGGTGACCTTTTCTCAGCATAGGTGGCCGCACGAATCCTCTCCTCTAACCTATACTGAACATGGGTTGTGTTCGGGTCCTGAGTATTAACCTATGCTCAGCATAGGTTGTCGGTGTGATGTTTCTCTTCTTACCACCTATCGACCTACGTTGGGCATAGGTTGCATCTCTGGTCCTCTTCTAACCTATGCTCAGCATAGGTCATCATTCGCGTCCTCTTGTCCCACCTATGCTCAGCATAGGATGTCTTCGCATGCTGCTTGCTAACCTAAGTTTCTCTTCTTACCACCCATCGACCTATGCTGAGCATAGGTTAGCAAGCAGCATGCGAAGACATCCTATGCTGAGCATAGGTGGGACTAGAGGACGCGAATGACAACCTATGTTGAGCATAGATTAGAAGAGGACCAGAGATGCAACCTATTCCCAGCATAGGTCGATAGGTGGTAAGAAGAGAAACATCATGCCGACAAACTATGTTGAGCATAGGTTGTTACTCAGGACCCAAACACAACCCATGCTTAGCATAGGTCGTTACTCGTATTTCTCCCATTTTACAGGACTCAGTTTGTATAGTGAAACTTTTGAGATGTTTTAATAAGAAAATGTGCTGAATTTAGACTTAAATTTTACAAAAATTGCAAATTTTAGTTATGATGTCTATTTAAAGTTTTCAGTATTTTTATTAAGGTAATGTTTGAAATTTTTCTAAAAAATCTTTCTCTCTGTAGATTCTCAATTGTCTGTGATAATCTTCGAAATGTCGAGAATTTCTTTTAAAATTTCAGATAAACCTCAAGATATTCCACTGAAGGATAAGAAAAAATTCATGTACTACTTTACCAAAAGGGTCAACAACACAAAATTGTCTAAGCTTTTTATTCATTTACCTGATAAGCCTGGCATGGGAGACTCATAGTTTAAAATTCAAGAAAAATTGCTTGTTGATCAACCAAATGAGGATGAAGAAGAAGGTTTTGTGAACATGCTTGTAAAAGAGACGGATAAGTCTCGTTCTATTTTTATTCTGAACGAGATTATGATAAAAATTCGAGTTTGCCAAGATGATACCCTCAAAACTTATTTTGATACAGCTCTAGTTACTTTGGTGTGTAATTATAAAACCTATTTTTATTCATCTATGTTTACAAGTGTTCCATTCTTAGTATAGTGGTTACCTAAATATAAAATTCCATGAACTTCTAAGTGGAAAATCTTTTTGTAAATTGAGTTGTCATGTGTTGAGAGCATGGCCAATACAAGTGCCTTTACTCATTATATTTCTGAGTCCTCTCTCACTAGACCCAAGTCGCGTCCAAAGACCATGGCTACACATCTGTGAAGTTTTTAGCATGTGTGAACTTCATCACACACCCTACAGATCTTATTGAGGTGTTGTGATTGCACAAGATTGATCAGAGGACAGTATACTTGAAAAATCTATGACAAGAGCACAATGGCATGCATCAGATGAAAAAATCTAGCTTCTCACTATGAGAATTGAATGTCAGAAATAATTCTAAGTGTTCAGTATGGAAAAAATAGCCTGCTCTTGGGTAGAGAGAGAAAATCAACGATGGAAAGCTCGGGTAGAGAGATAATGAGTCCAAAACACCAAAATCTCAATATTCACAATATGGCAAAACATGCCAAGATTTTCCTACATGAGAGAGACTCGAATTCCTACAGTGGAGTTGCATGGAAAGTCCACTTAACTGAACTAATTCATCTACCAGTGATCCACATGTGTAACTGCATGCATGGATAATTGCATGTACTGCATGTCAACTTATAAAATTGCCTAGACATGTGTAGATCACAGAAACCACTTTGCATGTTGCATGCACTGAATGCATGTGGCTTGCATGCATACAATATGACATTGCATGCTATCTAAACTTCTGCATGTCATCAAAATTGAATCTACCTAACTCAAATTCGACCTATACTAGAAGGTTATGTGCTCAATTCACATACCTATTATGTAAAACATGAAATTCAGTGGAAATAACCATGGACATGGCCCCAAACTTGAGATAAGAAGATAATATTTTAATAATCTTCACACTCCTTAAAATTTATGTTCCTATCAACATAGACTTCGAAATTAGGCCAAGATTAGACCTCATCTTGATAAAAACATTCTTAAATCGTGGCTTGGTGAGAAGATCTGCAACACAATTTGTAAAATCAACATGCTCCAGTGAGATCTCCCAATGACTTTTTCTCTTACAAAATGATGAGCTACTTCAATGTGTTTGCTCCTTGCATGGAAAACTGGGTTATTTGCAAGAGCTTGATCAAAAATGTTGTCATTCTTGATAATTGGAAGATCTTCATCTGCATAATACTTTAGCTCCAAAAGTAGTCTTTTGATCCATAAAACCTCCTTTGTTGTGGTTGTAAGAGATTTGTACTCAGTTTCACAAGATGGGGGGAAATAGTTGTTTGCTTCTTTGATAGCCAAGAAACCAAGTTCCCTCCAAGAAATATAGTGTTAGCACTTGTGGATTTTCTATCCAACCTGTCTCCTGCAAAATCTGAATCTAAAAAACAATCAAAGTCAGATCTTCTCTCTTGTAGAATAGTCCATAATCTAAGGTAGAAGATATATACCTCAAGATTCTTTTAGCCAACTTTCGGTGATATAACTTTGGATCCTGCATGTGTTGACTTAGCTTATGAACACAAAAGCTTAGATCAGGCCTAGTGACTATTAACCAAATAAGTGGGCCAATAAGACTCCTATAAAGAGTGATGTCCTCAAAGGATTTTTCATCATCTTTCATAGGAACTTTTACAATGTGCTCCATAGGTGTATCTATGCCTTTACAATTTTCCATCTGGAATTTCTTGAGCATGGAAAGTGCATATCTTCTTTGGCTTATAAATGCATGACCTTTCCAAAAATCTATTTCAAGGCCTAGAATATAGTGAATAACACCTAAGTCCTGCATCTTAAGCTCACTACCAAGTGCACGCTTAGATTCTTCAACTAGCTTCTCATTATTTCCACAAAGAATGATATCATCTACATAGATGAGAAGAATAATTACAAAGTTATCTACAAACTTATAGTACAGAGAAGGGTCATATTCACTTAGAACAAATCCGAGTGATATGAGATAGGAGTTGAGCCTTGAATACCAAGACCTCGGTGCCTGTTTCAGTCCATAGAGACTTTTAAACAAAAAACAAACTTTTAATTCATCACCTTCTTTCACAAAACCTGGAGGTCGTTCCATGTAAATCTCCTCCTCAAGGTAACCATTGAGAAATGCATTAGAAACATCAAGCTATAACATACTCCAATTGTGAAAACATGCAAGAGATATGAGTATTCTAATTGTTACAACTGGTGCAAAGGTGTCTTCATAATCAAGACCTTTGATCTTGCATGAGACTCCTTGATCTGTGCATCATCCAAGTTAAACTTCTGATCTTCATGGAAGATCACATCTCTACTAACAACATTCTTGTCAGTAGAGGGAAGATATACTTTGTATGCTTTTTTAGTGGATGCATATCCTACAAAAATTCCTTTAACTGCACTAGGATCTTCCTTCTTCCTAGTTTGTAGAGGCACATGCACAAATCATACACAACCAAACCACATCCACTTCCCCTAGCAGACATGACAGAGAAACATCTATCCAATCCATTTGCCGACTGCCTTCTGTATCCACCCCATTCCAATATGCGATCTTGTCGATGCTCACTGCGCAAAAGATTGTCACCCTTTACATTGATGTCTATCTTACGGTTCTGACTATTGCGGGCTTAGCCAACATGCAAATACCCCTCACATAGGACAATTTTGTGGTCCAAAGGGCCTTTGCTATCTTTGACACTGACCATTTCTCAGTCACCCACAAGGGACAATATTATGACGTCCCCCTTGAACTAGCACTGGTTTTCTTGGTGCTAAGCCTTCTCCACACTCTCCGATTGTCACAAAAACGTACCTTCGCCAAATACGCCATCTCTGTATTTTTTCTCCTTGACCGAGACGACATCAAAACAAAGACCAATGATTGATGTATAATCTTGCAGATCAGAAATTCTAACCTCAAAGAGGCGATAGACTTCCTATCTGCCCCCATCCTCATGAGTTCCCTTCGACCACCACAGTAGAAAAAGACAATCTTCTTGCCTATGATTATAACATTGATCGGGACTACAAGATGAAGATTGTGAGAAATTGGCAAAAATCTAGCTTGGTATTTTTTATGATAGAAGTTTGTAAGTGAATCTCACATGTGTGGAGGATGTTCCCACGTGTGGAGAATTGTAAAGTAAATCAAAATGTTTGATATAGGGGTCTCATAGAATTTCATAGTCAAGCATTTAGGTGTAGGATGTTGATAGGGTCAAATTTGGCATAGATGGCAAATTATCCATTTCCACTTGTAATGCCAATATTGAGCCAAAATAGAGCCAAACTTGTGCCAATTAGAGTGTAGACAAGTGTCATGCTTTTGTTTGATGAAGCTTAAGAGGTCCAATAGGATTTAGAGGTGGAACCTTGTGAGGTCCAATAGAAAATTGAGGTGTGCTTGAATATAGTCCAATAGAATTTAGAGGTGCATGGATCAATGGTCCAATAGGATTAAGAGGTGGCAAAGTGTGATCCAATCATAGTTAAGCATAGTGGTAGCTCATGAATCTATTAGTATCATTGTACTCCTCCTTTTGGATCTAATTGATTTTGAGATTGAGTGGATTTTGAGTGTCATTGAATTTCTAGCTTTCTCTCTCTACCCGAGAGCTCTTGATGGTTTTTCTCTCTCTACCCGAGGAGAGCAGCTTGTTTTTACTTAGAATACTTTTGGAACACTTCCCACACGTGTGAGTGAGAGTTGGAAGTGATTGAATGCATGTAGTAGTGTGTTTTTGCCATAGAATCAAAGATAGATCTTGAATCTCAATCTAGAATTGATCTTGGTGCATCTACACACCTTAGGAGATCACAAGTACATGTAGTGGACAATCCACACGTGTGAAATTCAACAAAGATGACTATGCTTTAAAGAAAAAGATTTTTTTCACAAAAAAGTCGTAAGAGTTTCAAAAACTGAAGACATTAACCAGTTGGAAATGAAGACACTTTGTGCACAAGAGACAAGTCTGACTTATGTTATAAAGAATCTTCAATAGACTCTTACAAAATATAATAATTTCTACCAACTTGCTTTCTGTAGTGGCTAGGTAATTGTTTTTCTATATTCAACATAGAATGCTTGTTTCTCTACGAATTTGCTTTCCATAGTGGCTAGGTAATTGCTTTGCTATGCTCAACAGAGAATGTATGTTTTATAAAATTTTATGATTAGATTAATTTTAACATAATTCAATTGTTTGTTTATTATATTTCTATATGTTCAATTGTGGCCCTAATAAATATTTTTTTTTATAAATAAGAAAACTTTCAAATAAAAGCCTAGTCAACTCAAGGAGCTTTAAAATAATAATAAAAAGTTGTCGCCACCACTCATACATTGAAACCCATTCATACAAATATGAAAATCTTTGAGAAAAACATATAAGGAGTTGTTTAGAGTTGTTGATGGTCAGCTCCCTCTTACTAAAATTAGAAAAATATTTCAGACGCAGAAATTATATTTTTGTTTTATTTGATATTTTTTTAAGTAATAACTTTCTTGTTTGAAACATAGCTAAATTGTCAAGATTTTAAAAAGTGTTAGAGACTTTATCCCCTAAGCAGTAGAAATGAGACCCTCGTTCTATCTTCGATATTAATTTAAAATATGATATTCACTAAACTCAAGTCTAGCATATGAACTTAATATTTTTTATTTTTTATTTTGTATCTCATGTCCTAAACATAGCTCTTTCTTATTTTAAACTTTTGAAAATGAAAAAAAATAAAATCCTTTTAGAGCAATTCAAAAGACATGTTTTGAAGGCAAAGACAAAAAAAAGAGATAGAGAGAGATTGGCACATGATGAAACCATTGTAGAGGAGGATTTAATAGGAACCTACCTCTAAAAACATCGATGATCTGTTTACATTGTAAAAAAAAAAAAACTATAGTGAAATAGTCGAGAGTGTTAACCTGGCAAGGTGGAACTATGGCACAAAAGGTTGGGCCACCCCAACTTCAAAGCCATGGAATCTGTGTGTGCAAACGAGCTTGTAGTTGGACTCCCCAAGCATTTGTCAAAGTGTGGGAAGATATGTGAAGCATGCAGCCTCTCAAAGGCTCACAAACTACCCTTCTCAAGATCTACACCAGATCAAGCTCTCTTCTTGAATTCATCCACTCGGATGTTCATAGCTTTTCACATGAGTCTAATGGTGGTGCCAAGTATTATGTAATCTTCATTGATGACTATTATAGATATTGTTGGATGTACCTCTTGTGTAGCAAATCAATGGTGTTTGATTCTTTTATAAAGTTCAAGACTTTGGTAGAAAATCAACTTAGTACCAAGATTAAGGTATTAAGGAGTGATAATGGAGGTGAATATGTCTCCAATAATCTGATTGACTTTTGTAGTTCTAATGGCATAAAGAGGGAGTTGTCATGTCCATACACCCCTCAACAAAATGGAGTGAGTGAGAGAAGAAATAGATCTCTTTGTGAGTGTGCTAAGGCCTTAAGGCTAGATGTTTCTCTATCCAAACCATTTTGGGATGAAGCAATGACTTGTGCTAATTATTTGTGCAATAGATTGCCTAACCAAGCCATTGGAGGAATCATACCATTTGAAGCTCTATTTGGAAAGAAGCCCAATCTCATTTGGCGGAAGAGATCTACATGAGGCAACCCGAGGGCTTCATCAAGGCAAAGCATGAAGGAAAGGTGTGTTTCTTGAAGAAGAGCCTTTATGGGCTCAAGAAAGCACCTAGAGCATGGTACTCTAGGCTAAACTCTTTTCTCATTTCCATCAATTTTGTAATGAGTGCCTATGATCCATCATTTTACATAAGATTTCATGATGGCATGATCATTATTATTGTTTTGTATGTAGATGACATTATCTTGAGTGGTAATGATCTAGATGGAATTAGAGATGTAAAAATTGCTTTGGCAAAAGAGTTTAAAATGGTAGATCTCGGCCTATTAAGCTTCATTCTTGGAATAGAGGTTATTAGATGATGTGATTTTAGCTTCATTTGTCAATCTAAATATGCTACATCCATCCTAGATAGATTTGGAATGAAGAATTGTAAAGGCATTGAGACACCAATGGAGCAACATGTAACAGCATCTATTGATGGTGATGCAGCATCCTTTGAGGACATCACATTATAATCTAGCCATGTAGAATATTGTATATTTTGTCAATAATTTTTGTTAATCACTTGAATGGCCAAAGTGCCACTTGTCAATCCACACCTAATGTAGGTTACCACGAGTCTAGAGGAGTGCTTGAGTCCATTTGGTAGTGATTCCTACTTTGTAGGATCTAGACCTTGATTTATGATGAGATTTGTACCTATCATGCACCTACCAAGCATGACTCTTGGATCTAGACTAGGGTTTTCACTTTAGGGCAAGAGAGTTGAGTCTACTTCCTTATTACATGATGGATTTTCACCTAACTTTGCAAAGGAAGTGTCTTTTACTATGTATTTCCATTCTCCATAGTGAGAAGATAGAAACTTTCAAGAGGAAACTTGGATTTTCTCCTATTGTATGATGATAGCTATTGATTCCAATGAAACTCAGATTTGGCACACTTTAAACTCTATCTACAGGACGTAGTACAGCCTAATTTTCACACGTGGGAACTCAGATTTCAGTTTATGATCAATGCTATGATTGTCTCTAGTTGATTTCTATCAAGCTGCTAAATTAGATCTTGTTTTCTGTTGACTAGTATTTGATAGATTGTTCAACAAGCACACAATCAACCTTGTGGATCATTCAAAGATCCATTTATGGTCCTTAGTACTGTACTTTTAATAGGAACACCCATACAGTTGAATCATTTCACAACAGATACACGAGCACTTTTGTTCGTTATGAAATTAACGTCACATCCAAGAACATCTTTTGCCATAGTTTTCATCCATTTAGAGATTGTTTTCAAACCAACTCTTTGTTTCGAAAACCACTGCACAACACAATAAGACATCAAAATTCTTAAATGCAACATAAAAAAAAAATCACAAAATATTCACTACTGAGAAAGAAAAGAAAAACATACCACTTTAGAATTGCGTCTTGGCCCCCATCAATTGCTCGCAAGAAGAATGGATGTAAAGCACTGTCTTCAAAATTCCAAACAGGCAAATGGAAAAAATACTCTTCAAAAGTGTGAATTACATCAGCTAAGTAACAAGTGACAGGTTGCCTAAGTTTTTCAAGCTTGCAATGAAGAAGATCAACGTTATGATTTTTAGAAGCTCGTTCATCAAATCTAATAGACTTTCCCATGTTATCAAAAAAAACTTCAAAGTCTAAAATGCACAAATTGTACAGCTCTGTGTGTCCACGAACACCAAAATTATGACAAGCATAAAATGCAAGCCTTATTAAGAGCCCTCTACCATTATCACACTACATGAAACTTTGACATAAGATTGATTGCACTTGGAAAGGAGTAAGTGATTGAGTAGTGACTTCTTTTTTCTTCCAATCCCAACAGTAGAAGAGCATTGTACAGCATAGACAAGTTGCTCGTACTTTTTTAAAATGTGGATCCAACATGATCTTAAATTCCTGAACAGGAAGCCCAGTACAAACACTATTTCCCTGATTATTCTACCAATACCACATAGAAGGCCAACAATAGTGTCTCTTGGGTAAAGAGTTCCATTTTTCTTTTGCGATTGGAGAAAGAAAGACGTCAACAATTCAAGCAATTTATTGATATCAGATTCAAGCAGCTCTTCTACTATAACAGAACATTTCAATCCAACAACAACTCTCCACTCGTCAACAGTAACAGAACCTATTACAAGACCAGCGATCAACAATAACGGACTTTCTAAAACCACCTTTCTCAACAAGTGCAAGTTCTGAGTGATCTAGATCACGAAATCCTACATGCAACATATCAATTCACTCAAAAGAATATTGCAAAGGAACCAAATTAACATGACCAAATGACACATTTCCACAGTAGTCCGCTTATCAGAGAAAACAATGCCATCCTTCAATACAACTTCAAAAGACAGAACAACAGAAGAAAGATTATTTGAAAATATAGCAGTGCCATTATGCAATGCCATTGTGCAATGGCACAACAGCACAATTGTCCCCATTAAAAGCAACCGGAATAATGAACGGGGTCTTTGAACATCTTCTGACACAAAAACAAATAACGCCATCACGTTATAAACCCGAGCACACAAACACGATCCAAAACAACTGACAAGGAAAGCACCACGATCTACAAAAGTCTCCAAGCGCCAGTTTGAAATCACCATTGCCAAACAACACAAGCGCCAACGCCAGGAGAGCGACATCACACTAAATGCGTGAAGAGATGAACGCATCTCTTCACGCGTAATCTAGTATTAAAAAAACAAAAAAAGTTTCTTACTGTATTCATGCGATATTAAAACTGTATGAATACATCATAAATGAGGTATTTAAAAAAAAAGTGCTAATAATGTTAGATAACGGGCCCGTACGGACCCGTTATCTAATGCGTTAATTCCCGACTCTTAAATCGGCAAATTCAAACAGGCCCTTGACTTTTAGATTTGCAGATTTTCTCACTGTTCATAATCTAAGTGGGTTTAGTTGCAAGATGTTAAGGTTTTATTCTAGCCTTTAACCACTTCAAAGTGTTGTGGGCTTTTTACACGATTTGGTTCAAACTTTTTTACGAGCAGTGTTAATCCAGAGAAGTAGCTTTCTGAAATCATTGAGCACATTGCTTACACTGAGACTTAATCTGAGGCGTATGCTTGATCGTGGGGTTAAAATTGAGGGTGTCAATTTTTTGAGGAATGGTTTAAATTTGGTGTTTCAAACCCACAACGCTCAGCTGGGTGGCCGACAGCTGATTCCACCGACAGTCTCTGCACTTGCATCGCTGCATCATGCAACTTCTCTTCATAATTACCTGCGATTCTTTTTGCTAAGTTAGCTATTCTAGTTTGCGAGAACAATCACCACTCGCTTTCTTGACTCTTTTCTGGAGTATAGTTCTATATATCGATCCTTGCTTTTTACTGTTGCGAGCTGACCCCTCCTTAGTACTCAATCATTCCAGTCATATGCCATTGCATTCACAAGACCATCATGGCCTGAAGTATCCATCTTTGCTTTTTACTGTCGGGAGCTGACCCCTCCCTATCACTCAATCATTCCGGTCATATGCCATTGAATTCAGAAGATAATCATGGCCTGATGTGGAGTACTGCAGCCTGCGCCCCATTTGAAATAAGACGGGCGACAATGTTCAAATATAGACATATTTTACAAACAGCAACAGCTCGTAGCCCAGTACTAGAACATCATGTGTGTAACTGTCGATGCTTTATTCTGATTGAAAAATACATTCTCTGCCGTAAATTCATAACATTCTTAACTTGTTTTGACCTTCAAAGCAATTTCTAGCTTTCGTGCAGATGTAGTTCCCTGGCGAAAGCCTTAAATCTAGTACTTTTGATGTATACAAACATGGCCGAAATAAGCATGCTATATGACACTTGCGACTTGTAACTTTGCTCGAAGCCAACTTTTTGATCCATCAGACGGCTGAATTTTGAAGGGCATGTGCATTAATCTTTTGGAAAGCGACAAACAACGAAGACTTTCCTAAGGAGATCTTATTTTCTGCCTGAAAATTAACTTTCACCTCTAAGTTTTTGGCATTCCTTGCAAAATTTTAAAAGTTCACAGATGAGACCCACACAGAAAACATCAAGAAATTAAAATGGGCTATTATACTAATATCCACAGCAAAAATTTTCCCATCACGCTGATTTTGGACATCATCCACAATATCTGATACTTATCTAGACCTTGTGAAATATTTCAAAGTCAACTATCAAATCTTGTTGCACTGCTAATAACAACATCCCTTTAAAATGTGAGCACGTCGATTTCTGGAAAGCATTCTATATATCTAGAATTGATATTCAATCAACTTCGTGCATCGACACAGATTATTCCTAGAACAGTCCACATCAGCTTTATTGGTAACTATTACGTTATTCCTGCCCTCTACCAGACAGGGCTCAAAAACATTGGTAAGTGAAGTTCAAATGTAGCAGGTGTTTGTGTGTGGATTATAAGTTTTTGGCAAGCGCTGATCGAATCACTGCATGCGACCATTTAGGAAACATGAGCAGGTGAATATAGAAAACTGCCAATTTTATATTCACCTGCTCATACTTCAAAGATGAGGATACGCATAGTGATGCTGTCGTAAGTCGATCTGAACCTTTGTTTTGCCATGAAAATTTAACTTGGAACAGAATTCGTAGTTTTTAATCTGGATGAAAGGCAAGTTGGCGGAGCCACTGGTCAGTCACCTAGGTTCCAGTGGGGCATGAATGTTTGAACGTACAGCAACTATGTACCCACTTTTTAAAGTTCATAGCTTTTTAAAATCTTAAATAAGTCTGCGTAAGTTGAAATCGAAATGATTGATATCATTCTGGACGAACCCGGGAATCACACCCACACGTGAAGAACGAGTGCCCTTTAAATTGCAACCATATGCCGTCCATTCCAGATCAAACCAGGCAGCTTGATGCAAAATTGATCAGGCGTGTTCTACGCCACTTCGTCCGATATGCAGAAAGCAGAGCTGCTAGCTTAACCGTTTATTGGCTAAATCTTGACAATCATCGGGTTTATGTTTCTGAGCTCTGTTTTTCCGTCACGTCCCTCATACACATTTGGAAGGGAAATCTCTGAATTGGCAGTAAACTTGTTACGGGCACTGAGACGAAGATGAACGCAGTACTGTACCTGGTGGTATTCTGGTTTTTGGCGCTAGCATTGGTTTTTGAGAAAAATGTTAATGCTTCTCGAATGCGTGAAGCATTTGTCAAGCCAGGTTGGCAGATGATCTCGATTTGTTATTATTATCATTTTGAGTTGTGAAATTTGAAGAGAGGAAGAGAAAGAGTGTGTGTGCAGAAATGTTGATGTACAAATTTTATTGGGCAAGGTCGCTTATAATTTGTGAGGCGTTTTATGTGAATTTGGTGAACAGAATCAAAAACTTCCACCACGGATCATATCCTGAGGAAGCAAGCTGTGGAAAGTATAGAACCACCAGAGAAATTCGCGAAGGTGCTTCCGATGCCAAACTCTTCGCCTAAGTTTCTTCTGAATCAACTCATGCTAGACCTGTATATATCTTACTACTTGATCATACTACATAGGTCTCAAGCAGCCGATCGCAATATTGTTATTTCTCCTTTTGAGCAACTATTTTGCAATTTAGCATGCTAGCAGCTGACCCTATATATATTCATCCTTGAGACTCTTCTATTCCGGACCTAGAACAGGATCGAAATGTGGACCTGCGGTCAATCTTTAAATTCTCCAGTGTCGTTTGTTACCTCTTGTATACATTGTTAACCATTTGTTCATTGTTTCTGTCTTTGTTTCAATTTTTGGGTAACTAAGATGAAATAGTTGTGCTAATTGTGAGATTCCAAAGACAAAACGTTCTTATAATTTATACTCGTGCATCTTATAGGAAGCTGGCACTGGCATTGGAGCTGTTGAAGAAGGCTTAGAGGTGGTATCTGAGACTGAAAGTGAGCAACCATGGTTAAGTAGGCAGGTCATAACCAAAAACGCAAGCTCATTGTCCTCAGCAGCAGAACTACCATCAGCACGTGATCAGAGGGAGCAGCTGACAGCGAGAAAGCTTAATATGGATGAAATTGATTACTCCGGTCCATCTACTCACCCCCCACCTGAAGGACATTGAACAAACAACGACAATATAATTTGGGTTGATTTTGTATTGTCGAAATAAATCTGGATCTCCAACAAGAACTCGCATCGAGTCATGACATGTCGCATATATACATTTCTGTCTATCAAAAATAAGAATACAACTTTGCACAGTATTATCCGATTTGTGCTATGTGCATGTCCTCTTGGTTAAGTGATTTCGAAACGCTTTTTCACTTCTGGGCATATTATCGTGTCCTATTCCTTCTACCTAATGGATTTTTGGTGACTATTCTGCCCATTTGTGAACACAGATTAAAAAGCAGAATAGTGCCCATTTGTGAACACATTAAAAAGCAGAATAGTCACCTGTTTTTTTTTAAATAAATTTAGTGCAAATTCTGCCTTCGTCTGCCACGTGGCAGCATCGGATTGGTCTAAAAAAAAAACTTAGTGCTGATTTTGCTTGCGCCTGCCACATGGCAGCAAAGGATTGGTTTAAAAAGGGTCCAAAAATCCATTACCCAATGGAAGGGGCCGGGCAGAGGCCACTTTGCCCGGTAAGGATTTCCAGAATTCTTTTAGGCTCGCCTAAAAGAATTCTGGAAATCCTCTGCCTGGCTCCTTCCATAATACATAAGTCCAGTCACTTTGAGCTTTCCTAAAAATCTTGTTGTAATCTGCAGTGCCTTTCAAAGGCAAGAGCACCCATTCTTTCACAATAAAGCAGGTGAGGTGATAAATATAACATGAGAAAGACATAGAAAACACAAAGAAAAGCAAGGTTATATGTGTAGTTTTTTTGCTTACATAAAGGTTATAACTGATTATGTAAGATTTGGCTAAGTTTTACTTATTATGGAAGGAGCAGGGCACAGGCCATTCTACCCGGTAAGGATTTCTAAAAAAATTTGGACGAGGCCCGGAGGGGCCGAGCCTAAATTTTTTTGGAAAGCTGAATCGAGCAGAATGGGCTGTGCCCGGCTCATTCCATTGCGTAATGGAGTCTTTGACTTTTCCACATGCCATTTACAAAGCAAAATCAGCAGTTTGGGATTTTTTGGACCAATGAGAAACTGCCATGTGGCAGTCTGATGCGCACAGTCTGACACAGACTGACACGCAGTCTGACGCGGAATGGAACGGGCTTCAGAATTTTAAAAAAAAAAAATTAAAATTCAGTGACATTTTATGCTTTTTCAAAAGCCCAAAAAGTGGGCGTAATCAACACAAAGAATCCATTACGTATTCTGAAGGAGCTGGGCTCAGGCCATTCTGCCCGGTAAGAATTTTCAAAATTTTTTGGGCAAGGCCAGGAGGGGCCGGGCCTAAAATTTTTTGGAAAGCCGAATCGGGAAGAATGGCCTGTGCCCGGCAGAATGGCCTATGCCCAGCAGCCTCCTTCCATGGCGTAATGGGATACTTTGAAAATTTCTACATGCTCATTATGAAGCATAATGAGCAGTTTGACTTTTTTTAGCCACTCGAACACTGCTCGTGGTAGTCTGCGCCTAACGCACAGGCTGGAATGCGTTAACCTCTTAACACACCAAGCACCCCACCCCACCCCCTCCCCTCCCCTCCCCACCAACACACACACAAACACACACAAAGCATGGTGTTGTGAGGGAATGTGTTAACCATACAACAAACTCCTCAATTGTTAAGACTAGTCGGAATATTGACAAATGATCTCTCTAAACAATCAATGAACAAGTTGATAGAGGGAGCATGTTTGCAAAGGGATGGAGAAAGTGTGTATTAATTAGTTTGTCTCGAGTTACAAACTCAAAATCTCATGAATTCTAGTTATTTGTACATACAAAAATACATGTCCACCCAAATTGGCTCAATAGCATACTTCTAAAAAAAGAACGCATCATGTAAAGATTTTTAAAAGTAATATGTAATATTTCCTTAGGTCTAATTGTAAAAAGACTCCAAACTTCAAAACCAACATAAAGAGATTCCTCATACAAGCCATATCAAATCATTGCATGAATTTTTGACATGTAAAATGTTGCAATGTTGATGCCATAATAATGCTTTATTGACAAGAACATAGATTTTCAAAGCTTGACTAGAATCAGAATAACAATGTGCCAATCAAAGACAAATCCATGGCTCTATACACCAAGAAGAAAGACTATTCCAAGGGCAAGAATCAAGTGCAGCAGCAACAGCAAAAGCCTCACACTCAAGGTGAGCATGGTGGATCGTGCAAGAAGCTCTTCTGCAGATATTGCAAGAGAGCTAATCACGACATCAAGGAGTGTTGAGGCCAAGATGAATACCTTATCTATGTTGATGTGGATAATAACAAGGTAAATGAGAGTTCAACGTACATAATCCTAGAAAAGGAAAAATAACATACAAATAAGTTCTCAACTATAGAAGATAAGGAGAAAGGAACACTACTAAGTGGATGTGAGTCATGTTTGCAATATAAACAAGTAGTCAATGGTCTAAACTATAAACCTAGTCAATTTGTGATTGTTAAGAGGCATCCAATTAGTCGTGAATGCAAAATAATCTGTGTATCATTAGCCCATGGGGATGCTAGTAATGCAAATAAAAGAACTAACTGTCATTTGAAACAAATGGATCAATAGAGAAGGAAGGTTAAAAAAAGAAAAGATGATATAAGAACTAAGGCAAACACAAGCTTTTTGATGTTTCCACTTTCATGCATGTACATTGCTCTTGGATAATATGATTTAGCTCCATAGTTTACCTTTGTGAACCTCTTTTAAGATGTGACATGCTTGTGTGTAATCATTTGTGTTTCATGGTGGAAGTGGCATTAGGATATGTGACAATTTTTAGTGCAAGTTCTCCATGCCCCTAAAAGTGATTGGACCACATATGCTAGGGTTGAAAAAAGAGGCATGTTGAAGATGCCAAAATTTCTTCTCATTAGTGGTGCATTTTTGGGAGTTAATTCTTGTTGATAAAGAAAATCTCATTTGTTTCTAAAACTTCTATGTCATTTGACAGAGAAAAACTCTTAATATGCTCAATAATAACAATTTGTCCATAAAGGATCAAGGTAGAGGTACTCACAATAACCCAGGGTATGATGTTAAGAAGCCCTCCAAGTCAAGAGTGTTAAAAAGAGAGTGAATGGTTGGTCGACTCCAAGAGTATTGAACATTGAAAAGAATTAGCTTTATTGTCTATTATTACATATAGTGAAAATGATATAGAAGAGGAAAAGAAATACCAATGAGTTCATTCACAAGGAGGAAGAGATGTCTGGCTATTGTTTCAATTTTGATGCCAATGAGAACGTATTGGAGTGAGAAGAAGATATATAGTTATGGCACTCTCCTAGATAGAGAAACAAAGATTTTGTAGCAAATATTGAGATGATTAGAATATTAGATTTATTGCTTTATATTATCCTAGATGATGATAATGAGCCTTATGGCATAAGAGAGATAGTAGAATATCACACACATATTGTTAGGCAAATTTCCAATTGGGGTCAACCTTGAAGAAAAATTTCTAAGCATGAACAACACCACAATTGTAGTAGTGTTGTGTTGTTGAGAGAGTAGCAAGGCACTTTCATGGGCCTAGGTCTAGTAATGTGATTCAAAGTTTGATCTACTCACCACATTGTACTCCATGATTGATAAAGTTTATCCAAGCCTTCAGATGTTTGATCCAAGCTTGATCAATATTTCCATGTACAACATTCTCTTCTAATTATGTTACGACTCATTGATAGATCCTAGCTAGATCTAGTTCACTTTCAAAGCTCATTGATCATTTCAATTTTGTGGTTTCATCATGTGTTATTAAGGTTTTCTTGATCTAATTACTCTCCTTTAATTGTATCACGACCCTGAAATTTATATTAACATATGCCTTTTTGCTTACAAAGATCATTGGCAAAGGAGAAAATTTACATACCTCACCCAACTACCATCTGCACCTAGCAACGTATTCCGTGCACCCCAGACAAGTTCACCAACACGTGCTTGAAGAATGGCCCCGCCACACATAGGACTTGGAATTTCTAGATGTATTTGTATGTATCTAGTGGTTGTAAAGTTTCTTGCATCCATCTTAATTGATTAGTTAGCACATAGACTTCTAAAATACTCTCATTTCCATTATGCTCTTCTCTACAAAACTTATAACCAACCCACAAATGACTATAGAAATTTTGAAAGTAGTAATGACATCTTGATATCTACATACAATTCAATTGCTAGAGGTGATTTCTTGGCAAAGGTTATATCTAGTAAATCTAGATCAGTCATGAGAGCCCCGGGGTCAAAATAGCCCATATCATGCCTTGTATTTGGAGGATTTGCATAGTCAAATAGGTTTTGTCAGCGGTTCATCAAGAATGTTTTGAATACCAAGACTGTAATATTTTGGAGGTTTTCTACCCCTATTATTGAGGCTTTTCTAAAGCACAAAATTCAAAAAAAAAAAAAAGTCCATTATAACATCGGTATATCCAACGATGTATGCCTTGCTAACAGAACCTCGATAATTGCATCCGTTCTCGAGGTATTTCCATACCATTAGGCGGTGTTTATAGAATGTGTTTTCAGAGGGATATACCTAGGGACCTCGGTATAACTCTCAAGAAGAGAGTGAATATGTTCTGAGGGATATATCGAGGGACCTCGATATATCCCTCGGTGGAAGGCTACTGAGAGTCAACCTGTTCCAAGGGATATTTCGAGGGAGTGAACCTGAAAAAGAAAAAAACAAAGGGTAGAATAGAGCCAGTACACTATACTGGCTCCATTCTGTCTAGAAAATGGACTCCGTCCAACCTCATGACTCTTTTGCACCACTTCTTATGAAGTTGATAAGCAAAATCATTTGTTTATAATTGTTAATAAAAAAAGTCGCAAATATTTGAGTTACATTTTATGCAGTTAAAGATTGATTATGGAGACTTAACTTAAACAAATATATATTCATACATAAATGTTCCAAGTACAGAGATATATTATAGACTAAGTCAAGACTGACTCTCACATACGTGTGTACTAGAATGAAACACCTAATTAGATCTAGCTGAGTCGTCCTCGTCCTGGCCATGGACATCGGACTCATGTGACTACAATGCATGAGACTGGGACTGCAATACCCACGTTCGCAATGTAGGTGAGTAAGTTCTCTAAGAAATGTGGTGAGAATGAGAGTTAGACCATATGAATATATTGAAGTTAAAATATTTGCGGTGGCTCATCATGCCTCCCATGCGGCCCACCATCCATTTTCGATCAAAGTACATATCTGAGAGAAGGGGACTAGAAACTCTCTATACAACTGGTCAATGACATAATTCTTGTCATCATTATTTTGTCTTCACCGGTCCTTGTTGAAGACCACATACATGAGTTGCCTCATGCAAGTGATGACACGACCACCATGGTCATCCTCAACTATGTGTCTCCACATCTATGTCTTAGGACGACCACACGTCAGTTGATGGAGAGGCGGCAAAGGCAGTGTCAAGAGGAGTGGCATCAAGCCAAGGAGAATTGGGTGGAGCAGGGGAAGTGCCTACAACATGAGAAGTTTGGAGAAGAGTCTGAAGGTGAAAAGGTTGGGGAGGGGTCTGAAGAGAAGGAGGTTGGGGAGGAGTTTGAACGGGATGTGAGAGATTTCAACAAGTTTAGTCATATTCTGGTAAATTGTCAATATGAGGCCAAAACTCATTTACACTTTTTGAAGTTATATTAGTTTAAAATGCATTCAATAAATCATAGGTTGATCAAGATTTCACTATTCAATGTGTTGATTTTCTAGTTAGAACTCCTAGAAGAGATTGAGAGGTTCCATATCTTTGTGATTTCTTCTTGAGTTTATTTCTTGACATTCAAGAGAGTGCTTTGTGAAGATCAGGTCATTTCAACATGGCTACAAGTGGTGGATTCATGTTGGAAAGCAATGATAGGCTTACCTCAAGTAACTGCTCATTGTGGAAAGTGAGGATAAAATCACTTCTTGAGATGAATAATGTTTTGGATATTGTTGTAGGTTTGGAGGAAAGACTAGCAACACAAAAGGAAAAGTGGCAATTTGGAACTAGTGAAGAGCATCAAAGGAAGGTTATTTGGCAAAGATGTAATGGATCTATATTTTCAAGAGTTTTCATACTCAAGTAAGGTCAAAGGAGTAGCAAGGATGTATTTTTCAAGTTTATGTTACTTGTTCTATCTCATGTTTGAGCTATTTCATGTGGATGTGTGCAAATTGTCAAGATATGGACAAACTAGCTACATTGTCTTGCAATATCTTAATGTTGTTGTACTAGCATTCTTGGCTGGTTTTTCTGATGGAAATGAAGCTTTTGGAGTGGTGCCAATACTTGGAGATTGTCATTTTTTGGTGAATTCATGGTCATTTTCTTGTGTCAAGTAGATCTTGAAGATGGACTAGTGCAACCTACTTGGTGATGGATTTGCATCATTGATGTACTCATCTACTCATGGATTTCCAAGGTTTGATGGTTTCTTGTGGCAAGATGGCAATGGAGGCTCATTCATGGAGTTTTATGGTGGAGACATATCAAGAAAGGACAAAGTTGGAGACAAGCAAGCAAATGGTCATCACTCACATTTATTGTTTGATTGCTGTAATTTTCCAGAGAGTTCAAAGTTTGAAGCATGAAGGAATCATTTCATTTACATTCTATTTGGTCCTTCATGTTCTAGTTACATCTTGATGTGTAAAATTGATGTAAGGATAGTGAAACATCCAATTTGGACACTATTCTATATATCAATTATGAGAGATACTTTAGAACCTTAAAAAGATCTATACTTAGGCTGGAGATCATTCTAAAGTTGGATCAAAGTAGCAAAACTAGTTGAAGAGAGAGAGTGAGAGATTTCAACAAGCTTAGTCATATTTTGGTAAATTGTTAATATGAGGCCAAAACTCATTTTAGACTTAGAGATAAACATTTTGAAGTTATATTAGTTTAAAATACATTCAATAAGCACTTTTTGAAAGTGTGGGAAAGTTTGTAGTCGAGTTTGAGAGAGATTCAAATTTGAACTTTGTGTACATTGAATCTAGTCCCAAAATAGTAGGATTATTCATATTGGAGGGAAAGCCAAGTGGCAAAGTAGGGTTTGGACCTGCTATATATTGTTGTAACTCATGGAGAAAGGGATCTTCTCTCCTCTCTCTCTCATTTCATCATTATACATGGTTCTCTTTGGGTTCTACTACTCATTGGTGCACTCTCTTGATGTTATCTTGCAACTATGTGTGTAGAATGATCATTTATTGCTATTTGCGGTTCCACATGTGTGAAATATAGTAGGGTTTGTATGGACAACAACTATATTTTATGTTCTGGTTCATGTTTGATCAGTATCTTTTAGAGTTTGCATCTCATTTTGTATGTAATTGATTTTTCTACACTGGCAGGATTGTTGGTTTGCTCTCTTTGTAACCAAAGATCAGGGACATGGATTTGGATCTTGAATGATCTGAAATCTTTCACATGGGAGTGTAACCAATAAGGGTTTGAATGGGAGGAAAAATGGGTGGAGTGGCCTTGCAAGAGAGATCATGATAGCATGGAGTCCCCATAAGAGAGACCAGGTCTTGGGAAGTGGGTTCTGAAGACAGAAAAATGTGAGGAGTGAGTATGAGGGTGCCGAGATACTCAAGTGTGACAGATGCAGGAGTTGTAGTATCACGTGCCATGCATGTTGTTTTGTGATTTAGTATTCTGAACTAAGAAATCCTTATGATGAGGCATGCTAGAGTGATGTGATAGACTCGAGGCCGCATGAGGCATGACATCATCACAATCACCGCCACAACAGGAGCCACCACTGAGGCGACTCCTCCTATGATCTCTCTTCTCTCGAGAATGCCGAGAAGAGGCACTAGCATTATCATGCAAGGTGAGGGACTCCCATCGAAGATACCCTCGTGGGAGGTAGAAACACCTATAGGGTTGTGGAAACTGGATCTCCTCATAACACGAGGATGTTGATGAGTAGTCGACCAACCTACTAGAACTTTGTGCCTCCCAACGAGCCCGTAGTCTCTCCATGATTCTGTCTGCACACGAGGGAGACATATCATCCATATAATTGAGGACCTCATCGTCACTCATGGAGGAAAAACATGACAACTTGTGCCTACAACCAGATCCCTGACCGAGAGATGTGTCATGAGACATAAACACGTTTGGAATAATCGCTGCAAGCAATCAAAAATAGTTCTAAAAATTGCAATCCTATTTAATTTAGTGCAAGAAATAAGTTCAAATAAATGAGTTTAGTTTGATTACGAACACAAAAAAAACTCCTTCCATTATACCCTAGAAATTATAAATACTCAAGCCAAAGTTCATGGAATTACAGACATGGGTATGTGGTGATAGGTAGTTTCTTGGAATCCCTTGGAAGACTCTTATACATCTACCACCTCATGTATACTAAACTCAGGTCATAATTTTACATCTTGAAACAACTAATGTTTAAAGCGAATCATGACAACCACTCTGATTAGGGCCATAAATAAATTACATTTCAAAAAGTTCAAAAAAATGTATAGTTCAAATAAATGAATTTCATTCAATAATGAGTCCAAATAAATAAATACCAGCTCCATTATACCCCAATAATTACAAGTACTGAGAGACTAGCGAATGTGGTGGGAGTGAGAGACTAGCGAATGTAAAGAAGATAAAATCTATTTGGTGTCATACCTCAAGGGTAGTAGCCTAGTTTATCTACATGCTCTGACTCTCCAATAACTCAAGTAATGCTTTCGTACTATGGCCATACGCATTACATTAAATCTGGACCCAGAAATAGTAGGATTAGCATTTTGGTTGGAAAGCCAAGTGGTCAAATAGAGTTTGGACCTGTTATAAAAGGATGTAACTCATGGAGAGAGCAATCTTCTCTCTTCTCTATCTCATTTCATGCTCTTGGGTTCTACTATCCGTTGGTGCACTATCTTGGTGATTGCTTACAATTCTATGTGTAGCCTTGATCATTTATTGCTATTTTTGGATCCACATGTGTGAAGTCCAGTAGCTTGCTAGTTTTGTATGGACAGCAACAGTAGTATATTGTTTCATTCAAGTTTGATCAAGTTCTATTAGTGTTTGCATCTCATTTTGTGTGTAGATACTGATTTTTCTACATTGGTGAGATTGGTAGTGTATTTCTCTTTCTAACCAAAGATAATTTAAGTGGATTGGATCTTAAGGATCTGAAATCCTGCACACTTTGTAGATATAGCATGGAGGACTGTAAGCTGATAGACATACCAATGGATCCAGGATCCAAGCTACACAAAGACATGGCCCTAAAACTAATGCAAAACAGAAGGAGATGAGCATATATCTGTATCAGTCCATCATCAGATCGATAATATACTCTATGATATGTAGATGTCTTGATCCAGCTTATGTAGTGAGCACATGGTCACAATATATGTCCAATCTAGGCCTACAACATTGGAAGGCTCTACAATGATTAATTAGGTACATTCAAATGACAAAGCACTATGCTTTGCGCTATATTGAAAATACAGATATTGCACTTTCACTTGTTACCTATACAGGTTTCGATTGGGTAGGAGATGTTGACACCAGAAAGTCCACGTTTGAGTATATATATTTCCTTACAAGAGGACCCATTTCATGGAACAATAAAAAGCAGAAATGCATTTCGTTGTCCTCCATAGAATCTGAATATGTTGTAGCTACATCAGCAGTAAAGGAGATTATATGGCTTAGAAGATTGCTTCAGAATCTGCCATTCTTGCAAATCGGCCATACTGTACTTCAGTGCGACAATCAAAGCTATATAGCTCTATCTTTGAACCTACGAACTTAGGCTAGAACCAAACAAATAGAGGTTCAGTTTCATTTTCTTAGAAACATGGTTCAGAACAAGGATGTTGTACTAAGCTACTGTCATACAGATAGCATGTTGGTTGATATTTTGACAAAACCATTGTCAAGTAAACTTTAGTCAAGTCGGTGAATGTTTAGATGAAGGATAAAGAGTGATATTGTTATTTTTACAATTTTTTTTGACAAAAATAGATCAATATAACAACTGGCCTTGACATAGCGTTTCTCTCATCACTTGTGATGACTTCCCACACGTCTTTCTCCATCAGTATGTTTTTCATTTTGAATTTTCACACTGCATAGTTGGAAATCCCGTCCAATTTGCTACTTTCACTCAAAATGGACTCTCCCATGTTTGCCATCGCAAAATTGCTTGAAACTTCTGCCGTAGGCCAAAAACAGTATGTTGAGGCCAACAGTGATGTCAGAAGTTGAAAATAATGACCTGCACTTTTTCCCTTACCAGGCCACTCGCCGCTTTTCCACCAATTTGAAACCCAAATTGTCGTCGCCTTCCGAAATGCATTCAGTCATCAACTCCCAACTACGTGCCTAGTGGAATGGTGAAATCACTTTTGGCACACTCCGAACACTTTCTCCACTGCAATCACTTTGTTTTGTTGTACCATACTTGCAGTTACAGTTGGGGTGCCCTTTGTTTGGAGGTTATAGCCTTTCGTTTGGGTCAAAACAGGCAAAGGGCCCCAAAAATAGGGATTTTCTTTGTTTTTGATCTGTTTCTTCACCTTGAAGAAACTTCATCTTCACCTGTGAAGGGACCCAACTCCCATTTCAATATGAAAATTTTTTATGAAGTTGAAGGCCAAAATGCACTTCACTTCTTCAGGGCCCTCTTCAACAACCCTTCAGACTCCATCCAATGGTTGATTCTCATCCAACTGTGGATATCCCTCTTGGGTAGCACAAACTGAGTCGTTGATCTTGTAGCTTCTCTATCCAATGGATTCGAGTACTCTTGTGCACTAATGGAGAGTCTTGTAAGTGTTATCCACTTCAAAGCACTATGTCATTTCTTTGGTTCCACGTGCGAACTGAGTCACGACCTCCCTGCTCGCGGCCAGCTTCTCTCTCTCTCTACAACAATCTCTCTCTCTCTGAGTCGTGGCTGTCCATGGCCTCTTCTGATCAGACTCCACTAAGGTGCCCTCCTCTAGGTTTTTACAGCTTGCAAAACGGATCAATATAGAGAGAAATCTCTGATTTTGTGCTCTCAAATCCCAAACCAGGGTTTTTCACACAAATTTGTTCTTGGCTTCCAATTCACAGTGTTTTGAAAGGCCTATCCTCTTGCTCTGAGATTGCCCTACTGCTAGAACTTTGATGCTTCGATCCGTTTGTCAAACGGTGTCTGATTGAATGCATACTAACTGCAAACACTAAATAGCCTGCTTCGGAATTTCAAAATTCCGTTTGCTGAGGTCCTGATTCAGCCGACAACCCTTGTCTCTGAATCCTCACACAGTCTCAAGCTCACCAAGCTTCTGTGTGCTAAACTCTCTGCACCAGTGTTTCTTCTTCCGTCTTCAACCCGCCGTAAACCCGAAACTCTTAGAAGACAATTCTCCCGAAGCTCTCTTCAACAGCGTTGATGTGTGTGTACACTCCCTGTACGGCTCTGATACCAGCTTAGAATTTGCCTTGCACAGGGACACAGATCATTCTACACAGTAACACAAAAAGAAAACACTCTCCACAGCAAGCTCACATAGCAACTGTATTTCTCAGAATGAAATTACATTGTACATATAGTTGTTCACTCAGGCAACCCATGCATGACCGAGGTTGTCGTTGGCGGGACGCGTGCCCCGTCGACTTGCCTCGTGGCGAGGCCAACTGATCCTTATCAACTGATAGGACATACAGTACAGTAGCACAGTGATTCTACTTTAATTCTAACTGATCTTTCATTACCTCTTATAGTTAGCTTTACATGAGACTCCATAGGTGTGTATCAATAGCTTTTGCATCTACCATATGAAATCTCTCTAAAATAGAATTAGCATACTTCTCTTGACAAATGAAAGTAGATTGAGAAGATCTAATGACTTCTATTCCCAAAATGTAATGCAAATTACCAAGATCATGCACCTCAAACTCCTCCTTAAGAGCATTTTTGATATCCTCCACATTTTGATTGTCTCCACCACTCAAGATGATATCATCCACATAGATTAGCAAGATGGTAACATCATTTCTAGCAAACCTATAATAAAGTGAATGATCATACTCACTCATAACAAAGCCTTGAGAGAGTAAAAAAAGTTTTAAGCTTAGCATACCAACTCCTTCGTGCTTGCTTAAGGCCATACAAACTCTTTTGTAGAAGACACACATGATTTGGCTTTGTTGATGAAATGTAGCTCTCGTGTTGCTCCATGTAAACTTCCTCCTCATGATCACCATTCAAGAATGCATTTGAAATGTCCATTTGCCATAGATCTCATCCATAAAGTGTAGCAAGTGAAATGATGACTCGAATGCTTACCATCATGGATGCAAAGGTCTCATCATAGTCAATCCCTTGTTGTTGGGCATATCCTTTTGCCACTAACATTGCCTTGTACTTGTTGATAGATCCATCTTGGTTTGTCTTCATGTTGAAGATCCATTTGCATCCAATAGCTTTCTTGTCCTTAGGCAACTCCACCAGTCTCCATGTTCCATTCTTCATAAGAACTTAATACTCAAGATCCATTGCTTGGATCCCCTCCTCTTCTTTCCTTGCTTGATCTACACTTGTAGGCTCATCCAAAGAGGTTAGGAAAGCAACATAATTTCCAGAAAGTAATTTCTTAGCCTTTTGATCATATGTGAGCCTTGAAGGCACTTGTCTTTCTCTTAATGTTCTCCTTGGCTTTTGACTTGATGAAGGTCCATCATCATCACCATCCAAAGTAGGATCCTTCTCATCAACATCAACAATGTTAGATCCATCCACACTACCATCAATCGTGCTTGAAGACACTTTTGGAATCAAAAATGACATCTCTACCAACAATCACTTTGTTAGTAGAAGGAATGTAAACCTTGTAGGCTTCACTCACCTCACTATATCCAACATAAATACCTCTTCTTGAAGATGGATCCTTGTTGTTGTTTCTATCATCAAGAGTAATGTTGACATAGCATGTGCATCCAAAGGTTCTTAGAAAGTTGGCACTCAGCCTCCTCTTGAATAGCATCTCAAAAGGTGTCCTTCCATCCAAAATAGCACTCGGGCACCTATTGCACAAGAAATTGGCACACAACAAAGCTTGATCCCAAAATGGTTTGTCAAGATTAGCAGTTAACCGCATAGCTTTAGCACTTTCACATAAAGTCCTATTCTTCCTTATGTTTCTCAGATCAGCGCATTGGTGCGAGAGAGATGTTTTCTTTTTACAAATAATATGTCTAGCTACTACTACACTTCTAAGGCATCTAGGCGACAGTGTCACTTTTTTTTTAAAGGAGAAAAACATGAACAGCTCCCTCCGTAGATGTTGATAGGTCATAGTAGCCTCTGGTCAAGATTTTGTAGCCAACTGGATGTCTTTGACTCATCAAATCTGACGTCTCTGATAGTCTTGATTTGTCTGCTATCAAACATGAAGATCATGTCGTATACTAAATGAACATCATATCCTACAAGGATTTTCTGCTCCATTTTTTCATCCAGTTATTTTCTCTTGTGATCTGGAATGTGAGCATATGCAACGCATCCAAAAATGCACACATGTGTCAGACTTGGTTTGTTGCCCCACCAAACCTCGTGTGGCGTGGTATGTGCAACCCGGGATCTACCTATCCTGTTCTGCAGGTAGTTGGTTGTAGCTACTGCTTCAACCCATAAAAACTTTGATGCCTTTGAATAGGCCATCATGGATCTTGCAGCTTTCATGAGAGTCCGATTTCTCCTCTCTACCACACCATTGTATTGTGGTGTGTAGGCTATGGTCTTCAAGTGAAGTATGCCTCTGCTGGTGCAAAACTCTACAAAGCGCTTGGAGACGTATTCTCCCCCTTTGTCTATTCTCAACTGCTTCACCTTCTTGTCAGTCCATTTCTCAGCCCAATTCACGAACTCTGTGAATTTGTCCAGGGCCTCTGACTTGTTGTGGATAAAGTAAATGTCTACAAACTTGCTGAAGTCGTTAATGAAAGTCATGTAGTACTTTGAACCTCCCAGGGAGACCACATTAAATAGTCCACAGATGTCAGAGTGTACCAATTTCAAGAGTTCTTTCGTTCTAAAAGTGTCCTTGGTGAATGGTATATGTGACATCTTGCCTTTGTTACAAGCATCGTAGGACTTCAAGTTTAACAAGTAGAAAGGAGAAAGTCCTCCAAATCCAAGGTAGAGCCTCCAAATGTCCTCCAAGAAACCTGCAGGCTCCAAGATGCTTCTCCAACTCCAAGCTAGGATGCCTCCACCAGCAAGTAAGGATCTGCAAGACTCCAAGGATATCTCCTCCAATTATGTCCTTACTTTTAAATACAAAGAAAGATAACAAGCTGGCCTCAAGTATTCACCACCCAACCATAGCTAGATCCAACCTCCAAGCAAGACCTACCTAGCACCCCCTTGCTAACCATAAATGAATCACAAGCATATCACACCAATCCATAGCTTACTCAAGATCCAAACCCTACTTATGTCCCATACCATAAGCAAGATCCAAACCCTTAGCATACTACACACAAGAATTACTCTACACACTAGTAGCCACACTAGAGCATAAGCAAGGTAAGCAAACGAGATCTCTCTCTCTTCCAATGGGCGCCCTACTCCTCTTATATAGATGGCATTTAGTTTCCTCCAATACACTATGGAGTTCCATGCACATCCAATGAGAAAGAGAGAGTCCTAGAGGAGTTCAAGAGCCTCTATAGGCTTATTGAAGTTCATCAGACATCTTCCATAACTTATGACTCTTTAATTACTATTCTTGTGGAGAAAATCTTCCAACCTATGAAGAGTTAGGTGGATTGCTTTTGCAGGAAGAACAACGTCAAGAGAACTTGAGTCATCGCAACAGGAGATTTGATCAAGCTCTTGCAGTCAGGGGACGTGGTGGTAGATTTGGTCGTGGAAGACACCAATCAAGAGGTGGACACTCAAATTGTGGATCATTCCAACAATTTCAAGAACAATCCAATGATGGCCTAAATTGAGGCAATTGGAATCAAGGCCGAGGTCAAGGACGTGGCTATTCCAGGCAAAATAAACCTGGAAATTGTAGGTATTGCAACAAACCTGGCCACTGGGAGCGTGAATGCTTCAAAAAACAGAAGGAGATGGAACAAAGAAAAGACAAAGGGCAAGTGGAAAATTATGCTGATCAACATCAATTTGATGATTATTATTATGAAAACAATTATACTGATCAACATCAATACGATGATGATCAATATGAAGATGATACATGTGAGAGTTCAAAATTGTTCATTACAGCATTAATGACAAGTGATGAAACCAAGGATACCTGGTACATTGATAGTGGTGCATCCAAGCACATGACTTCAAGGAAAGAGTGGTTTTCAGAACTCAAGGAGACTCACAATGGTGATGAAGTTGGACAAGCCGATGGCAAATTGCTATCTTTAAAGGAGTTGGAGTGGTACCATTGAAGTTAGCCAGTGAGAAGATAAAGCGGATAAGAAATGTGCAATATGTACATGGCTTAGCTAACAATCTACTATTTGTTGGGACGATGGCTGATCAACAACTCAAGGTTGAGTTTGACAATGACAAATGTCTTGTCAAAGACATCAAGAATCACTACAAAGTGATTGCTATAGGAGCTAGAGTCAACGGGAATCGGCTCTACAAATTGAATGCGAGATTTTTTGCTCAAGCTATGGTAAGCACGGTTGATAGTCGAAGTGATCTTTGGCATCAACGATTCGGTCATATTAGTGCTCAAAGTTTACAGATTCTAAAAAGAGATAATCTAGTTATAGGATTGCCTGATATTTCTTTTGAAGGAAAAATTTGTGAAGGTTGCATTTTGGGAAAACAACACAGAGAGAGGTTTCCCAAAAGTGGAGCAAGGAGAGCCAGTGGCATCCTAGATCTTGTCCACGGTGATCTATGTGGACCTATGCAGACTAGATCTCTTAGTGGCTACTATTACTTTATCACCTTCATTGATGGTTATAGCATATGCATTTGGATTTATTTCATAAGCAAGAAATCAGATGCTTTTGCTAAGTTCAAGGAATTCAAGGCATTAGTTGAAAAGCAAACAGGATGTTGCATCAAAACTTTGAGATCTGATGGAGGTGGTGAGTATTCTTCAGTAGAATTCATTGATTTATGCAAAGATCAAGGGATCAAGAGGCAAACTACAACACCTTATTCACCACAACAAACAGGAGTTGCAGAATGAAAGAACAGATCTATTGTTGAGATGGCCAAGGTGATGTCCAAAAGCAAGCGTCTTCCAAACACCTTTTGGGGGGCAGAAGCTTGTAGCACAACTACGCACATCCTGAATCGGTGTCCTACAAAATCTATGGAAGGTAAGACACCTCATGAAGCTGTTACTAGAAAGAAACCTAATATTTCTCATTTGAGAGTATTTGGTTGTGATGCTTATGCTCATATTCCTGATGAGAAACGAAGGGAATTGGATGCAAAAGCTATCAAGTGTATTTTCCTTGGATATGATGAGAAGGCCAAGGCATACATAATGTATGACACAAATGCACAGAAGCTTGTAATTTCTAGAGATGCTACGTTTGACGAGATGGGCCAAGGTGAACAATCTGAAGTAATCACTGAACCTTTTGATGAGGGAGTGAAAGTACAGGTCAAGAAGGAAGTGGATTTTGATATAGAAAATCCATTGGACAAAGGCAAACCTGATGCTAAAATTTCCAAGAGAGTACCTAAATGGTACTTATCAGTCACAGATGGTGCAAAGAAGAGAGATACTCCCGAATCTAGTGAGCAAGGAGAGCTTAGAAGATCAAGTAGAAATCAAAAACCTCCTGCAAGATTAGAGATGAATCTAGCCCTAATGGAATCCATCTTTACGGCTCAAGAACCTAAACCTTTCAACAAAACAAAGGAAAACAAGGAGTGGCGTGCAGCTATGGAAACAGAAATGGAGGCTATATCAAAGAACAAAACATGGGACTTGGTTGAGATACCTGATGGTAAGACGCCTATCACATGTAAGTGGATCTACAAGATGAAGTATGGAGCAGATGGGCAACTCAACAAGTACAAGCCACGATTAGTTGCAAGAGGTTTGGAACAGCAGGAAGGTATAGACTTTGAGGAGACCTTCGCACTTGTAGCCAAAATGGTAACTATTCGTTCTATCATTGCAATTTCTGCTTTCTATGGTTGGAAAATCCAGCAAATGGACGTCAAATCTGCTTTTCTTAATGGAGTATTGGATGAAGAGGTATATTTAGAGCAACCTCAAGGGTTTATTGAGCCAGGAAGAGATCATTTGTTCTGTAAACTCAACAAAGCCATATATGGATTGAAGCAAGCACCACGAGCATGGTAGTCTTGCATTGATGAGCACTTCAAGTGAAGGAAATGGTAAAGAGTGATGTTGATCCTAATCTTTACATTCTAAGACAAGATTCAGATATAGTGCTCATTGTGTTGTACATGGATGATTTGATTATTACAAAAAGTAATGAGAGGTTAATTAATGAAATCAAACAAATCTTTCCAATGCTTTTGACATGAGTGATCTAGGATTGATGCACTATTGTCTTGGCATTGAAGTATGGCAAAAAAAAAAGACATGGTCTTTCTTACACAAAGCATATATGCACGAGATTTGCTTTATAAGTTCAATATGCAGGATTGTAAGCCCTTGAGTACACCTATGGATGTCAACATGAAGCTTACTGCATATGATGAATCTGAGAAAGTGGATGCTTATTTGTATAGATAGCTGGTGGGTAGTTTGATTTATTTGACACACACATGACCTGATATTTCTTATGTTGTTGGTGTTGTTAGTCAATCTATGCAAGATCCTAGTCAAGCACACTGGAAGTCTGCTAAACGTATTCTCAGATACATTCGAGAGACATTGAATTTTGATTTGAAGTATAATCAGCCTGAAGCGCCAATGTTGGTAGGTTCTACAGATGCCGATTCGGTAGGTAATATTGATGACAGAAGATCTACCAATGGTCATACATTCAGTTGTACAACTGCAATTGCATGGAGTAGCAAAAGGCAACCTACATTAGCTTTATCATCAACGGAAGCTGAATATCGAGCACTCAGCAATGCTACACAAGAAGTGGTATGGTTACAAAGATTGCTTGTGGATTTAGGTCAGCGATAGGTGGATGTACTACTATATCTTGCGACAATCAAAGCTGCATTCACCTTGCCAAAAATCCAGTTTTACATGCTCGAACCAAGCACATCAAATTCGAGAGAAAATTCTTGATGGAGCCATTGATCTTGTTTTTTGTAAATCTGAAGATCAAATGGCATATATTTTTACTAAGTCATTAGGTAGATATAAATTTGAGAGGTTTCATACTCTATTAGGAATAGAAGAATGTAATTTTATCACTAAGGGAGAGTGTTAGAAATCAATGATAAACTTCATTGTTATTGTTTACGATGTACATTAATGTCGACAGTTGTTGCCAGCTGTAATTAGCTGTAGGCTAGTCTATTAGTCTATTCGTAGGTTTTCTCTCTCTATCAGGATTCAGGGTTTATATGTATATTTTATAATCACTATGAAGTTAGTGTGATAGAGTGATACAGTTTTGGGAAGGGCCTCAATGCCTTTTAAGACAAGAAAAATCTCTGCTATGATATTGTCTTCCTCTATATTAGGAAGGACTTTTATTTCTTTTTGATCATATAAAATAAGATTTGCATCCTGAGCAACCTGAAAGGTCGTTAAGGCAAGAGCAACTTTCTTTTGAGGGCCCTCGATCCCAGGTGCAACACTTACACCGTATTGGGCATAGGTTCTGATCAACTCTTGCCGAAATCTATATACATCATCAGGAGTATATGGCTCAAGAGTGAACTGTCATTACAAAACATGAGAATCAGCAAATTGCAAACAATGATAGTAAAAAAATATGAATCAGAATGAAAGGAACTACAAATGAATAGAATATTACCTTTTCAATATCTACATCCACTTGTAGATTATACCACTCAAAAAATAGCCTCGTATTGTACAATATGAACCATGCACAACTAAAAGCGTCCTTTTGTTGTACACACTACATATATAGAACGAAAATTAGTAATATCATGATAGAAATTTTATTTATGCTATGACGATACACTTGAATTAAAAAAAAATACATGCATATCAGAGATAAATTGAATATACCTTGAGAGATCTAATAATTATCTCTCCAATTGAAGTTGTTGTTGTCGTATTTCCTGAACGGCATCATGAAGTAGAGAATCAAATTCTCTATGTGTATGCGGCAGCTGAGTTTAAGTTTACACATAGAAAATTTGATACTCCCTCCTTATTTATCTTTACAAAAAGAATGTTCAGGCTCCAATGCCAACTGCAACAACCAGAATACAAATATGGATAAATCCATATTTATGAAAAAATTCTTTACTTATTAAAGCAATGAAACATGCAACAATCCAGATTAAAGCAACAAAAACAAAAGAGCAATCCTTATTTATTTTCATATGGAATCAAATAAAATTTTGGCACATGACTGCATTCGATAAAACAGATAGCCTTCTCAAAATTGGCTTCTTTCGCCTTTATCACTCCCATGAAAAATGGACTAACAACAAAAACTACACCATGGGAATCGAAACTAATAATATTCTGCAAAAAAGAAACTACGACTTCTACTATTACATCTAAAATTTTTGAGGTTTTATCTTTCAACTCGGCACAAAATTTGGGACCTAATCTAAAGCTTGTACGTGTATCTAGAAGAAAAAAATCAAAAAAGTTGCCGAGAAGATCAATTTTATTAGCTAGGTAGGCCTCATATTGATTATAATAGTCAGAATCAAAATAAATTTGGGCTGGATTGTATGGAATTCTAACAAAAAGATTATATACATGAGCGGAAACATAAGTGAAAACAATATTTACAGATTTCTCTGTTAGTAAGCTTTAACTTACTTGAATGCACAAATTCATCTTTTTCTATGACCTCCTCTGGATGATAGATCACATATATCCTTGTTTATTAGTCTTTTCCTCTTGTTGCTTCGGACCTTTCTATTAAGCACATCCATATCTTTAACAAGAGACAAATATGAAATACGAATGGATTGAAATGCAATTTTTATCTCATCATTACTAGTTGTATAATGATGCAAAGAAGATTTCAACCTTTGGATCTCCTCCTTGAGCATCTCATTTTCATCCAAACAAGTTTTCATCTTTGTAGATTTTTCTTCGCACTCCTTTGATATTTTCCTTGATTCCTGTTCCAAATAATGTATTTTTTGCATTGAATGTGCATTCCCATAGAGCATCAAATCTCACAGTAACCCAAAAGGCCATTTTTACCATGACACATATAGATTATTAACTGACTCACCGAATGAAAATCTGAATGTTGCAATGAATATGGATCAATAGGATACAATATTCCTGATGACCATAAATCTACATGCTTTAGCCTTTCCTCCCTGTATCGGACCATATCAGAAGCTGACAATTTGGGTTGCTTTAAATTTCTCGTCCTGAGCGGAGCATATCTTGGTGACAGATCCACATGAAGATGATAAAGCTTTGTCATCAGTACAGTAGTACAGTAACAAATAACACAATGACAATAACAAAGCTAGAGATGGCGCTAACGACTCTGCTGGAGATAGAGATGGCGCTAAACATTTGTTTTTGACCCTGGAGATAGAGATGGCATAGGCTTTTTTCAGAAATATCACTCCTAATTCAAATTTTTGAGTGTTCCCAACTATTGGGAGGGAATATTTCAACATTCTGAAAAATTATATTTTAACTATGGTTAAGCACCAGTGAAGTTTGATGTGACTAAACTAAGGTGCATTCATTTACATGGAAAGTAGTGTGGGCAGATGCGTAAAGAAGTTAGAAAATGATATTATAATTACTTTATAGTTATTTTTCTCTCTCCTACATGGCATTTCTTATAGGGCCCTCTTTGGGCCTATCTTTTCTCTAATGATCCTTCCTCTTAGATTGAAAAACTTTCTTCTACTCATTAGGTTGTTGACCCCTAGGTGGCTTAGGTGTGTCATCAAAAAACTTTGCAGCCCTAATAGCATCCTCAAGGGTCTTTGGATGGTCCCTACGAACATCCCCTTGATAATCTTTCGGTAACCCATCAATAAACATTAACATTTGTACTCTGGGTGGAATGTCACTATAAAGTGGATTCAAGTACTCATGAAAATCCTGAATAAACTGTTCCAAACTTTTATTCATTGTTATATGACTCAACTTTTGAACGTGTTCATAGTCATCTAACATTGGTAGAAAGTATTCCCTAAATACTATGCAAAAATCTTCCCATGTACAAGGTTGATTGCCTTTTGCAACTAGGTCATCCCACCATACTAAGGCTCTTCCATCAAGGAACATAGTAACAGTGGATAACTTTTCACATTCAGGGGTTTGGTTCATGCCAAAGTATTTGTTCCAAATATTAAGCCATGAACTTACCACTTGCAAGTTCCTATCTTTCTTCTCTCCCTTAAACAATTTTACGGGAGGTGGAACTACATGCTTCTTCTGGTTGGCTAACCTACAATCTAATGAATTGTAAATTAGCTCACTCACCAATGGATCCAGGCCTGCATTTGTCAAAGGACCAATGTCCCTAGACCAAGCAGGAAGAGGAGTAGATGAGAGAGTATCCTTATCGATCGATACTTGGATCTCTCATGTATGCAATGGTCTGTACAGGACCAGTTTTCTCTTTTACAATAAGCTCACTCAGCCAATATATGGCTAATCCTGGCCCATTAGAAGGCTCTCATAAGAGTCATGAGGTATATTCGAGCTACCATGGACCAGTGCATTTGCTATGGAGATGTCAGCAACGACAATCTTCATCAGCTTAGTAGGTATTCAGGCTGGGGAGGAGATGTAGACAATCGTAAGTTTACATCTGGATTTACATTCTTCTTCAATGGCGGTCCTATCTCATGGAACAGTCATAAGCAAACTCTATCGCACTTTCTTCTATATAAGCATTGTTGTCTCTCAATCTATTAAGGAAACATTTTGGTTGAGAAATTTACTGTCAGACGTTAATCTGCATCAGTACAGCCCTACAATTTTATTTTGTGATAATCAAAGTGCTATTATCTTATCAGCCAACCCTAGATTTCACTTAGGAGTAAGCACATTGAACTTAGATATCACTACATCAAGACCAAGATTCTCAACAAGGAGTAAGCTTGACGGACATGGTTGCAGATATATTCATGAACGCATTAAGTGTTAATGCACACAACAAATTTTGTGTATTGCTTAGTCTGAAGATCAAGGCATTCACGGATCCATATTAAGGGGGGTGTTGGATTTATCTCCTCTACTCTCCTAAATCCCATTTTAATCTGCCTCCATTCATGCTGCAATTTTACTCATATCTTTTCATCGTCAACGAATATTAATAACTCTACAATGTCAACGGACATTAATAGCTATACAACGTTCATGATTGCGCAGTCTGCATATTTACATGTAAATTCTCACAGGCTATTCACATATTCACTGAATCTGTGAACATGTTTTTTTTCTTTTTGTTGCTTATCTCTCTTGCATTACCTCTGTCATTACGGTTCTTTGTGATTATTCTTTTTATTAGAATGTTTACAGAACAGAAGCAATATTCAAGAATGCAGTACGTATATCTCAGCTTGTCAGTGGGTAACTCAAATCCGATATGCAGTGACATGCATACACTAGCCATGCAACCATCTACAGCTCAAGCAGATCAACATTCAGCACAGAGAGCAATCCTACTACTAACTATTGAATCAAAGAACAATCAAGAACTAGAATAGCTACTGAAACCAAAACCAGATTCAAGAACAAGAAATAAGATTCCTAACAGCATTTTACAATCTAGGAATCAAGAAACACACATTACTTGATGCCTAAATTATCCAAGAACATCAAGAACTAGAATGTCAAGACTATGCAAGATTTACACCACATTTCTAGCCTCTATAGTTTACTTGAATGCTGATTTCTACAAAATTCCACAGGCAAGAATTGAAGCTAATCCACAATTAAGCAAGAACAAGAAACAAGAATCTAGTTAATTCACAAGCAAGGAATCAAGCATGCTCATAGAAATATCACTCAAGATCATTGCCATGAACAAGGAGCTTAGTGATCTTCAAGAACTCGTGGAGGATCCTCTTTATTAGCTCAAGAGAACTTGAAAATACAATTAAAAGCTCCCTCACAAGAGAGGGGGGCCCTTAAATAAGCAAGAAGGCTGCCCATGTGGAGCCCATGTGGCAATTCCGCTAGATTAGAAATTACATGTGGAATTTGCCCTTCCACTAGAGGTCACCATCAAAAGGTGGCTCACTCTTACTATTTTAAGGGGAGTCTACATTTATTACAACTATTCAAGAAAATGTTACTAGCTCCTACATGGTCATTCCTTCTTTGGGATACACCATGTAGGCTCACATAGTTAAGCACTATCTTCCTAGCTAGTATTTCCTCGGCTCTCATGCTCGGCTCTCAGCTTCTTCTGCTCTCTTCCTTCTGAGACCTCCTCGGTCATGGGTGAGAGATAACCTATGTCTTCAGCTTGGCTCGGCACTAGAGAATCGGCTAACATTATCCACCCCTAATCTGTTGCAGGACCCACTGCAACACCGGTGATGTCTTCCGCTTGGCACTTGTACAAGCGTGGATTTTCGTTCGTTTCCGTAAAACCAGGTGCTTATTATCCACAAAATTTATTCGCCAAAATTGGAAGTCCCTCAATTGGCCGCTACATACCAGCCCTCTTGAGCACTTCTTGTGAATCTTGTTCGCCTCATCATCGCGCCGTCTGCTTTCGCTCGCTCATCTTTCGGCCCAAGGCTTCAAAAACTTGGAAGCGGAGCTTACTTTCGGAATTAAGGGGCCCCAGATATTCTCTTATTTTTTCTACGAAGCCCATTTCCTGCCAGTCTTTCACCATGGTCACATAGCATGACGACATGAAGGCCGCTCTGTAGTATAGCCTGGCCATCATCTCATGGTCTTCTTCTGACTGGAGGGCTGTGTTTAGATTGATCCTAATGGGATCCAAACCTCGATCCCGGAAACACTCTTGCTGCATCACGAAGGCCATGGATCTGCAATACTTGGCACTTTATTGCACACAGAAATCGGCACTTGACTTGTATTTGTGTCTGAAGTCTAATAATTGTAGCCTCGGATCATCCAGGGAGGTTCTCTCTGTAATTCCCGAAATGACTAGCCAGTTTACTAACTCCACTTGAGGCTTTTCCACTGGCCATGGGTTTCTGCATTTGAGCGGCATGTAAAAAGTATCCACTCGCTTCCATGCCAATTCCTCAAATATTCCTGGAGTCGCCTGCTATCCTTCAGGACTTTGTTCCGCCATTCTGGCTGCGGTTGTAGTGCGACAATGACCTCGGCCCTAGTAGAGTATTGGCTTTGATCGATGTCTTCTTTGTCGCCCTTCATATTGGGAGCGGCTAGGGCGGCCTTGCCAGATAATCATCAAGGGCCTTGGTGCCCGTGTCTTTCTCTTTTGTTTGCTCACTTGTCAACGGCTCATCTGCACCCGTGTCTGGCCTGGGTGAGAATCTTCTTGTCTCCGGTTGGTCAACCAGGAAGTCATCATCGGCTCCAATGTCTGTATTGGTTTCTGGAAGGTTGGGGATGGAGTGATCTGGGGAGAGAGGTGCGGGGGTGAACGGTTTAGGAGGAGGCGGAAATAATAAGTTATACACAGCACCGAGGGAGTGGGTTGTTGGAGAAACTTGTCCCGTCGGGCTTTGTGGGTGTCAGCTGGACCTTTTGATGGGCCCATTATTTGACTAGGAGGTGATGAAGAAAGGGGAGATGGAAGAATTGGGTAAGTTGGAATGAATGTTTCAGAGAAATTAAATGCCGAGTAGGAGGAAGGGTTAAAGGTGGGAGGGGGTCGGGGAAAGCTCATGGAAGCAGCACCGGCTCTCTGGCCACCCGATCCTGAGCTACCGTCTGATCGGTGGGTTTGCCCATCCTGATTCCCTATTCCATCATTCCCATCATCATCCCGTGGCTTCGTTACGTGAGCACCTGCTTGGGCCTTGCATGTCGTGTCCCATAATTGGCTCACCTTGTCCAAGACTTGTTGTAGGGCCTTCGTTGTTTCTTCAAGCTGCTTCTGGGACTTAGGATGATCTTCTGTTGTTTCGCCACAATGTTTTCAAAATTCTTTTTATTGGCCTCTCGCTCTTGGATCAGCCTTATGTATTTCTCCATCCGGATCTCCGTCAGGTCCGCAGTATCAAAATATTGAGATGTGTCCAATATGTGGACTTGTTGGGCCTGTGATTGTTGATCTTGTGACTATTGGGCTGCTCCCGTGTCTTGGGGACTGGATATCCCCACTCCTCCCCCCCCCCAAAACATGTGCCAATGGTGATGTTGGTGGCGTTGGCGTTGTAATCAGTGTGGGCTCATCTGGCCGACTTGGGACTTGAGGTACTGTCGTGTCAGCTGCCAGTGTGGATGTAGTTGCTCCATCACCTCGTCGATGACATGTGAAGGTGACGAGTGTTGTTGTGATGCTGTGGACGAGCTGCCACCATCTGACATGGAACCATGTGAAACTGATCCCACCGGTGATGTGCTCCCAACTTGAAGCTTCTCTTGTCTTCGTTGTTGCCGTGTACCTGGAAATTGAGCCCTTGAGGTATCTGCATGTTGAGTTCCGGAGGTTGCAGCTGCTTGTAGATTCTGGGGTGGGCTTCTTGGCTTGTGTACCAGAGGGAGGATACTAGTATTGACTCGTTTGGCCTGGGATCCCGATGGTGAAATTGTCCTTGCACACTTGGGCTTCTTGTGTTCAATGGGAATATCCCATGCCTTGTCCGCATGCTACAGTTGTTGTTGGAGCTTTGGCCCATTTTGTACTTGATGCAGAGTGATATTTGTCATCAGATATCCTAATATCGTGATAGGCTGCTTGTGCTTACTGCACTCATGAAGACAATTCGAAGCAAACTGTGCCCAATCATAGAGGTTCTGGGCATGCAGTCGTGAATCTGCCATCATGTAAAACAGGGACATGGGTACCCTCAGCACTTTCATTCGAGGCTTCTGTGTGCATCTGGTGAGATATGCACATGCTGCTTGAAGTTGTTTGTCCTTGATTGCTTCCAGATTGTACCCATCCTTGTTCTTCCACTTGGTGACAGAGGGATCAATATATTTGAAATATGTCATTTGCTCTATCTTCTGGAGTGTCTTTGTGACAGTGTTTGGCCCTCGTGGGAAACCATAAGGTTGCAAGTTAGCTACCACAAAGAATACATTATAGACATAATTCCTGATAGGGGAAACTATGATCTGACATGACCTTGTCGTCGTATGATAATTGGCATATGCCATGTGTACCAGATAGGGGCTTTGATAACCTGTCAAGACAGGGATCTGAAATTTGATTATCTTGAAGAAGGACTCCGCCTGCTGGTACCAGGCCTGCATCTTTGTAAGGTCAAGCTTGCACAGCTGGATGTCAAGCTTGCTTGCTTTGGGATCATCTAAACTGGAACTGGGGTTGGACGACATGGCTGGAAAAATGGAAGAAGGAGGGTTCAAAAAAAACTACTTCGGTTGAGAGCTGAGACAGTGGAAAGGCATCGGTTGAGATGTGAAGGGTTGGGCTCCGGTTGAAATCTGATGGAGTGGCTTCGGTTGAGATGGAAAAGGTTGGGCTCCGGTTGAGATCTGAAAGGAGGACTTCGGTCGAGATGGGAAAGGTTGGGCTCTGGTTGAAATCTGATGGAGTGGCTTTGGTTGAGATGGGAAAGGTTGGGCTCCGGTTGAGATCTGAAAGGAGGACTTTGGTTGAGATGGGAGAGGTTGGGCTCCAGTTGAGATCTGATGGAGTGGCGTCGGTTGAGATCTGAAAGGAGGGGTCTCCGGTTGAGATGGGAAGTGGCAGTGTAGAATGGTTCGGAAAGTGTGGGGGAAGGGATGTGTGAACGGGTTTGGAAAGGGAATTATGTGGAAGATGGTTGTGCTGGGTAGAGCGGTGTGGGTGATGAAGTAAAGGTGGGTGAACAGAGTGAGGTTGAGTTAAGGAGATGGCGAGTGGAAGGAGGAAGTGGAGGTGTTCGACAAGGATTTTAATGTTATGGATGTGTATCTTTCAGGGATGAAGCAAGTTGAAGATGTATGGTTTGTGATTGTGATTATAGGATGTTCAGCAGTGTGACAGGAGCGTGATAAGTGCTCGTGTGACACTACCCCTCAGCATGCGAAACTTGAGATATAAGATATTCTGTCGGCGACGTTTGTGTTAAAGGTTTCGGTGATGGCGCTCATAAGGGAGTGATAACGATGGTGAGATGGTGTGAAGATGATGATGGACGGATTGAATAGTTGAGCACAAGATCGGTGTTAAGAGCAGGAAGATCACCGCAGATCATCGCCAGATTTTGCTTTAGCTTCGTACTTCGCTAAGGTGTGAATGGCTTCGATGAGAGGGAATTAATTGCCGCCGTTGTCTGGTTGCAAGAGAGGTGGGACGTGCTGGTTCATAAAATTCGAATGTATGTCCTCAGGTTGAGATTCAAAATGACTGCTCCAGTTGAGATCTCACAGAAATGCTCCGGTCGAGATTCAAAGGAAGGCTTTGGTTGAGATCTGAAAGAACTGCTTCGGTTGAGATTTGAAGGAATGCTCCGGTCGAGATCTGAAAGGACTGCTTCGGTCGAGATCTGAAGGAATTGCTTTGGTTGAGATCTTAAAGAAGGCTTCGGTCGAGATCTGACGAAATCACTTCGGTCGAGATCTGAAGGAACTGCTTCGGTCGAGATCCAACAGAGGCACTTCGGTTGAGATTTGAAGGAACTGCTTCGGTCGAGACCGCTTCGGTTGAGATTTGAAAAAAATTTCATGATGCATAAATGGATCTGTTTGATGTAAGTGAAGAACTCCAAGGAAAATAGGACTGTTGCTCAGAGTAGAAGTTCTTATAAAAGAGGTGTATCTCCAGGAATGTTGGTTACCCTGAGATACTAGTGAGATAGAGATGAGGTGTCCGAAGTGTGAGAATGATTTCCTAAGGTGTAGCCTATCAGTTGTCGATCTAGAACACCCATGACTCATGAGTATGAACAGAAGAAAAAAAGAAAAAAAAAATGCATAGAATGTACATAAGTAATGATATGAAGTATAAACAAGGAACGAGGTGAACAATAGGCGAGATGTACAAGGAAAGGAATAAAATAATATTAAATTTTTTTTTTTTTTTTTGTTCAAGGGAAAAGATCCTAATTTGGGTCAACAAAGAACAACTCTTCGTAGTACCGTCGTAGATGACCATTGTTTACGACAGTGTCTAGGAGTGTCTCGTCAAGTGTTTGTAACTGGACTGCACCATTAGAAAATATTTTGTTAATAACGTATGGCCCTTCACTTCTGAACTTCAACTTGTCGAGGTGCTTCTTTGATGTATAAAGAAGTACCTGGTCACCTAAATGTAGATCTTTATTGCGCAGGTGATGGTCATGCCAGGCTTTTTGGCATCGTTTGTTAACTAGTTGTGCGTGATAAGATATTAGTCTTGTCTCACATAACTGGGCTAACGTAAATAGCCTAGTTTTGACTTGTTGTTTGATTGAAGCTTTTTCACAGAGATCTGTTGAAAAAGCCTCTGTAACTCTTAGCGAAGGTACTAAGAATTCTACGGGCATTATCGCTTCTTGACCGTATACTAAGTGGAAAGGGGTTACCCACACAGTGGCTTTCTTCAAGGTGGTGTGGTAAGCCCAGATAGCTGAGAAAAGTTTTGTTTCCCAATCAGAGCGACTGGTTTTAATTATCTTGGTTAGAATTTTACAGATCGTCTTGTTAGTTGATTCAGCCTGGCCATTACACCTAGGATAGTACGGTGTACTTTTTTTGTGAACGACAAGGTACTGGCATAGGAGATTATCAACGACAGCATTAAAAAAATGCGTGTCGTGATCACTAACAAGCTCAATGGGACAGCCAAAATGGGTAATAATGTTTTCGTAAAGAAAACGTACAACTGGTTTTGCGTTGGCGTCCTTCGTTGCTCGAGCCTCTACCCACTTAGTGGCGTAATCTGTGGCTATGAGGATATATCGAGCTTGGGTATATTTCGCTGCTGGACTGATGGGTCCAACAAAGTCAATCCCCCACTTATGGAAGGCTTTACCTTCTATAATGGGAGTCAATGGTGTGAAGTCTGCTTTGGTATTTTTCTTTGCTCTTTGATAGACATCACATGCTTTAATGACAGCAAACGTGTCTTTAAACAAAGATGGCCACCACAATCCTGCTCGAAGGATAATCTTCGTTGTGGCTTCAGCAGAAAAGTGGCCACCTTCGATGCCCTCATGAGCCTGGGATATTATCGGTCGTATCTCATATTCATAGGCACATCGTCGAATAATGTCGTCAATGTCCCTTTTTCGAAATTAACTGAAAGGGCACTGCTTTTATTAAAAAATTTCTTTTTTTCGTTGTACTCAGGCCTTCTTTTAGTCAACCTGTTGTGAGGAACTCAGTGATCTCCTCAGCCCATAGGGGTGTGGCATCGATCTGAAAAAGACATGCATCAGGAAGATCATCATTGACTGGTGCAGTTGCTTTTTTAGCACTTGGTAGTCTGGAAATGTGATCTGCCATGAAATGTTGGGACCCTTTCCGAACGACTATACGAAAATTAAATTCCTCCAAAATTAGTAGTCAGTGAGCTATTCGTCCCATCTTACAGGACTTATTAACGATATATAGGAGTGCTTGATGGTCTGTGTAGAAAGCAAAGGTCTGGCCTAATAAATAATGTCGTAGTTGTTGTACCGCATAGACCATTGCCAATGCTTCTCTCTCGGTAGTGGTATAGTTTACTTCAGTAGGCACCAGTTGCCTGCTTAAGAAACGTATGGGAAAGTCTTTGCCATACTCGCCTGGTTGTGCAAGAAGACCCCCAATGGCATACTTACTTGCATCAGTATGCACATGGAATTCTTTCGTGTAATCTGGAGAACGAAGTATGAGAGCCGTTGTGAGTGTTGTCTTCAACTCCTCAAAGGCCTTAATTCGTTCTTCGGTCCAGCGAGGATCTACCACAACTAAATAAACGAGACGTGCCTTGCCAGCATAGTCGATTATAAAGATGCGATAGTAGTTGGTATGACCGAGGAAGACTAATACTTCCTTCACTGTTGCAGGTAGGGGCATGTCCACGATAACCTTGATTTTTGACGGGTCGGTAGAAATACCGTCCTTTGATATTACATGCCCGAGTACAACCCCATGGGTGACCCATATTTGGCATTTATCAGGGTTTAGTGAGATGCCAAACCTACGACAGCGAATGAAGATTTTCTCCAAGGCAAGGTGCGTAGCAGCGGAATAATGTACACCTAGATCGTCGAGATAAATCTCCACAACCCGATGTAACAGATCTTGAAAGGCCAGTTGCATGACCCGTTGGAATGTTGAGGGGGCGTTACAAAAGCCAAAAGGCATAACGTTATAAGCGTAAACGCCGCTCTCTGTGGCAAAAGCCATTTTATGTTTATCTTCAGGGGCTATTTGAACAAGGAAATAGCCGTTGAACCCATCCAAGAAGCTGAAAGCTTTAGCTCCTACCATTTTCTCTAATATTTGGGTTGTTAGGGGCAAGGGAAAATGGTCTTTCTTCGTAACCGCATTAAGGTTCTTGAGGTCAACACAGATATGAAGCTTGCCGTTTTCCTTGGGTACAACCACAATGGGTGATACCCAATCAGTATGTTGGACTTCATAAATGAAGCCAGTATCTTCGTCGATCCTCTCACAATAGACTGGGTTACTGCGATAAGGTTTAGCCCTAACAGGCTTAGCATTGTCTTCTAGAGGAGTCCGATGTACTACTATTTCAGGGGGGATTCCTTTCATCACGGTATAATTCTATGCAAATACATCCCTGTATTTGCATAATAAAGTCTCTAGATCAGACAGTTGGGTTGATGACAAATGTGCACCAACATGAACTATTCGATCTATGTCCTCGTCAAGATCTTTAAGGTTTAGTGGAATTGTCTTAGCGGGTCCTTCAAAGGAATTAAAACTTGGTGTAGGTTCCCGATGTGGCTACGGTAACTGGATAACAACGTCATCCAGTGTAAAGTCTTTGAACTTCTATGAAAGATCGAAAGGTGAGTCCACAAAATGTTCTGGGACTTTAGGAATCATTTGAGGTGATTCTTTATCAGACGTGGAAGCTTTGTCAGAGTGTTTGTTGTCTGTCCTTTCTGACAAGGGCTTGATTGGTTGTTTAAGCTTTGCACGCATCTTTTTTTGTCACTCGGTTAATTTTGTAGCAATAATGGTATTTTTTTGTAACCGAGGTTTTTGTGGTTTTTGAATGGGTGGTGTTGTGGCCTCACTTACCATATCATCGTTGATTGTATCCCAGACTTCATCGGGATACACGTCCCAAGTATACTCTTTGGTTTTGGGCCTATATGCTTGTGTGTTTGGTACTTTGGATGTTAGTTGGACATGAGCCAACGGTCCTGGTGACTTGATCTCCTTATGAATGACTTTGGACGGATAACGTTGAGCATCTAGATAGAGGAGTACATGATCATCCGTCATTTCGACATCATCCATGGAAAGAATACCTTTTTCCGAAAAATGGGTAGTAGAGACACTAGGTTCTCCTGGGCACCAAGTTATAGGAATGGGGTCTATCATCATGAGGGGAATGATGGGTGTATCAATGTTCGTAGAAGATGGAAGAATATCCACATCTTCTGCAGCCGTTTCGATACGACATCGATTGGAATCCGCATAGTCCACGGTAGCTAGTGCATGACCCCAATTAATTATGTCTGTGGTTCGTGTATAGTTTCATTTTGGTTGGATTGGGACACTATCTGGTTCGTCATATGTTGTAGATGACCAATCATTGTATACCTTGGTGGGCTTGACATGGCCATTTGAGTCAACCGTGACTCATTTATCATGGTTGCCAAAGGTAATTTTGCTGGTCTTCCAGTCTTGGACAACACCTGCCATCTAGAGTCAAGGTGTACCAAGAAGGAGTTTATATGTATTGGCATCTTCTTGTAAGTCTAAGATGACACAATCGATGATAAACTTGACACCTGTTATTCGAACTATTATATTTGATAAATGACCAACAGGGTTGGTAACTCGTTGATCAGCCATACGAAGTTTATACCGTGGTTGATCAAGTGTAGTGAAGCCCCATCACTTTGCCAATGACAAAGCCATTATATTGGCGCCTGATCCGCTATCGAGAATAGCAGATACTACGGGATAATCTTTATAGGACAAGGGTAGTGTGATGCTATTCCCCTTAGCAACACCTATATTCATCAGATTCATAGGAATCTGAGGAATTTTAGGAATCGCTTCTAGTTCTCGCCGCTCATCAGGAATAGGAGGCAGCTGAAAACTGCGATGGATATAACGTTGAAGTCCAGTGAAGGATTTGATAGCACTATGTAATGGCATGGTGAGTTGAGCTTGCAGGAGGTCAGAAAATACTTCAAGTCTTTGGAGGGATTGCTCCTTTTCGAGGATATGAGCTGATAATGGATTGTTCGTATGTTTTTCCTCTCGCAAAAATTCATCTCGAAATTCGTTGTGTTGTCTTTGTTCCACTATTGGATCTGGGTAATCTTTTGGTGTTGTGGAGGCCGTCAAATGGCTTTCATGTGGGTCAGCTGATTGTCCATGGTTTTGCTGCTGTTCTTGTTGTTGGCGTTGTGCTCTAGTAAGAACTCTAACAGGTCGGATGTGATATGACATGCTGGAAGGATCCTGTTAGATTGTTTAGGACAGTCTTTGAAGCTGTGTTTGCGAACACAGTTGGGACATTCGGCATGGTATTGGTTTTTAACTGTACAATCAGCCATGAAATGTCCTGTTTCGTCACAAAGCAGCGGTTGCTCATGGGTCTGGTGGCGATAGCGTAACCATATTGGATGGCTAGCTGAGTTGGGTTGTCTTGTGGTGTGGAATACTCAGCTTGTTTGCATGAGCATGAGTTGTCGGTTTGATTCTGGTGATTGCTAGATGATGCAATTGATGTATCAGGATGATATGATTGATCGTAGGAGTTTTCTACCATGTGTGTGTGTGTCGAGGATGTCTATTTTTTGTGCTCCTAGATCCTGTTGTCCTTGTGGTGGTGGTCCTAAGAGTGCCAGCTATTGTTGAGGTTGATGTCTAGGTTGTCTGGGCAACTCTTGTATATGGATTTGGTTGTTTCGTGGTGGATAGGACGTGTGTTGTTGTTGTGAAAAAAATGGTTGTCGAGGAGGTTGATAATGTCCTCCTGACTGGTTGTGAGGCTGATTCCTCGGGTTATAATAGCAATAAAGGGAGGTATGCCCCATAAAGTCACAGATTTCACATTTGATCAAGGAGGTATCTGGGACCGGTTGGTATGAAGGGCACTCATTGCCAGTGTGTGTACCTCGGCAGTGAGGGCACCATGTGTTCTCTCGTCTATGATGGATTTGGCCAGTGGGTAACTGACCTGGCATCGAACTTTGGATAGACTTAAGAGTGTTTTGAAACTCTTTTGTGAGTTTCTCCATCTGTTGTTGGTGTTGCTGATTAAGCAACTCCATCTGTGTTTTCCATAACTGTTCTCATGTGTCATCGTTTGGTCGAGCTTCTTGGACAGCACGATCTGCTCTCCGTTCCCATGGTTCCTCAACATCTGAGCCCTCGTCTTCTTCTCGAATGGCATCAGACATAGCTTGTTTCAATGATGTATATTCATCATTGGAATGAAGTTCACGTCTGATCCATCGGGGAAGTCCAACGAGGAACCAAATGATGAAGCATGGACTCAGCAGGTTGCTCTTGTACCTGACTTTTTAATCGTTTAAATCGTTTGATATAGTCACGTACTTTTTTGTCTTTTGTCATTTTGATATTATTTAGTTTGACAAAAGGACTTTCTATCAAGCAAAAAGGCTTGAATCGTTTGATAAATGCTTCTTTCAAGAGTAACCATTCATGTTTATCTTCACGATCAAGGTTGAAAAACCACTCTGGTGCACGATCGATCATGGTCATCGAGAAGAGCTGTACCATGGCCTCTAGTGCTGTCTCGCCGTAGACATCACAGGCATTCTCAAAGACTTGGAGAAATCGCTGAGGATCAGTGTTACCATCATACTTAGGTAAGTCTAGCTTTGGGGTCCTTTTTTCAGTACGTGGAACATTATTTGCGAAAGCTCCGTTTAAGTGAGCTCTTGAATGGGATGATTCGGCAGCATAAAATTGTGGTCATTTGTATGGAGCTTCATAACGCGTAGGTTCCCATCTGTTGAATGGGTTTGTGGATGGCTCTTGGACTTGGGATTTAATCCTAGAATACCTGTTAAATAGAGCTTGTTCGGTAGATGGGGAGACCATCTTTGGTGGATAGTCCTCTGTAGTATTCGGATCATTAGGGCGATCCATGACAGCACGTAGAGTGTCGTAGGATGGTGGAAATAAACTTGTGCACTCTGGTTATGGTGGATACGGTTGTCGGAATGCGGGTGTTGTGGTTTGTTATGGGTTGATTTCGGTTTGGGATGGTCGATGGAGGTCGTTGAAGGCCGTAAATCATAATATTGCGGTCTACTGCGGTTTGTGACGGTCAAGGACGGATGTGCATCGGTCGAAACTTGAGTGAAGCTCTGGCTCCAGTTGAGATTGAAAGTAGGCCATCAGTTGAGAGATGACTGTGTCCTCTGGTTGAGATTCAAAAGCAGTGTTCGGTTGAGATTTGAGCAGAGTGCTCCGATTGAGATTTGAGAAGAGTGCTCCGGTTGAGATCTGAGTAGAGTGCTCCGGTCGAGATCTGAGGAGAGTTCTTTGGTTGAGATCTGAGTGAAATGCTTCGGTTGAGAGCTGACAGAAGCGCTTCGATCGAGATCTGAGCAAAGTGCTTCGGTCGAGATTGGTCTGAACACTCCGGTTGAGATGTGAGCCAAATGCTCCGGTTGAGATGTGATGGCAGTGCTCCGGTCAAGTTTTTTTTACTGAGCACTCCAGTTGAGAATCGAACGAAATGCTCCGGTTGAGAATTGATGGCAGTGCTCCGGTCGAGTTTTTTTACTGAGCACTCCAGTTGAGAATCGAGCAAAATGCTCCGGTTGAGAATGCTCCGGTCGAGTTTTTTTACTGAGCACTCCAATCGAGAATCGAACGAAATGCTCCGGTTGAGAAACGAGCAGGACTTCGGTCCAGACCAAAGTGATGAGCTCGACAATAAATGTGTAGGAGCTCTCAGACGATGGTATCGAAACATAGGAGATTGAGATATGGCTTGGTTGAGTGCATGTGTAGCTGTGGAACGGCGCCAAATGTTCACATATTCACTGAATCTGTGAACACGTTTTTTTTCTTTTTGTTGTTTATCTCTCTTGGATTACATCTGTCGTTATGGTTCTTTGTGATTATTCTTCTTATTAGAATGTTTACAGAGCAGAAGCAATATTCAAGGATGCAGTACGTATTTCCCAGCCTGTCAGTGGGTAACTCAAATCTGATACTCAACTACATGCATACACTAGCCATGCAACCATCTACAGCTCAAGCATATCAGCATTCAGCACAGAGAGTAGTCCTACTACTAACTACTGAATCAAAGAACAATCAAGAACTAGAATAACTACTGAAACCAAAACCAGATTCAAGAAACAAGAAATAAAATTCCTAATAGCATTTAAAAATCTAGGAATCAAGAAACACACATTACTTGGTGCCTAAATTATCTAAGAACATCAAGAACTAGAATGTCAAGACTATGCAAGATTTACACCACATTTCCAGCCTCTATAGTTTACTTGAATGCTGATTTCTACAAAATTCCACAAGCAAGAATTGAAGCTAATCCACAACTAAGCAAGAATAAGAAACAAGAATCTAGTTAATTTACAAGCAAGGAATCAAGCATGCTCATAGAAATATCACTCAAGATCATTTCCATGAACAAGGAGCTTAGTGATCTTCAAGAACTCGTGGAGGATCCTCTTTATTAGCTCAAGAGAACTTGAAAATACAATCAAAAGCTCCCTCACAAGATAAGGGGGCCCTTAAATAAGCAAGAAGGCTGCCCATGTGGCAATTCCACTAGATTAGAAATTACATGTGGAATTTGCCCTTCCACTAGAGGTCACCATCAAAAGGTGGCTCACTCTTACTATTTTAAGGGGGTTCTACATTTATTACAACTACTCAAGGAAATGTTACTAGCTCCTACATGGTCATTCCTTCTTTGGGATACACCATGTAGGCTCACATAGTTAATCACTATCTTCCTAGCTAGTATTTCCTCGGCTCCCATGCTCGGCTCTCAGCTTCTTCTACTTTCTTCCTTATGAGACCTCTTCGGTCATGGGTGAGAGATAACCTATGTCTTCAGCTTGGCTTGGCACTAGAGAATCGGCTAACACAGGCAAAGAAAAGGCGAACAAAACATGACACTATGTTTTTACACGTGTTTTTGTGACAAGCGAAAAAGACGACACTGCCTTACAAAATGTCAAAGGTGCCCTAGGAAAAGAGAAGGCACCCTGTAAATCAAAAGCTAAGGCATTTTGTCAGAGTGTCGCATTTTTTGCATCTTCACCAACGTTCACTTCAGCAAAAGCTGATGTCCCACCCTTTTCACGCTCACCCCATGCAACTGTGCTAATGGATTTGATAACGACAGCAGCCACCCATGATCTCCTACAGACAGCACATCCACTTTGTACTTTCTTCATCTGCACACCTGTAACATTGTGTATATATATATTGGATACGACTTGCGTATTCAGTTGATTAGGAGATTTAAGATCAAGTGTGTGAAATATAATAGCATCAAAAGCTTATCAAAGATAGACGAAGTAGATGCCTTGTGCATTGATTCTTTATTTGTCAATAACAGGTTCATTCCTCTTACAGATTGAATTAGCTTTGTAAAACACGCGGTTTCTTTTGCTATTGTCTTGTGCTCTACTGCATTATTGACATGTATATTTTGCTATACTTAATCAGATAACAGCTCTTTCGTTCTACGTTCATATTTGTGTCAATATTGTTATGCTTACTTTTCATTCTGTCTGACTTTCTAGTTGCTCAATCTGGCAATCTGTTTTTAGCGAGTTAATATTAGTCTAGTTGTTGACGACTAATATTTAGTCTTGCCTTTTGCAAATTATTCGCGATTGATTATCAGTCGAGCTCTGTCTAGCTCTTAGCGAATCATTTGTGACTAATAATTTGTCTACTGGTTCATGACAAATTATTTTTCTGGTGTTTTATTAATGTTTGGCTATGTAATTAGAATGACCGTGATTTCCATCACTAACGTTTTGTTTGTTTCTGATAGGTGTAGTCATGCTTAGGGAAAGAGTAATATAGCTCATTCCGCTGCGCACGAACACTCTCTATTCGAGTTCGTGTCTTGTTCGAGTTTCGAGTTCATTTCTCATTTGAGTTTTGCCTCTTTTTCGTGTTCATTTTCTTTTAGAGCTATTTTTTGTTTCTCACACACGACACACCCTCTTTCTCCAACAACAAGAATTTCATCTGACTGATATATGCTTTACCACAGTGTATCACCACTTTACGGAGCTCGACGAGGGTCCTTATTGGCAAAGGATGGTTCAACGAAGCTTCTAAAAGCAATTTGGGAGCGATTAGCACCAGAAATCTTTGCCACTATCCTTTTGATGGGGACCAACCTTCGTCGACTTGCAAAGAAGTACAAATTGATGATTAGAGGGCTGGCGAGGGTTTAGACGAAGGTTATCATGGCAAGATATAGTCTGGTTTAGAAGGTAATTTGGCACTTTTGAGAGCTAGGAACATTTTCCAGACCAGTTATAGATAATATTAACCTTCGCCCAGTTCACAGATACTTCAGAACAATGTTTTATGACTATTTTGAGTTCTGCAAAGATTGATGATACACAGGCGAGGATTTATGAAAGTTGGCGAAGGTTCAAAGGACTTAGATTTTTTTTTGAGCACTGGGAACATTTGCCTGACCACTTATTCTCAATATTAACCTTCGTTGACTTCACTAAAGCTAGAAAACATGGAAAAGTAGCTACTAGCAAACTGGCGAAGGTTTACAATAAGTACTTTTGCATATTGAAGTTGGCAAGGATTCTGATGGCAAATTTTTATTTTTTGTGACCGAAGGTTGTTTGGGGTATTTTTGGGCTACTGTGAGATTCTAGACATTTTTTTACAAAGGTTTTTTCATTTTTTTGGCTATTTTTTGACAATTTGGAAAATTGGCTTGAAAACAACCTTTGTCTGACTAACTGTAGGTACTGGTGATGTGGCAGAACGTACTGCCAAGTGGACAAAGGTTGGTTTGATCAGAGCAGAAAGTTATGAGGTCTGATAGGTGCTTTTTTGGCTCTTTTCTAGACAGTTTGTCAAAACTACATGGATTTTTTTTTTATTTTTAGAATCTATGGAAGGGATAGAGTGCTGGGATAGAATCTCACAGTAGCATGCTAGTCTATTCCCCGGCAATGGCGCCAAAAAATTGTTGTAGCGGCCTTGGTTCACCTATTACACGTAGATTCATTCCCAAGGGAATAGTGCTTCTCTTACAAAGTTAGCTTGCAAATTCTATTCTAACCACACCTAGATTAATCACACCTATCTAACCACAAGCAAGAATAGATTACAACGGGGAGGTCCTTACATCCTATCCTTTCTTGAAATCATTAACAATATGAAAATAGAACAAAGCAGCAAATAGAAAATACAACAACATGAGAGAGAGAGAGAGAGAGAGAGAGAGAGAGAGAGAGAGAGAGAGAGAGAGAAGGAAACAAGGATGTTCTACTCTCATTTGGGCATAATCTCCTCCTCCTATTGAACATGGAAATATGGTACAAATGGTGCCTTTTTATGGATGGGAAAGGCCCTTGTCCCTTTCTCCTATTGGTTAACTACAACCTAGATTATGTCGGCACATTGCAACATATTTATGAAGTCGATTACAAGACTAACGACAAATACTTTATTTTTGACGTAAAATGGTTTAAGGTCATCTATTGTGGAAGCAAGGCCACGATTAGAAATGATAACTCAAAGTTTTTTCAAATTGACTCAACAAAATGTATATCGATGGCCTCTCATGACACTTTAGTATTGCCATGACATTGCGAACAGGTGATTAATATTCTCTACAATCCAATGTCATTAATATTCTTAATGTCTCAGTGGGTCCCGCCAATAAAGTACTATTGGCTAAGCTTACCATGTGGGCCCCGCCATAGTACATTATTGTACATGTAGAATAATAAGTGTGAGGCCACTAGCTTTTTGCGTGTATAAGCCCAACCCAATGAGCACACAATTTGGTTTTGTAGAACTTGTAAAATTAGGAATAATTGATTAGGGGCCTAAAACTCTAAAATGACATTAGTTAAGTCAATTTGTTGATATTAAAGCTAAAAGAGCCCAAATTAGAACTCACATGAATCATGTGAGTGCCCTTGTGTTTTCCTAGAACCACTGCATATGACGGCTTGGATTAGGATCCTTGCCAATCATATGTACGTCGCTTGTTGTCAACTCTCTCAACACGATAATGATGTCCATATGCCCACAATGTATGATTTATACTAAAACACAAAAAAAAACAAATTTGTATAAATCAAAATACTACTTATATATTGAGTAGTACAAAAACAAAACTTCACAAAGACAATACTACACTAACCTTCCATCCACATCCACAAACAAATTCTCATTTTAAATGACGATCCTCCAAAAGTGGTCCACAAATGTAACATGCATCAACACAACTTGGACTAGACCTGCTTGCTTGCTTCAACATATCTAGGACGGAACATTGATTTATATAAAAAGTTAAGTGTACTTTGTCTGTCTTACCCCTCTTGTCAAATGCTTTTTCAAATATGAGAAGAAGTTGCTAGAGCCTTTTTACTCTCCTCTAGCTACTTGACTTGTGTTGTAAAGCTACCTTTACAAGCTTTACTTCCGGCGCCACTAGCACCAGCTATGTCCCCGGCGCCAGCAGCGCCCCTGCTGCTCCTGGCGCTGGCACCGGCGCCGCTCCTGGCGCCACTATGACCAAAATCCAGCCGACGCCAAGTTCCTATGGCTGAAAATCTTTGATCAGTTCTAGCGGAGTCCAGAGAGTTCAGATCGATGGGCAATCACCTCACACGATCTAGGCATGATTAAAGGAAGCCTGGGGATCAATAAAATCTAGAGAGAGAAAATGACTTTCTAGAAAGAGAAAATTCTAGAGAGAGAAAATTGTGCTTTACCAGATTGGGTAGAGTGCTTGGTATGAGGGGGGGTGCCGAATCATACCAATACTATAGGGGAGTGCGGGTTGCGACTCAAGGTGAGCTCCAACCAAGTCTCAGCCTCCCTTGTTGGAATGTTGTCCTGGCACTCGCCTTGGCATGCCAGCTCCCCGGAGACTAGGGTCGGTCACACACTTGAAATGTAACCTTCTCAGATTTATCAATAAAGTGGGATTTCCTCAAACTGACTCTGATTACCTTCTAGGTTTTAGTGTTCGGTAAAAGCGCCAGTTGTAAGGCTGCTTCAAAATTTTTAAGTTGGCACATAGCTGAGGGTCGTATCCCGGGACGCCAGCGGTATGTCGTCGGGACCATTCGGTCCGTGGCGCCAGCGGTATGCTGTCGGGACCATTTGGTCCAGGAACTGGTTGTCTCCATATATGTCGCGGCTTGTGGTTCTGAGTGTTCCTTGCATGAACGTGAATGGGTTAAGCTCTTGGGGAACGGGCTCTAACCTGTCGGCTGAGTTGGATGGCTTGCTTGGGTGGAAGTTACCTGTTTATGGCTGTCCAGTCTGGTGTGGCGCCAGGTTGGCTTCCAGCGCTCGTGATGAAGCTTTCAGTTGGTTAAGTCTGATGTAAGTCAGACCGCTTGCTTGAAATGGATGTTACTCGTTTGTAACGAAGCTTCGAGTTGGTTAAGTTTGATGTATGTCGGGCGGCTTGCTTGGAGGGAAGTCACCCACATCGGGACCCCCGATCTGGTATGGCGCCAGGTTGGATCTCAATGTTGGTTTTCGGAACTTCAAGTTGGTTAAGTCTGATCGTTGTTGGCGAGTTGGCTGCTTGTATGTCAAGTAGGTTTGGATGGCAAGAGTTAAAGGCTGGGAAGCTGAGTCGTGGTTCCCGGCTCCCTTTGCGATGCCTGCGCTACAACTTGCCATCCTCCACCTTGATCAACAACAACACACCACAATATAAACGTCCTCCCAATAGTAGCAAAAAAGAAAAGAAAAACCAAGAGAAACTGAATGCCATGTTCCTCCTTCGATGTCGGGGACTATGGGGGATGACGATAATGCAAAATTGTAGCATGAGATGAAACTTACCTGTAAATTCCAAGCCTCCTTGAACCACGATAGAGGGATACGATGATGGTCAAGTGCATCACACTAGCAAAAATTCTTGGATATGGGTTTGAATATAGTTCTTTTCCCTATGGACAACATGATCATGCACCACTTACAATTGTCTTGGCCCACTATTTACTCCAAGGGTAGGTGGCAAGGCAAGTAGTCACACCCCACGTCCCAGAAAGAATAGACACATGTACATCGCACAACAAGGTTGTGTCGGCCTCCATGGCCCCATGGCTATAAGTCCAAACAGATTGTGAGGTGACATACTAAAAAAAAAATGTCATTGTCTTGATTGACTTTCTTGGCCTATCTCACATATTTCATTTTTCTTTGATGCTTTTATGCATTCTTTTTGTCGTCATTCTACAAGATTCATATCAATGAAAGAAATACATATATTCACTCTCAATTATTACATTGGAGAAGCGGGAAGCCCTAGCTCAAGTGCCTCCCCATGTGGGGGGAGGACATTTGTGATCACTCGAGGCCTTGGGCATTCTAGGAAATTTTTCAAAATAGCAAAAATCAAAATATATAGACATGATTTTCAACAATATAAGACCCAGTACATTCATATATGAATTAGTTCATCAAAAATAAAAATAAAAATACTAGAGTAAAAACCAAAATTAAAATTTTTTAACGTCCAAGGCAAGGGAGACATGCATATAGAAAAGGATAACATAAAATAGTAGGTTTCATTAGACCATATACAGACTTTGTCAAACAACTAACAAGTATCTAGTTGGGTTAACGCAAATGATTAGCTTGAAATCCAAAGTTTCTCTTGTCCCAAGTTCCAACACACCCCTTTGAAACCAAGAAGCATAGAGATTAGAGATATCCTTTTCAAAGCCTTGTGTAAGCGAAGACGCTTATTGGCATGGAAGGTGGGTAACGCCCACACCAGTGTCTACGAAGATGTACACTAACCTGTGCTAGAAGCGACGACGATCTTTGACAGGCTAAAACTCTCTAAACACAGGGTGAATGGTGGATTGAGTGGGGCTTAATCTCATCCATGCTAAGTAAGGGATGAGGCTTGGTAAGTTTAATACACACCATGGCCCCATACAATGAAGGAGGACACCTAATGAGAGAACATAATCCTTTTTGCAAGCAGGATACTTTGTCGTCTTCTTGGGAGGAGCATCTCTCGCCTCACCCACCGCATATCCCACCCTTGCTCTCTCTTTTCTTCCTGGAGCAGCAGCATGAGCATGATCATTGTCGGACGATGTGATACAGGATATCAGATCAGAGCATGAATTGGCGCTACTGCTGAAGTCTACTGCGCTCTTCTGATTGTACGCCACCAAATCTTTCGGGTACGCTTTCACCCACCCATTTTCTTTCTTTCTGATTTCTAAGCCTCCACTCACTTATATACATCTCATTTGTGAAGCCGGCCTCCACATTGAGGTTTGCGTTTCCTTTTCGTGTAGTCTGCGGGTCAGTCTGAGGCCTCAGCTCATCAAAAGCACCCTGTTCTTGTATATGGTTTACTGAAAAGCTTTGTCACTATAATCACGTTGTAGACGCTTCTGCTTAGAGGTTATGCCTTTGTCTGCATTGCTTGAAAGCATGACTTGTCCCGATCTTGTGTAAATGCACCAATTTCAACACTACAGAAAACATTCTCAGGCTCTATGCAAGGTACAAGTTCATTGCGTATCGTTTGATCGATGAGTTGTGCCATCGTGAAACTTACCCCTAATTTTTTTTCAAAAAATCGATCAGTAGTAGGTTGTTCTGAGACTATGACAATATTCTACTGAAAAAAGAGAAAGCATCGCACATCAGTTTTTTAACTATAATTAAGCATTGCACTGTGGTACACCCTGTTAATGATTAAACGTTTGCAAGCTTCACTGGATTACCAATGCAAGTTTAAGCATCTAAGTGAAATCACCCTTAATATGCGTCAGCTCAAATCTTTCACAATTGAGAGACGGAGATCACGTTTAGGACCTCATTATCCACTCTTCTAGTCAGATCTGATTTTCTCCTTGCAAACTATGGTTATAATTTTTATGCTTGAAAATATGGATGGATGGAATCTGAAAATACAGAGACCTTGTGGAAATACTTCGCGATTTTGGATGGTGAAGCTGAAAATTTCTTTCCGTTGCAACTTTTGGAAGATTCTTCATCTTTGTGTCGTGGATTGATATACCCCATGTAGCAACTTCACTTCATAATTTGGTAGAGAGAGAGAGAGAGAGCACTTTTTTAATGTATTTTTCATGCCAAAAGCATATAAGACTCCTAAATGTACTTGTCAAGTATGTGGTAACAATGGGAGTGTATGAAACAATTCCGAAACAAAGAAAACAACATATCTAAATACCATGAACTGAAATAAATGAGATGAGATAAGTGCAATTAAAAAAGTATAGCACTATCATCCTGTCCTGTTGATGCTATAGAAGAATGCGATACAAGCTGTAAGATAGGAGAGCTCTGGTGGCCGCTGACGTGAGGTGTGTATCTCCTCATGATAGGTCAGATGGCTCGAGCTGCAACTTGACTATGAGTCGTGTGCTGTCTCTGATCTTTGTGAACAAGTACATTGTCATCATCATCAGACTCTGGGTTGCATAGTGGTCTTTTCCTAGAGAAGAAAGAGGTAATCAAAGGCTGAGAAATGGGATGTGTTAGACGCTAGTTGTGTTCTAGCACAATCCTGCCACGATCGGTTCCTAGGGGCCAAGGACCAAGGTATTGGCCAGGGCCAGTAACCGGGATGGACACCAGGGTACCAATGGGGTCCAGTGCGTCACAGGCAGTGACTCGGTGTGACCACCTGACAAGATGTTAATATGCGGAGTTATGACTGCATGGACCCTAGTCATCAATAGCAGAGATGCCTCTGCAGGACGAGCAACAAGCCGACAGTTAGTTGGGGTTACCGTTAATGGCATAGGTCCATGACAGGGCTTGGGGGTGGTGCCTCGGAATCACGCACTGATTGCCAATAGTGGATTTCTTGGAACCATGGGGACTGATCACTCTGCATGGCAGCCAGGTGTCCCAGGTCTAGAATAGCAACCACAGAGACTCAAGAGGAGAGCACCTACTTGGGTGGATCATTCCTCACATCGGCCATCAGAGTTTGGAGAGCTCTTGGAAATGGGAGTGCAACATTCGGTATTAGAGCCTCGTTCTAGAGAGAGAATTCCCCGTTCTAGAAAGAGAAAGAGCAAAAAAACTCTGATTTTTCAGGATTCTTGAAGGATTTGAGGGGGGAAAGTGAGGGAGACAGCAAAGAGTAGCCGTAGGAACTCCAGCACCCAGTTGCAGCCAATTTTGGATGGGAAAGGGGGGGAAAATAGCGTTTTGGGTGCTGGGGGCCTCCATTGCACCTGTTTCAGCGGATTTAGGCCTTCATCGCTACTGTCCCAACCTGTTTGGGCCTCCATCACACTTGTCCCAACCAATTGGGGCCTCCATCGCTGCAGTTCCAGGGTTTTGTGCCTCCATCGCTGCCGTTCCAAGGTTTTGTGGCTCCATTGCTGCTGCCTTCCAACTTTTGATTTTTGGCCTCAATCGTTTTCTACAGCCAATCGCATCAGGGATAGCCACCTTCAGCGCTGATTTCAAGGGAAAAATGGGAGTTTTCAGTGAGGGACCTCCTACACCAGTCCAACGCTACTGTTCAGATGGTCAGCGCACTGTTGTCTGAGTTTTGGGCCTCCAACTCACCTGTTTCCTGCAGTTTTGCAGACCTGCAGGGCCTTCCAACTGTTTTCAGTCAGTTCCTACCTATTTTAAGAATCAGCCTACAGCAAAAGAGGGGGTTCTCGGAACTGGATCGGACCTGTCTCAGTACCTTTTCCAGCTCGATAGCAGGGAGTCACTGTTTCCCACTTTTTTTGTTTTTGGCCTTTTCAAAATGTGCTGTGTTTAAACTTTCAGTTTATTACACTCAGTGATAAGGGCTATGTTAGTCTGCTTGTGTATATTTTGAGCATACCTGTGTTAGCAATCAGTTCGTTGTTGTTTGCAGCTAGTAGCAGTCAGTAGACAAAAAAGTGTCGTTTCCCTTTTCCTGTATAATTTCCAGCGTTTCCCTTGTTTCGCTTTCCTGCTAAGTACGTTGTATTCTTGTACTTCTGTTAGTCATCATGGCTGATGATAGAGTAGATATCCCTACCGGTCCACCAGTTTCCCTTCAAACTGCACCGGCCAGTCCTGATCCAGACAACAATCCTAGTGCGGTGATGACGAGTTGCAAGTGTCCCTCCGCCTGTGTAGGTTTGCATGGACAGTATGGAGAGGAACATGGCAGAGATGCGTCTACCTTTATCTGTATAGGTTGAACAACAAGCTTGGCTAGGAGGATCTCATGTGGAACAGAGGGCTTTGCCCAAATCATACAAGCTAACATGGTAGTCTGTAATCTTGAATTATTGGCTTAATGTGAGGAGGAAAGACCTGTTCACCATGTCTCTGCTGCATATAAGGCGGGTGACAATGGTATCAAAGTCTACACTTATTCTGAGCATCTCAAATAGACTTCCGAAAGCAAAACCGCTCTAGTTGAACAAGGGAGGCATGCCCCTTCCCAAGTCGAGTGGTAACTACCTGTCGCATGCTGAATGTAGGACTAGAGGAAAGTATCCCCAACAAGTACGTGTATGAGGAGACTACATCTAGGGTCTGTCCATCGAGAGTGAGTTCTTGACGCTGCATGAAAGCTTTAGAAGTGTTGAAGACCATAACCTTGGTCTTCGCAATGTTCACCCCCAAGCCCCGTCGAGTACAAAAGCCCTGTAGGTAATCCAACTGCCTCTGTAATCCCTCTCTAGTCGAGGAGACTAATACCACATCATTGACATTAAGAAGAATGGGCAATCATAATATCACCAAGTCTGCAACGAGCTATGAGATGACTCTCTCTAGCTCATCAATATATAATCCTGAAAGAGAACAGTCCTGCTTCACCCCGGTGGTGCTCCAAATGTGTTAAGAGATACCACTGCATTGTCGGAAACAACTCGAGACTCTCTCATAAAGAGCCATCACAGCCAAAATGATGTCAATGGAGAAGCCAAGATCATGAAGTCTCTAAATGAGCAATGAGCACGAGACCGCATCAAAGGCTTTTTTGAAATCAACAAAAAAACAGTAAACCTTCTGTCAGACTCCACATCTGAAACTTCACTTAAAAGCTAGCTTATCTCATGCACAACAATCAACAATGTCGATCCTTGTCGATTTCCCTGCATGTACAAACATCAGAGCAACGAAACATGGTGGAGCTGGCTGCCTTGTCTCCTCCCAACTTTTGCTGCATAGATCATGATGAGGAATGCCTCTCTCTAGACTCACTTATGCACAATCCTCAAGCACCCCTTAAACCTGACTGACCCTTCCTAAATCTCGACACAGGGCCAACTCCATGCACAATCGACACTTGCCACTTTGCAGTACCCTGACACATAGGCAAGTGAGTAGGCTAACATGTGTCACTCATCCACTGGACCAAGTGTGTGTCCTAGTGAGCATGTGACATGTGTCATGTTTGACGGCTCAATCCTGACGTGTCACTCATTCACTGTGCACGCAAACTGTGCGTGGTCTCTCAAGCAACATGTAAGAGGTCTTCCATGCCAAGCAACTAAATATAGCAAAGATCAAGCAGTTACACAGACGTTTCTCCTGCCTATCCAATTTCCTTGCTGGTTCATGGATCTCCTCTCCATGCTCCTGAATAGAGTCACAACTGACTCACCTCCATACACCGGAGTTGTTGACAACACCTAATCAAGCCTCCTACGATAACCAACATCCCATACTACTGGCGATCGCACTCGGCTCTCACTAGCACCACAATTGCTTGTCTTAAGTTTTTCCAACTAACTCAAGCATTTCACCCATTGAGTTAGACATCAACTGTACTAGGCACTTTGAGGAATTCCCACCCTAACAAGACTAGTAGGCCTAAAACCATATTGGGCCACTAAAAGTTACATGGGATCATCTCATAAGTCCAATTCACACCAGGATGGCTAGCACCAGTACTATCATAACATAAATGCAAAATCTCCCTACATAGCCCTTTATTAACTGGAATGGGGCCATTTCCTTTAACTATACCATCTCCCATGGTATAATTTAGGCAAGTGTGAGCAAAGAGATTAGAGTTCTCCTTCTAAGACTCTACTTGGCCATCATATACCTCTCTCACAACCTCCTTACAATAAACAATGAGGATCCTCTTGTTGAGTCTATCTGATCTCAACAATTAGGTCTTTCTCTATGACTACAAAAGACATCTGATACAATATACGAGATAATGCATCAGGCACACGATTTTCGAGACCATTCATGTACCAAATTTCCATGTGAAATTTTTGCATCAATTCAGCCCACCTGGCTAATTACAGAAATACATAAAAATGTCATGGTCGGTGTATACAAACCCACACCACATAAATAATGCCTCCATACTTTCAAAGCATGGACAATGGCATACAACTCTTCTGAGCAGGGTTGAGCTTCTCGCTCAGAAAGGCCACTGGCCTACCCTCTTGCATCAGAATTGTCCCAACGACAACATCACTTGCATCCGTTACTATGACAAATGGTTTCGGAGGGTCTACTATTTTTAATGTTACAAAGTCAACACAACTTGTTTCAAAGCATTGAAACTTCGTTGCTAAACTTCCATCCACTCATTATTCTACAACATATCAGTCAAAGGTGCAACTATGTGGGAATAACCCTTCACACCTTGCAATAAAACCCGATCAATCCAAGAGTCTCTCAATACCATCAAGTATGTCGGTATAGGCCATGGAAGGAGAATAACGACTTTCCTTGGTCTCAGTTTTATGCCTTCAGCTAACACGATAAGACTCAAATACGCTATCTTTTATTATCATCAGCAAACAAGATTTTATCCCTCAGGGTTGGCAAACAGTTCTAAGGTGAGTTACATGCAACACATCACCACAACTGTGAACCAAAATGTCATCCATGAACGGTCTGAGTACATCATACATGTTATTGGGGCATTAGTCAATCAAAAGGTATAATGACCGGTACAAGTTCTAGCCTTATGTGCACTCCCTTCACGAACTCTAGGTTAGCAATATCCATTTTTCAAACAACTTTGCTAAAAACAATAGCACCGTACAATACCAGATCATCAATATGCCGAATAGGTAATCAATACTTGACAAACTCCTTGAACATTGGGCATCCCATACCGTCCTTTGCCCCTGGGGAGTTCAAGCGTCGATAAGCCCAGACACATTCGCCATGACCCGTCTGTTGGTCTAGGTTCGTAAGTAAGTCAACTTGTTCTTGCCATAAAGCTTGCGACATCACGTTTTTCATGTTTCTTCCAATTTTTGGCCTTTTCGCTTTTTCATAACTTTTGTGTCCTATGAGATCTTTTGTATCATTGTGATTCCTTTAGGAAGAACCCCCTAGTGTACTTTACATTTTGCATATGTGATTCGTGGTTGTCAAGATATTGTAGACATGCATTTATTTGACTCACTTTTCTTGATGTTCACTGTCACACTTTTTTGTCTCTTTCTTTTAACCTTTTTGAATCTTGTAGTTAATGTTTCACTCATTATCTTTGTTTGTTCAATGGAAGTATAATGACATAGTTGATGTCATAACCCATTGTTACCCAAGCCATTCAATACTCGTTTCAAGTGTTTGAGATCTTCACAAGTGTCTTGCATGGATTTGTCGGGATTAGTACAACACGATTTTTTTACAGGTCTTTACTTTTTTGAGTAAATCGTGCAAACATTAGTGCACATCAATTTTTCTTTCTCTGTGAAGCACATCAATAGCCTCCCAACAAGTTTTAAGCAATAAATGGCTGAGCATTATGCTAACTAGAGCGTTGAGTGTCGAACATAGTGGGTTGAACAAAAGAGACAACAGAGTGAACATTGGACTAAGCAAGATAGTTTGAAGGGGTTATGATGGATCACATGATGTGACGTCTGTAGTAGAGGTTCAAGATTGATGACATGATGCTACAGTTGTACTAAAGCTTCAGGGTAAGTGTGAGGCACATGATGTTCTAGTTATAGTGAGATTTCACAATTAGCTCAAATTCTTGGATGTTTCACATGTAGTGGCCATACATGAAGTAGCTCAAATGTTAAAGCCTATTATCAAGGATCAAGACTATATTCCTCCTTAGCAGATACAACAACTTGTGTTCCTCTCAAGGTTCTTTTGCCTATCAGTGTTCTAGTAGATGTGCAACCATTTATTCTTCAGGTTAGTTATGTTCTCACTGTAACCTAGAACATAAGATTTTCGATGTGGTTTCAGTTCTAGATGACCAAATCTAAAATCAAAATGGAAGCAGACTGCTGCTTTATAAAGAAGAAAAGTTCAATCACATAACTAAAACTTAAGAATGGATAGTTGTCCGTCTCAGCCTCAAGTAAGTGAATATTCTTTTGTGAGCCTCTTCTGGCTGTATTCAATTCTCTATCAAGTGTTTTGTTCTTCTCTCATTTTGCAGGAACCATGGCAGAGACACAAATTGGTGACATAAGTGCTGCAGAGTTGAGTCAGTACAATGGGTCTGATCCGGACTTGCCTATACTTGTCGCTATAAAGGGAAAGATTTATGATGTTTCCAGTGGGAAGAACTTTTATGGACCAGGAGGTGCATATACTGTTTTTGCTGGACATGATGCTAGTAGAGCTCTTGGCAAAATGTCCACAAAGGCTGAGGATGTAAGCAGTTCTCTTGATGGTTTAACAGAGAAAGAGCTAGAAGTTCTTGATGATTGGCAGAGTAAATTTGCTGCAAAATATCCTGTTGTAGGCACAGTTATCTCAGGCTGATGATAGCTCTTGTGAAGATTGACGTATCTTGCTAAGAATATCTTTACTTTGCTACATCTTCTTCAAACCGATCAACTATGGAAATCATGAATAACCTTAATCTGTTTGATGGTATTATGGTTTGTGGGTTGACTGTAAAAGAAATAAAAGAGTGGTTCCCGGCCCATGTGAGGTTTTACCCTATAGTTTCACCTTTTTATGATCTGGTTTAACATATGCAAATGTCATTTGAGATTTACTTGGATCTCTCTCTCTCTCTCTCTCTCTCTCTCTCTCTCTCTCTCTCTCTCTCTCTCTCTCTCTCTCTCGCGCGCGCGCACGCGCCCCACCCCCATTATTAGGCTTCTCAGCTGTATTGCATGTTAAATGTTTCTGAATGAAGATTTGAGATTTGAAAATGTTCTCTAGTATTGTATGCTCTTCATGTGATCTTGATTGTGGCACACTTTTGTTATTTGATTCCATAAGGTTTTTAGTTTCTGCCTGGAGAGTGGAGGATTTACTAATCTGTTTTATGATGCATAAATACTTTAGTAAGTTTAATAATCAGAGATGCGCATCCACCCCGGACGCGGCCATTTTGCATCCACGTCTGGCGTCTTTTTTTTTTTTTTTAAAACTAAAATACACTAAAAAAAAAAATTTAAAAAAATGTGCATCCACCCCGGACGCGCATCCGCATCCGGGTCCACCAACCTTTGGACTTTAATTATAGAGGTGTTCTAGTAATATTTGTCTGTTTTGGCTGTCTGAAGTTTTCCAGTTTTCTTCTCTATGATGCCATATGCACAATTTGTTTTTAACAAATTTATTCCTTCTTTTTATGCCAATACCTTTTATCCAAATCTTAGTCACAGTTTTTGTTAAATTGTCCTTTAAAGAGCTTGCTTGCAGAAAAAATTTATGTGCCAGTAATGAGTAAATCCCACTTACAGCATAAGATTCTTGCGAGGAGATTACAATTGGAAAGAAAACAAGTCGATCGTGCTTAATGTAACCATACAAGTAAAAACAACCCCAAAAAACATTGTTTTTTAATTTTCTTAAAGCATTTTTTAAGCCAAAAAAACGTTGGGACCCTGAACCTGCTGACTGTTGGGGCCCTGAACCTGCTGACTGCAACTAAACAAGTTAAACAAATTTGACTCCACTTCCAGAAACCATCGCTGACTGCTGCAGCATCCAACGCCCTCTTATGATTTGATTTCTCACTTCTAACTTCTCAGTGCACCAGGGATCAAACAGGATTGATTTAAGAGTTTTGAACCTTTCTAAAGCCAATGGAAGCATCAAAATGCAGAAAAACTTATTTATTTGAAAGTTATTTGTGTTTGCTCAAAATTGCTTAGTACTCTTTTGTTGCTTATCAGAACATTATGGGATTTTGCAGGCTAGGTAGGAAGACTAGGACACCCTAGTATCCATAGTCAAATTGTTGCTGTATTGTTGCTTTGATCAAGTGTGTGCCTGCCAAAAAACCCTAACAATTGAAGATTTCTGGAGCCCTTTTATATGGCTCAGGATGCCAATGCCCAGGTCATATGCTCTTTAATTTTATGCTTATTTATTGTATGACTAATGAACATATTTTTGTCCAAATTTGCAAAAAAGAAAAAAAAAATGGAAACCCAAAAAGCAAGAAAACCTTTCAAACGTTTGGTCAATTTTTCTAGACATTTGAAACACGTTTCAAACATTTGGTTGCTACACTGGATGTGACATCTTGCCTAAAGATATATTAGAAACTTGCAAAAAATTCACAAATTATATTTCAGACATTGTCTTCCTTCATATCATTGATTTTACTCTCCAATGCTTAGATTCTATAAATTCCATATAGTGTTTTCAGATTTTGAATCCCTATATTCACTAGCTTATTATAATGTTATTCAAGTAAAGTGTATGTTTCTACCCTTCACATATATAGGCAATTTGTTATGGAAAGGGTCCCTTGTTAAATATAGGTTGATATAAGAATTTTTAGTATATTATGAGTTGTTTGCTAGGCCATGAAGTTAGTTGCTAGTTAAAACTGGATGATTATATGACCATTTTGGTTGTGCTTAGTCGATTTGTATTGCAAATGTTGACACCAATCAAATGGAACTTTAATTGAGATCCATAAAAAACAAGCTTCAAAGCACTAATGATGAGAGAACTCTAAATATGGCCTATGGTTGAGGTGTTGTATTAAGAGGGTGAAGTCCTATCGTTCTTGCCTCATGATGTTTGTTCTAAAGTTCTTGTCTCAAATTATTTGCAGACCAACACTGTATAAAAATCGCTTATAGCTTGCACCCATGCATATGCATAAGATTATTGCACATGCTATGTAGGTACTTGCCACAAAGGCAAAATTGATGCATAACTCATAATTTGAAGTGAAAGAAGGCAACTAATATGATGAGCCTTTAGTTAATGAAAAAGTTGAGGTTTTTAGGCAAGGTCTCTAGTCTTGTGGTATGGCAGTTTTCACACTTTCGGGTTGTGCAGTGATTGGGGATCTTTGTGCTTTTTAACTTGATTAGACACAAACGATTTCTTCTTGCAATTCATAACTAAGATGCAACAATGTGATTGTGTACTATGTTGGAAAATTTAAAGTGCAGCCTCACGTGTATCACATTGTTTAAGGCATGTGATCATGTCATTCCTATTTCTCATCTGAATTCCAAGTTCCTTAGTTGCCCGTTCCGGAACGAGACCCTCAAAAAAAAATAAAAAAATATGTTTTTATAGAAAGGAAAAAAACACCATATCCTGAGCTCTCAACCTTAGAATTCAGAATGATCTAAAGCTCTAAACCAAATGAAGAATCTAGCTCATTCTCCACCTGAGTAAATCTAGCTTTGAGTCAGATTAATTTGGTTCTAGTTTAACTATCTACCAATGGAATAATTATCTCTATTTCTACAAAGAAATCAATATTCAATTCCACAAGCCAATGCATGATGGTCAATGGCACCGCAACACTTGTTTAATTTTGTCTTTTACATGTGTCTGATCAGTAGCTCATGATGCGCCATAGATTGGAATGATCCCGAAGAACTTTCATATTGCATGCATCCCATTTCTGAAATTTATATTGCATGCATCCCATTTCTGGGAGGAAGAGCTACGTCAGCCATCAGCAGAAGTCGTGGGCTGCTACAAATTCGTTTAATCTGGAAACTAAGGTTCAGTTGCCCGTTCCGTCAGCCATCAGCAGAAATAGTGGGCTGCTACAAACGGGGTGGCTGCTACACAATTTTGTGGCTTCTGCTGCTACATTAACTGGTTCTGACCAGGAACGTTCCGGAACGTTCGGAACGGAACGTTCCGACCCATTTTGGTCGGAACGGGCTTCTAAGATTCCAACTAGTGCCAAAATGGTGGAGGCAATAGGGCAACTTTTGTTTCAAAAAGACAATTTCAAATGTAGTTGTCTGAATATAAAAATAACATCATCTGATTGTTTGAATTAAACAATTGACTTTTGTTGTACAACTGAACCAAGAGGCCAAAATTTGCATATTCTGATGCTTATACAACCAGTGAGTGCCCCAAGTTTAAGGAAATTAGAAATTCACGATGCATTTAAAATTGTATCTTTGTAGCTAAAAGTTTTCTAATTTTCTGTAATCCAAGTGGATCTCTGAAACTATCTGTGAAACTAACTATTCAAGCTCCAATTAACATTTAGTGCATCTATAGCTAAAATTAATAGATAGTTATTAGATTTTAGTGCCCCTTTTCTTTATTGGTACCTATACTATATCAGGTGTCAATTCTGTCTAGCAAGATATTAATTCTGTCTAGCAAGATTATAATTCTTATTTTATGGAATTCTAGTGTCTTTTTTGATGTGCCATATGGAGAACTATGGTGTATTGCACTTATAGTACAGAATTTAGGAGCTAGACAACATATGAAGTATGATAGTTATTAAACATTTAGAGTCACTATTTATTCTTGAACAATGGCCCTAAGGCTTCGAAGAATAAAAATCAGGCGATGGCAGATAGGAGTTTAGGGGAAGCTCCCAAGAGTGTTTATCGGCTGACTGATTTTGACCACTATTCTGGTAGTTCATGAATCTTGGCTGCTAAGCTAAGAGACTGCGGTCTGCTATTTTGCTTTTCCTCCCTTTTGAATATGCTTGTTCGTTCCAACACACAGATATGCATTTTGCTATTAGCCGTTGTCCTTTTCTCCTACAGCTTTTTTCTAACACTATTTCTTCTTCTTGCTTCTTTTAAACACATAAGTGAGCTGTGGCTCCACTTTTTCCCTAGACATGTTTTTATTTTTTGTTTTCCTAGCTCGGCCTTCCTGCTTACAAAAACTTCGACATCGGTGAATGGTGCCCTTTTCATCTGACTATATTTCTGCTGACCTTTTTCTCTTCTATGGCTAGTCGTTCTCAAAACAGCCCCTTTTTCAAAAGGGATCTGACTGCCCCCCCCCCCCCCCCCCAATCTAGAAGATCTCCTAGACCTATCCCTATACTCCTTATAGGATTAAATCTGCTCCTCCATTTATCAATGCTCCTAATAACTTACCTCTCAATCCAAGAGGTCTCCTCCCTCTTTCGCCACATGCCTCCCCTCCCGTTAGCTTCATAAAAGCTCTAAAAAAATTTGTTTCCTCTTTTACTCTTCTCATTGTGGATAAATGGGCTTCTCTGAAAATGGTTAAAATTATGGAGGAATCCCGAAAAATTTCTGACGGCAACCTCACGCCTTCCTTTCTTCCCAACCTCAAAGCCCTTAATGCTTCGCAAGCTTCCCTTTCCGACTCTTCAACAGTCATTTACTTTGGCGCTCACTCCCCTGATCCCTCCTCTATCAAAGTATTTATTAGCCAGTTCATTATCCCTCGGATCAATCTCTATATTAATCTTGACTCACTGGGGACAAATTTCTTACTACTCCATTTGGTTCTAGAGAGGATGCCCTTGTGATCATTAATGCTTCTCCTTTCATATTCAATAACTCCGTGGTTTCTACTTTCAAATACAGTAATATCTTCAGCCCTCATAATGCTGCCACTATCTTCGTACCAATTCACCTTTTGCGCCCGTTCTTTCCAACTAAACTGAAATGTCTTCTCTTTGGACTTCGCTAGCCTTGGAAAGATTCTTAGCATTGAGGACGATTTCAACTCTCAATTTTCTCCATGTTAAAGCTTGTATTTTATGGAACTTGATTGACACTCTTCCTTCCCAGCTTAACATTTTTAATGATAAGGTTTGTTCCGCGCAATCTATCCAGTTTGATCCTTTGCAAAATCAGAGATAATGGTCTAGATCAAGCACCATAGGGACATGTCACTCAGTTGGAAAATGTAGTAGGTAATGGTCATTGGGAGGGCCATTACCATAAATAATATGGGACCCGGCAGCGAGTGGCGGAGTCCACGAGCTGTCCGGGGACCGGATTATTTGTGGTAATGGTCCGACCAATGGACCATTACCTCACGTAATTGCTTTTCGGCTGATTTTTTTGACAATTCTCTCTCTCCCTCACCCCTGCTCTCTCTCTGTTGTGCGCTATCCCTCTCTCTCTCATGTTGCGCTTTCTCTCTCCTACGATGTCCCTCTTCTTCTCTCTCCTATTGTGCGTTGTCCCTATCTCCCTCTCTTTGTTGCACTCTCTCTCTCTCTCTCTCTCTCTCTCTCTCTCTCTCTCTCTCTCTCTCTCTCTATTGACCTCTCTCTCTCCAGCGTTCGCTTTCTCTTTGTGCTACACTCTATCTCTCTCACATTTGATTAAAAACGAGAAAAAAAATTAGCCGAAAGGCAATTACGGAATAGTTACCGATTCAAATGCCACACAACAAAGGTCCTACCAGGGAGTAAGTCCGGGAATATGTCATCATTGAATTCTGATTCCTAGCTAGAAAACGGTCTAGGGATAGACACAAACGTGGTCAGAGAAAATACTATGGATCAGGCACCACAAGGATCTGTCCCTCAGATAGAAAAAGGATGAGACACAATGGCAAGGTCCTATCAAAAGTTAAGTCTGCAGAAAAGTCGTTTTTGCGCTCTGACCTATAGCTGTAAAATTGAGTCATGTGCATTGTCACCAAAATTCCTCAATATAATTTGGGATCTTAATTTTGGGGCTAAATTTGGCCACCTCTCAAGCATGTAAGCGCATTCAGATCACCTTCTAATTATCACCTAAGTATGTAAAAAAATGTGTGACACTTGTTCATTCATACTAGGTGCCACTTGGCAACAAACCAGTAGCTAGGTTTAGCTATTTTCACAATCTCAACTATTTTATAGTGATCCTTTGTGCCTCCAATTTGAATTTGGGACCTTATTCAACTATGTTGGGCCTTCCAACCAATACTACAAAGCCCGCCATTGACAAAAATAACATAGGAGCTTATGCTCTCTTATTAACTATATTATAAAACTAATCCTAATTTAGCACCATGGCTTTATTTAACATTCACATTGGCTAAATACATGTAGGACATGACACCCTCCCTACCTTCAGCATTTTGACGATATAATACTTTACTAACTATCATACTCCACAAATCCCTTAGTTGTTGAAAACCTTTGGCCACCTTCAATGTAGAAATAATCTTCCAAAGTAGTACTATCGAATGGTAAACATTTTCTTTTAATTTCGTATAACTACATTTTTTTTTCATTTTGTAGTTCTTCATTGCAAATACCAAAATAATACCTCGTTATGCTTCAAGGTTATGGCAAATTTCAATAAAAGAATCATTGATCTACAAGTTTCTCCTATGAATTTTAATAAGATCACTGAAGAAGAGTCCTATGAAAGGCCCTTCAGTAGCATCTAGTTCTACGTGGGTTGACCAAATACGTGCAACAAGGCACTTGATAGTCTTCTCCCTCAATCCCTTTCTTGTTTAGATCAATTATCCAAGTCTCAATGCATTACTTAACACAATGACATTAATTTTGGAACTTGAACCTAAAAAAGAGTAACTTTTTTTGGTATTTTTTTAAGTTATCCAATTTTAACCTAAAATCATGTTTTTTATGATTCAATCTTCAAATTATATAAAGAAATATATTTTTACAATGCATCATAACAAATTGTTTTTACAAACTTCATAAAACCATCATAATTGAAAATGAAACAACATACGAAGACAATACATGATTTTTGAGGATCCAAATCTCATAGATATACAAAAGGTCTCAAAATATTTCTAAATGTATATTTTCTTAGGTTATATTAACTAGTGTCTCTTAATTTGAAACTGGCATATTGTCAACACTCTTTTTTTGAGCTGATGAAGGCTTCTTTAACAAAGTCAATTGGCATATATTCTTCTGAATTAGCATCCAATGATGACTAAAAAGCCTTGTGGATTAATTTTTCTATGTTGGTGATGAGTTGAGGATGATGGTTGTGCCATTAACCCAAGTCATTCTTTCAAATAGCTATAGTTGACTTTTGTAAGTGATTAGTAGTTGTCGATTCAAATTAAAAGCTCAATTGAACATACACATCTTCTAAATTTAAATTGTCCAGTTGATTTTTGGCAATCATTTTGTTTTGTCCTTTGTATCTAATTCCAACCATTTCAATTCATACCTTCCTAGAAAAGCATTTATTGAGCTGGTGTATAGCCAATGGGCCAACAACACTTTTGTTTGATTACTCTTTGAATGAATCTAAGCACTTTTGCAATTCAAAGTGGATGTCTATCCCTATTTTCAAAATCCAAAAGTGCAACAAGTCTTCCAATATAAATTTCAGTACTAATCATCCTATTAGACACAAAAAGCGAAAGTATTATGGAGCTACAAGTTGCCACCACAATATAATGTGCAGGAAAATTCAAAATCTTGATTCTAGATTAATCTCTTCAAAGAGAACATAGATGTATATGCTGGAAAATAATTTATGCAGTAGTCAAATAACTATTTGACAGTGAATTGTTGACTAAATAGTTGATAATAGTATTGATAGTTAATGTGATAACAAAAACGATTCGCTACTTTCACAAGTACAGCCATCTTATCATTCACAAGTGTAGAAAATGATTGAGAATTAGATAGTTATGCTTGTATTTACAATCAGAAACTTTAGATCATAATAAGCAAGAATAACAGAAATAGTAGAACAAAACCAAAAAAAGCTATAAACACAATCTACATGCAAAACCGTTATGAGAAGAAGAAGAACTTCTTCAACTTTGAACTTGAACTTGAAACTTAAAACTAAATTTATCTGATTGATCTATTTATAGTTTTCAATGGCATAACCCTAATGGAATGCGTCATTATTCACATGGCAGATGCCACGTGTGGGACTACGAGATTGGACCCAAAACGTAGCGAGTAAGGCTCCATTATTCAATCTGTTTTAGTCAAATTTGGAATCTTTGACAGTCTGTCAACTTTTGGTCAATTTGAATTTTGTTCGAAAATCCCTCGAATTTGAAATGGTGTCGACAATACATGTATTTTGCAAATGGTTTCGATACCTTTGACATTGTCTCGATAATGTGAGTAAAACTGCAAACTCTACATGAAATGGTTTCACATTACAATTTATATCAAGGATGAAATCTAACACTCCCCCTTAATGTGAACTCCCAAAAATTGAGGTATTAAGTTGAGCATATTGCTATACTTAGAATGATTGTTGAATGCCAATGCCTTTGTGAATATATTTGCTGTCATGAACTCTCATCTACAAAAGATTAATAATAATCTCCTTGTTGAATACTTTGTCTTTGACAAAATGATACTTTATCTCCAGTAGTGTGCTTGCTCCAAGAATGATACCTGAGATTAATAAATAAAGCAATTGTACTCCAATTGTCACAAAAAATAGAAGTAGCTTGTAACTAACTAAGATTAATGTTAAAGACTTGTGTTTAGGACCCTAAATTGATCTACAAAAGATCCTCAAGAGTGATTGGCTACTTGTTCAATCAATCTATTGCAAAATGATCAAGATTGGCGATTTTGATCTAAACAAGCAAGAACAATCAAATTAAGATGAAAAAGAACTTGAGAATGACTTCACATGTGTGAATCATAGCATGTGTATGACCTAATATCAAAGAATTAATTACACTAAGTTGGGATTGCATTCACATCAAAAAAATTACAACACAAATGGAGAAGAAACTCGAGATTAGCAAAAGCTCTAAAATCTTGATCTCACATCAAAAGTTGATTGATCTTTATGATAAGGCTAAACACATGCCAAACCTAGTTGAGTAGGTTTGGCATGTGTTTAGCTGCCATGTCATCATTAGGTTTACCTACTCATGTCTATTTGACCTAACCATTAGGTATACCATCTATGGTGGTTAGATCTAGACCAACTTTTCCATATTTGTGGAGATAGGTCCTAGATTTTAGAATTCTTCACCAAACTTGCTATCTAGCTCCTATGATTAGGTCTAACTAACCTACACCTATTCGTCACACGTGGAAAAATGCTCTCACACGTGTGAATTACAATATGGACAATAAACTATGGGCTTATCAAGCTAATATTCGCCAATTTTCACACTCCTCCACAAATTTAGCTTGATAAAACTATAGTACACATATCTACAACTCCAAGAGCTGATCTTAACTTAATAAATGAATATTTAAGCAAAGATTTAGTAAGAATGTCAGCTATGCATTTTGAAGATGGCACATGTTGAGCTTGATTTCCTTTGCTTGCACCTTCTCCCTCACAAAGTGAGGAGCAATCTTGATGTGCTTGCTCCTAGCATGGAATGTGGGATTTTTTGCAAGTTGTTGGGTTGATTAGTTATCACAAAAGATCAATGGTACCTCTTCGGCCTCCATGACATGAAGCTCCACCAATAGTCTTTTGAGTCACAATACTTCCTTTGTTGTAGAAGTCAATGCTTCATACTCAGATCCAATTGAAGAGGTGAACTAGTATCTTGCTTTTTGGAAAGCCAAGACACCACTCCATCACAAACAAAGGTTGCAAATGCACTAATGGATTTTCTATCCACTTTGTCACCTACAAAATCTAAATCTAAGAAGGTTCTAAAGCCAGTGCTAGTCTCTTAATAAGTTATGTCAAAATTTCTAGTTGCCAAGACATGAAAAACAAGGTATGCAAACTAAAAAAAGCCTTATATGGATTGAAACAAGCACCTCGTGCTTGGTACAACCACTTTGATGAGTACCTCCTATCTAGAGGGTTGGTATGTACTTCCTCGGATTCTAATCTCTACTACTTTGCACGTGACTCTAACATCACCCAAATTGTGTTGTGTGTAGATGATCTCATTATTACAAGTAATGATGAGAGTTTGATTAGTGCGATCAAGAAATACCTATCATCCAGTTTTGACATGATTGATATTGGTTTGATGGACTGTTGTTTTTGGGAGTAGAAGTTTGGCAAGGATATGATGGTATTGCACTTACGCAGACTAAGTATGTAAGAGAGATTTTGGAGCGTTTCAAAATGTGTGATAGCAAGCCAGTTTCTATACCTATGGAGGTCAGTAAGAAAATCTCTCTTGAGGATGAGAATACGTTCTTAGATGTTATATTGTTTCACCAATTGTTTGGTTGTCTTATTTATCTGACCACTTTTGCATTTCTATTAGAGCTAATTACTTTTGTGAGGCCAAGATCTTTTCTTTTCAAATATTTCTCTTTATTCTTGACATGTCTTACACACAAACCATATACAACTTCATAACTAACAGTTGATGGTGTGGTCAATAAGATTGCTTGTGATGCTTGCCCACCCAAATTCAAATCTCATAAGCAACTTTTTTTACAAATGAAGTCAAGAAGTCCTCCTAATCCAAAGGTAGTGCTTCCAAAGGTCCTCAAAGTAACTTGCAAGCTCCAAGATGCTCCCCAACTCCAAGCTAGGATGCCTCCACCTGCAAGTAAGGATCTTCAAGCCTCCATGGATCTCTCCCCCACCTATGTCCCTAATCTTAATCACAAGTGGCCTCAAGTATTACCCAACCATAGCTAGCTAGCACACGCAATCCTGCAACTTGGCTAATCCAACACCCCCTTGCTAACCAATAACTATTCACAAGCATACCACCACAAACCATAGGATACTAAAGATCCAAGCCCTACTTATGTCCCATACCATAAGCAAGATCCAAACCCTAAGCATACTACACACAAGAAAACACTCTATACCCTAGTAGCCATACTAGAGCATAAGCATAACAAACAAAAGAGATCTCTCTCCCTCCCTATGGGCACCCTCCTCCCCTCATATAGATGGCAAATGGCACCCTCCAATACACTATGGAACTCCATGCACAACCAATGAGAAAGAGAGAGGCCGAGGATAGTTAAAGAACCTTGATAGGCTTATGGAAGGTCAAGAGACTTCTTCTATAACCTATGACTCTTCAAATGCCTTTCTTGTGGGAGTTGGGAACTCAATGGACACCTTCAAAGTGCTACCTCCTACTAGGTCCCATTGCCCACGTTGTGTTTGTATACTTTGGTCCAAGACCAATAAAGTGATATGGTTCAAGGTTGAGGCCCAAGGTTTAGAAAGATAACCAAAACACCCATGGTAATGACTTTCTAGCACCTCACTAGGTACCATACCTCCGACCAAGGCATAGACGCCTACCTGCCCTTATCCAAGGACACCAGTACCTTAATCTAAAAGCACAATTCTAAGGGTATCCCTTATCCAAGGGTAACTTGATTCCATACCTCTGTCCAAGGTATAGTCACTTGCCTGCCCTTATCCAAACACACCTACCCTCAAGCATAGTAGTTTTTCCATTTGATCGAAAATTTCTATGAGAATAAGTAAATTGGAATTTTGGATCAGGTATCATGGAATTGTATTATGAATTAGGATTGGCTCTTGTATGTTGGCATGATCCTAGAATGCAAGTCATTGCAGAATTGAATATCTTTTAGAAAAATTTGGAAACCAAGGGTAATTGCACTTCTAAGATGATATTATTATTGTTTGCAAAAGAATTGATTCTTGACATATGGGGCACATCAAGGACATGTGAGTACAAACAAATATTTATCCTTGTTAATGTCCTTTGAATTCACTAGGGCAAAGTTTACTAACTTGCATGCGTAAATTGATGATTTCTATCTTGTAGCTAAATCTAGATGTGCAGCCAAATTTGGTCAAGATCTTAGAGATCCATTAAGTATGTTTCGGATCTAATTTTTTCATAGGTATGGCATGGAAGACTGCAAGTCAGTAGACTCGCCCATGGATCCAAGATTCTAGATATTAAAAGACGTGTCCAAGAATTGAAGCAGAGCAGAAAGAGATTTTTTCAATACCCCTGTCAATATCTTGAGCTATAGTGCACCAAATTAGGTGATGTAAAGCATAGTACAGAGGAGACCAAGTGATCAAGATGACTGACACCTCAGCCTGTGACCTCAGCTTCACACGTGTGAGAACAGAGCATCCTAAATTATGTAGTATGGCGCACTTTTTTCAGGCCCATGCATGCAAAAATGTGCAAACACCTCCCCAAGCCCAAAAGTGACATTACCAACTGTCTTAATCAATCGATTAGACTACTTGATGGATTCGGAGCATAAGCCCCCCAACCACCAAATTACAGGTCTGATAGCTTGCTAGATAGGTCAAGAGGAGTACAAAACCGGCTATAACAATTCCCAACATGACCCCCTTGTGGATTGATAGCAAGGACATCCCCCAAAAATCAACAAAAGGTTGTTTTTTAGCTTTTTTGACCTTCTACATCACCAATTCACCGAAATCTTAGCTCTAACTTCAGGGAAAGCTTCAAAGACTTTGATTAAACTTTTGGCAAAATTTACAAGGTGTTTTACATTAGCATATTATCCAACTTTATGAAAAAACTTGCAAAAATGATAATTTTTGACAATCTTTTGATTTTTTCTTCTACATAAAGTTGATATTAATGGCATGCAACACTTTCTCACACACATGCAACTCAAGTTACAGAATTATAGCCATCAACATGATCTGATCTTGCTAGATCTTAGCTCTTACTATCAATTTCTAGTAAAAAATCACGAAAAACAAGTAGTTTTTGACCAAAAACATAGTCTAGAACTGTAAATCGTGAAAAGAACTAGCATGCATCATTAATTTCATCGTTCCTAGAATGAATGTACACTTCTTGGAATTTTCAGATCTACAAAATATTTTAGCTACATAAGCAAAAACTCCAAAAAAAACATCACAGATTGCCTTTCATGGACACTCTTCCATAAATCCTAGATAAAGTCGAGAAAGACAGACTTTAACGACATGCAAATGGAAACTGGGAGAATTCACCCACTTGGAACCTTGTTCTCCACCTGCATGAGAATACCAATTGATCGACACCAAAAATTCGATGAAAAGCTTCACCACTCCAAGTTCTTTGATCTTTGTAAGCCTTGCTCTAATACCAATGTAAGGGAAAGCTCCTCAAGATCCTGCTTAGAAGTCGAAACACAAGAGAACACACTATGGAGCAAAACCATCCAACCAAGTAGAAGCAATCGATCAATTTCTAGTAGCTTCACCCCTGAGCCAAGAAATAGGAAGCAAGAGTAGAGTGAGAGGACTTGGCAGTGAATTACCAAATGGATGGAGTAGGGTGAGTTTCCAAGAGCCATGTAGGCTCAAGTCACCACTGTGCATGTGGTCATGCAAGGCATAAACTCCCCAAATGAGAAATTTCATTGCTATTGATACTCTACACATGCACTAATTGTCCTAAACCATGCACTAACTCCAGTTAGTGTGCCTGGGCCTTACAAGGTTATTAATTACCTTATTGGCCTCGTTTGGAATGACATGGTGTAACCAATAATTTTGAGCATTACCGTGTATCCAAGTCTAGGATTATGTCAAATCCCATATGTAGGACATGGACGTAAAATTGGGCCACATCATCTAGTTTCCCTATGACTCACTGATAGACCCATAATAATCCACCATCATGAGTTTAGGCCTCCAACCATTAATTATGACCATATACACTTGAGGGCCCCAAACCCCTCATAATCATAATTAACATATGGGTCGAGGTAGGCCTGCTGACCTCTAACGAGATAATCAATCCAAGATCAGTTGTGGGCATGACAACTGTGCAGCCAAACCACCCAACCAAGTAGAAACAAAAGTCAAAATCCAATCAACTTCAGCCTTATGCGAGAATGACTAAATACAGGAGACGAGAGGTTTGTGGCAACTGAAAACCGGCAATTGAGTGTGAAGGAGGGCAAGTTCTCGTAGGTTATATATAAACCCTTGGAGCCTAGGAGTTTTTCTTCCAAGACCTTGATTCTCATCCAAGTGCTTTTGATCTCCTCAACATGTATAAAAAGTTGTCAATCACCATTCTCACCCAAGTGCTTTGGATCTCCTCAACATGTATAAAATGTTGTCAATCACCATGCATTAGTGCTTGACTCCTCACAAGATTATTAAGTACATTTTTGGCCTAGTTCAGAATGACGTGTACAATGGATTACTGAATATCCACATTAAGAATTATTTCGAATCCTCTAAACTAGACATGGATCTAACACTTCGGCAACAATTCACCAAAGTTTCCTTGGTAGGTATCATCCTTGAAAATATTTTTTGGTTGATCTAAGCCTACAGACCTTTGCTAGACTTGATAGAAGCTTCTACTGATCTCTAATGAACCTTAATAGACTTCTTGTAATGTCTATTTGATGGCATGTCAGGCATAGACATGATTTTTGACAACCCCCTAGAAAAGGTGGGCCCTCCTACAGGTTTTTCCAGCCCTAACAACTCGCACGTCTAGATAGCATGGCTTAGTGTAACTTAATATCCCTTTGCACTGTGCTAAGGTTTTGTTCACTGGGATTTGTTTTAATGTTTGCTTTTGGGTTAAAGTGAAATCTCACGTGTGCACCTACAAGTCCACTCGCATAATGACTTGGACCAACAAGAAAACGCGAAAGCCTAGATTCCAACCATTGTTCTCTATCCATTGTTCAATCGTCATTAACAAAATGCAAACTAGTGTATTTCATTGGTTCTCATCCTACTCTCTCACATTGTTGGGGAGGAGGGTATTCTTCATCATGACTAAGATTGCATACAAGGCCTCACTTATCCATTGATAAGTATGCTTGAAAGGTTCCATCATCATCTCTCCTTTAATGAAACTTATGCCTCTACCATAGGTCACCATCAGATGATGATGCTAATATTGGGTATTACTCTCTTCCATCATTTTGGGTGCACTCCGGTCTTATCCAAGAGTGAAGGATATGATACATAGATATATCATGATCAACTACTTCAAACTCCGATCTGAACTACTATGCATGCTCTTTTTGTTTTGAACTATGCTCTTTTTGTTTTGATGCTCCTACTCCTTTCACAGTGTATCAATCTCTTCAAGCCTTGAGAAAAGCATCTACATCTCGCCCATTCTGTGTTTGGGGCTGTTTCCAAACCGAAGCTTAGTGAGCCACGCTGATACATCAAAATGTGCTCCTGTGATGTTTGTGGCTGAGGATAAACCTAAACAGGGTTGAATGTTGCAGTATGAGACTAAGCTGTTTTTGGTTTTGTGGGCTTGTTCTGTTTTCATTCATAAGTGGGCACTAGCTGCATAGCTGAAAGAATTACGTTATTGGGTTGTTGCTGATTGCAAAAGCCCTTAATTTTTGGCGAATCTGACATTAGATAAATCGTTTAGGGCATTAGGAAAGTGGATAGGGGCAGCAATTTGAGAAAAGAAGCCATGCCTGTATTCAAGACTGCTTATAATGGCTACTCTGTGGAATTTAGTCCTTTTGTAGAAACCAGATTGGCTGTAGCCACGGCGCAGAATTTTGGAATCATCGGTAATGGTCGGCAGTATGTGCTCGAGCTTGCTCCAACTGGGATTGTAGATGTTGTCTCTTTTGATTCTGCAGATGGGCTGTATGATTGCACTTGGTCTGAGGAGAATGAAAATCTGCTTGTTTCTGCGAGCGGCGATGGGAGCTTGAAAGTGTGGGATATTGCGCTGCATCCAGCACAGAATCCGATCCGAAGCTTTGAGGAACATTCTCATGAGGTGAATTCTGTGGATTGGAATCTTGTGAGGAAGGACTGCTTTGTGAGTGGCTCTTGGGACGACACCATCCGCCTGTGGACGATTGATATGCCTCGATCCCTTAGGGTTTTTGCAGAGCATTCTTACTGTGTGTATTCCACTGTCTGGAATCCAAGGCATGCAGATGTGTTTCTGTCAGCCTCAGGGGATTGCACACTGCGTGTATGGGATGTGCGGGATCCACATGCTTCTTTGATCATTCCTGGGCACAACCATGAAATTTTGAGCTGTGACTGGAACAAGTATGATGATTGCATCATTGTATCGGGGTCGGTGGATAAGTCTATTAAAGTTTGGGATGTGCGCAATCCACGGCGAGAGATCACCATGCTGCAGGGGCACACCTACGCAGTTAGACGAGTAAAATTCTCCCCTCATCGCGCACATCTCATTTCTTCGTGCTCTTATGACATGACTGTGTGTATGTGGGATTATATGGCGCCTGAGGATGCTCTCCTTGCAAAATATGACCACCATACAGAGTTTGCAGTCGGCATTGACATGAGCACACTTGTTGAGGGTCTTCTGGCAAGCACAGCATGGGATGAGAATGTGTTTGTCTGGCAGGATGGCATGGATCCTCGTGCATAATTGTTTGCCAGGTGGGTTATGACTCTTTCTAACAGTTCTATAGTAACTATTTCAGCATTTCTGAAGCACGGTCTTATTTAGTGCGAAGAAGCTTTTGTCATCAAGATAGTGTTATGTAATTTGACTGTTAAGAGGTCCTTTAACTAGATCGTCCATATATTCCAAATGTGATTAGGGGTGTAGTGTCCTCCTTGAGTTAGGCAGATGCTGGAAAAACGATGTGGTGGAAAATAAGCTGATTGGCTTCTGCATACAATTTTCACCAGACTTGAAGTTGTCATGTGTTTGAATTTGAATTTGATGTGGTAGATGCCTCTTTTCAAATTCACAAATTGTACTTTACCAGTTTGACATAAAGCTTTGCTGAGCCATGCCTGGTGTGTTATTAGGCCTAGTTTGCTTAAGTCTATGAATGGTTGGTGCTGTCAGTATGTTAATGAAGACATTCACATATTTGGCATTACATTTGGAACAATAGACAACATAATGACGATCATATAGTAATCTTCAAATAACAACACCATAAAATTACAGCACATTCGTGTGCATGTCCTCCCATGAAGGACTATTGCTAGCATCTCCTGCAAAGATACTTGGAGACATCATGATCATCAACTGTAGAATGACTAGCAAAGACTTCAGTTATACTGGTTGGAGGCCCGTGGAGGATTCGTCTACAAAGCTACTCAAATATTAGGGTTCTTGTGCTCGAGGGTTTTGTGCCCTACTATTTGGCCCAGCTCTCTATATGTCCATAACACACCCCCCAACTAACAAAAGCATTGTCCTCAATCTGGCCATAAGATGTTGAGCATAGCTTTTAAGATGTAACTGATGTGAATACCTGAAATATAAAACTGCTCAAAGTTTTGATCACAAATTTGTATATGTGAGGTTTAGATGTCACAACGGAATCCGGGCTGAACAGAAAAAGAGTCATCATGAAGCGGAAAACAGAACCTGCTATGGTTGAAGCATGAGGCTCTTTCAAGCCAAAGGAAAGGAGGAAGTGGGGGGGGGGGGCCCAAGGTGCCAAAGAAAGGCATCATGGTGAATGTCTTTGCTAGTACAAACAAATTCATACCATGAATGCCACAAAAAGGCATCAAGCTTTGCATTGCAAATGACACACGAACATGAATACCGGATTCTTTCGAACCCAGTTAGCAACTTATGCTTGGGTATCGATGACACATAAGCAATGTTGTTTGGCTAAGATTTTTTGTTTATTGAATTTTATGTTATTCTTTTGATTTAGATCCTTTGACTTTTTGGGTTGCTCGAATATTGTTTCTAAGCTTTACCTTATGTCATCATTGACTTCTTTATATAAATTTGTGAAATTGGATGTATTCTAATTTTACAAATAGATATATGAATACTACTATTATTAGCTTGCCATATCATTATATTAGTGGACCAAGGAGCAATATACCATGCCAACGAGTAATGTCATATAAGAGCATCAACAAGCACAATATTAAGAAAGTATGATGTCATAGCTTTGATGCATAAAAGTGGGCACCATACCAAGCTTTACTAGCTTGTCAAACCCAAAGTGCCCTATGAATATTGTACAATAGCAATCATATACATCCCAATGAACATGTACATATTGCATATGAGTAGTAAACTACCGATACAACAACAATACACCATCAAGGATGGGCTCAAATGTATCCCATGCTAGTCATATAGGCAATCAATTTTATGAACAAGTTAGGTCAACCATAAATGCCATGTAACAACAACTAATAATGGATTTGGAAGGTCACCAAAATCTCAACCAATTTGTAAGTTCCAAGAGGTTGATTGCCATCAATAAAAAAGACCTCAAATGAATCCCAGACAAGGGTTCTAGATCAAGAACTAGGATGGTCCAACCAATATGGGCCATTAGCCTTTGCCAAACCAGTCCCAACCCTCTTAAGGCCACATGGGCTGCCATGGGTCCCTACTACTAAATCGGCCCGTGTAGGCTATATGCTACATCCTATTTCTACCGTATACTTGTCTTTCACCCTTCTATTTCCCAACCCCTCTCCCTTCTATCCTAGGCTCTCCCTTCTATTGTACTTCATTTCATTTTTGCTCCCAACTGTGTCAATAATCAGATAAGCAATATCAATCATTCACCATAAGGAGGAAGGAGAACACACACCATCACTATTCAACACTGAATGTTAAGTGTACAAATAAACTCTTATAGAGAGAGAGAAACCTAGGAGTTGACTAATAGACTAGAGCTGTCAACAAAAAGTACATCGTAAACAATAACACTAAAGTTTATCATTGATTTCTAACACTCTCCTTAATTGATAATTACATTCTTCTATTTCTAATAGAGTACGAAAATTTTCAAATTTACATAATGACTTAGTAAAAATATCTGTTACTTGATCTTCAGATTTATAGAAAACAAGATCAATGGCTCCATCAAGAATTTTCTCTCAAACAAAGTGATAATGTATTTAGATGTGCTTCGTTCAAACATATAAAACTGGATTTTTGGCAAGGTGAATGTAGCTTTGGTTGTTGTAAGATATAGTAGTCGCATTCACCTATGGTTGACCTAAATCAACAAGCAATCTTCGTATTGATACCGCTTCCTGTATAGCATTGCTTGTGCATGATATTTAGCTTATGTTGAAGATAAGACTACTGTAAGTTGCTTTTTGCTGCTCCATGAAACTACAGTTGTACTATTACAAATGAAGTCAGAAAGTCCTTCTAATCCAAAGGTAGTGCCTCCAAAGGTCCTCCAAGTAACTTGCAAGCTCCAAGATGCTCCCCAACTCCAAGCTAGGATGCCTCCACCTGCAAGTAAGAATCTTCAAGCTAAAGTACATCGTAAACAATAACACTAAAGTTTATCATTGATTTCTAACACTCTCCTTAATTGATAATTACATTCTTCTATTTCTAATAGAGTACGAAAATTTTCAAATTTACATACTTAATGACTTAGTAAAAATATCTGTTACTTGATCTTCAGATTTATAGAAAACAAGATCAATGGCTCCATCAAGAATTTTCTCTCAAACAAAGTGATAATGTATTTAGATGTGCTTCGTTCAAACATATAAAACTGGATTTTTGGCAAGGTGAATGTAGCTTTGGTTGTTGTAAGATATAGTAGTCGCATTCACCTATGGTTGACCTAAATCAACAAGCAATCTTCGTATTGATACCGCTTCCTGTATAGCATTGCTTGTGCATGATATTTAGCTTCTGTTGAAGATAAGACTACTGTAAGTTGCTTTTTGCTGCTCCATGAAACTACAGTTGTACTATTACAAATGAAGTCAGAAAGTCCTTCTAATCCAAAGGTAGTGCCTCCAAAGGTCCTCCAAGTAACCTGCAAGCTCCAAGATGCTCCCCAACTCCAAGCTAGGATGCCTCCACCTGCAAGTAAGGATCTTCAAGCCTCCATGGATCTCTCCTCCACCTGTGTCCTTAATCTTAATCACAAAGGTAGATAACAACATGCGTAGGAACTCGAGTTGGTCCCTTTTTATAGTAGAGAGGAGGATCCTGGCCTCTGAATCCTATCGGTCCATTTCTGCCTCCCTAATTATTCAAATTTAAAAAAGAGTGGAAAACATCCAAATTGGAAGGAAACCCAACTTTATTCACTAACTTGACATTTAGGCCCGGCGACATTAAAAGTCCCGCAAAAAGGCCTAAAGTCTTTTTATTGACTTGTAACTAATCAAATAACTATGTAATCATCGGGTTGGACTTACACACGCAGGGTGCCAAATCCCTCTCACTTATTAGCTAGGGTTAGGGTTGCCTTGGGATCTGCAAACCCTCCAACACTTACAATCCTGCATATTGAGCTTATAAAACAAATCTCATTCATAGTTGCTTTGTGTAAGAAAGACGACATCTTTCTTTTACCATACTTCAATGCCAAGACAATAGTGCGTCAATCCTAGTCAAAAGCATTGGAAAGATCTGATTTGATTTCATCAATTAAGCTCTCATTATTTTTTGTAATAATCAAATCATCCACATACAAAACAATGAACACTATATCTGAATCTTGTCTTAAAATGTAAAGATTAGGATCAACATTACTCTTTATCATTCCCCTTCGCTTGAAGTGTTTATCAATGCAAGAGTTCCATGTCTGTTTTGAGCTTACAAACAAGATGCTCTCTTCTTAACTCAACAAATCCTCGAGGTTGTACTAAATACACCTCTTCATCCAGCACTCCATTAATAAAAGCAAATTTCACGTCCATTTGCTGGATCTTCCAACCATAGAAAGCAGAAATAGCAATGATAAAACGTATAGTTATCATCTTAGCTACGGGTGCGAAGGTTTTCTCAAAATCAATACCTTCCTAATGCTCAAATCCTCTTGTAACCAACCGCGTTTTGTACTTGTTCAGTTGCGACGTCTTACCATCATGTAGCTCAACCAAGTTCCACGTCCTGTTTTTCGATATGACTTCCATTTCTGTTTCCATAGCTACACGCAACTCCTTGTGTTCCTTTGCTTCATCAAAAGTTTTTGGTTCTTGAGCCTTGAGCACGGAACCCATGACGACTAGATTCATCTCTAATCTTGCAGGAGGTTTTTGTTTCTACTTGACCTTCTAAGCTCTCCCTGCTCGCTAGATTTGGGAGTATTTTCCTTTTTAGCATCACCTATGACTGATAAGTACCATTTAGGTACTCTCTTAGGAATTTCAGCATCAAGCTTGCCTTTGTCCATTGGATCTTCTGCATCAAAATCCACTTCTCTTTTGACTATACTTTCACTCCCTCATCAAAAGGTTCAGTGATTGTTTTGTAGGAAAGCAAGAGTCAAGTCACCATGATCTAGTTATCAATCAATTTTCACAAAAAACAAGAGAGAAGAGGCTGGGCACCCTCCTCTAAGAGAGAGAGAGAGAGAGAGAGAGAGAGAGAGAGAGAGAGAGAAAACAGCAACACAAGCAATGGAGAGCAATGCTTAGCCAAACTGAAAAATGTGACACAATAAGCAAATATGTACTCTACCTACTTACTGAATGTAGGGCACCTCCAAAAGTCGAGATAGGGCCTCTAAACCAAATTAGACCTCTAAGGACCCACGAGTCAGTACATGATCAAAATTGGATCCAACTGAACTTAAGACAAACTTAAGATAGCCTAAATAACTAAATACCCATGGTTACACAAATCTCGACCTTTTGGGTCGAAGTAACCTATGTTTTAACTTTAGCATAGTCATTTATTTCTAACACCCTCCTTAAATGATAATGCAAAAATTGAAATCTTCACTACGTAATAAAATTAACACGTGGTATTAAATTTTTTAAGCTTTGCATAAAGCTTCAAATCTGACTCTAGGCAACGCCTTAATGAAGAGGTCTACAATATTATCCTCTGTAGGACAATACTTAAGTGAAATGTCATTATCATGAAGTCTCTCCCGAACAAAGTAATAATGGATCTCGATGTGCTTCGTCCTCGCATGAAAAACAGGATTCCGTACAATAGCAATAGCACTTTGACTATCACTCAAGATAAGAGTGGCTGAGGGCAGCCATAAACACTCCATTGTGGCTGAAAATATCGCTCTATATTTTGCCTCACTAAAAGAAGTAGCAACAGTGGGCTGCTTTTTACTTAATCAAGAAATTGCATAATTTTCATAGAAAAAACAATGTTCACTTGTAGAGCGTCTAGTGTCTTGATCTCCACCCCAATCTGAGTCACTAATTTAACCAACCAAACATGCATCATCAAAAGCAAGAAAAACCAGTCCATGACTTCTTGTTCTTTGAAGATATTGAAAGATCATCTTCAACGCTTTCCAATGTGATGTCATCGGGGCATGCATGAATTGACTCATGAGTGAGACACTATAATAAATGTTCGGTCTTGAATTACATAGGTAAATGAGACAGCCAATAGCTTGGCAATATAAAGTAGTATCAAATGGTTCACCATCACCTTGACTACTTAATTTCAGGCCTGTCTGCATTGGTGTGGCTTGCAATCTTCCATCTTGAACCACTTCAAAATATGGCCAATGTAGCGTTCTTGAGAGATGAAAATTCCAGCCCCTTCTTGCACAAATTCAAGACCAAGATAAAATTGCAATAGGCCTAAACCTAAGATTTCAAAAACTATACCAAGATCAAGTATTACGGCATCAATCTACAGCTCATTACTTTCCGTAATAATAATATCATCAACATAAAGCAAAATAATGATGATATAGCCTGAAGTATGCTTGACATAAAGAGTAGATTCGCTAGGACTATTAGTAAACCCACGATCACAAAAATAGGCATATATCTTTTGATATCACATCCTCAAGGCTCACTTCAGTCCATAAAGTGTCTTCTTGAGAAGACAAACTTTATCTTCTTGGCCTTCAACCAAAAACCCAGCAAGTTGTTGAAGGTACACTTTCTCATTGAGATCACCATTGAGGAATGTTGTCTTTATGTCAAGTTGCCGCAAACGCCAACCAAAATGGACAGCCAAAGAGGTTACTACCTTCATGGTAGTCATCCGAGCAGTAGGAGAAAAAGTCTCCTCATAATCAATCCCCTTTTGCTGAGCATAGCCTTTGGCAACAAGCCTTGTCTTGTACCTTTCAATGGTACCATCTGCCTTATACTTGATTTTGTATACTCATTTAGAACCAATTGTCTTCTTCCCATGAGGAAGATCAACAAGAACCCAAATCTGGTTCTTCATGAGTGAGTCATACTCATCTTGCATCGCATCCTCCCAACATTTTACTCCCTTGGCCTGTACATAAAAATCAGGTTCTTCCGCAACATCTCCATGAGATGTAAGAGCAAAATCTGAAAAATCAGCATAGTCCACTAATTTTGTAGAGACACGTGTCTTTCCATTATGAAATGAACTGACTTTGTTGTCCCACAAACTCGACAACAGCCACCGTGGGACTGTTTTAGACTGTCCAACAGCCATGTCTCTTCTTGCAATTTGTTGTCCAAGATATTCCGACACTGCACTTGGCTGTCCAAGATCTTCCAAAACTGGTCCTTGCTGTCCAACAGTTTATGCAGGCTGATTTTGAGCAACAATGGGCGGTTCCTGATGAACATGAGGCTCTAAACTTGATGAGGTGTTGGGCAGATCGAAACTGGTTGATTGCTGCCCCTTATCTCCAGAAATAGAAGATGGTACCAAATCTGGAAAAACTTCAACATTCACACTATGTGGGCTGTCCCCCTTCAAGATATGAGTTGGGGCCACATCTAATGAATTCTTTTCATCAAAATGCACATCACAACTAACAATAATCTTGTTAGTGCTCAAATTGAACAGCCTTTGCTTTCACTACTATAGCCAACAAAATTGCATTTAACTCCTTTATTCTCAAGCTTTGTACGAAGTTTATCCAGAACAAAAGCATAAGTCGTACAACCAAAAATGCGAAAATGAGAGATTGAAGGCTTCTTCCCATACCAAACTTCATAAGGAGTTAATACTTTCAATGCTTTAGTAGCACAACGATTGCGTATGTATGTTGCCACTATAACCGCTTCAGCCCAAAATTTGTGAGGCCGCCCCTTTGCTTTGAGCATACAACAGGCCATCTCCATAAGTGTGCGATTCTTTCGCTTGGCAACACCAATTTGTTGAGGCGTATAGGGAGTTATCATTTGATGTAGAATTCCCTTCTCTCGAAGAAATGCACCGAACGTACTCTTGATGTATTCCCTTCCTCGATCGGTGCGTAGGGTCTTCAAAGAATGTCCAAACTGATTTTTCACCATTGCTAGAAAATCTTTGAAATGTTGAAAAAACTTTCGATTTAGCCTTCATAGGATAGATCCATGTAAAACGGGAAAAGTCATCAATAAATGTCACAAAATAGATGCACTTTCCAATGGATTCGGTCCTCATTGGACCACAAACATCACTATGAACCAGATCAAATTTATCAAGAACCCTTATAGTTCCATCAATTGGAAAAAGTTTCCTTTGAAATTTTCTAAGTATGCACCCCTCGCATACATGCCCTTCCGGCTGCTCAATAGTAGGAAAATCTTCTACCATATTAAATGTCTTCAGCTTCTTCAAACTTGCAAAGTTGAGATGCCCAAACCTTGCGTGCCACAATTCAGCCAACTCCAATGATTGTGATGTAGAAGCAACAAGACATATAGAGGGAATTCGTCGCTCATAGGTATCCATAATGAATAAGTTGATCTAGCTTTGAACCAAGAAGTTAATGCCTAACAAGCCAACCGCCTGATCTGGGTAGAAACACCCGATTTCCAGAGATAAGAAAATCAAGAAAGACAAAAAGCCTTTGTGTTCACAGATTCTCAGTAGGAATTTGTGAACATTTGGCCCCATTTCCACCAATACACAGACACACACAATCACAAACCCAAACTATCTGTGCTAGCAAACAAGTTCTTGAAGTCTGACGCGCTCCATTTCAACCGAGTCCATCACTCTGGTCTCGACCGAGTTTCTAGCTCCATCCTTAACGGAGTCTTCACGTTCCGCACCTGGCCGAGTCCCACGACTTTCCGAGATCCGCCATCTTTGAAACAAATAGGAGGTCTCTTCTTAGTGAGGGTACATAGAGTGCTCCTGGTAGCTTTGGTTGAATCTGCACTCATATGCAGAATGTCCCTTCTTCTTGCAGTGCATGCAAGGAATTGTTGGGTTGAACCAACATCTATTGGTTGTGTGTCTCGGCTTGTGACAATGATCACAAGAAGAAGTTTGTCTGTTGTCATTGCCTCTGCTCAAAGACTTTGAATGAGCCTTTTCAAATCTGGGCTTGTTCTTGTTTTTTTTCCTTCCTTTTGTGAAAAGAGCCTTTTCCTGGTCACCGCTTCCTTCTCCTTCGTCTCTCATCGGTCTCTCATGAGCGACAAGACTGATAGCTCGTTCGAACGTCACGTCTGGTAAGCTCAGAATGAGCATTCTCGGCAGTTGATAGGACGTAGGTAGAGTTTTCATGAAGTTAAAAGTGGTTTTACATATCCAACATTATCTAGAATGCACTCTATCAATAACCAAGATTTGTGAATCAGCTACATTTTGTTATCCTCTGCAAAATGGAAAATAAAAGAACAACGTTCAACAAAATCAAAAGTCGACAAACAAGCTCCAAGTATAAGCGATTTGTTTTGTGTCCTAGTCCAACCATGAATTTACATGTCCAACGTTAATGTTATTACAAAGAGATGATAGCAGATTTTAGTTAGGCTTGAACATGCATTGAAGCACCTAATTGTTTTGACCTAGAACAATTGTCATGCAACAAACATTTAATGCTACAACAAGCATGGTTATGCAATACTTTATGATGATAAAACAACATTATCAATAATGAAAAGATGCACATACTTATGAGCTGATTTGATAGAAGCAACATTTCACAAGAATAGACACAAAGTTTCCTTAAACAAGAGGAATGTTGATGAAGAACTCCTTTCCTCTCTTGAGGTTAGGAGCCCATAAAAGGACATGCAAGAGAAAAAAAACAATCAACAGTGAACACAAAGCATAGATGCACAGAAACACGTTTCTGAGGGCACGCGTTACGGAAAACGCGTTTAGGATAAACGCGTTTCTCCTCCCAAAATTGTACTTAAAAATATAAAATAAATTTTTTTTGGAAAAATAGCTGATGGTTGAAATTTTTTTAGGGGATCAATGGTCAAACCAGCGTTTTGCCTCTCAGAAGCGCAGTAGATGGGGCACAAACAGATCTTATTTTCAATAGCTATTTGGTTGTTATTTGCTTTGGTTTTCAATAAATGCTCAAGGGGTTCGGGGGTCGGTAGCCCCCCGAGAAACAGGGAGTCCGAGGGGCGGTAGCCCCCCGGTGGAAGATTTGGGGGGTGTTAAAGTCCAATTATGACTCTATCATGACCTTGGCACGGCCGGTCACCAGAGGGCCTGAGGCCAAGTATTGGCAAGAGCCAGTGACCGAGGAGGACATCAGTCCCAAGTTGGGACCGGTGCGTCACGAGCAGTGACCCGGTGTGGCCGCCTGACAAGTTGTCAGAGATGTGGTGTGTCTTGACCGTCGGGACCCTAGCCGTCAATGACGAGATGCTAGCCGGCAAGTAGTCGGGATGACCAAGAGGGTCACAGGTCTTTGGCGGGGCACGGGGGTGGTACCCTATGAGTCACTCAGTATTCACAGGTCACAGGGTCTAGGCATGCCAAGTGGACTGATCACCCACAGGTGGATGCCATGTGCCAGTTGACGGGAATAGCAGGTAGAAGGACTCAAGGAGGGGGTGCCTATGGTTGGGAGGTTAATTCTACACACCGGCTTCTAGGATTCACGAGCTTGGAGAGGGACTGACTTGTGACAATTGGTATCAGAGCCTCGTTCTAGAGAGAGAAAACGTCGTTCTAGAGAGAGAAAGTGTAGAAATTGTCAGATTTTGCTTGTTTTTTAAGGATTTTGGAGGGAGAAAACATGGGAGACAGATTGGAGAAGAAAGGTGGGCCTCCAGCGCTACTGTTCCAGCAACAGGGAGCTCACAAACACCCGTTTGAGGGAGGAAAAACTTGGCAAAAGAAATCCAGCGCATTTTTTCAAAAGGATTTTCGCTCATAACTTTTCGGAGCCTTCTCAGATCCTGATCAGATTTTGGGAGCATGTTTCTGGTATCCATAGCGATCCTTTAGAGCCATTATACGCTGGTTTTGGAGCAGATTTGCCTCTGTTTCACTAAAAAGTCGGTTTCCAAGCAAAAAACAGGTCAGATTTTTGGATTGGACATAACTTCTCCAATTTATCTCTGATTTCTGCTATTAGAGTTTCAGATTGGGCCTAGTAGGAGGGCGACCTACTGCTAATTGACCGTTCGTGAAAAGCTTTTGCCGTTTGGAAGAAATTCGACGTCAAACAGCCGCTTTTTTCCTGTTTTTTTCGACTTTCAAGCCGATTTGTTGCCCAAATTAAGTTTTTTACCGACTTGTGTACCAGTGTAGGACGCAAGGGAAGTACTACCTGTCCTTGGCTTTGTTACTTTTCAGTTGCCTTTTGTCTCTTTCAGTTCTAAATTGTCAATAGGCTGAACATTTCTTTTCCTGACTGTGTTTCAATAAGTCCAATTTTTAGCTTGATTCTGTGCTGTCTTTGTTGTGTTTCATAATGGAAGATGGTAGAGTTGATATTCCGCTCAGTCCACCCATTGCTCTTCCATCACCAGCACCCAGCCCTGTGCTTAGTCCTGCCCATAATCCGCCTACAGTGGCTGCCCATTCGCCTGCTGGTACTTCCCCTTCTGTGCAAGCTCGCATGGATAGTGTGGAAAAGACTGTCGCAGAGATGCGAGCAATGATGGTAGCTGGTGGTTATGTGCCTTCGTGAAGAGTTGAGGCCTTCGGTGCTCAATGAAGGGTGCAAGACCTTAAAAGAGGCAGTTGCTACAACTCTCAACTTTGAAGGTAATGTGCGCACCAAGGCTGAATCTGGAGCGCCAAGCTGGCCTCAGAAAAAGGGTTCGCGAAAGTCTGGCCAAGCTGGTCAGAAAGGCTTTTCGCAGAAGGATCCTATCCAAATGCAGCAGACTTTGAAGTGCAAGGCGGCATCTCCTATGGCTCGTCGTGCTTACGACAAGTCTCCCCTCAGTCCTGAGCAAAAGGAAAAGGCCAAGAAAGACGGATTATGTTTTTTCTGTCTTGGCAAGCATCTTTTCAAAGATTGTCCTCGACGTACGGGCAAGAAGCTCCATACTATGCAACGTCAAGATGAGGGCAAGGATGAGGAAATTCTGGATGACTTGTTGGTAAGTGATGATGAGGACACTCGTCGTGTCATGACTATTTCGGTGCGGAAGCTTGTTCTAGAGGCACCAGTTTGTTTCTTGTCCACCAAAGCGCGAGAAGCTTATCAGTTTCCAGATAGTGAACTGATACGCATGAGGGAAAAACTGGAAGGTCATGACGTCCTCGTCTTATTTGACACCGGTTCCTTGCATAATATCATCAATTCTCGTGTGGTGAAGAAATTTCACTTGGCTACTGTTCCATCTGATTACCGGTATACTGTTGAGATGCCAGATGGTAAGGGAACAGAGGTTTGGAATGAAAGAATCTCTCGGGCGTCTTTGTCTATTCAGACGTATACCAAGAAGTTAGATTTTGAAATCACTAAACTAGCTAAGTTTGATATTGTACTTGGTAAGCGGTGGCATGCAAGTAAGCAACCCGCTATAGATTATAAATCACATGTGTATAAGTTCGAGCATGAGGGTATGTTTCATGTCTTAAAGGGGGAGAGACCATCTGTTGAGGGTCCTCTTGTTACCTATATATGGAGATTCAGTATTTGTGGTTGTGTTATGTGAATGTTGATTCCAGTTTTGATTCTTATGTTGGTAATAATCAGATAAGCACACTCACTAATAAACCACAAGAAGCTTCATTTACTTTTGCATCCCCTACATGTATTGGCATTACAGTCTAGATGTGACTCAGCAAGTGAGTTGGAGAAGTCCATCCCCACGCAGTTCAAACACGTGCTAATTAGTAATATGCCAGAGGGATTGCCGCCTAGAATCATCGTATTGAGCTTGTTCCAGGGGCAAGTCCGGTATGTAGGCCTCCTTATAGGATGAGCCTAAAAGAGGAAGAGGAAGTCAGAAAGATGTTGGGGTACATCCGTCCAAGTTATTCACCTTTCGCCTCTCCTATTTTACTTGTTAAAAAAAAGGATGGTAGTTTCCGGATGTGTGTAGATTACAGGGGATTGAATAAGATCACTCTAAAGCACAGGTATCCGATGCCTAGGATTGATGATCTACTGGATGCGTTGCAAGGTGCAACCATTTTCAGTAAGATAGATCTCAAAAGTGGATACCATCAAATACAGATTCGAGATGAAGACGTCCAAAAGACGACCTTCCGAACCCGTTTTGGTCATTATGAATTTTTGGTTATGCCATTTGGGTTAACCAATGCCCCAGCCACGTTCATGATGCTCATGAACGATGTCTTGCGAGACTATATGGGCAAGTTTGTCGTCAATTTTATTGACGATATATTGGTTTTTAGTAAAGCGGTTGAGGAGCATGAGATTCATCTCAAGACCATTTTGGGCAAGTTACAAGCTTCTGTCTTGTATGCCAATGCTCAAAAGACAGAGTTGTGTAAGACTCATGTCGAGTATTTGGGTCACGTAGTGACAGCTGAGGGTATTTCGGTTGATCCAGCCAAGGTGGCTGTGGTTAAGAAGTGGCCGAGGCCTGCCGATATACACCAATTACAGTCTTTCTTAGGCTTTTATAAGTTCTACCGGCGGTTCGTTAGGAATTATTCCTAGATAGCTGCTCCTTTAACGGACCAGTTAAGGAAAAACAACATTGTGGTTCGATGGGATGCTGAAGCTCAGCAACGTTTTGAAAACTTGAAGGAGTCTGTGGCCACGGCTCCAGTTCTCAAGATTGTGGATACCTAGAAACCTTTTGACCTAGAGACGGATGCAAGTGGCATTACCGTAGGTGCAGTGTTGAGCCAAGAGGGTAGACCAGTAGCCTTTGAAAGTAAGAAGTTGACACCAGCTCAACAGAGATATCCTACACACGAGCAAGAGTTGTATGCGATTATACATGCGCTTAAGGTGTGGAGACATTATTTATATGGCGCCGAGTTTTATGTGTACACTGATCATCATACTTTAAGATATTTTTGCACTCAGCCAGATTTGAAAGGCCGCCAAGCTCGGTGGGCCGAGCTGATGCAGGAATTTCATTTGGAAATTCGCTTCCGAAGAGGGAAGGAAAATGTGGTCGCTGATGCACTATCTCGTATACTGCATCAGATGAGCTTTACTGTGGTTGACAGTGGTCTCATGGAGGAGATTAAGAAGGCTCAAGAAAAGGACTCGCATTGTCAGCGTGTGTGGCCTAATGCGCGCAAGGTAGTCGACCAAACGGAAGAGTCAGTCGAGGCTGTCTCTTCCGTAGAGGCACACACCAGTACATATTTAACATACACCGTGAAGGATGGTATGTTATTGAGAAATGGAAAAGTTTTCGTGCCAGACGTGAAGTATCTTCGTCGTAAGATACTTTATGAATGCCATAATAGTCCCTGCGCATGGCACCCTGGTATTGATAAGACCAGTGGCTTTTGAGAAGGCATTATTTCTAGCCACGATTGCAGCGGGATGTAAGAGAGTATGTTCAGCGTTGCACGGCTTGTCAGGTGAACAAGGCTAAGAGAGTAAGTTCTCCGGGCTTGCTACATCCACTTGAGATACCTACAGGAAGGTGGGAAAGCATCTCTATGGATTTTATTGTTGGGCTACCCAAAACCCAGAATGGATTCAATTCCGTTATGGTAGTGGTAGACAGGTTTTCCAAGGTGGCTCATTTCATCGCAACGACCAAGAAGGCCACAGCTCCGCAAGTGGCTGAGTTGTTTATTCAAAATATTGTCAGGTTACATGGTCTTCCGAAGTCCATAGTTTCTGACAGGGATCCCAAGTTTACGGGAAATTTCTGGATTGAGGTGTTCGCCAAGTTGGGAACACAGTTGCGGATGAGTAGCTCTGAGCATCCTCAGACGGATGGCCAGACAGAGCAAGTGAATCAGATCTTGGAAGATATGCTTAGGGCATATGTGAGTAGTACGCAAACAGACTGTGTAAAGCATTTACTGCTATTGGAGTTCGCGTACAATGATAAGAGACATGCGTCCACTGGATTGAGTCCATTTGAGCTCAATTATGGTTTCAGACCACTGAGTCCTGCAATCATAGGAATTCCGCATAGGGTACCTAGTGCTGTAGAGTTTTTGGCTCATATGCAGCAGAAGCTAGAGTTGGCACGAGATAACTTGTCCAAAGTTGTAGCTAGGGCAGAGAGTTATGCTCGTGAGAACCATACCTATCGGGAATTTGAGAATGGAGATTGGGTGTATTTACTAGTCCCTTCGAAGTCGAAGGTGCTACGCACAGGAAAGTGCGCCAAGTTATCTCCTAGGTATTGTGGACCATGGTTGATTATTAAGAAGGTGAGCCAAGTAGCTTATAAGCTACAGCTACCTGTTGGATGGAAGGTGCATCCAGTATTCCATATTAGCAAACTCAAGAAATGTTTGCATAATGGCGATAGCCTGGTGGAAGGTCTAGTGTCTCTTGTGGAGAAAGACACCACAGGTTATGGGCCAGACAGAATCCTAGATCGAAGGGAGCGACGATTGCGAAATCGTCTCCTTCAAGAGTATCTAGTAACTTGAAAAGGGCATCCGTTGTCAGATGCTACCTGAGAGATGCGACAGGCGATGCAGAAGTCTTACCCAGAGTTTGTCATCGAGGACCGATGACTTGCCAGAGGAGGGAAGGATTGTTAGAGTCCAGTTACGACTCTATCATGACCTTGGCACGGTCGGTCACCAGAGGGCCTAAGGCCAAGTATTGGCAAGGGCCAATGACCGAGGAGGACATCAGTCCCAAGTTGGGACCGGTGCGTCACGAGCAGTGACCCGGTGTGGCTGCCTGACAAGTTGTCAGAGATGCGGTGTGTCTTGACCATCGGGACCTTAGCCGTCAGTGACGAGATGCTAGCCGGCAAGTAGTCGGGGTGACCAAGAGGGTCACAGGTCTTTGGCAGGGCACGGGGGTGGTACCCTATGAGTCACTCAGTATTCACAGGTCATAGGGGCTAGGCATGCCAAGTGGACTGATCACCCACAGGTGGATGCCATGTGCCAGTTGACAAATCCAATATGTGAATTAAAAAATCGGAGTTGATCAAATTTGTAAACCTATATATGGTTTTGATCTACAAAAGGTCAGGGGGCGTTGCCCCCCCAGCGACAGGGTTTGAGTGGAAACACACTTATTGGGACCATCTATGATCGTAACGAACAGGCTAGAGGTCAGTTTTGAATTTTTATCCTTGACAGAACCCAACATGGATTAATGCACCTGAACTGGACCATCCTGCACCCGAAACAGTAGGCAAACTACACATTAATTATGCTCTTAATTAGAGCTTTCATCCGATACCCATATTGCTATAAAAAAACCATATATATATATATATATATATATATATATATATATATATATATATCAAGGATGCGTGTCTGGGCTAGATGCGAGCAATCCGCGTCCGCGTCCGGCGTCTAGACCCGGACGCGTCCAAAAGAAAAAATAAATTCAAATTTTTTACCTCTAAAAAAATCAAAAAAAAAAAATTAAAAAGAAAGCGGACGTGTCCGAAGACCCGGACGCACCCCTGGCGCGTCCGCGTCCGGACGCGCGTTCGCGTCCGAGGTCCGCCACGTTAGATATATATATATATAACGTTTCTGGAATTTTTTTGTATTTTTCAAAAACGCGTTTCTGAACCGCGATTCTGAAACGCGTTTCAGAAACGTAGTGCATCTATGACACAAAGCTATTCATAATATTGCAACATATAAACCTCCAACTATGATGATCACATATTTTTTTGAAATGTTATTGTAATAAATATTCCAGAACAATTCCATCAGTTTTGATGAGCATTCTGATATTCTTTTGCTGCAAATCACAACAGAATACTAGAAATAATCGCAAAATTATGATCAAGACAACTCTCATCTGAAGAAAGTCATACAACATAAATTTGAACCTTGATCAAGTATGGACAAATGCTTTTGCTTCATTATAAATAACTTTTGTCTCTGCACTTTCTTGATAGGTCTCATATCACCAACTCATAATGTAATGCCTGCACTGCACCCCTTGCTTCTTGCCAAATAAACTCGTTCATGATAGGACAACTTGTAAAAAGATCGCTTTCGACAATCTGATTGCTTGCAATTCGAATAGATATACGAATGATAAAGAAGAATCAGAAAATTTATTGCGACAGAATATTTTGCACAATTCGATATCAAGGACTTTTTTGAGCATATATGAATATAGTGCCGAAACTCAAGTGTTACCGTTTATATCATTAGCTTCGTTTCAAGAAATGTTAAAAACTGCAGTACATGCATTCGAAAACATGGAAATTGATCCATTCGAACGAGTATATATATTACTGCAAGACGTAACGCCCTACAGCAGAAGACAAAACATCCAAAAAGATGACATATATACATATTCGAATTTACGGATTAGAAAAAGAATGCACGAACAAAAAGAAACATCGATGTTTAGAACAAAAGTTTCTAGATTGTCGTTAATGATTGAACAAAAACAATTCATCACATTAGAAAATGCAATTTTTCCATTTCTGTAAGAGTATCCTTATCATGCACAACAAATTGTGTTTGGAAAGAGTGCTAAAGCTTGTCAAAAATTTGCACAATTCTTCAGGTGAAGAAAGGTGCTGGCAACCAACAGGCCTTTTAGAATTGAATGCCTTATGGTGGTCTTTCATGGATCTATCTATAGATGCTGGTCTACAAGCTCATCAATGGAAACTGTCAATCTCATCTTAATGTACATTGCTGCACTAAATTTCTAGTATTGAGTGTCAAGAACTGGAGGGATGAGTTCTTCATCGACCTGGAAAGAGAAAATAGGAATTTATCAATGACAAATTTCAGTTCTATAGTAATCACTCAGACGAATTGCGGGAGTCCAATTCTCTTATAAATACATCCTTGCACAATAGGTAAACGAACATTTAATGCAACTATATTGTTACCATTTCCACTGCTGAAGTCTCAACTCGTAGAGTTAAGAGCCACCCTGAATCCTCCATAACTGCCCATATCTTCTCAAATGCCTTCTTATACATCCCTTTTAAGTCGTCTTTCTCAAGAATCACCTGTATTTTCAACCGAGAAGCACTCAGATTTATCAAGATATAACTGCTCTCTCTCTCTCTCTCTCTCTCTCTCTCTCTCTCTCTCTCTCTCTCTCTCTCTCTCTCTCTCTTATTGAGATACAAAGACAGCATGACAATCGCTTCACTAAAATTTGTGCTTCTATTGTGAATCAAACAATATGAAGACGGGTACATGAAGTGTTCTTGTTTAAGAAAGAGATGCGATGTTCTTGTTTAAGAAAGAGATGTGATGCAAGAAAAATGGAAATTTGACAACATATAGCAAGGAAGGCATACATTGCTATTTGTGATTAGAGCAGAGAAGTTGAGACAACAGAGAGGCTTTTATGGCCAACATATTTTAGCTATGTCATCTTTGATAAGGAGCATCATTGTTGGTGGTGGTCCAATTTCAAGTTGTAACTTTGCTTCAATTTCTCAACTAACCCTAAATACCGTGAGGAGTTATAGGATGTGTAGTCACTCGAAATCAACTGGATAGAAAGAGTCTTGCATCATTTAGAACCAGAACCATAAGTTTTCAATATAGGAGACTTTATCACCGTTTTTCAATCTGAAGCTCCAAACCTTTCCATCCATGACCTCAAAATTTAAGACCCACATAGTCCTCACCTTATTATCAATAAAACATACTTTTGCACTCTCACGAGTAGATGCTCTGCTATACAACTGAAACATAACCTAATCTAAGACACTCGAAGAATTTTGGTTGGAAGCCTCTTCTACTCAAAGAAACAAAACACACGTAAAAGCTATGTTACATAGATTGTTTATAAAGTAGAACTAGACTAGAAACAAATTTTACGCAATCCGCAAGATCATTCTTCAAGAACTAAGTCAGAAATAGATGATTTGCATGATATAAGTCGCCGCTGGGATTCAGAAACCTGCTGCCTTACTAGGGAAATTGGACTTGAAATGAATTATTAGCTATAGCTAAAAATGGGAACACTATTTGCTATCACCCTTTTTTAGGGTTATAGCTGTTTCAACAGCCAAACTTTGGGGATCAATTACAGCTATTGTGCCAACACTACTTTCTCACTACAGCCAGAATAAAAGCTGTAAACTTTTCAATACACAACCTTGTGTTCAAGCATGCCCCTGATAACAGCCACAAAATTTGCAGCTTCAAGGTGGCCTTCCTGCATCAAGTACTTTATCACATGCTCCACCTTTTCTTTAAAAGGATTCAGCAACCTTTTATTATCTGACAGCATCACTTTCACTGCTTCAGTGGATATCTGGTTTTGAGAAAAATATGAGGCAGTGAACTTGAACAGTGAGAGCAACGGCCAAAAGCAGTCATAAATCTGCTTTCACAAAAAATGGGCAGACATGGAAGTGCTTGTGCATTGCGAAACCTTACTTCATTGAGACCAGTACGAAGATCCTCATCCATTTCATCCTCCTCAGGACTAGCCTTATCCACTGAGATTCGATTTGCGCGCAATGGAGCGCTGTGTCTGAACAACAAAGGCTTCCTACAACCAGCTTCAGGCGATGGGACGAGGCTCACCATGGCGGCTCTGTTTGGAAGAACAGTGAGCCTGCCAAGCCAATGCACAACATGTAGGAAGCGTCTTGAGCATGAAAGGGTTCCATGGATTGATGATGATGATGAGGAGGAAGGAAGAAATCGAGAAGAATAAGAAGAGGGCTTGCAAGAAGGGGAAGGAAGAGGCAAGGCAGCAGAGGAAGAAGCCATTAGCATCAATATATATTATTTGGCGAACACAGCTTCTCGTACAATGCAAGCAAAAGCAGTGGATCGGAACATATTGTGCTCTTTTGTTTTTGTTTTATTTTTTTCTTCTTCTTCCTTATTCCTTCTTGGACACGCTCAAAACCCCTCCCAAAAAAAACAAAAATGACTTTGAATGAGGGTGCTAAGCTTCTACACTAGTCGATATGAAAATCTCACAACATCAAGGACAAACACTTTGTTACTACCCCATCCAAACAAATCACAAGTGATTCACCCTCATGCACCAAAGCTATCGACATCACTTAGCATGATCAAGCCTCCTATGATAACTGGTGTCCCATACCACCCACCATTGCACTCAACTCTCACGGGCACTCATCTCCATGGCTAGAGATACATCTTGGCTCACACATGCTCATGTCATCCAACCACTCTCTAAGTAGATTGAATGAATGATATAGGGTCTATATAAAGGGCATTAGTGGGTGCTCTCATCATAAGCATGATCCACGCTCAGCTCTGTGGCATGAGGCAACTTGAGGTGCTGACATGTGGCACTAGAAAATTGTCATAGCATTATGCCTCATGGCAAGGCCATTATGATACATACATTTTTTCCTCTTTAAGAATTCATATCTCAAGATAAAAGACCATGGAATGTTAGTCTAAGATCCACTTCTTTTTCTCAAGTGTCTTCATCATTCGACTTATCCTTTCAACAAATTACGTGTTTATAAATCAAGCGATTTCTCAATTGATGTCCTCGAGTATATTTTCAGGTTTCATGGGTAGATAGGCAATCAAATCATCCAATTGTATTAGTTCACCTTTCGAAATAAGACTATTTTTTTCCACCAAGTCACTCTTCAGCAGCTAACATGGACTACAATATGTACGTAACAACCTACTTATTTTTCACAGTGTATTTTGGTGAAACCTTAAAAGCCACAATATCACACCTGAATTTATTATTCCAAGACTTGGAGTAATAAATGTGTAATGCATCATTACCATTTTTAGACACATACAAAAGCATATTACACTCTGTAAGATATGCTTACTATTATTAGAAAGTCCTGATCATGTACTTAGCATTAAACTAAATTATTAAACTTATTATTTTTAGCAAATCAGGGGCTATTTTTAAAAAAAAAAAGAAAAAAGAAAAAAATCATTAGGTTTTTACGGTAGTGGAAGGCCCCCGCCCGATGTCCTTCCATGTCTAGGAGGCGCCTCGGGTTCCTGTCCTCGGGTGCCTCTAGGCGCAGAAGGCCCCCAAATGGGCCTTCCCCTATACTTTTATACCAAGTAGAAGATATAGTTATAATTGGATGGATTGAGTCTTTGGCCTTGCCTACTTGCAAAGGCAATACTATGTGTTCAAGTTGGTCAATGTAGTTTGTGCAAAGTCAACATTAAAAGAGATGCTTAAAACATTGAGGATTGACTATGCAATAGATTATAAGTACTTTAAGACTTCTACATGAATGAAAGTAGTGATTGGCTTATCGAAGATCCGAACTTGCTTGATGGTGGTTTATAGCTCCAGTGATGGGGGAGAGGTGGCAGTACCTCTATGGATGGGTGTTAATGTATCTTTCGTCACCTGATTGTGTCTTAGCAATGTGTGAAAAATTGCCAATGTTGGCAAATCTAGCCATGTAAAATATTGTAAACTATGTACACAAGTGGATCCCACACGTGTGAGGCCATGGAACTACATGGAAAACCTACCCTAGTGTAGGTTATATCAAGTCTAAAGAGTTGGTCAAGTCAATTTGGTAGTGATTCCTAGTTTATAGGACCTACATCCTAGATTTAAGGTGAAATTGACCAACTGGCCACCTACTTGACATGACAACTAGCCACCTACTTGACATGACTCTAGGAATGAGGCTAGAGTGGCAAATTAGGTCAAGAAAGCCAGGTTAACTTCCTTATTACATGCTGGAAATTCACCTAACTTTACAAAGGAAGTGACTTTTGCTATGTATTCCATCCTGCCATAGAGAGAAGATAGATTATTTTTGAAGGCTCATTGGCAATTTCGAGCTACTACACTTTTGTATTCAGTTTTCATGATCCAAATGCAATCAAAGTGATATTGTCTTCATTCTTTGTTTTCAGGCAATACATAAGGTTGTGGTTCACATGTGTCGACTCGGATTTCATCTATGATCAATGCTTGATGATTGTTTTTGCTTGTTATATGTCAAATTGTCATTCTAGATCAATTTTTTTGTGTCTAGTTTTTGTAATAGATTGGTTAGCAAACATCCAATCACTCTTGTGGATCTTATGTAGATCCATTTATGTTCCAAAAGTATAGTACTTTCACATGGTATCCCAAGTACAAGAGCTCAATGTTGGAGGGTTTGCAGATCCCGAGGCAACCCTAACCCTATTTAATAAGTGAGAGGGATTTGGCACCCTGCGTGTGTAAGTCCAACCCAATGATCACATAGAGATTTGATTAATTAGAAAGTCAATAAAAGGACTTTAGGCCTTTTTGCGGGACTTTTAAAGTCGCAAGCCTAAAAGTCAAGTTAGTGAATAAAGTTGGGCTTCCCACCAAAATTCAATTTCAAAGGGGTTCTCTCCAATTTGAAATAAGTTCTCACTCTGCACTGTCCACACATGTGGGGCACCTATGAACTTGTATTTATTACTCAATATTCACTAGATCCACAAAAATGGATTCTATTGGTTCTTGATGAGATTTTTGGGTGCTAATCCTAGGAAAAGCTACCAAGATTGAGTGCCATTAATTAGATTTGACTTAGTGTCATGAGATCTAATTAATCTAGGTTGAAAACAAGTCCTCTAAAATTATTTTATAGGTCTTGGAAGTCCATCAAGAAGTTTGAGTGAGATTTAGTCATTATATTGTCCCAAAATAGTCAGAATTGGCTTGATTTGATTGTAGGTTGATTGTAACTCATCTAATCATACTTTCATCATTGTGAGGGAGTGCTAGAACTGTGGTTATAAGTCCATTTGGTGGGCTAGAAACCAAATTTGAGTGAATCACCTTTGTGAGTTTCTAAGATCAATCAAACCAATTTTCTTGTTTGTAGAATTCACTAGTAAGTGTTGGGCGTATTCCCAACAAAGTGTAAAGAAATAAATCCTCCAGTAAAATGTGTTGCGAGGGCATGGCATCCTGCGTGTATAAGCCCATGGCCCAATGAGCACGCAATTGAAATGGTAAAAAAAATAAACTTGACTTGGGCCTTGTAATTAAAATAAAACTAGAGGCACAATGTCATTTTTAAACTTAGAGATCACTTTTTAGAGTTGGGTCCAAATTGGGACTCACATGAATCTTGTGATTTCTAATGTACTTTTTGTGGACCCTTGGATCAAATTGGGTCCAAGATGAATGGATAGGATCATTGTGAATATTAGCCAATAAGATTGAGGGGCAAGGGCCTTTCCCATTTTATAAAAAGGCACCATTTGTACACTAATTTCATGCTTAATGAGGAGGAGGAAACTCTACCATTTTTGGAAGATGAGCATCCTCATTTGCTATTCACTACTTGCTATTGCTCTTGATTGTGTTTTCCATTGCTTTCTATTTCCATGTTTATTGTTTGCCATAGTGAATGTTTTTTCCATTAGCAAGCATAAGGAGCATTTGAGCTAACCTCCACCCTCACTCTCTTTCTCTCTTTTTCTTTTCCCTTCTCAATCTCTTCTTCTCCATTCATTCTCTTCAACCAAAACTATGATGAATGTTAGTGTAGAGGAGTAGAGTTAAGAGGAGTAGTATAGTGGTGAGTAGAGTTAAGGGAAAAAGTAGAAAATTAACTAAAAGTAGCATATATGCATAGTTAGGCTCATATCTAGTGATCTAACCTTTGTTGACAGGCGGAAGGGCTATACTACGAGAGATCTTTGACTCCACAGTGGCGTCGTTGCCGGGGATAGGTTTCCACTAACTAGTTTAGTTGCATTTTAGCTATTTTCTTGCTTTTTAGAGTAGTTTAGGTAGATTTTTGGGAGTTTAGAGTTAGTTTTCTGTATTTTTTTTGTGTTTGGACTGTTCACAGCTAGCGGAGGAGGTGTGAGAGGGTAGAGGAGGCCCTGAACAACCTCTAAGGTCTTGAAACCCAAACCAATCATCCAAAAAACTCAAAAAAACACACCAATCTGTATTTTGGAGGGAAAAAGAGCCAAAAAAAACTCATCAAATTTTTATATCTCTAGAATCATTGGGAATTAACCCTTGCATGACTGGCAGCAGCTCTAGGGTACTGTCCCAGACCTGCGTAGAAGCCTGCAAGAATTAGTTCCAAACAGATTGTAAAAATCAGAGAAAAATCACAAAAAAATTCAAAAAAACCCTTGAAAAAATTAAAAAAAATTCAAATCTTCATAAGAACTCTCGTAGAGCCCACTGAAATTCCATCTTAGTGAGACTAGGACACAGAGAAGCTTGCGAGAGCTAGTTTGATGTCCAAGTGTCTGTGCGAGAGTTTCCAGTGAAAAAAAGACGGGAAAGTACCAGTGAACCCTCGCAGACCGTGAAATTTTTAGTTCCAGTGGTCAAGAACTCTCGTAGAGGATTTTGAAGTTCCATCTCAGTGAGACCAGGACACAAAAGAGCTTGCGAGAGTTAGTTTGATTTCAGTGAGCAGAAATTTGGATTTAAGTGCTAAAAAATCACTAAAATAGTGAGATCTGACCCAAATCCAGCTATTATGAAGCTTGCGAGAGTTACATTCCAAAGATCTGAAAGATATCATGTTTTTTACCTGCAAAAATAGCTAAAGAACCCTCGCACAGCCAACCCTCGCACAAGATAACCCTCGCAGACCAGATCAGTGGAAAGATCTACATCAGATCCAGCTACTGTCAAAATCTCAGGTCAATCAGTGCAAGGAGTAAAAAGTTATCAAGGAAAAACCACCGTAAAAGGCCTAAAATTCATTCCGGCTGATCAGATCGATCAGATCCTTGAAGATCCAGACTGCATCCTACTATATAAGCAAGATCCAATCACTTTGGAACCCACCATCGGATGAATCTGAGATCGGGACGATCAATAGCATGAAGGATAGCAAATCAGGCACCACACCTTCCCAGATTAGCAGTTGTGCAACAAGAGGCAGAACCGGAACCAGCACCAATGGATCCAATGGGCCAACCCGTACCTGTCGCACCCTTGCATGCAGTTCGGAGAGCACCACAGATGGAGATACCAAAATACGACGGATCATCAGATCTCATCCGACTTCTCCAGATCTACGAGCAAGCTTGTAAAATCCACGACGAACGGACACCTGCAGAGAAGCTGATGCTATTCCCTATGTCCTTACTTGTAGTGGCTCAGGATTGGTTTTTTAACCTGTCAGAGGAAGAGAAATCCACCTGGGAAGCGGTTAAAGCGACTCTCATTACGCGCTTTAAGCCAAGGAAGTTCCTAGAAGACCCGTTTCTCCTGTTGAGCAAAGTCAAGATGGGAAAACGAGAAAGGGTCCGGGACTATATTGAACGGGTCAAACATCTACGATCCGAGTGCAGTGCAGTCCTGACTCTCGATCATGCAATGATCATGTGGTTCCTAGTCGGATTACCACGAAGCATCAGAAGAGAACTGAAACGACGGGAGCATTATGCTACTCTGCAAGAAGCTATGAAAGATGCCATCAGGGAAGAGGATGAGGGATCTGACAACAAATATCCTTCCACCCACACTCCTACTCCCTCGATCGCATCATCATCATCAAACGCATCCGCTCTATCCACAGAATTGTTGTTGGACCAAATGACAAAATTACACAAACAGCAGAGGCGATCAAGGGGAAGTTAAAATTTACGGGCGAAGGTCCTTATAGGATCAAGGAAATTCTTAATCATGGGGCCGTGAACTTAGAACAGCTTGATGGGACGCCATTCGACACATCCATCAACGGTAGCTGGTTTCACAAGTACTGGCCACCATAGTAAGACAGATCCAGATTGGGGGTGGCATGTTACCAAAAGCTAATCTGCTCAGCCACCACCGCTAGATCTAAGGAGATCAAGCCAAATCAAGCTAAATCCATCAAGATTCAGCCAGATCTGACAAGATCGGGGAAATCCATCAGAATCCAAGGAGGATCCAGATCCTGATAGGTAAAAAAGAAAGCAGATCATTAGATTGACTGATGGATCTACTACCAAGAATCCATCAGAACTTCCAGAGCACTACCAACAGTCAGATCAAGCCTGGATAAAGCTGATTACTAGTTTACAAAATTTAAAAATCAGAAAATCTCGAGATCTCGTCAAAAAACACTCTGAAAGAGCACTTTTTTCATGATTTTTTGAAATCCTCTGGAAGATAGCTCTTGAAAATTGGACAGTCACCATATCTGACCTAGATGCATCCATGAAAATCTCTGCGAGAGTTCCTAATGGAGGAATCATCATTTTTTAGTGTATGCGAGAGTTTCCAGAAGCAGAATTTTCAGAACCCTCGTAGAGCATCAACATCATCTTACCAACTCTCGCAAGGTGCCTAAATGAAATCAGAGCAGTGAAATAAGCCTGCCTACATGGTCTGATCTTGAAAATCCAATCACGAAAACAAGTTGTGCGAGAGATCACTTCCTGCAAGAGTTGAACCCTCGCAGACAGCCTGAACCCTCGCAGAACCTTCACATAGCAGTCAAATCACCTTCTGAACTCTCGCAGACTTCCTTGAAGTCTTAGAATTCTGTGAAGAAGGTGCCTGCCAAAATTTGGGTGGAACTAAGCAAGGGAAAGTGAATTTCACCTAATACGCACTCTAAATTCCGCTATATAAGGGCTGAATTGGAGTCATTTGTCACCTTTGCTAGCGAAGCTCTACCAAAATTTTCATTGAAAATACCAAGTTTTTTGTTTTCAACCAAACTTCCTACCAAGTGTCATCTGCTCATATTAAACACTGCTCTGTGCCCTGAACTACAATCATTGTCCTCCAACACTCATTATTCTCAGTTTTCACATCTTTTTTCATTTTCCACCGTTTTTTTTACTTTTTTGACTTTTTCGACCACTAATCATCATTACTAACATGGCCTCCTCATCCTCTGAAGACTCTGGTGCCAAACAGGTGATCCAGCGTGACATCCACGAGGCCACATAGATTTGGCCACTACCCTCTGACACTCTGATCCAACCATGGCTGCAGACAACCGGCCCCCTCCTTGAAGCAATGGGTTTTTACTCGGCGCTCTTCCATTATGAGATTAACATGGGCCTCGCCCTTCACGCTTACGCCACCTGGGACGAGGACAAGGATCATTTCCACTTCCTGTAACAAGGTACCACGTACAAGGTCAGGATTAACGCCGACTCGATGATTACCATTGGCATTATGTTTGGTGATCGTCAACTCATCTCCCATCGCCACGCCAAAGCTCTGATCAAACCATTCGTCACCCAAACCACACCAGAAATCCCCATCCAGACTAGCAATGGTTACCTGATAGAAGCTATCACGGAACCCATCATTCAGACGGCTGCGCATCTGTTGAATAACTTTTGGACTATTTCAACATTTCGCAAGGACAGAATCCAGTCTATGCTGCTGAGTCAGATAGCGGAATCCTTTCTGGAATTCCCTAACCCATCCGTTGTGCCATACGACTGGCATAGCTTCCTTATTCGAGAACTAACAAACTCCATCAAACCCAACAACCGTGAGTGAATCGCAGCAGGCCCCCTATTGTGTAACTTTCTCTACACACTTCTCAAGGCAAAAGTGCACGGTTTCCAACGCTCATCCCTCCTGTCTACCCTTGTGTCACATACTAACTTTTATCCACCACTCAAGCATCCACCTCCTCCCAACCTACAGTCATTAATACAACGGCCAGCAAACGAATGCGTGGTGCTGCCTCTACATCCACATCTCCACCTGTTACCCGACGACGTGTCTCCACTGTCGCACTAACCACTCCATCAACCACCGCCACTTCTTCTGTTGTGCAACCCCCCACTCCAATTTCTATTGTCGCTGCCTCTCATCCTGTTCCATCCACATCTATTTCTGTCTCCATCCCCGTTTCTTTTGTTGATACCACTCCTACTTCTCTTCCAGTGTCCACTGCTCCATCCATCACCATCGCATCCTCTATCACTCCTGCCACCACCGTTGCTCCTCTCACATTCAACCTTTCTGATTCGCAACTGTCCCCCGACACTTTGGCATGGATGCAAGTTATCAATTTTTCACCCCCACGCTAGACACTTTCTGCTCCATCCTCACCTTCTTCCATACTCCACACCACCCTTCAGTTCCCCACTGTTCCTCCCATCCTCTCATTCGGACAAACCGTCCTCACCTCTGTTTCCACAGTTGTTTCTCACACCCCACCCGCTTTGCCAAAGGTTGCCGAGGGCAACCAACTGCTGCCTGATGACGCATTTGTACAAACAATTTTTGTAGCATCACCAGATCGGGCTGATCCTACCGCCCCAGATGGCATCAGGACAAATGAAAACTTGATCGAAGATAATGACGACGGAATTCCCCAAGTCATCGGAGCCGATACAACACCAGCCCCTGCCAGTGCCAGTGTACCAGCTGCTCCCACGGATCTAACGACGACGTACCAAACTCTAGAAAAATACATCCTAGATGCGATAGCGGCCAAAGCTATTATGGGTACTATAGTTGGCAACGAGTAATACACAGTTGCGAGCAGACCTCACCAAGCTGTAGCAAGAGCTGATTCTGGATCAGCAACACGAACAAGCAGGGCACCAGGAGATTGCCAAGCTGTAGAAGAAGGAGGAGGGCCTAAACAAAAGGGTCCGAAGGCCAAGACCAAGGGCAAACAGACGCGGCCGTTGAGACGCGAGACCAGAGTCAAGGCGCAACCACAAGCCAGGGCCAAGCACCATCATCTAGAGGATTGCATACGATATCTGCCAACCGGGCCTTCCGAAGACCGAAGTCCGTGGAGGAGAACATCAATGAATTTTTATCCAAATATCCTCATGAGTCATCAAGAGGCGGCTGCCAGATATCATTCTCAACTCAGACCATCAAGAGAAAAGAACTGCAAGCCTTATCCGCCCTCCAATCACAACCAGAGTGGCGACATCAGTTATTTGAGAGAGACCCTGCAGCCATCAGGGCTTACGTGACGAGTCCGCAACAATTACGGGTGAACGCGCATTTCCTGCCATGTCCAAGAAGATCCAAATGGGCGGAATGTGGCACTCCTCTGGACCAGATCACACTCAACAATTTCAACTGGCCAATCATCAAATCCGAATATGGGTGGACAACGGATGTAGACGCTAGAAGGGCTCTCTCCGCATTCGCCAGTCAATACATCAATTGTCCCGATCCCACAGTCCGCGCGGCAGCCACTTACCCCCGAGACTTAGAATATTTAATGGGCATTGAAACAAAATGAGATGATTTTCTTCCCTCCATATTTTTTGATCCAAATAAGGCGCTCGCTTCCGACAAAGTCGAAGACCAGCTGCCAGTCGCTCGTGTATATTACCGAGCTGCATTCCTTGGAGATTCCTGGACGAAACGATTCCAAGCATGGGTGGATCAAGAATGGCTGACAGGCGTCCACAAGTCCTTCCACATGCCAAAGAACTCGAAGAAACTGGGCCGTTTGAACTTCATGAAAGACTTTACGGGCTATCTCATCCACCAAAGGCGGTCCAAGAGAACGCTATACTAAACCGGCAGAGTGCCAAGGGACCGGCACTACTTCAGGCCGTGGGTCCTGTTGGGGGTATTCCCAACAAAGTGTAAATAAATAAAATCCTCCAATAAAATGTGTTACAAGGGCATGGCATCCTGCGTGTATAAGTCCATGGCCCAATGAGCATGCAATTGAAATTGTAAATTTAATATACTTGACTTGGGCCTTGTAATTAAAATAAAACTAGAGGCCCAATGTCATTTTTAAACTGAGAGATCACTTTTTAGAGTTGGGTCCAAATTGGGACTCACGTGAATCTTGTGATTTCTAATGTACTTTTTGTGGACACTTGGATCAAGTTGGGTCCAAGATGAATGGATAAATCATTGTGAATATTAGCCAATAAGATTGAGGGGCAAGGGCCTTCCCCATTTTATAAAAAGGCACCATTTGTACACTAATTCCATGCTTAATGAGAAGGAGGAAACTCTACAATTTTGGGAAGAGGAGCATCCTCATTTGCTATTCACTACTTGCTATTGCTCTTGATTGTGTTTTCCATTGCTTTCTATTTCCATGTTTATTGTTTGCCATAGTGAATGTTTTTCCATTAGCAAGCATTAAGGAGCATTTGAGCTAACCTCCACCCTCACTCTCTTTCTCTTCCCTTCTCAATCTCTTCTTCTCCATTCCTTCTCTTCAACCAAAACTATGATGAATGTTAGTGTAGAGGAGTAGAGTTAAGAGGAGTAGTATAGTGGTGAGTAGAGTTAAGGGAGAAAGTAGGAAATCAACTAAAAGTAGCATCTATGCATAGTTAGGCTCATATCCAGTGATCTAACCTTGGTTGACAGGCGGAAGGGCTATACTACGAGAGATCTTCGACCCCACAGTAAGATGGGATCAATTGGTGCTTTCCTTCTAGAAGCTAGTGAGAGATTTAATTCTAAAACTTATTCCATTTGGAAGGTTAGGATGGAGTTACTAATAGTGCTTCAAGAACTGTATGAATTTTTTATCTAAGAAGAAGATGAACCTCTTGGTGCACAAGAGTTGATTAGATACAAGAAAAAATCCAGACCGCTTTCCTCAATGGAACCATCGAAGAGAAAATCTATATGACACAGCCAGAGGGATACGAACTCAATGGCAAACAACAGCACCTTGTATGCAGAATTCACAAGGCGCTCTACGGGCTGAAACAGTCACCCAGAGTCTAGTTCCAGAAGATCAATGCATTTTTGATAGAGAATGGTTTTATTCCAAACTCAGCAGACTCGAATGTTTACTTCAAATATGTATCAGAATACTTCATCATCATCACTTTCTATGTAGATGATACACTTTTATTCAGTAATAATCTGAATCTGATAAAAGATACAAAATGCATGCTGGCCCAAAAATACAAGATGACTCAACCCACTATTGTCTCAGAATCCAAATTCAACGAGATCGACCCAACAGACTGATCTTTATCAGTCAGCAACGATATCTCAACAACGTGATGGAAAAGTTTGGAATGACCAACTACAAACCCAGTCTCTTTCCACTTGACCCTGAACTAAAGCTATCAAAGGAACAGTCTCCTCAAACTGAGGCGGAAAAGGAGGAAATGAAGCGCTACCCGTTTCAATCCATCATCGGCTCACTGATGTATGCAATGATCTCCACGCGACCAGACCTTGCATATTCGATCAGTACACTTAGCCAGTTCATGTCAAATCCAAACGTAGTTCATTGGAAAGCTCTAACAAAGGTCATGAAGTACATTCAAGCAAGGAAAACTCTTAGCATCTGCTACAGAGGCAGCCAACTGCCAACATCCTTGAAGCCTACAAAGATGCGGATTGGCCAAGAGATGTCGACACCAGAAAATCAAGTTTTGGATTTGTATTTTTTTATACAACCAAGGCCCAATCTCATGGAACAGTCGGAAGCAGACCTCAGTTGCATTATCATCAACGGAATTCGAATACATAGCTACCACAAATGCAACCAAAGAGGCAATCTGGCTAAGGCAACTTCTCACAGACCTGAACCTTGCACAAACGCTTCCTACAACAATCTATTGCGACAATCAAAGCACAATAGCACTTTCTCTCAATTCGAGATTTCACTCTCGAAGCAAACATATAGAAATCAGGTATCATTATCTTAGAAAGAAAGTGCACAACAAGGAAGTAGAATTAATTTTCTACAGAACAAACTACATGGCAGTAGATTACTTCACAAAGGCTCTATCAAAGGAGCAACATCTCAGATTTAACGATATGTTAAATCTGAAGATCAAAGTTTTTCAAGATTCTCATTAAGGGGGAGTGTTAGATTTCTTATGCTCAGTCTTAAAAATCGTTATGTAATGAGCATTTTGAAAATAGAAGGCCGACACCATGATTTCGGACCTTCACATTTTTTTTTTCCTTTTAGTTTTTCCATTTATGTCAAACAATTTAAGGCACCTTTGCTTTTGCCTTCTTCGTCCTTTTTCGTGCCTTCACGAAAAATGCGACACACTAGCCAGAATGACTTAAAAACCATTTCTGGACCACCTTCGCCTTTTTCGTCTCTTTGCGAAAAATGCGACACAAAACCTAGAATGCTTTAAAACTGTTTTAAGGCACCTTTGTCTTTTTTGCTACCTTAAAAACTAAGGCACCTTCGGCTTCTTCGTTGTCTTAAATCCAAGGGCGTCTTCAGGATTTGCATACCTTCAGTCTAAACGAACACCTTCGGGTTTTTCAGCTTTTTTGTATTTTTCTACATTGGCAAAACAACATCACCAAACGTATCAACAACCCTAAAAATAGCTGGACAACCAAATATCCAAAAGTTGGTGAAGCAGTTACCAACTTTGTACATATGCAAAAAATTGGCGCTAATAGCCTTAAAGGCTTGTAAGATATTTCCTCTCTTGTAAATCTCTATATTAGCTTAATCAAGCTATGTAAGCGTTAATTGGAAATTCTCCTTCAATCAGAGTTATCTATAGCCAGCATTATCACACTCAGCAAGCTGAAGTTATCACTTCAAGCCATTGTACTCACTATTGATATTTATCATAGTGCAATTTTTTGTCTCACTATTGCGTCATTCTTTTGCGTAAACTGTATGAATTCTTCTACTTGAATATTTCTACTACTAACTGTTGCGTTTCCATTCCTACACGCCTACGCTCTGAGCAACCGAGCCTCCACTGCGCTCACGGCCACCGTTTTACGACATAAAGCTAGGCTTTTAGCAGAAGGGTTTTTGAAAACCAAAGGAATTGATTATGATGGAACTTTTGTGGCTAAGCTTGTAACAATAAGATTGATCATTAGTCTTGCTACTACCTTCAATTGGGAGCTATTCAAACTTGATTTTACAAATGCCTTCCTCAATGGCTACTTGGAAGAAGAAATTTACATGAGGCAGCCCGAGGGCTTCATCAAGGAAAAGCATGAAGGAAAGGTGTGTTTTTTGAAGAAGAGTCTCTATGGACTCAAACAAGCACCTAGAGCATGGTACTCTAAGCCAAACTATTTTCTTATCTCCATCAACTTTGTATTGAGTGCTTATGATCCATCATTGTACATAAGATTTCATGATGGAAAGATCATTGTACTTATTTTGTATGTAGATGATATTATTGTAAGTGGAAATAATCTAGATGAAATAAGAGATGTAAAAATTGCTTTATCTAAAGAGTTTAGAATGGTTGATCTCGGCCTATTGCACTTCATTCTAGGAATAGAAGTGATAAGAGGATTGGATTTTAGCTTCATTTGTCAATCTAAGTATGCTACATCCATCCTATATAGATTTGGAATGAAGAATTGTAAAGGCATTGAGACTCCAATGGAGCAACATGTAAAAGCATTTATTGATGGTGATGAAGCATCCAGGCTTTGAGGACATCACTCTATATAGAAGGCTTATAGGCTCCTTGATATATTTGACTATAACTAGACGTGAACTTAGTTATAGTGTTGGAAAATTAAGCCAATTCATGCAAAGTCCTTTGGTATCACATTGGAAAAGGGTCAAAAGAGTTCTTAGATAACTACACTTTTGTATTGAGTTTTCATGATCCAAATGAAACCAAAGTGATATTGCCTTCATTCTCTGTTTTCAGGCCGTACAACAGGTTGTGGTTCACACGTGTGGACTCAAATTTCATCTATGATCAATGCTTGATGATTGTTCTTGCTTGTTATATGTTAAATTGCCATTCTAGGAGATTCTTGGGGCCATAAGAGCATGAGTTAAGGGAGGTGGCCCAAAGTGTTGGTGGGGTTGTGACCCAAGTGACCCTTGGATTAGGTGGCAAGGCAAGGAAACAGCTTCGACAGGGTCGAGCAATCGGGTCACTCTGTAACTACTGATAGGAATCTATGCCATTCCCAGAGATGAAGGCCGACTTGGCAGGAGTAGCTACCGCTACTAACTGCGGTCTAATTCTCTTCCAAGCCCCAGATCGCTTCTGACGATCTGTTGTAAATTAAACTTGTAAACATTAGATAATGTCTCCTTCTTATGTGATCAATCAAGGGAACTGGTTAAGTCAAAAGATCTAATGAAAAGAAATGCATTAGGCTTAATCAAAACTAATTCTAGTTTCTTGTCGCTCTCTGTGCATTAGCCGCCTTCTTCTCATTGCACAGTGCCTTCACATTGCAGATCTTCGCATTTTTCCAAAAGACACTTTCAAGATTTTAAGGGCAATGTCATATTTTCAAGGGCCCTGTCGCATTTTCAAGGGCACCTTCACTTTTATCCGGAAGGCATTTGGCGACACTGTCGCTTTTTCTTGAAAGGTGAAAAACATGACAGTGTCGCTTTTTTTCGAAGGGCGAAAAATGCGACAGGCCTGAAAAACATTTTCTAAGGCACTTGGAGACAGTGTCACTTTTTCTTTGAAGGGAAAAAAATGTGAAAAACCCAACAGTAGGCCTAAAAACTTTTCTAAGGCATTTTCAACATAGTGACGTTTTTCTCCGACATGCGAAAAATGTGATAGTGTCGGGAGAGTTGGCCAGAATCATTTTCTAAGTGTTTTGACTTAGTGATGCATTTTCCTCATGACCAAAATTTACGAACTATGCAAAACAGTTTGTAAAATGTAGACTGTGCGAAACATAGTTCAAAATGCAATAGTTAGGAAAAATAGCAAGGAAAAACTTAGAAAAATATTAGGCTTTGAGCGATAGAAACTCTTAGTTTCTACAATAGGGAGGGTAGTATCCATGTGAATTGAAGGTAGGTGGTCCCCATAAGGGGTTGCCACTTTTTTTGGGGGCCATGTGCTTGCTAGGTGGTGTCCATAAGGCCCACCACCTTGCAATGCAAATGGGAAGAAAAATGGTGTGAGTGGGGGTTTAAGGCTCCACTCTCATCATTGAGGAGCTTGCCTTGGATTAGTCTCCTTAAGTAGAGCTCTCAAGCTTCCTAGGCCAATTTGTAACCAAAATCTTGCCATTTTTTCCTTCGAGTTTTTCATAGTGCACCATGGACCTTTCTATGCCCTTGGGTGAAGGACCGTCTTCACCACCTCGTCCTCCTAAGTTAGATAGTGCACAACTTGTGCAAGGCCTTGAACTTCCTTTGAAACCAAATCCTGGAAATGCAATCTACATGTCACGACCAAGCAAGAGTGGCATTCTTCAACTCACTCGCAATCCACCATCCTGTATCCCATGTTCAACCCGGAATTCTTTTCGGGAGAAAAGAAGGACTGGCATTCTGATGTTGTGCTTTCATGGTTGGATCTATAAAATAGTTATTTTTCCATGCACAATTTGTCTGATGGAACAAAAATTGCTACTACCCTTAGGCGTATACATGGTGGCAGGATCTAAAAGATAGGGCTGTTACCCCTACCACTTGGGATGTTTTCAATGGGTAGTAGGTCGTTGGACGTCTACATACATGAGTTCCAAGAAGCCTTATCTTGATTGAAGAAACGAAATGTTTCTAACTACAAAGCCTTGCTAGCTTTCAACCCTCAGCTTGACGAAGATGTTCGCGAACATGAAAGTCAGGAGACACGAAGCACGAAAAGTTTCGCGAACACGAAAGTCAAAGGAAAAGAAGACGAATGGTTCGCAAACACGAAAGTCAAAGGAGATGAAAATGAACGGTTCGCGAACACAAAAGATTCACGAACGAGAATCTTTTGCAGTCTGGCACGAGAATTTGCAGTCCAATATGAGAGAAGGCAAACGACCAAAACGAAACCAACGATGGAAAGGAACCAACGATGGAAACGAAAACCAACGACAGAAACAAAACCTTCTCCTGCTCTCCACGCTCCAAAGAGTACCAGCAAGATCATGCAAGTACCCAAAAGTACAGATGTCTGATATGATGGCGTAACATCATCAGATACACTTTAGGTCATGGCTAATCTGCCACTCTTGTAAATTCCTGATTAGTTGTAGATGCTTAATCACTCTAATCTAAAAGTTACATAGAGCGAATATATACTTGCTGGATGATACTTGACAAAAAAAAAATGACAGAATACACATACAGTGTAGTGTAGTAGTCTGATGCTAGTAAGCAATCAAGATGAAATACAGACAACAAGTCCGTCTGCGTGCGAGACGAGTTCTGAGATCAAGATCCATAGAGATCCAAAAAGTCCGTTAGTAAGAGAGACATACATTCGTGAGAGAACCGTGTTTCTCCCATGCCAACGCACTGCGTGGATTTGCATGTAGTGCTTGAAGAAATCAGAGAAAGATCAATATAGATGATTTTTCTTGTTGTGTCCAATATCGAATGTGAATGCGTCTGCTGTAAATCGTGTGTCTAAGTTTTTCCTAATTCTTTTGAATTTCGCACCTTGGTTGAAACTATGTTGAATGCTGCATTAATTTTATAAATGTAGATCAACAGTGTCTTACTACATTCTGGGGAGGACTGTAGGAGTGATTCAGCTGGCAGTGTCCAGCGATCACATCTGAACTCCATTTGAGTCGCAAGAGAATCGTGGTTGTCATGATAGTTTTGCGACTGCAAAATCCACACCATTCCCTTTTAGTGTTATCAGAGGAGGTCATCCTGTCATATTCTGACATAGCCAAGAAACTAGAAAATCCAGGGGGCCAGACATTCAAACAAACAACCATTAACGAGGAAATAGACTCAAGAAGCAATGGCTTCAATCAGCAGCATGCAGAGCAAGATCTGCACAATACTTGATTCTTCAGGATCTAACTTTCTAGTCTGGAAAGTTAAGACATCATTGATACTCAAGGGCGAAGCTGACTCTTCCCCTGGGTGGATGGCACAGAAGAAATTCCTACAACATCAGACAAGGAGCTACGCGAATGGAGGGAGAAAAACGACAAGGCAGTAGCCTTGCTATAATCTTCCATCGAAAATAGTCTCACACTTGAGCTATCTACACTCTCCAAAGCTAAGGAGATGTGGGATGCATTACTCACCAGATTTCAGACGAAGTCAAGAAGTCAAATCATGATGCTGGAAGATCAATTGACCAATCTATAGTGGGATGGAAAAGACCTCACTTCTTCCGTGAGAAAGATGAAGGATTTGTTTCTATCACTACATAACTCTGGAGCAGAGAATGCAGTGTCAGCTGAGAAGCAGCTCACGTACCTGTTGAGAGCCTTACCCAGATCATTCCAGATGACAAGAACCCTGCTCACGAAAGATCCTGCCATGAACCTCGAAAAAGATGATTGTCGAGATTCGAGAGGAAGTCGAGGCCAGAGAACATCTTGATCACAAAGATGGTTCTGACCAGGCCCTCTATGGCAACAAAGAAAAATCAAAGAAAAAATTTAAGCCTAAGAGGGGATGAATTGAACTCATCCAAACTAACAGTTGAAGTGTATCTCATTGATGACAAACCTGATACACTGCTCCACAACTACAAAGACTTGATTTGATTTGACTTACTAACTAAAAAACCCATAAAACATCACACTTACCCCTCGCCAAGATTCTCCAAAGTGTGAATATTGAACCGTTCTCCATGTTCCACATGTCCCACACACAATTCATCTCATGCAAGTTTGCTATCCTACTCAATAGTTTTCAATGGACCATCACGCACTTCTATGACCCGTGACCACGTGTAACTCCAAACTAGCCCAATCTCTCCCTTGAATGAAAAATCTTCAAGTTGCAAATGTGTGTGTCAATGCAGCTATCACTCGACTCGACACTACCACTATCGATCTTGCACATGAAAGCATTCCTCAAAATGTCACCCAACATTAGTCGATCCGAACTCCAAGAATTGGACCTAATTACAAGAATTTTTCCAGTTATAACCAACATCCCATGTCCATCCCTCACCTATGATTTCTTGCCCTCTCAAAATTGTTGTCAATGATGAGTAGTCATGATGCCAAACTACACTTTCGTTGCCAATACTAGCTTTCTCCACACTATTTTACTCCCTCCCATTCACCTCCATTCTGCATTTACCACTTTCAAACACCTTGTTACCCTATCATAAGTAAGCAAACATGATATTTATGCAATAATGCCTCACTGTACCGCCCTGTAGCAGGTTTCATCAGCCAAAAATAGCCTCCATTTTGGCCCCACAACACTAAAATAGCGTGTAGCCCATCATTAAGTCACCCGCACTCCGCTCACTAGAATGGTAATGAAAACTCTCCAAAATGCATTTCTCCATGCTCAGTGATGTTGTTCGATATGAGTAGCAACTTTTAGGGATCAATTTGGCCCAAGAATAGCCAAAAATAGTGCGCTCTAGCCTTAGTTTGGCCCAAAACCAAATTTCTTGCATTTTTGCACTACAACTTCAGCTTGAAGTTTCTTAATCAAGAGGGACCATTTATTCCCTTTGAGTCCCTTTAGGACCTTTCTTTTGAATATTTTTAATGAATTCTTCATGAAAATGACCTTCAAGCCTTTCAAGTCAACCATATCCCACGGTTGATTCCAATCTAATGGCCTAAACCTCTCGTGACCACTACCATAGATCTACATTAGGGCTCGATCCTATGGTTGTCCACCTTCTTGCACGTCGTTCGACCTTCTTGTATCCGCTATGCCCCTTCATGCATAGAAGCACTTATGCGGTTAGGTGTGCGTGACTCTCTCTCTCTCTCTCTCTCTCTCTCTCTCTCTCTCTCTCTCTCTCTCTCTCTCTCTCTCTCTCTCTCTCTCTCTCTCTCTCTCTCTCTCTCTCTCTCTCTCTCTCTCTCTCTCTCTCTCTCTCTAATGATTGGTGCTCAATTACATTTCATTCGATTATCTATGCTCCATTGGGTGGTATCCAAGTAATCTAGACCATGGAGTCTCGCACTCAAATTTTTTTTTTTAAAAAATAAAAGACCTCCCAATAAACTTTACCTCCAGTTTTGACAGCCAAGATATTCCCTATTGCATCCTACTACGGACGTCCACAAGGCATGTGTTGGATGGGGTTGCCTAACCTCATCTCTCACGTGAAGGGTGAGGAAAAATGCTATATAAAGGTGGTATATGTCGACACTCCCACCACTCGTCCTCCTCCTCTTCTGAATCCTCTTTTGCATGCTCTCTTTATGCTTCTATAGAAGCTTGATCAATGGTGCCCATCTACGATCTGGTTTTCAGCATAAGCATACATTCCAGTAAGTGATCCTTCACTAAACATTTTCATGCACTTTGATGTTATTTTAGTATACGGTAAGATAGCTTGATTGTAATTCCACACAAGACAATCACGGTATTTGCGAAGAAGCCTGCCTTTAGATCACTTAATTCTTCTCCTTCTACGTCCTCTCCTATAAATACTATGTGGTTGTCTTATATCTCCTCAACTAGATCTATTTCCTTGGTATGGGCAGGACCTTGTAGACATTGGCCCCTTGGGAGGTGTCCTCCAATGGTTCTCTCTTGGCTTTGGGCATGACCACTACCACTTCATCCATTTCATAGTCCTTGAAGTGTTGTGGTGCATCGTGCATAGGCTTGGGCTCTTCAACGGCATCTTGCTAGATTTTTTCATGCATTTGGTGGGAGGTCATTAGCTTGGTCTTGATCCCTCATTTGTCACTCTTGGCCTTCCACTCGATGGTTTTAGCCTTGTTAATAGGCTTGCACTCGAGGTAGGCTGGTGGTTGGCTTGTCATTGTTAATCCCCATCATTTTCAAGATCTTGTCAAGCTTCTTGACGCTCTTTGATGCCTTAGGAATCAACTGTGCCATAGGCACGGGTGATTTTCCTTTTGGAGAACCTCCAGATGGGAGATCCAAAATGATAGGCTCCTTTCCCTTAGCATGCCTCCGTGAATTCGATCAATGTTCGGCGGTTGGATCTTTCACCGTCTTGATGCTATTGTCCCATAGTGAGACTTCTAGCTTGTATAGGGCTTCGTTCTTGGCTAGGTCCCAGTCTATGCATTCTCGTAAGAGATCGCTCACGGTTATCTAGACACTAGTCACGGATCCTTCAGATACCGTATCCATTCAGCCTACCATAGCATTGCCCTGGGGAGTTCTGTTGTTTCTATGAGATTTTGTTCATTGGAGGCTTTTGTGGATCTGGTTTCTCACGATCTTGGGACATGTTTGAAACGATGTGGATCAACATATCTGCAAAAATCTTCATCCTTGTATTCTAGACCTTCCTCTAGGGTAAACACTTGAAGAACTTCTATTTCCTTCTCACTGTAGAGTCCTTGTAGCGGTTCATGGGGTATAGCCTCTAGGCTCATCATACAAAGACATATGGAATCCTTATGGCCTTCGCTTGATTTTTTTGTTTGTTTGTTCATCGGAGAAAGTGTCTACGGTAGACCTTCGCTTTGGCGATCGTTCAATAGACATGAGATCAAACTACAAACAATCCACCATAGCTAAGGCTTCAACCTAGTTTACTACATCAATTTGCGAATCATCACGTATGACAATTATCTTCCAATGACATCCATCATACAATTCCTCATCATAATGGTTGGTTGTGGCAGAGCTGACAACCACGGCTTTTATATTGGTCATCATAATCCAGGTATCAGGATCGATCTTTACTACAAAATCGCGATTTTGTAGGAAGATAAAGTCGTGAAGTCCTTGTGACGTTCTGAGCCATGATCTATTCCGAAGTAAGTCATGAGATTTTGTCTTATAAGAAGTAGTGTTGTGAGTTATGACACTCCATTAGATTCATTGGAGTATCTAGTTTTTGGTATGGAGCAGACAAAAGAGCAAACCTATTAGAAGTAATGACTCTTAACATAAGCCATCATACAAGCCAGGGACAGTGGTAGTGACTGGTTGATGCCCTCTACTGTCCAGCGATTAAAGAGATGTCAATGGTGGCATCACCGTAATGCATGCATAATGTTACCTGAAAGTATCAGACAGAAAAGTCGGAAACTAGGCAATAGCGGATGGGTGCGCAGAAGTCTAGAACAGGAATATCACGATTGGGTCGGGCGTGCTGAACCGATATTGTCTGTTGTAAAAAAAAAATGGTAACTTTTGAAAGACAACTCAGATTGAGACGATTACAGCGCCATTAGAAAGCCCTCGACAAGAGCTTTTCAACGACACCCAATGTGACCCAATTTCGAGCTACAGTTAAAGAGATATTCTTAGTCAAAGTTTTGGGCGGTCAACAGTCAACGGTCAACCTAATATCGGATCGACGCACTGTTGACCAGTTTGACCCAATCAAAATCTAAAGGCACGCGTCGATCGAATATTAGGATTTTTTTTTTTTTTTTTTTTTTTTTGTTGGAAGAACTCGACGAGAGCTTTGCAACGGCACCAGAATGACCCAATTCCGAGCTACAGTTCAAAAGTTATAGGTAGTCAAAGTTTTGGTCGCTTTCATCCGGGCCCTCATCAATGGTTCCTCTTGGTCTCTGATTATGTGTCGCCATTAGTCCAAAATATCTCTATGGAAGTTGAGTATGAATGAGGACAAAGAGAATGAGAGGTATGCCTAAGAATGACAAGAAGTTCCTAAACTGCAGGGATTAGTTAACTACAGTTTACGACTATTGACGTCAAATCAACCTCGAGTGTACAAATACGGGCATCAAAAGAATATTCGGGCAGTAATTGTGGTCTAATCACAATCGTTTGTACTCCCCGGCGGGATTTTTGAAAATCACCAAAATTTGACCGGGAAAGGTAAAAGCAATTTCCGTCCCTCAACCACTGTTACAGTTCGTCACAAATGGATTGGGCCACTTAAGCATTGAAGGCGTGTGAAGTCAAAAAAAGCATCTTGACAAAGGGCCCATTTTGAGTTCTAATATCCCCTAAGGACATAAAAGTAGGGGCGCACTTGACTAGCCTAGAAAAACAAGCATATAAAAGGTTGTGTGAGAAGTATCATAACATATTTGCTTGGGATTATGATGATTTGAAAGGAATATCCCCATCCCTAGTTACTCATAGCATACCACTCGAGGAAAGTAAACCTGTACGACAGAGGCAGCGGAGGTTACCATTACACTTAAGAGTTGGGGTATTTACAGAGTTGGAGAGACTAAGAAAGGCTGGACTAATCTTCCCAGTGGAAAATACTGAATGGTGCTCACCAATAGTGCCACGTCCTAAGAAAAATTCCACCCAAATTTGCATATGTGTAGACTACAAGAAGCTAAATCAACACACCAAGAAGGATTATTACCCCCTGCCATTTATCGATCAGGTACTTTTGAAAACTACCTTCACAACCACATTTGGAACCTTTGCTTATCACGTGATGCCATTTGGACTAACCAATGCTCCCGTTACGTATCAATGTTTTATGAATCAACACTTTGAGGACATTTTAGAGGCCAAATTGAAATTTTTTGTTGATGACCTTTGTGGGGCTTCGTCTCTTTCAGAACACCTAACTGTGCTAAAAAATTGCTTTGAGAAATGCGCAACAACGTGCGTGGCCCTAAATGCCAACAAATGTTTATTTGGAATCCCTTATGGAGTTTTATTGGGACACGTAATCAATCGATATGAGATGGCCAATGTTGTTAGCTATAATGACACCCAGTAAGGTGGAACAATTGTAGTCTTTCCTAGGTTCCTCTCGTTATTACAAGCGATATGTGATGGCATATGCATCATGTATCAATCCCGTGACTAGATTACTCCGAGAAGATACGAAGTGGGATCGGACCAGTGAATGTGAACAAGCATTTAACAACTTAAAAAAAGCACTGGCTGAGGCACCAATCCTGAAACCATCCATGTACGACAAACCATTTCACGTGTTCACTAGCACCACTGTTACTTGTATTAACTGTTGTTTATCCCAAGTGTGGGACAAACTTTATCGCCCCATAATGTTCACATGAAGGAAATTACTAAACTATTCCAAAGCTGAAAGAATATGCTTAGGAGTAGCCTATGCCACTACGAAATTTAGACACTATTTACTACATAAGAAAGTAACATTCTACACCAAAAGTGGCTATGACCATGATGATGAATAAGTTTGAACCACTAGATCGATTGATAAAATGGATTCTTACCCTCCAAGAATTTGACTACAAACTTTAAAGCAAACCACCATGTTTACAGGGGTTGAACGATTGCATTTGCAAACTAGGCAGCATAAAGACTGAGGATAGCGATTGGGAGACTGATCAAGTACGAGACCTGATGAGAATAGACATAACCATGATACATGCGTTTTTGTGGTATAGCAACTTGAAGCGAAAGTTTTGGAGAAAGCACACTCAATTCAAGTTATATTTACCAAACAGCCAGGCAAACATCGAAGAATTCAACAATGTAGGTCTCTTGTTGAATATTCATGGCGTATCCAGAGTTGTACAGTATCGAAACCGACTGAGAGCGCAACTTTTCAAGCTATTTTGCAGAAATTAAGAATAATTTGCAAGATAGATTGAAATCACGAGAATATAGAACATTTTGTATATATACCTATTGGCAGTTTGGCACATTTGCAGCCAAAGTTTTATTTTCTGTTCAAAGTTTATTTGTAAAGTGTAAATTTATTCAGTTCTCCTCTACTTTATTCGAACGGTTTGCACTCAAACTCTGAAGAAAATTTTCAATTAGTACAAGAATTGTTCGATCGCTCTCTACTTTATGTAAGATTGTCGCCCTATGGCAACTTACCTATCGGGAGGTATATTAGAGCAAGAAAAGACGTATTGTTGTTCGAGTGCCAAAAAGATTTGGAGATGGCACAACAGTTACATGAAGACCTTAATACATGAAGTCTTTTTCTTATATATTGCATTGCAGACTATGTGATGCTGCCATCAACTCTTGTCAATAATAGGTTCATAACCTTTACAGATTGTAGTTAGCTTTGTGAGTACGCGATTTCACCCGCTCTTGTTTTGTGCTCACTTGCATTATTGACTTGTTTGAATGTTTATCACCTAATTGGAAAAGCCGTTGTACTTGGAAGTATATGGCTTCTATGACAACTGTATATAGTGTATACGGTCAACAAATCAAGATCGTTGACGCGGACGAGGACATAGCAAATCTCTGTCCCTGCGCATGGTGTTTCGCAAAATAACGTGGGAACGAATCTCGTTCATTTTAGACGACCTTCGACATTCTTCTCTCTCTTCGGGTTTTTGCAAAAAAGCCGAAGGTGTCCTAAATAAGTTTAAGGCATCCTTAGAAAGTTGAAGGTGTCCTCAGAAAAGCTAAGATCTCTGTAACAGTGTGGCTTTCTCGTGTTTTTTGGGAAAATGCGAAAAAAGGTGAAGGTGTTGAAAAAACGTTAAACGGTTGAACTGCGAACAAGTTAACTTCTTCAAAATAATTGAACGGAAGAAGTCGAAGGTAAGTGTCGCAGTTTTTGGAAAGTGTGAAAAATGCAAACTGCGACACTTAGTCTATTTCTGCAGACTGTTCAGAAATAATGTAAATCTGTAGACTTCTTCTAAATCAAGTTTTGTGGAAGTCCTTGAAGATGGCCAAGTCTCCAATGACTTCAAGTTATTAAACTTAACATCTGAACTTAAAATTATGATGGGATTGGTTACTCTTTGTGTCTTTGATGTAGCATTGATCTGGCTGAGTTGAGAAGAGTTCGGTTCTTTCTTTCTGCAATCCTGTTCTGTTGAGGTGAATAGGAAGTAGTGAACTGTCTTTTGATGCCATATTCAGCCAGGTAGTCGAACATCTCGTTGGAGATGTATTCGCCGCCACCATCAGTTCGGAGTGCCTTAACTTTCCTAAACGTTTGTGTCTCAGCTATGGCCTTGAATCTCTTGAAGCATTCAAAGGCTTCAGATTTGTGCTTAGTGAACATGAATGTAGACCATCTGGAGTAATCATCTATGAAAGTGATAAAATAGACTGCATCTCCCAAGGATGGAGTTGGCATTGGACCATAGAGATCGCTATGTACAAGATCTCGTACATGCTTTGATTTGACGGAATGTGATTTTGGAAGCTTGCTTCTAGAGTGCTTCCCATAGATGTATGATTCACAAAAGAAAGATTTCCTATCTAATGACGACGAGAAATTCAAACCATCAACTAAATTATTACAAAGCATATAAGAAAGTGATCTTGTATTCACGTGTCCAAATCGACTATGCCACAGAACAACACTGTCATTTACATTTTCATTAGAGATACTAGCTAATGCAACTGAATTAGAGACGTAAAGATTTCCCACTCTAGTGCCAAGTCTCCAATGACTTCAAGCTATTAAACTTAATATCTGAACTTAAAATTATGATGGGATTGGTTACCCTTTGCTGGAGATCAGCCGGAAGTCCGTTGTAGACGTTCTTCAAATAATTGGCTGTCTAAGTTATGATTCACCAAGGAGGCAATTGTGGGCTTCAATTTCCAACAAATCTGATTACAGCTCTGTATGTTTCTGCATTCAGATTTGTGTCAATACTGCAATGCTATTCTAAGTTTTGTCTAGCCATCTGATTGACTTGTCTGATTGTCTGCTATCGCTTCCGCTATCACCACGCATTAAGAGTTTTAAAATTATTATTTTCTTGTGTTCGCCTACTAAGTCACCAGTAGTGCATGCACCGAGAGAAAATCGAATTCTTGTTTTCTTCTGACAATACCTTTCTAGTGGATGCGTCATTCGAGTGGATCTTCAAACATTCGGTTTTTCATCTTGATCTAACTTAGAAGAGGAATGACAAGGTACAAAAGTGGATGGAATCGAGACAACGTTTTTTTTCGATATTAGTAGTCGATAGTTCGGTGTTTGAACCTTAAATAATTCATGTTTCTTCATTTTGAAATCATGAAATTTGTCTTCTAGGAAGATGACATCTCTGCTAATAAGTGCCTCACCATATTCTAGATCGTAGACCTTGTAGGGCTTATGATTTGATGTACTCCTTGGTATTGGTTCGGTCAAATTTCTTCCTTAGTTCTGATGGAATTTGAGGTTAGCATACACATCCGAAGACTCGTAGATGATCTACTTTGTACCTATCCAAATCTCCTCTGGGGTTTGTTGTTGACTGCCTTGGTACTGCAATGATTTTGAATGTAACAAGCTATTGCGATTACTTTTTCCCAGAACTTGTTTCGAAGATTAGCAACAATTAACATGGATATTGCTGACTCGACAAGACTCTGATTCTTCCTTTTGGCTACTCCAATGTACTTCACAATTCATAGATATGATCCTTGGAATTGAAGTTAGTAGATAAATAACTTTTCAGGTCATTTTGTTGCATCTATTTTTTGCTCAAATTATGGATCTCTTGTTAAATCGTTCTTCATTCATGTTCTGAATAATGCTCATGTTAAAAGCAACTGCAACATTTCACATCGTTGTTGAAAAAGGTTGAGCTTAGAGCTGAGTTCATACATGCTACTTTTGCTTCCACACGATCACCTTCAATTGTGGCACCAATATCTACATAGAGGGTCCAATCAAAGCATTCCTATTGCAAACCCCTTGAGATATAGTTATGCTCAGAGTCTATATTCCTATTGTAAATTCTTATGCATTTGAGCCAATGTTCTTGTCCTTCACGACCCCTTCTAATAGCTTGGGGTCTCCTTGCACCTTTGAGGTCACTCTTACGACAACTATAAATGGCATTCCTAGTATATGTGACTACTTCGAAGTGCCGTTGAGTTAGTTCCTACTAATGTTGTTCACGTGTTCCTTTGAATAGCATCAGATCTATGTACCTCCAAAATACATTTTTTAAATGACCATATGGCATTCTTGGTGGGCTAGGGATGCATTCCTATATAAAGTTTCTACAACTTACATTTGCACTTTTTGCAAATACTTTTGGTCCATTAGTCTAGCTCCATTAGTCTAGCACGTGGAAGAGTGGAGATTTCATTCCATAACATGGTATTCCATTAGGGGTAGCAAAGTCGGTACTTCCATTTCCAGGGAATGGCATTGTTGACACATGATAATAGTGGTGTTTACATGCATATGGCAACAAAATTTCCATGGCATGGTATTTCCTTGTGGACAAGAATATTTTTTGAATGCTTAGTGGTCGTGTCATGCCGTTAGTACTATGCAGCAATGTTCCTCCACTGGCATTTATCAGCAGAGTTTTTATGCACACACTGGCACCAATGTTTCATGGAATCATAATTTGATGGGAAATTCTGATTCGTATGGAGTTTTGTCCCATTCAGAATCAATATTGGGACTCAACGTGTTAAGAGGAACTCCTAAGGAAGAAGGAACAAGCAAGGTTCAAGTAACAAGCAATGGAGAAGGACAAGAAGAGGAAGAAAGAAGCAATGGAGAAGGAAAGAAAGGTGCTGGAGACAGAAGTGAAATGTGTATTTCATCTAGGATACCAGATATTCATGATTGTACCTGGAGTTAGGCATGCAATAGCATGAGGAAATTCAAGTTAAGTTCAGATATGGTTAAAAATTATCATGCGCTGTAGTTAATTTGCATGGAGCATGCAAAGGCAACACCAAATTTTACCTATTATGGATTTCTATTAATAGGCTGCATGCAGAATTTCTGCAAGATCATCTACGGATCTGCGAGTTTCTGTAAGAGGCCCAATTCAGTGTAAATGATAGCTAGTGGTACAATTTGCTAGTTGGATCAAGCAAGACATGATTTCCACGTATGTCCTCCCAGCATGAATTTGTGTTTAGGAATTTTATTGCATAGTAGATAAGAAAATCATTTGTGATTTGTGTGATGCTTGATTTCTCCAATGTTATGCTCAAGTATCCATGATGATTTCAAAGCTCATAATTGGGTCATGATGGTTAGGTAGCACTCAATAGGGTGGATAGGATATTCATAAGGAAGGTTAGACTGTTGCATGACACATCAGCTTGCAAATGCTAGATCCTGCGCGTAATCTTCCACTGCCCCTAAAATTGAGCCTTGAAAGGCTAGAAATTGCTTCATGAAGGTGTATTAACGAGCAGTGAGTGTTCCAAGTATGTATTCGGGATCCTGCATCCAAGGTTTTGGAACACTCCAGGTTCATTTAGTATAATGTTAATCAGGTGAAAGGGGAGCACCAAATCAAAGCCTGCCAAACAACGAAAGGGAGTGGATACCCCTTCAAATTAAGTAAATCATGCATCATCAATCTGAGTGTGCAGGCAGATCATATGCTATCCAACAAAGCTTGTATGAGGCAAAAGGTCAATATTTGGTGTGGGAGTTATTGCATTCGTAAGATCAACTCTCTGTCCAGGAGTAGTCAAGTTCAAACAGCTGCCCGTTGAAATTTGATCTATAAATTCTGTGAGATTTGGTTGCTGACTAACAAGTGGCTACACTTACACCATACATGATGATTGTTCAGTTACCAGTAGAATTCAGGTTTAAACTTTTCACTGTTTGTGAATTTTTGAAAACACTCAACCCTAATACATTAATAAATAATATCATGAAACTAGAAGATACAACAATGTCTACGAATTGATGGTAGTTGCAATGTAGATTGTACACCGACTCTAATAACTGAAATTGCATTATGAGAACGTAAATAAACCAGCAGTTGCTATTTTGCTATAACACATTATAGCATAAATTTTCATATTTTCGAAACCCTGCATTCAAATCACCAATTTGAAGTTTTAAGGCTCCATTCAAAATCTGCTCAAATTGTAGAGTTTGCCCCTTTGAATCGACCAAGAAACATTGATCAATAGAGTCCTAATACTATAATTTGGCAACAATATTCACACTCCTTGATTGAGGCATCATGTATATATTGATGTTCTTTTCTAGCATTTGTGGTCCACTGGTATAATGACAGTTTATACGTAGCAACACCTTGTTTGCTCCACAGAGAAAGGTTGTGGCCACCACAAGAGTACAAGTAACGTAAATTGCAAGCATTCCATAATTCATTGATTCCTCTAGAGTTTTTCGTGGGAGGCTGTACTGCACTTCCTTGTAAGGCATCTGCAACTATGCTCATAGGCAGCTGTTAATGTTTATAGTGTTCTTAGTTGGAGATAGCTATGTGATGCATAATGTACCGTTTACTTTTGCTTATGTGATGAATGATTTATCTTCATATAGTTGATATGCAAGTCGTAAATACTTGGCTGGAGAGTATCTTGTTCGTATGCCAGAAAGGACATCTTTTATTGTGAACAAAGTAAGTTCACATTTGATAATTCTGCCAGAAAATTGATTCTTCTTCAGAAGTATCTCCAATCATGGATGGAGGTTACTTTTTGAAATAGTCCCCCCATGTTCCAGTTAATATAAACAACAGAGTAAGAGGCAGACGATCTTTACTGATCAAAAGAACCCACAAGTTATCATCTTTCTTTGATGCTTCTACAAGGACAATATATGTGACCCAAAAAAATTTGAAAGGCAAAGCATGAAAACAATTACTGATGTAGCAAGCTCTCCAAAGCTAATAGATGATAGGAAATCTAGTAGTTCAAAATTCATTAAAAATCAGGAATTCCATGCGCGTTGGAGGCAGAATTAACCTACTTTTTATTTTTCAATTTATCTGCTTTTGAAGCATGATTCAGAGCAATGACAACATTGACTACATTAACTAAAACGTTCTCAATATGTCTAGTGGATTTCTACTATCTGATCAATGTACAAATATGAATATTTATAGAAGATTTGCTCACTTGCCGCTCTTTTGGCCATTGCTGCTATTTTCTTTATGCATTGGCATCTTTGAAGTAAGGCGTCTGTAAGAGCTGCTGAAAATATGCCTCAATATGAAAAATGGTAGCTTACCTCAAATATAAGTACTCCTTTGCCTCGCATATGGATGCACTGAGATAACTATCTCTAAACAAGAGATCAGTTTCGACATTCAAAAAGCTGAATCAAACAGGAATGCTGTTTTGACATTGAATTGTTTCTAAAGAAATGTATTCATTTGGTCTCTGCATCTTGCTTAATTTGAAGTGCAGCCCTGACCACATTTCCTCTGGTAAGCAGCCCCACCTATTATGCACAAAGCACAAGTTCCACAACATGGAGTTTTGAGCAAACAGTACTTGACAAGTGTTTTTCTGGGCACAGATTTGCGTTCCAGCAAGCAACTTCTTAACATTGCTGGATAAATTATAGCACATTGAGAAACCTAGTTCTCGCCTAACAGAAGGTTAGCAAATATGAATGACAAGTATTCTGTGTTGGAATATTAAAAAAGTTTCCAAGTTTCTATATCAAATAAAGTTATTTGTTTATTAGCTCCTCTCATTCAGAGTCTATAGTGTGTATCATTAACATGAAATGATATGATGTTAAGTTACTTTGAAACTTATAAAAGTAAGGATTTCGCCAAAAAAGACTCTTTTACGCCAATAGATAGTTTGGTCTAGAAGGAGGAGCTCCTCTTTAGACGCAGTAAAGTGACAACTTGCAAAATATAGGTGCTGATATAAAGTTGAACAAAGAACTCTCAAGTAATAAAGTCGAGTTTACTGAACACGGTCAATGAAAATCCTGGGACAAAGCTATCTTACAACCTGGACTAGTTTTCCAAGAAGGCCAAATAGAAGTAACCAACAATGCGTCAAAAACAATACTATTTCAATCACTTATGTATCAAGTTAGCTATATCGACAAAGAATGCCACGTAAGGGTGAGATAACCTAGGCCACCAAACAATCTATAAGGACCAAGAATGTCAGTCTCCATCAAAATGAGCCCAAAAAATGCATCCCAAGCTAGTCAGATAGACCAAAGAAATCCAAACAGAAGGAATAGGATCCACAAGCGCACAACAGGGAGCAATAGGAACAATTAGACATAAAGCCCGCTCAAAAGCACCATAGTAAATGTTATATTAACCCAGACCATATTTAACAATATTACTCTTATTGGAAGTTTCATATTGATAGATGAGCTATTGGCACATGGGTATGTATACCAGCCACTATAGGAACATGTAGCTCTGTGATGACTACAACAACAACAAGCTTCTGCTAGGAGTGTAGGAAGCCTAAGAAAAGCTGAATGCCTAACGGTTGTATGCTAACCACGTCTAGCATAGTGCAAGGTCCTACAATCATAATTGCTTGAGTAGGATGATGCTACCATTGTTGATTGATAATACAATTCGTTCTCTCTTTTGATTTGAGTTTTGTGATTGCAAAGTCCACTCAGTTTAGGACTTTGTGATAATTCCATCAGGTATGAAGCCCAATGGCTGACACTCGACATTGTAGCATGACTCATATTCTTGGTGATGTGTGGAATAGACTCATGCTTCAGCTTTAAGTTCGCGCTATTGTGCTCCTCATTGGTCCACAACATCACTAATAGGGTTGCTGGATGATAAATCCATTGACCCAAGTTCAGGTGTTGGTTAGCCTTCTTGTACTAGCTTGAACGACTCCAACTTATTTGTGGGTGCATCCAAGCCATCTCCCTCAGTACTTGCGCCCTCCACGCCCTGGAGTTCCATTTAGAGACTCAGTAGAGGGAGGGAGGCCCATTGGCCAGATTCAAACAAGGAAACAACTGTACAAGCAGATGTGGGATGCAGGGCCTTCTTGGCCTGCTATAGAGACTAGACCATCTTCATGTGGAGAGGGTGCATGTGAGTCAAACCACAGGACCCGTGCCATAGAAGGCGCCATTAAAGATAGGACAAAAATTGTGCCTAGTATGAGACAAGACGTTGCATGAACAGGCTAGGCACAATTTAGTTTTTCTATAATGGGGATGTTACATTTTCATTGAATGACACTGTTAACATCAACAACATGAAGAGAGCCATTGCAACGTGTGACACACGGAAGAATTTGTGAACTCATCATCTTAAGGACAAGGTTAGACGTGATGAAGGAGCTTGTACCTCTGAGACATGCATAGTCCATGTATGACAGCTTTATCATGTTTAATGCATGGACCAATGTATGTTCAAGCTAATCATAACATCCTTGCCTCTTGTCCTATGGGTTCTATGTTCCCATAAGGTATGAATGCCTCCCAAAGGCTGATGTGATGTACATTTGGTTGAGTTTATTTATGGGCAGAAAATAGAGACTGTACATCCCTAGAAATTGCCGGCCCCTAGAAAGCCAATGAAATTAGTCCTTAGAAAACCGGAATGCTAGTGAAACTGCTGGTGTCCTATGGGTTCTATGTTCCCATAAGGTATGAATAACTCCCAAGGGCTGATGTGATGTACACTTGGTTGAGTTTATTTATGGGCAGAAAATAGAGACTTTACATCCCTAGAAATTGCCGGCCCCTAGAAAGCCAATGAAACTGCTGGTGTTCAGGGAAGCGAGCCAATGTTCGCAAGAGCCAGTGAAAGCCAATGTTCGGGAAAGCCAGCAAGGGTATAGGAATGGAACCAGCGTTTTTTTGTCTTTTATGTTTTGAATCTGATTGGTTCTTGTGTATTTGCATAAAAAATTTAGAGTTTTGTGGCAAAAAACATATACATATATATATGTATCGAAGGTAGGGACCCCCGAACGTGGACGCGCTAGGGGCATGACCACCATGGACGCAAATTTATTTTTATTTAAAAAAAAAAAAAAATTGGACACGGACGCGGACACAAAAATGCCAAAAACCCCCGGACGCGCATGTTTGATATTAGTATGTATGTATATATCAGACATGCACGTCCACCCCGGACGCGAGGATTTCACATCCGCGTCCGGGGACGTGTTTTTTTTTTTTTTTTTTAAGACCATTTTTACACTAAAAAAAAACATGCATCCACCCCAGACGCGCCCCTGGCGCGTCGTCCTGGGGTCCCTACACCTTAGGTATATATATAATAATAATCAGACATGCACGTCCGGGCCGGACGCGGTCATTTCGCGTCCACGTCCGGCGTCCGGACGCGTCCTTTTTTTTTAAACTAAAAAAAAAAAAAAAAGTGCATTCACCCCGAACACGTCCGTTCGGGGTGAGCACGTGCATCGTCGTCTGTGAGCATGAGCACATGCATGTGTCATAGTAGTACGCCTCTGTGTAGGATGTCTGGTAATCCTGGTAGTAGCATGATGGTGGGAGGTACATTGGCGTCTGACAACGTTAAAGGTCAGCTGCCCATAACAAGATTGTACTTTCGTGCCGCGATGATGGGTGGCTCCTAGGAATCAAGATTTACAACTTGGACAACGTCAAAATGGATCGTCGGAGCACATAAGTGCTTTTTATTGCACAATTTGGATTTCAACACTGTTCGACTCAACTTCAAGGAGAAAGTGCAGTATTATTTGATCAAAGTTTGACGTGAGGCTAATCAAAGCCCGAAATGAATAAATCTTGCGAGGTGTCGTGGGATCGCCACTAGTTTTGGTGGGGGATACTGTTGGAGGATTTGCGGATATTGAGACAACCCTAACCCTAGTTAATAAGTGAGAAGTCAACCCGATGATCACATAGAGATTTGATAATTAGAAAGTCAATAAAAGGACTTTAGGCCTTTTTGCGGGACTTTTAATGTCATAGGGCCTAAACGTCAAGTTCGTAAATAAAGTTGGGGTTTCCCACCAAATTTCAATTTCAAATTGGCTCCCTCCAATTATTGAATGGGTTCCTATTTTTTTTTAAATTTGAATAGTTAGGGAGGTAGGAAATAGCCAATAGGAATTGGGGCACCCATCTCCTCAATTCCCTATATAAGTAGCAATTTCGAATGATTGTACATGTTCAAATCTTCATTTCAATACAAGCAGATTGGTTCTCTTATGGAATGGACTTGTGAATGTCCTTGCTCTTTAACTCTATTCTTCCATCTCTCATGCTTTTGTTGTATTTGCTAAATGTTGGATTTGAATATTATTGGGATTTATATTTCTTATGCTTTTTGTGAAAGAGAAAGGGAGAAAGAGAAGGAGTAAGCTATTATCATAGTGAATCTTAGGGTTAATGGATGTAGTGTTAATGCTTTGTGTTAATTGATGTTAGAGTTAGATGTGGATCTTTCATACATGCTGAATTCTAAGATATGCTATCGCTATCACGAGATCGAACCTACACGTGACAGCTAACTTCATCTCCTTGATGCTTGAGTGCTTGGATCTTGGGTTGAGGATAGGATAGGAAATAAACCCACTACAAGAGCTTGTCACTCTTCTGACGAGCATTCAATTCTCCTAGAGACTTGTGGTCTTGAGAGCTTGACACTCTTCTGGCGAGCATTCACTTCTCCCAGAGGCTTATGGTCTTCAAAGCTTGTCACTCTTCTGGTGAGCATTCATTTCTCCCATAAACCTGTGGTCTTCAGAGCTTGTCACTCTTCTGGTGCGCATTCACTTCTCCCAAATCTTCTAGTCTTGAGCGAGTCATTCTACTGGTAAGCATTCACTTCCTTTTCTGAATCAAATTGCAACCTTCGCTGCATTGTATTTTGAGAGGTAAATATGAAATAACATTACTAGTCAGAGATGAATCTGAACACAAGCAAATATCTGCCAAGACTATGTGGTAGTATAAATCGAAGAGGTCGATTTCATCACACTTAAAATTACGCTGCTGAAACCCTAAATCACATCTGATGATAAAGCTCGTACAAAAGTTTGTTCTTGTCTGGAAACTAGTTCACACGGGAATGCAATAAAGCATTTCAAGGTGTAGCCGCCGTGGTTCAACTGTCACGCATAGATTCGTTCCCAAGGGAATAGTGCTTCACTTCAGCTTTCCTTTGATCGCCTTTGTCTTGTACATGAGGACCAAATCTCCTTTTTGAAGATCTTTCTTGTGAAGATGACGATCATGCCAGGCCTTGCGACGTGCTTTCTCTGCAGCAAGAGCATGGACCGCTAACAAGCGTGTTTCGCACAACTTGTGTAGCGGTCCACCAACATGACTGCATCTTGGCCATATACTAGTTGGAATGGAGTTTGTTCGGTGCTGCCTTTGTATGCATTTTTGAAAGCCCACAGAGCAGCGTGTAGCTTGTGCTCCCAATCTGATCTGCTTGCTTCTACTGTCTTTGTCAAAATGCCGCACAGAATCTTATTAGAAGATTCGGCTTAGCCATTGCCTCTTGGGTAGTAAGGCGTGCTGAAATGATGGATCACAAAGAACTCTTCTAATAAGACCTTGATGGTCTCGTTGACAAAGTGAGTTCCCCGATTGCTAACTATCTCCATTGGGCATCCGAAGCGTACAATGATATTTTCGTAAAGGAACTTCGCGGTGGACCTAGCATCTGCTACGCGCACTGCTTTGGCTTCAACCCACTTTGTGAGATAATCCGTAGCCATGATAATATATCGGTCTTGGGTACTGCGAGCGGTTGGGTGAATAGGGCCGATGTAATCAAGTCCCCACTTCCCAAATGGTGCTTGAGCCAATACAGGATGTAACGGCTCATAATTTGCCTTTGTTGGTCTATGCGCTCTCTGACATACATCACATTGCTTGATATATACCTCAGTATCCTTGTGCATTGTTGGCCACCAATAGCTAGATTGTAGAATCTTGCGTACTATTACATCTGCTGCGAAGTGTCCGCCTCCCATTGCTTCATGCGAGAGAGACATGATCTGACTTGTCTCATGGAGCAGGATACAACGACGAATGATATTATCCGCCCCTCTTCGATATAGTTGGCCGGCAATCAGCTGATATGGACGAGCTTTAAGTACAAATTTCTGTTGTTGCGCCTTGGATAGTGACCGATCTGGTTCGTCGTTCATCAAATACTCAAAACTTCTTGACCACAAATATCATTGCCAAGGCTTCTCGCTCAGTCGTTGAATAGTTGATTTCAGCATCGTTGAGTTGTCGACTGGCGAAGCGAATAGGAAAGTCTTTCTTGTACTCGCCTGTTGGGTCAATACTGCTCTTATAGCATACTTTGATGCGTCAGTATGCACATGAAACTCAATTGTCCAATTGGGAGGCCGTAAGATTGGTGCAGATATAAGTGCTTCCTTCAGCTTTTGGAAAGCCCGTAGGGCTTCCTCCGTCCAATGTGAATCAATTGTCAACTTGTAGATAGGATGTGCCAAATCTGCAAAGAATAGAATGAAGATTTGGTAGTAATTGGCATGTCCCATAAATACATAGACTCCACGAATCGTTCCAAGGGGTGGAAGATCCATGATAATACGTATCTTAGACAAATCAGTGGCGATCCCGTGTCTAGATACAATATGGCCCAGGATAAGACCATGTGTGATCCAAAATTGGTATTTCTCTGGGTTCAATGATATTTGAAATTTGCAGCATTGTATAAGCACTCTTTCCAACTGAGATAAGTATTCATCATTAAATCCGTGCATGCAAAGATCATCGAGGAAGATCTCTAGGAATTTCTGTAAATAGTCTTTGAATGCCTTTTGCATGATGTGCTGAAAAGAGCTAGGGGCATTACAAAGACCAAATGGCATGACCTTGTAGGCATATATACCCCATTCAGTAGCAAATGCAGTCTTGTGTTGATCTTCTGGTGAAATCTTCACTTGGTTGTAGCCACTGAAGACATCCAAAAGACTGTAGGCTTCCGCTCCAGCTACTCGATCCAAGACACTTTCTGTGAATGGTAAGAGAAAGTGATCCTTCCGTGTCACAACGTTAACTGCGTTCAGATTGACACAAATCCGCATTTTTCCATTCTTCTTGGGAACAATGACTATGGGTGACACCCAATCTGTGTGCTCGATTTCATAAATGAAATCGGCATCGAGCAACTTCTGCAACTCTTGCTTGATTAGCTCAGTGTAGTTCGGGCTGCAGCGGTAATATCAGCTCACCTTTGGTGTTGCTCCTTCGACCAAAGGTATGGTGTGCTGGACTACAGATGACGGAATTCCTTTTAAATCTTTGTAAGACCACGCAAAGCAGTCTTTATACTCCATCGGTAACTTCTGCAGTTGGGTGAATTGTGAGGGCGTGAGTTGTGCTCCCACATGAACAATTTTGTCTTCATCTCCTAGCTCTGCTAGATTCATCGGTTGAGTGCGAGCCGGTCCCTCATAGACTTGTTCTTCTTTTTTCTGATTTGCATCAGGTTCCCGTTGCGCTTTCGGCATCATGATCACGACGTCGTCCAAGGTATAACTCTTGAAGTTTTCTGGCACATCATGGACTGGTGCCTTACTCGTTTCTTCCTTCAAAAGGTTGATCTTAGCACGATTGGTGAGTGATATCTTGTGCATTGCTTCTGACATTCCTGAAGCTGATGTCGAAGCTTGGTCGGATGACCCTTGAGCATGCGATTCAACAACTTTATTTTTGCCTTGTATATTGTTGTTGGTTGTTGTTGCTTCCTTGCTCGTTATCTTCTGTTGAGGTTCTTTAACATTCGCCACATGGTTCCGAATGTCTTCATCCACTGTTGTTATAGCCTCTTCAGGTAAATCGCTCCACTTGATCACCTGATTGTATCTTTGCTTTTGTTGATTTTTCTTTGGTATAGGTGCTTTCGGTGGTGGCATCTTGGAGACTTTAGCATGTTGAGATTTCTGAGGCAGTTGAGCTGGTATTCGTTGAACTCCATAACGCGTAGAATCCATGTGGTGTAGGATCTGCTCATCTGTCAACTCAGCTTCCTCGTCATAGGACAATGCATGTTGCCAAGGAACTAAATCATCTTCAACAAGTTTCGGAATAGGTTCCGGTGACAGCCATGCTACGTTTATCATGTTCACCCATATGAGATAGGCGTGTCAAGGGTGAATCCTCTCGGTGGTAATTCATTGGGTTCTGAATCTGAATCTGGATCTGGAGCCCATGTGGAGGGATCCACCTTTACTGCCCGCTCTCTGTTCTCAAATTCGTAACCAAGGTCGTCCTTACAAAACTCGATAGGCAGTGGGTGTTTCAGGAATGTCCATCACCACAAATGTGATGACAAATTGTACCCCTGCTATCTTGACTAGAATGTCTTCTACAATCCCCTTTGGCCGCACACATGGTTAATCAGCTAGTTTGATGGCAAACTTGGCAGCTTTCAGGCCTTGTAGATTCCACTTCTCATACAAAGTAGTGGAGATAAGGTTGACACCCGATCCTCCATCTACAACAGCAGCTTCTTCTCCGAAGAGTTTGTGCTTGATAGGAAGAGTTATATTGTGCTGCTCACTCTCCCAAGCCGCTCCCACGTTCAGAACATTGTTAGCTTCTTCAAAATTGGTGCAAAATAATGGTTCTTTGGAAGGTATGTCTGATTCAATGTTCAACCAATCTGACAAGACACCCTTTGCTTGAGGTGCAAGTCGAAGGAACTCTCCAATAGAGATATTCATTCTGCTGGATAAGATGCTCGTCAATAGTTCCGTCCTTGGAGCTTCAGGTTCTGCCATATGGAATGGTTCTTTTCGATGGTGTAGTCACACGTTCACATCTAGTTTGTGTGGTGAACCTTGCGATGCGTTCGCATATTGATCTCTTTTTGGTGCAGTGTCGTGAGGAGCTGTCGGTTGATGTGCAGCTTCCTCCGCTTGTGCTTCTTGTATCCAATGCTTGATCTTCTGATATCGTCTTTGTTCATCCTTCACATTTGGATAAGGTAATCTCGCTCCTCCTGATGTTGAAGGTTGATCAGCTGGCACTGATACAGAGTGTGGTGATGATGGAGCTACCTCCTTGCACTTTTGTGCTCGCGTAATAGCTAACACTGGAACGTTACAATAGGGAGGTCTCCTTGGTATAGTTGAGTGTGGAGTTGTGCTTGGGCCTGCTGATTGAACTGCAATCCAATTCAATGGTGCGTTGGTGTTGGCTCTCAATGGACAATTCTTGTAGCAATGTCCATATCCACACTTGCGACAGATGGCGTATAAATTCCTTTGTTTGGACATTTTGCAATCCTATTTCCTTCTCTGCATCCATAACATCCATATAATCTGCCCCCTTGGCATTGTGGCTGTGCAGCGTATGTGGCATAATACTCATTAATAACAAAATCGATGAATGGTTCATCAGGTCCATACCATTGTTGCATTTCCTGTTGGGAAAATGTTTAAGCTTCTGCCACTGTGAGATTCACCTGGGCTGCTTGAGGATTATTTGGCCCTGGTGGTGCTGGTAGTGCCATTCTTTGTTGTTGAGGGCCTGGTCCAAGCCTTGGTGCTGCATTAGGTGCTCCTTGATGGTAAGCATAAGAGGTCTGGAATTGAGTTCTCTTTTGCTGTATGATCCATGGGTTGTAGGGGCAATACGCAGTGTCGTGCAAGGACGCATTGCACAGATGACAATATCTATGCGTCAGCTTCAAATTCTACTTCAGTACCGGACACTCGTTGGAATTGTGATTTTGGATACAAATGGGACACCAAACATTGTCCTGTCGAGGATACTGCTGCTGATAAGTATCTGGTTGTGGTGCTGTAGTATTTTGAAGAGCCTTAAGTTTTTGGTCAAATTGGACTATGAGCTGCTCCATCTATTGCTTGTGTAACTTCATGATCTGTTCCATCATCGATTCATTGGACAAGCTTGTAGAGACTGAGGTTGATGCAATTGAAGGAGTTGAAACATGAAGAGATGTAGTTCCTGGTGTAGAATCATCATCTGATCCTTCATCTTCTTCTCTCATTGCATCTTCCATAGCTTCGTGCAATGTGGCATATGTTCCCGTCTTTTTAGCTCTCGTCTGATGCTTCTAGGTAGTCCCGCTAGGAACCACATAATGACCGCATGATCAGGAGTAAGCTCCGCATTACACTCGGATCTCAGGTGTTTGATCCGTTCGATGTAGTCTCTGACCCTTTCTCTTTTTGTCATCTTGATTTTGCTAAGCAAGAGGAACGGGTCTTCAAGAAACTTCTGCGGCTTAAATCTGGTGATTAAAGCTACTTTTACCACTTCCCAGTCTGTTCGTTCTTGTGTCGTCTGATTGAAAAACCAATCTAAAGCCGCTCCTGTCAAGGACATTGAAAACAGCTTCAGTTTTTCTACCGAGGTGGTTTCACCATAGATCTCGCATGCTTGCCCATAGATCTGCAAGAATCTGATAGGATCTGTGGATCCATCAAATTTGGGCAATTCCAATCTGGGAGATCTTCTGATTGCTTGTAGAGGTACCGCTGGCATAGGAATATTTTGATCCATTGGATTTGGCTGATTTGGTCGGATCTCTTCCGCTGCTGCTTGATGTAGCTCTGGATTCTCTGTAGGTAGTATTCTACCAGATCTCAATCTCATTCACTGTGCAGGTTTGATACAATGTGAAAGGTATATGGCAACAGTGGATCTAAGTGGATCTTGTTCGAGTTTTGATAAGTGGTTGATGATTGGAAGGGATGAAAGAAACACGTATAACTAACAAATTTTACAAGATGACATTTGAAATGGTTATTGAGAGATGAGTGTATGGTGGCACATATTTGAATGGAGTTGATCACACACAAAAAAATGGATGTTGTAACGGCGCAGTTGGCAACAATGGTGAGTGATAGATGGCCTCAATGGTGCTCTTCTGTAGCCGCACGAAAATGCTGAAGCATCATAATTGGTATCATCAATGCATCTAAGCTTGACATCTAAAAGTTTGTTGGCTTTGTCTCATATGGAACTAGAGCCATGGCTGGCTCAATATTTGGAGTTGCAATTAGGTTGAAAGCAGTTTGTCACTTTTAATCAAGCATACATTATGTTGCTCATAGATATAACCTTGCTTGTTCTAGTTCAACTTCTAGACTGCCCTATGCTAAGTTCCTTGATGCGCTTGTTAATTTAACAATCACATTTTTTGCAATAATTGTAAAGGCTAGCACTTCTACGGTCTTTAGAAATAGAATTCAATTTGGCCAATGATGTGCTGAAATTGACAAGAGTGATTAGCATTAGATGGCTGAGCCAACATGGCTCTCTTAAGAGATTGTGTGATGTTCTCCAACCTATCATATCTGCAATACAAGTTGAGTTTAACAAGCTATCAAAAACAGAAAAAAAAAAAAAAAAAAAAAAAAAAAAAAAAAAAAAAAAAAAAACAATCAAAGAAGCTCATCCCAATACAATGACACTATTGATATCAATGAGGATCCCTTTAAAGTTGTCCTATCATCTAAGGAATTCGAGTTGCCGCATCAAAAAAGTTCTTAGAAAATTTGTGTAATTTTAGGAATCTATATAGCTTGCACCAGCACTAGTACTTGTTGGGTTATAACTCATGATGGTCGACTATATGCATATGACTCCATGGTTTGGTATTTAGACACTTGCATAATTTTGTATACTTTTAGAAGGCAACTCATGGGAGTGCCAAACCACTCATGGATGGGGATTTCTAAATTATATTAGGGATTCACTCTTTTGCATATATGTAAAGTGATCCTAGAATGGTGAACCATATTGTACATTTTTTTTATCAATGACAATAGATGGGATTTATGGTTTGTAAGCTTTTGTCATCTTGGGAAAACCTGTTTTTTGAACATGCTAAACGTGCACCATTTTGCCATGAAATCAACATCAAATGTAATTCCTAATGTATTTTTGAATTTGATGAAAGCAAAATAAATCACGTGATCTCCGCCTAGTAAAGAATGAAGTAATCAATGGCTGTGAGATAAAATGCTGGGGTGTCTCGTATAGATCTCTTTGTAGTATGGACATCTCGCGTACCATCAGAGGGACACATCGTGGCTCCTCATAAGCTATGAGAGAGCGTAGAGTAGGCATCCCTCAGAACAAGCAATAATATCGCCCTCTGATCTCATAATATACAGGGCACCTAAAGATAAAGTGCTCCTCAAACTCCACCTCACCTGGAGAACATAACTGGTAAATCCGCTCCTCTATGGGAATACCATGGAACCTCCCAGTCTCAATAGCTAGCTGATGAGAGGACACCTTGAGCTTCCCCAATGTGAATCTGAGGCAATGTGACAATCCCGAGTCCAAGTAGCGTGGCATGACTGGGGTCCCCGATGCATCTAGCTCCAAGAAATGAGTCCGGTAGAAAGCTGGCTTAACCCCTAGCTGGTTACGCCAAGTCTGCTCTAGATATGCACGATAGAGGAAGCGTCTGATATACTAATGTGTGCCTGAGGGGAGCTCTGTGATGGAGATGCCAAATGAAGGAGGTGAGAGGCCTGAGAGAACCATGATAACCTGTAGCCCTGATCGTGAAGACGCTGTGAAGAAGATAGTGCAACCTGTATGTATCGCCTGTCTATCTCTGGTAACGCCTGTATCCTCTGTATATAGGTGATGAGTTGAAGAACTGCCTCGATCTGTATAGGTGGAACTGCAAACTCGGCCAAGAGAATCTCATGTGGAACAGAAGGCTTTGCCCGAATCAGCCGAGCTAGCATGGTGGTCTGTAATCGTGAAAGACTGGCCCAGTGTGAAGAAGGGAGACCTATACACCATGTCTCTGCTGCATATAAACCCGTGGGAGTAACAATGGTATCAAAGAGGCGACACTTACTGCGAGCATCCTGGATGGACTTCCGGAAGCAAAATCGCTCTAGCTGAACAAGGGAAGCATGTCCCTTCCCCAGTCGAGTGGTAGCGGCCTGTCTCATGCTAAAAGTAGGACCTGAGAAAAGGACCCCAAGGTATGTACAGGAAGGGACCACCTCTAGAACCTGCTCACCCAAAGTAAGCTCCTGTCGCTGCATGAATGCTCTCGAAGTGTTGAAGAACATAACCTTGGTCTTCCCAATGTTCACCCCTAGGCCCCATCTGGTACAAAACTCATGCAAGCAATCCACTGTAGACCCTCTCTGGTCGGTGAGACCAATATCACATCATCGGCATAAAGGAGGATAGCAATCAAGATGTCACCAAGCCTACAGCCATGACCACCACCCTGTGTAATGACTCTCTCCAACTAATCAATATACAAGCCAAACAGGACTAGTGAGAGGGAACAACCTTGCTTCACCCCAATAGTGCTCCAGATGTGATCAGATATGCCACTGCTATGTCGGAAACAGCCCAGGACCCGCTCATAAAGTGCCATCACAGCAAGAACAATGTCGGTGGAGAAGCCGAGGTCTCGAAGTCTCTGGATGAGCAATGAGCGAGGAACAGAATCAAAGGCTTTCCTGAAGTCCACAAAACAACAGTAAACCCTCTCTCTCCTATGCTTAGCTTCCTCAATCAAGGCACGCAATGTGAAGATGTGATCATCAGTAGAATAATGGGCTCGAAAACCAGCCTGACCCATGGCATGTAGTGCCGGTATAGTTGTAAGTGGGATCAAATGTGTACGTGGGTGCTCGGGTAAGCATGGGTAGTGTAGGTGAATGAGTGGGTGGAAGGTGGCCGATGTCGAAGGAGAGAAATGAGTGATCAGAAAGGGTGGTGGGGAAAACGTGGAAGTCAGAAACTGTGGGTACAAAAACCCCATGAGATAGTCAACGACACTATGTCCTCCACTGTGAGGGTGGCATGTATAATTGTCTGAATGTGGCCAACAGGGTAAGCCATTACAAATGGCTAGCTCATGTGCCTCTCCAAACTACAATAAGTGCTCACCATATGAAGTAGTGGTCCCAAACTGTCCGCGGAGGTCCTGGTAACTCCAAGCATATCACTATCCATGGCACGTAGCTGATCAGTGATGTCGAAGAACTCTGTCTGTCATGAAGATGTCCGGGCATTAAAATCCCCTGTGAGGAGAATATGCCCCCGCTCTGAGAATCTGATAATGTCTGGTGAGAGGTCCTGATATGGAGATCCAATACCCTCAGCAAAAGACGCTGGTGGAAAGTAACATGCTGCAATGAAAAGATCTTTATCCAAGCCAATATCCTGACCCACGATGTGAGTCCATATGTAGCGGGCCTACACGTCATGTCGGATGAAGTCAATACTCGAATGAAGAGCCTCTCTATACAAGTAGGCGACCCCACCTAAACCTTGTCCACTAGCAGATCTAGTCTCTCGTCGGAATACTGAGTCCCATCTGTATCCAGGAAAAGAAGGAAGTCCTCGCTCCGGGCTCTCGTGTGTCTCCATGAAGAATAATATATCTCTACCTTTAATAAAATCAACAAGATCCCCTACCGCAGAAGATGAGTGTATGCCAGCACAATTTCACACTCCTATCCGAAGGTGGTGTGGATGGGGCCTCGGGGTGCTCCCACCCCCGGGCAACCCCAAATCCCTAGCACTGGGATCTACTAGGTGCACTATCAAGAAAGCGCACTAGTCCATCTCGGTAAATAACTCGTCTGCCAGACTCACGGGCTGCCTGAAAGGCCTTATGCGTAGCAGGAGAGGGAGATGGGTCATCGAGGGGGTGAGGTGAAGTGGCAGCGAGGGGGGGGGGGGGTGGAATGACTGTGAGAGGAGGTGAGGGATCAGCGAGGGGTGAGGTGAGGGGGCAGTGAGAGGAGGGATTGGAGTGGCAGCAAGAGAGGGTGGATGGGTGGAGGGGTCAGCGAGGGGGGTGGGTGAGGGGGTGGCAGCTATAGGAGAGGGATCAGTGAGGGGGAGATCGGGGAGGTCAGCGAGGGGGGGGGGATGGAGCAGCGAGGGGGGAAGGGGCAGCGAGGCGGGGAGGTGAATGGTGAGCGAGGGGGGTGAGTGAGGAGGTGGCAGGGGACCTTGAGGACCTACGAGCAGGGGCACGAGGAGGGGCCATGGTGTTGAGAGAGAGAGAGAGAGAGAGAGAGAGAGAGAGAGAGAGAGAGAGAGAGAGAAAGAAAGAAAGATCTTTATTAATGTCCATGAAATATCCTAAGGTACATAGGACTGAAAAAGGTACATGTCAAGTATGCACGGTGGGAGCATGAAAGCTCTACCACCTAAAAGAACAAAGAAACAAGACTATAGGTAAACAGGAAATAATGATGATAGACAAGGAGAGCCTTATCATCATATAAATGTCTCTCCTCCTATGAAATAGTGATGTAAGGTATGTTGAGACACTGTCGCTGAAAGAACTGTGTCTCTCCGTCTCTGAGTGGATGGTCGGTGGCGTCTCTGTTGCCGTGAAGTTGTAGATGGTGGCCTGTGGGCTGTCTGTCCCTCTAGTCGCCGACACTGTCTCTGCCGTCTATGCATGGAGGCGTCCAGGATCTCAGCCTCTCCATCAGAATCAGTACTCTCCTGCCTCTGCCTCCAACGTGATAAACACTCCTGTATGCTCAGCTGTATCAAGGGGGAGGTGTCAGCGTCTAGTCTCGCCATACGCAGGTCCGCCATCTCTCGGATCATCAGCGCAACACATCTGGGGTCCTCATACGATATCAAGGTAGAAAGTGTGAGTGGATGATCCTGAAACAAGCAGTAGTATCTCCCTCGGATCTCATAGTAGGCTGGGCACTTGAAGAGAAAATGAAACTCATCCTCTACGTCGTGTGTATAACACATACTACAAATCCGAGCATCTCTCGGGATGCCACTGTATCTGCCAGTCTCAATGGCTAGCTGGTGAGAGGAAGCCCGAAACTGACCCATCACTATCCGTAGTTTGTGTGAGATACTATCCACTAGATATCTGGGAACAGTAGGATATCCAGCATGATCCCGAGAGAGAAAATGTGTCCGATAAAACTCCATCTTCACCCTAGATGGAACCTGCCAAGTGCTCTGAAGATATGCTCTATACAAGTGTCCTCGAATATACTGATGCGTACCCGACGGTAGATCCGTAATGTGAATACTCCACGTGGAGAGGAGACGACAAGCCTGGGAATACCATGAAAAGGAGTGTCCCACAAAATGTAGGTGCTGTGATGATGCCAAAGCCGCTGCAGCATAGTGTGTGTCTCTACCCTGAAGATCCTCCAGGCGCTGTATGAATGTGACAATATGGAACAGTGCCTCTAGCTGAATAGGAGGGACGGCGAACTCTGCCAATATAATATGATGTGGTGTAGAGGACTTAGCCCGTATCATCCAAGATAGCATATGAATCTGAAGTCGTGAAATGCGTGCCCACTCGGTAGCCGTCAGGCCCGTACTCCATGTCTCTGATGCGTAAAGAGCTGAGGGAACTACCATAGTATCAAAAAGTCGACACTTACTAGTCGCATCTCTAATGTGTGAGCTGAAACATAATCTCTCCAAGTCTACCAATGATGCATAGCCCTTCCGTAACCGGGAAAATGCCACCTGTCGCATGCTGAAGGTGGGACCAGAGAATACCACGCCTAGGTATGTGTAAGAGTCGACTACCTCAAGTGGATGTTCCTCCCACAGAAGCTCCTGTCGCATCATGAAGGATCTAGAGGTGTTAAACACCATAACTTTGGTTTTGGCCACATTCACTGACAATCCCCATTGAATACAAAAGGAGTGAAGCGCATCCAGATGCTGTTGCAGGCCTTCCCTCGTCTTCGAAAGCAAAACCACATCATCAGCATATAATAAGATAGCGATAATGAGGTCACCCAATGTGCAACCCTCACCTCCCTCTGCTCGTATAACTTGCTCAAGCTCATCTATATATAAACCAAAGAGTGTAGGTGAGAGAGGGCATCCCTGCTTAACCCCAATAGTGCTCTCTATCTCTGGTGATACAACTCCTGATACTCGGATCCGGCCAATAACTCGTCTGTACAATGCCACAACTGCCTGTATGATATCCTCTTGGAAGCCACGATCCCGAAGCCTTCGTATCAGTAAATGCCTAGGCACCGAGTCAAAGGCTTTGCGAAAATCCACAAAGCAGCAGTAAACACGCTCTCTCCTGGCCTTGGCCTCCTCAATGATGGCTCTCAAGGTGAAAACATGATCAGATGTAGTATATCCTGGTCTGAAACCAGCTTGGCCAATGGCATGCAGTGCCCTAGTATCCATCTCTGTACTGATCTCTGACTGAAGAATAGAACCATAGACCTTGGCAAAGAGGTGGCTGATCATGATGGTACGATAGTTGTCGGCTTTCATGGGATCACCGCCTTTATGGATAGGATAAATAAGGTTTGTGGACCAAGGGGAGGGGAAACCAGATGTAATAGTGCGGTTAAATAGGAAAGAGATAAAGGGTGAGAGGATGTCAGCAGCCTGCTTCAAGAGTTCAGCCTCTAGCTCATCAATGTCTTTGGCCTTATGTAGGTTTAACCGGTCGATGGCCTCTTCTACTATGCCCGAAGAGAATATATTAGAGGTACATGTGTATGGGTGTGTGGGAAGTGGAGGAGTATCAGGTATAGTGTACAACGATGTGGCATAGATCACCCATGTGCTAAGATCTGTGATCCGGGGTGGAGGTGCTCGTGAGAGGAATTTTTGCCAGAAAGAACGCGACAAGGAGCTAAAGAGAAGGTCCATCATCTTCTTCCCCTGACAAATTTCATATGCAATTTTCTTTCTGCGGGTGGTTCTACGATATACACGAGATAAGTCCTTTGCAAGATGAGGAAGGTGGCAGCGTGCGTAAATCAAGTTCAGATGAAGTTGGTTACATTCGTGGTCATACCAGGGGTTATGCGGTCTATGTCGTAAGTGCTTGGGCCGTGGGGATGGAAAAGCAAGGGATGCAGAGGTATGCAGGGTCCGGACAAGAAAAAGAGACTGGTCCGCCAAAGTAGCTGCATAGGGAAAAGAGAGAGAGAGAGAGAGAGAGAGAGAGAGAGAGAGAGAGAGAGAGAGAGAGAGAGAGAGAGAGAGAGAGAATAGATCTGTGTGTGCTTTTGTGTGTGTGTGTGTGTGTGTGTGTGTGTGTGTGTGTGTGTGTGAGAGAGAGAGAGAGAGAGAGAGAGAGAGAGAGAGACTTCTCCCATTTGGGACAAGGTGGAGTCATAGAACCCTACGGTACCGGACGCTAGTGTGCTGTGAGAGGAATTCGGTCGAGATGGCAAGGCACGCACCACCTGACCTGAGCGTTTGCCCTGCATCTGTTTGCACGCATTTTAGGCTTGTTCTGTGTTTTAATTAGTTTATTTCCATTGTGGTATATAGCTTTGCTTGACGGGCTGCTTTGTGTGCAGAGGACGAAGCTTGAGGAAGAGGTCTGAAGGCACAAAGAAAGGCATCGGAAGCAACAAGCAGAATTTGAAGAGAGGCAGCGAGAGATTCGGCAGAGACATCCATTTCAGGTGTCATCTGTTTCGGCCAGTGGACAACCTCAATAGGAACTGTGGGAACAGACAGGACGAGTAACGGACCAACGGTCAACCCAGAGCGTCCGTCCAAAGTTCGACGTTAAACAGGGCTTCAGGGACACTTCGGCTTACTAATTACTTATGCTACAACTTCAACCCTAGAACCTAAACCCTAAACCCTGGCTGCAATACGCTGTCGAAATTTTGCAGAGCATGACGGGGGGGGGGGCTCTGAAACATCTTCTAAATTGGGAAGATCAGCATCTCAAGAAGGACCAGTTGTGACTTCACTTCCAAAATTGCATAAGAACAAGCAAACAAAAATGTGCTTTTGCTGAAGCTTTCTTTAGAGTTTTACTTCTCCATGAAAAAGGTACATACAGAAGTAGTCAATTCCAAATGTTTGACACAAAAGGCTTGACACGTCATGTTATTCGACATGATAAGAATTGAGATCCAAAAACCGATCTCATCATGTAAGACATACTAGTGTAGGTCTTGTTGTCTTGTGCTCACAATTTTAACCTCACAAAACATTTGGAATTGACTACTTGTGTATGTACCTTTTTCATAGAGAAGTAAAACTGCAATTCTAAAGAAAGCTTAGCAGAAGAACATTTTTGTTTGCTTGTTCTTATGCAGTTCTGGAAGTGGAGCCACAACTTGTCCTTCTTGAGTAAGTTGTTGAAGTTCATCCGGGGAGAAACCGATCTCATCATATGTAGGTCTTGTGGTTCCCCGTAGTGAATGACATAGTTTTGCTTAGTAGTTCAAAGCAAGTGATTCTCGCGATAAGGTCACCATAACCAGATTAGTCTCAATAGTCTGAAAATGGTGTTGATCGGGCCACTGCCTTTGGCAAGGTTGAAAAGAAGTTTCAACATAAAGCCTCCTTTTGCATTAGGAACGTCTAAGTTCTCTTGCAGAACTAGGAGATGAAGCTAGAGTGTGCAAAGACCAGTTATGAACTTGAAGATTGTGTCAAGCCTTTTGAAAAATGGTGTTGATTGCATTCTGAGAGTTAAATATGAAATAACATACCTAGTTAGAGATACATCTTTTAACCGAGCTCGTACATCTTTTAACCTTTCCGAAAAGATACCTCAATTATCCAAAGCACAATTCAAATCCTATTTGTTTAACATCTAGAGCAGCAACAAGTCTAAACTGAAGGCAAAATTTGTTTGGGCAACCCATGAGAATCTGGTTGACCATCACGGGATAACGAACTGTACAAAATGAGAATCCCTTAAACCAACGAACCTTGGATAGACACTGCAGGTGTTGATTTGATTGTACATAGTATTCTAACCTAACAGTGACCCTGAATCATACCCTAAACCTAACCTGACTTGACCCTGAATCATACTCACGTACAAAGGGTTTGAGGATGATACAGTTTGGAATCCTGAAAGCCAAGAAGAGTTAAGTATGTCAAGTGGAGATGAATCATCTGATGATAAAGCTCGTACAAATATTTGTTCTCGTCTGGAAACTAGTTCACACGGGAAAGCAAGAAAGCATATCACGGATATGCCTGACACAGATGCTTGCTCTTCTTGCCAGGGGGAGAGAGACAGCGAGAGAGCGAGAGGGTTTTCTTGTCAAAATTACATATTGTTTGCTCTTTCAAGCCCATTCGCACTATATCTCATTTATGGGAGGCATGGGCAGTGGGTATGTTTTTTGCAAAAAAATTTGGTATCTTTTTCTTTTCTTTTTTTTGCCGGAGGGGGCAAGTAGTCGCCAAATACCCCCTGATAATTAATTCTGCGGGGGGGGTAGGGAAAGGGTGTGAAAAATTATTTTTAATTGTTTTTGGGCATGTGGGAGCGAGCGGGGAGGGGCGTGTATTTTTTTTTTTTTTGTTTTTTGGAAAAAAAAAAATTTGCGTCCGGGCGCGTCTGCGTTCGGACGCGCGTTTGCGCCCAGGGTCCACTTCCTTAGTTATATATAATAATAATAAATTACATGCACGTCCGGCCGGATGCGGCCTTTCGCGTCCGCATCCGGCGTCCGGACCCGGATGCTTCCTTCTTCTTTTTTAACACTAAAATACACTAAAAAAAAAATTAAAAATAAAAATAAATAGATAAGAAGTGCGTCCGCGTCCAGACGCGTCCCAGGACGTGTGGCCAAACGCGCATCTGCGTCCGGGTCCCGCTACTATCAAAGTATATTATTATATATATATATATCTAAGGAAGCGTATGGCAGACGCGCGTCCGCATCCGCGTCCGGACGCGTCCGCATCCGAACGCGTTCTTTTTTTTTCAAAAAATAAAATAAAATACAGGCACTTACCTACATTGTCCCCCATCCCAAAAGCAAAATAAAAGCAATTTATGGCCCATGTTTTCCCCCCGGAATTAATTATCAGAGGGTGTCTGACACCCACCTGCCCCCTCCTGTTAAAAAATAGGAAAACGGTACGAAAAAATCTACAAAAAAATTTGCGACAACCTAACCACTGGGCCATGCCTCTCATAACAACCATGGCCAGTCAGCAGTTCATAAATTATTACGAACCTTCATTGGGAACTAAGCTCCAAAAAAAGCGGCAAAGAAAGATCTGAGAGTGGTTTCAAGTGAAGATGATGGTTTGTATGGCAAACATATTACTGGTATAGGGTTTAGAAGTGAATGCTCGCCAGAGGATTGGGGAGAGGTGAACGCTCACCAGAAGAGTGACAAGCTCTCAGGACCAGAAGTCTCTGGGGGAAATTAGGGCTCACCAGAAGAGTGACAAGCTATACACTCATGTGAATCGGTTGATGAGATCTGTTTCTTCCCAGATGAACTTCAACAGCTTACTAATTAGTTATGGCACTACTTCAACACGATGCAATACGATGTTGAAATTTTGCGTACCAGCACGGGGACTCCGAAACATCTCCCAATTTTCAGGTCCCAACTGGACAAAGTGTCCCTAAAGCCCTGTTTAACGTCGAACTTCGGACGGACGTTGCGGCCCGACTGTCGGTCATTTCCTCGTCCTGTTTGTTCCCACAGGTTCGCATCGGCATCATCCTCGGGATCACCCCACAGAGCACGCCGAGCGGCATCGTCTGGATCAACCTCTGGCTCTGGCTCACGATCTGCCGCTGGAACCAGGCACTCATCGGGATTGACCTGCACAAGTCAATCATTCGTGAGAATAGCCGAAGCAACCGTGAGGGCATTAAAATGAATGTCTCAAACCAATGCGAAAGCAAAACGACAGAGCAACGAAATATACCTGCAGCAGTAGGGCGCGTGCGCCTCCTGCCCTCACGCTCTCCATGATGTGTCGAACCACTCTGGTGTTGGTGTTGCAGTACACCAGGTCATTGCACCGCTCCGTCGTCAGACGGTTCCGCCTGTTCGTGTGAACAAGGCTGAACGCTGACCAGTTCCGCTCGCACACGCAAGCAAAACAGTCCTGCATTAATTGGCAACAACTCGAGTGAGTATTGACCTTGTAGAGAAAATGCGAAAATTGGTTGGATGAATGAGATCAGACAACACCTGTGAAAGGACTCGGAGCGCGAGCGTCCTCAGGTCTAGTTGTCCGGCGCCGTAGCTCTCCCACCATGATACAGGCAAGAGCCTGTTCTCTCGGACACGTGCAAGGTCCTCGCCGAATAGCCCCAGAGAGTGCCTGCAGTTGAGCAAAGATATGCTTGAGTACACTTTGAGCTTGCGCAGGGAAATTGAACGAACGACAGCGTACGATAGATCAAGAGTTTACCTGTAACCGAGCCTCTGCACCTCGAGCCTGCTGCAGAACCCAGTGTCGCTGCCGAGGAGGCGGATGTATGCGAACCAGTCCGCACGCAGCTCTGCATCGTCGTACTGCCTCTCGCTCTGAAACAGCGGATGCAGTATGTGGGCCACACTGTGAATGGGCCAATGAAACTTATCCCATCGTCGCTGCCACAAGCGCCTGATAGGCTCCAACCTGTGGACCAAACCACGTGGCCGCAACAATTACATACCATTGTGTTGCGGCAGCAAGACGAAACAGAGTGCGAAATGGAAGTAAGGATGGTGAGACGGAAAAAATTTATACCTGGCAGGGTCCAGCTCAGAACGCTGGAGAGACTCGCCTATGCAGTCCATGAACTCGTAAATGAGGCCCATCGTGCACCCCTCGCGATCAACGAGCCTCAGAACAGAGTAGATGGGGCGCATGACGTCCATCAGCTGCTGCATATCCACCCAGAAAGGCTCCATGATCTCGTGGAAGGCCAAGCCCTCTGGGGTCGTGGACAGGTCCATGGCGGTGAACTCTGCCGAAGTGGCCATGTGCCGCAATTCACCCTTGAGCGTGTGTAGCCGCTCAAGCATGATGAACTGGTAGGCGAAGCGGGTGCGAGCGGGCTTCTTCAAGTCGAGCCTGCATTGACAAACGGAATGTGAGGCATACATGAAACGAGCAAAAAAAAAGGAGCATCTTGAACAAGCCACAAAGTGGCAGGTTACCTGCTGAATGTGCGGAAAAGGGCCGTCATGCGGCGCTTGCGTGTGACGAAGTCCACAACCGCAAGTGCCCTCATGAGAATGTCACTGACCCAAGGCAGGCGCCCGATGGAATGCAGGAGGAGGTCCAGTGAGTGTGCGGCGCATGGAGTCCAGACAATGGAGGGGTAGTCTGCCATAAGAAGCTCCCCCATACCGCGGCAGTTGGACGCATTGTCCGTCACAACCTTTCGCGATACGTTCACACGATCAGTTCACAGCTCGGAAACACATTGCAATCAATCGAAAACTACGCAAAACTATTGTATCAACATCAAGCAGCAAATGAGCAAGCAACCAATGAAAGAATATTATACCTGGACAACGCGCTGTGGCCCGACCTCCTCAATCGTTGCTCAAATGATGTCGTAAATGTACTCGGCCGAATGCACTCTCCCTGCCTCAAAGGCGTCGATGTTGCGCAGGAACATGGAACCGTAACAACTGGAAACAATCACGTTGATGAGTGGACGTCTGCGATGATCAGTCCACCCATCAGCCATGATGGAACAGCCGTATCTATCCCAAGCCTCGTGCAGTGCGGCCAGTCTCTCTCTGACTGATGCAACCCAGTCCTGGAGCAAAGGGCCTCATAGTGCGTCGGCTGTGGGTGGTGTGTAGCCGGGCCCGAAGACTGCAACTTTCGAGATAGCCTCTCGAAAGATGTGGGATGATGCCATGATAAAGGGGAGGTTCAGGTCATAGAACATCTGTGCTATGGTCCTGGTGGCCTCTCTGTGTTGCCCCTCTCTGAAAGATCCCGGCATGGACATCTGTCTAGGGCCTCGGGATGTGGATGCCTGGGAGGATGCGGATGGACGATGCGGATCTGGAGGTGGTAGCATAGGTGCAGGTGCGGAAGCGGAGGAGGTGGACGGCCCGTGCAAATCTGGCGGTGATGGCAGAGGCGTAGGTGCAGCAGTGGAGGCTGTGGATCCATGGGGAGTACTGGCGGAGGCGGAGGCGGGGGCGGGGGCGGGGGCGGGGGCGGGTGCGGATGCAGCGGCGGTGGCGGATGCAAATGCGACGGTGGGGGCGGTGGGTGTACCAGTGGCAGGGGGGGTGGCAGTGGGTGCACCAGTAGAAATAGAGTCCGCGGCATCTGTGGACGGCTCGTCGTTTTTCACTGTTTAGCAGAAAAAAAAAGCACTCTACTATGAATGCTAGCATTCCAAAAAGCAGATGCAGCAGAACACGATCCACTACAACTATGCTTTGTTTTAAACAATGATCCCTTTTCACCCCAAACTTACAATATTCATTCATTGTCTGACCAGATTAGTCATAGATTGCTGTGTCAATGCTTCCCAATAAATATAAGAGTCAGTGCACCAGGGACATATGATGGTATGATTTGTATCGAATCTGAAAAAGCTGACATAGACATTTGGCAGAGTACCATGATTTCCACTAAGCACGTGCATCATGGGTACCCATAGTGGGTACTCTATATCAATTTTCGGACCTATTTGCATTTCCTCGTTGATAATTACTCATAAACCTCTTGATTATGGGAACTTGATTAACTTGGTTATTCTGGTACAAAAGTATTCTACCTGAATTTTGGATTTTGAAGAAATGAAATGTTTTTCTAACTAGTAGACAATCCACTTAACTCCAATGAATAAAATATTGTTGGACTTAAAAATAATGTGGAAAGAATGCATGTACAAAAGTTCTGTAACATTGTGCTTCCAAGTTTCGGCTGCAAAAACAATTTCATTTAATGTAAAAATTCATAGTGAATGCAAATTTTCTGCCTTAAAACTTACCAGCTTTCCTGTATCATCTACAACTGGTAACCGCCTGTATCTTGAATCAAGCAACAACCTGCCATGAAATTTATGAATCAATTCTACCAGAAAGAAGCCTAATGATTATGTAAACTGAGCAGATTTTCACATAGTTTTTCTGAGTAGGGCATGCCAAAAGTTCAAGGGAAGGATAGGCTACTTGTTGTTTGCGAAAACTAATGAAGAACTCGGCCAACACTCCGAAACTAGACAGATATATAGTGAGACTAAGTTGGAAAAAACAAAGTGAAATGCTCTGTTTAATATTCCCCTCACTGTACGTATATGTAGAGGACTAAAAAATAGAAGACCTGCTTATTTTTCTGTGAAAAAGTTTGAAAATGTTCAACTTTGCACCAATTTAACTCGGAAAATGTCAGTATGATCTCAGTACTTGTGCTTCTCTCTGACACAGTCGAATGTCAGATACCTTACTGATTAAGACTTAGCTTCTACTCTTTTCCTCATGATCAATTGATGGAAATATTAATGCTAAAGTACAAATCAAACTAGCCTTCTTGTGCATTTTCCTCACTTCTTCTCATGCTTTGCAAAATTTGATTTCTAATCATGAGAACTCTAGAAGTGTTATTGGATTCATAAATGGATGCACACTGGTCAGGCTAACCTGCCCAATGCCAAGTCAACACCAAGAATAACCTCATCTTGCCATTTAGTCACACCGTAAAATCATTTTTTGCTTTTTCATGAAGAAAGAGGTGGCTCACATAACATAATTTTTTGCGCCTCTATGCGGAAGGTGCATGTAAAAAAATTTAGGGAAAAAAAACCAAAAAAAAAAAAAATGTAAAAAGGGTTTTCACGCCGTGAGAGATCACCTCCTCGGCCATTCCACTGGGGAAGGGCCTACCACCATCGGTCGAAGGCCCTTCCCTTGCGGAATGGCCTTCGAGGGTGACCTTCCCCCAACTTAAGATTGCCTTTGAGAAACACATGTTTATGATTTTAAATGCAACTACATCGTGGACAATCCTCATAGAGGACCATCAAAGTCCTCCAACCAACTGACTAATTCTAAAATTTACCAATCGATCTTCGAATAAACATGAAACCAAAAGTCTAAAAGCTGGCTAAAAATGTGAGTAAGAGGAAACTTACCTCCTTGATGCAAAAATAGAAGGTTTTTTTAATACTTTGACATGATTCCTTCAATCACTTGAGTTTTATATTAACTTTTAGAAACTAGATACGCATGTAACATTACTCTTTGGTTTCTTTTGGCAAGCTTTGCTTGAACTAATTCAAATGTATATTTCTTATGAAGGGTTGTAAACCATTTTTATTTTCTACCAAGTTTCAAATTGCACACGATTAATTTCTTAAGAGAATTTCAATAAATAATTTGCAAGTGCACTTTTGAAATTATGTATAGGGGGAAGGCCCCCTTCCCCTGCTGTGATAACCAACATATTTCTTTTTTCTTTTTTCTTTGCCTAGTTCTATATGATGTAACAAAGTACATCAGTCACCGAGACAATACATGTTTGGCTGCTGGCAGGTACTTCAAAACTGGAAGATCTTCAAGTTGAAATTGGCAGTGGTCTATGGAAACATTGTGTATTTTAAGATATGGCTCGATTCTTGAAGAGATATTGAGTAACAAACTTGCACGTAGAAGAACGCTTGACACATGTCGAAACATAGCGTGTCCCAGCTTGTTACTGCTGTAGTGACAGGCCATCGTCACTAGATTACATCAAGGTCTCAGTACGGTATTCACATTGGGAAACGACTATTTCACTGGAGCTACAGATGCCAAATGGATCTCTAAATTCTTCCACACTGATCTGGTGTGAGATCCCTAAACCTGGGCGCATGACTATTCGCAACCAAAACTGGTGTAAGATCACGAAATTTGGGTTGCATGATTCTCAACTAAATCCTCACAGATTTCTTGGAAACCAATATTCTGGTGTAAGATCACAAAAACTCCGCTGCATGCATGATTATCACTAAATCTTCATAAAATTCTTCGACATCGGATCTAGTGTAGGAGATTAAGATCTACACTGCATGATTCTCAACTGAATTTGCAGTCTTCAACGCAAATTCATCTGCAGGGAAAGGGCAAATTACCGCAAAAGAAACGATTGACCCTCTAGAGATCGAAGACTGCGACTCGTGTTCACGTTGTGATCCAGTAGTACCAACAAAATTCAGAAAATAGTTTGGTCTGGGAACTGGCTGATCAACAGGCACAAGCCCTTCAAGCATCCGGAGAGCCATTCCCATTGAAGGCCTCACTTCGGGCCGCTCATTGATACACCAAAAGGCTATTTGAATAAGCAATTTAACTTGGCTCATGTCAAAATCTGCACCAAGCGAAGCATCCACAATCTCTGCATAAGCTCCAGATTCCATCTTTTCCATTGCCCATGCAGGAAAGTAGTCTGCAGGAGTTTCAGGGAAGTTATAAATGGAGTTCCGTCTTCCTCCAACAATCTCCAATAGTACCATACCATAGCTGAATACATCAATCTTGGGAGTGACTGGTGAATACTCCAAGGTGCACTCTGGGGCAAGGTAACCAAATGTACCTGCTCCATGCAGGGACATGGTACGTGTGTGCTCTCTGTTCATGAGCTTGGCAAGACCAAAATCCGCAAGTTTCACATGGAAAGAGTTGTCGAGGAGGATGTTTTGAGGTTTGATGTCACGGTGAATGATTTTGTAGTTGCGGCAATCTTCATGTAGGTACATCAAAGCTCTTGCAATCTCCACAACAATCTGGAAGCGGATCCTCCATTCCAGAACTGGCGTGTCACGCCGAAAAAGAAACTTGTCCAGTGAGCCTTGTTCCACATACTCGTAAACCAGCAACCTGTGGGAACCTTCTGCACAATATCCAAAGAGAGTCACAAGATTGACGTGATGAACGCTTCCTATTGTCATTACTTCAGCAATGAACCCTTTTTCTCCTGCTGGGTTTAATTTCTGCAACCGCTTAACCGCGACAGCGTGCTTGACACGTCCAACTTCCCCCTTGAACACCGACCCAAAACCCCCTCTTCCAATCTCTTCACGGAAGTTGTTAGTCGCAGCTTTCAACTCCTTGTACGTAAAACTCAGAACCGGTGAGCTTCGCAGACTCTCGAATTTTGTCTCTATTGCCATATTCCTTCCAAACTTTCGCAGATATCTTCTTCTCAGTATCAGTATCATGCAGGAGAAGAAAAATATGAGAAGAACACAACTGGAACCAAGACCAATCGCAAGGGCAAGTTTACTAACTGAATGCTTCGGCTGCAGAAGCAAGGGAGCTGGGGTTGGCGCAGGTGCTGGGTTCTGGGGAGCCAGGGTTGGCGCAGGGGTTGAACTTGACAGATTTAACGACACGCTCTGCGACTGCGAGATGGTGGGTGGATTTGAAGCCTTGATGGGTGTTGGTGCAGGGAAACTGTTCGTACGCCATTCGTTATCGTGGGGGTTGGCGCAGGGAAAACTGTTTGTACGAACCGTGAGGGTTGGCGCAGGGGTTGAACTTGACACATATAACGACCCGCTCTGCGACTGCGAGACGGTGGGTGGATTTGAAGCCTTGATGGGATGACCTGCGGTTGAACTTGACACATTTAAGGACGCGCTCTGCGACTGCGATACGGATTTCATGTTGTCCAAGATGGGCAGCTTGCCCGACGCCGGTGTTCACCAGGTTATAAGCTCCTGTGAGATGCTGCATAAAGCATGTCAGTTGAAATACCGAAATTGCACATTTGCAACGGGCTCAATCAGTATGAGATGCTGCATAAAGCATGTCAGTTGAAATACCGAAATTGCACATTTGCAACGGGCTCAATCAGTAGGCAGATTGACAACATGAGGGTGGTCAGAACTTTGAGATGTCAGACTCCTTTTTTGAACCAGATTGAAAAAGGAATAAGCACATGAGGATGATCTCTAGAGTGTAGGCGTCTTGCAGATTTTTTAGTAGTGCCGGCCGTGGCGTTGTTGCATCTAGTGCGCCAGATTGTGTGTGATGCCGATCAAACAAATGTGGAAGAGCTTGTGCTTGTCCCGCGATGGTAGATATTTTATGCAAAATCAGACTCCATTATCAAGTTCGAGCTGAGTTTTCAAAAAGCGCCAGGTCCAGCACTTGTTACTAAAGTTCTGGACCTCAGTGAGCCAGCAAGTCAGTCAGCAGATCAGCAGACCCAAATTTCCAAGCTTAAATTTTAAAATGAGTCAATTCTGGAGCATGGACTCTTGGGAAGGCAAACCCAGTCTTTTACACTGATTGGAGAGGCCTTCCCAGCGCTTGCAGAAACCTTTTTTGACCTTTTGATTTTTGGCCCTGCATTGCTTGCAAGAGGACTTGGCATTTATTTCAAACTTAGCATTCAATGCATTGCTTGCAAGGAGGACTTAGCATTTATTTTAAACTTAGCATTTATTTCAAACATTGACCTGCTTGTGTTTTGAATAAACACCCTGATGCATTTATTCATAGGAAAAAGTAGTAGGTACATTGATGAAAAAGATATATACACCCCGAAAGGGAAGTTTAAACAAAAGTAAGCTCAAACAAGAGCAAAGCTTGCAGTAAAGCTAAAATTAATCCAAGTCCTGGCATTAAAAATAACAGTGCATAAACTATGATGATCTCCGTGGGAATCTGGCAACTGACTGCAGCAGATCGGAAAAGTGAAGAGGTGGTGAGTCGGCTAATGAAGGGAGATGAGATGTAGCAGACCCAGCCACTGTCGCCCGTTGCAGAATAATTAGGGCCTGAGCACGTTGCAGGGCAATGGAAACACGCTGTTTGAAAGAAGCCACGAGAATAGAACCAGGAATACCTTGACGCTCTGCCACCTGATAAGAACACATGCGAAGAAAATCCTCAAAGCGTTGATGCAAGGTGCCATAAGTCTCAATAGCCAAAGGAAGGAAAGCATCAGTGGGGTGCCTGTCGGAGTAGTTTTTTTTCTTCTCTTGTGTTGCGACGCCTGCCGCTTCTCCTGGTGTGAAGGCAAAGCGAGGCAATAGGTCACCACGCGTGGGATCAGCAACAACATCTGCCAAAGTACGAAGCCCATCCCAAGAGAGGACAATGTCAACACGCCTGCGGGAAGAGTGGGACGCGGAAGAAGGAAGGACATGAGACTGCTCTCTGAGGACATGGAATCCTCCATCTCTAGCTATAGCGGCCGCTGCATCTCTGGCTATAGCGGCCGCTGCATCTCTGACAATACCATGCATAGTTGTGCGCTCACTCCCAGAAGGACAACGGAGGAGGTGGATAGCAAGAGCATCAATAGGGTCACCACAAACACACCTGGAGAGACCCAAGACCGAAGGATGAGGAAGCTCCAAGCGAAGACGAAGAGCAGTGGTGAAGATGGCCGAAGACAACCGGAAGGAAGGGATAACAGGCCGAGCTGACAACCAAGCCCTGGCACCCGGACCAGCACAAGAAATAAGCCGAGCTCGATTCAACGCCGAAGGAGCCTCAGAGAGCATGCTGGAAAGGGTATGCTTGTGCACGCGCTCCAAGAGGGTCTCTTGCAGGTGATCTGAACTGAAAGTGAGGAGTTGCTCAAAAGGAGGAAGACAAGCTTGGGCAGAGAGGGGGAGGAGCTCTCGCGCAGCGATGAGGAGGTGCTGGAAAGGCAGAGAACCACTATCCACATGAGCAATGCAATCCGCCAAGAGAGGGCGAAAGCCAAAAAGGAACCGAGAAGACAAAGCAGGGGCGACAAGAGCCCAGCTCCCAAGAAAAGCTGCAGGTGCAAAAGAAACCGTAGAGAGAAGACCCACACCTCCACAAGAAATGGGTAACTGAGCCTGGTTCCGAGTTGAAAGGGTCTCCACACCATCCAGAGAACCAGGGCCCAAAAGGCTGGCCAAAACATCCATAAGAGAGCTGTCAAAGGAAGAGAGGAGATGCAAAAAGTCCGGAGTAGAGGGGAAAGTCCGCAGCAGATAAGAAGGACGCTGGATAAAGCAAGACGTCAAGATGTCAAACGCGACCTGAGTGTCGCCCAACCGGAGAAGCAGATCTAAATGAGCAACATCCTCCTGGAGAGCCTCACCAAGAAAAGCAGAGCTGAAGGAAGCATACCCAAAAGGAACACCCAGAATTCGAATGCCATCCGAAGGAGCGAGGAAACCTTGAGGAGGAACAAAGTCCGGGGGAAGACCTGCGGGAGACCACACTGAACACTTGCGAGGTTGAATAGACAAACCAAGAGAAGCCAGCTGCTCAGAGAAATGATGAAATGCGAGGAGCACCGAAGGAGCAGGACCAACAATATGAGTGTCATCAGCAACCGAAGGAAATAAGCAGGAGGGAAAGGCCTCTGCAGAAGCTCGAAGTGCACGGAAATGAGCCAGAGCGAAAAGAGGACCAACCAAAGGATCACCTTGACTAGTACATGCTGCAAACTGGATAGTAGAAAGATTCCCAGAGCGCACATGGTGACTGTAAAAGAGAGGAGTCTCAGTAGCATAGAACAACCGCACAAATGGGATAAGCTGAGCCAACTCACCACCAGTCGCGCGCAGCTCCTAAAAGATCGCAGCTCTAGAAACAGAGTTTGGTTTTAATTCAAATGACATATGTAAATGTGTTTTTTTTTCAATTCCCTGATTTTTGTGAGTACGACATCTGGCATTTAAAAATAAATTGCCTATTTTTCTAGTTTTTGGGTTCCATATTGCCTTTTCTTGTTTTTCATTTTTTTGTTAGAATATTTTCATTTTAGGATTTGGGGTGAGGTGCTACGGAGAGATTGGGCCATGTCTAATTGACCCTGCAGTTTTGCTTCCATGATGACTTTGTCGACTTGTTCTTGGGCTTTAGATACGGCCTCTTGCAGCTTGGCCGCGTAGTCTTCCAAAGCAGCTTCATTTCTTTGTGAGTTTGAAGATCGACTGTTGATTTCTACTCATGTTGTCTGGCTATCTGCATTTCTTTATTTACTTGGATTAGCTTTTGAGCCATCAAAGTGTTTTCATTGCCCAAATCAGCTATCATTTTTTCAACTGACACTTTGTCCTCTATCATCTTCTAGATCAATGTTCCAAAATGTGTGTGGATGTCTAATACATCTCCAGAATCAAAAGATATTGCGCTAGTAACTTGTCCTGTAGCAAGACCTGCTCCACCTTGTGAAGTATTGGCCTGAAGGATGGCCTATGGATTTTCTTCTAAAGTCTTCGCCCTCGAAGCCCTCTGGCACCATAGCATCGAATACCTTGGGGGATCTGGTACAAACATGGATCATCAATGTGTCGAGAACTTGAAAACTAGCCTTGAAGATGCTAGTCCTTCCTGTTGTGTGGTTGTTCTTTTTCAAGGTCCTGCATATGATCGAAGTCTGATTCGGAAAAGGAGGCATAGAAAAGAGGAGGATTGGAAGGCACGACAAATTGGATATTTTTCACCAGTGGGTTGGAATCATCAATCAAATCCAGATGCATTGTTGTTGCATCAAATTCACATTTTTCTTAATTGGAACTCTAAACATGGCTATTTCAAAATACAATGATAAAAAAATGAGAGACTTAGGTGATGCAGAAGTATTAGGTCGATAGAAGACATGATGGCAATACAAAAGTGAGCAAGAGTGTATGTTAGAAGGGAGATAGAAAGTTTTAAGAAGGCTTGGTCGCAAGAAAAATTGGCAAGAGCTTCGGTAGAAATGGTGAGAAATGACATCATTATATTGGATAATTTGGAGGGTCTATTAGACAAAGTGCTATTTTGGCTTATCAGTTCTAGACAAAAATTGATAGACATCTTCAGTACTGTAAAAATCGCTTGCAAAAAAGTCGACGAAGGTTCTTGGCCAATCATCAAGCTTGGCGAAGGTTCTGTAGGTCTGGGGAGAGTTCACTAACTCCATCTTTTGCCTAGTTACTGCAATTAATGACTTTTTTCAAGGTTTTAAACTTCGCCCGATCTAATTTTGCTATTCTGAATCCATCTATTAGGTTGACAAAGGTTCATAATGAATCTTTAGTGCAAGGTGAAGGTCCCCAATGTGGCATAAGGCTAACTGACATAAATTGGTACTTCTATTGCAAACTAACCTTTGTCTAGTTCACTATAGGTAAATCTGACTCTAATAATACATTTGGGAGTTTGATGAGGGTTAATATGAGTGTTTGAAAAAAAATCTAGTCTTGATAGTGATTTTTGAATCATTTTTTACCCAAAAAATTATTCTTAGAAATATTTTCCTTTCTCTTTTTCTGTTCTGATGACTTTTCTAACTTCTGCTCATCATTTTTTTTTCTATTTTTCTATTTTTTTCATATTTTACCATGTTTTTTCAAAAAATAGAAAAATAAATAATGCAAAACAAAATTGAAAAATCAAAAAAAGATAAAAATAGCAAATTGACAGTTAGGTAGGATAATCATGTTGCCAAAAACTAGCATGATTGGCTACCATTCATTGGAGTATTAAAATGTTTCCCATCAAGATGTTCCAAAACCACAGCTTCGTAAGATAAAATTTCTTTTACTCAATATGGTCATTCACCTGTAAATTTAAGTTTACCCTTGATCAGTTTGGTTTTGTACATCAAGGCCAGATCTCCCTCTTTCATATCCTTCTTATGTAAACGTCAATCATGCCATGCTCTACGACAAGCTTTCTCAACTGCTAGTGCATGAACTGCCATCAATCTGGTTTCACAAAGTTTATGCAAAGCTTTATGACAGAGTTGCATGGATTTGGCATCATCCAAACCTTTAGTGGATGTTATGCGTAAGGATGGTACCAAAAATTCGATCAACATCACAACATCCTGACTATAAACCAAATGAAAAGGCATTTGATTCATGCTATCTTTATAAGCTGTTCAAGATGCCCATAATGCAACATGTAACTTGTGTTCCTAGTCCAATCAGCTTGCCTCAATTGTTTTTGTCATGATACTACATACTAATCTTATTAGAAGATTTTGCTTGCCCATTGCCCCTCAAAATATTTAACAAAATCTGCTGCCCATTCAGGTACTACTTCAACATAAAATAACGCAACATCCGGTAATTCATCATTCACTTTTGTATTAACTGATGTTGATTGTATCCTTGATACATGATCGGCAATATAATGTTGTTTACCCTTCCAAACCACAACTCGAAAATCAAACTCTAATAATAATAACAATCTTGCAATACATCCAGTATGCAATACATCTAGTATTGCATGTCTTGTTCACCAAATACAACAACAAAGGCTGATGATCAGTATAAAATGCAAAATGCGTTGCCATTAAATATTGTTGATATTTCTTAATAGAAAATACCATAGCCAAAGCTTCACACTCTGTTGTGGAGTAGTTGACTTTAGCAACATTAAGTTGATGACTAGCAAATTTGATAAGAAAGTCCTTATATTCACCATGGTGATTTAAGACAGATCCAATAGCATATTTGGATGCATCCATATGCACATGGAATTCTATAGTCCAATTAGGTGCTCATAATATCGGTGAAAAATTAAGACATTTTTCAATTTTTCAAATGATTCCAAAGTCTCAATTGTCCAGATTGGCACAATAGTTTAACCTATATATACTAGATCTGTGAAGAATAGGATAAAGATTCGATAGTAGTTTGCATGACCCATAAAAATATAAACTCCTATGATAGTGCCTGGGGGAGGTAAATCCATGATGACCTTGATTTAGCAATTTTGGGTCTAGAAATCACATGGCCTAGAACAATTCTGTGAGTAACCCTAATCTGACACTTTTCTGGATTCAAAAAGATCTGATACTTTCGACATCTTTCAAGCAGTTTCTCTGGATGTTCCAAGTGTTTAGTTTCCAAACCATGGACTCCAAGATCATCCAAATAGATATCCAAAATTTTTGCAAATATTCCTTGAAAGCAAACTGCATCACTTGTTGGAAAATACTTGGTGCATTACATAGCCCAAACGACATAATCCTATAAGCATAGGTTTTTCATTATGTTGCAAATGCAATTTTGTGCAACAAGTGCATTCTTGACTTGATTGTATCCATTGAATCCATCCAAAAAATTATAAGCTTTGACACTAGCAAGGCGATCCAATATGCTTTCTATGAATGGCAACGAAAAATGATCCTTATGGATAACTTTGTTCAAAGCCTTCAGGTTCACACAAATTCGCATCTTGTCTTTCTTCTCTAGTACGATGATGGTTGGTGACACCCACTTAGTAAGCTTGATCTCATAGATGAAATCAGCATCCAATAGCCTTTGTAACTCTTTCTTGATAAGATCTGTAAAATTGGGATTACATCGATAGAATCTGGTGAGATTTGGAACCACATCTAGTACCAATGTGTTAGGGGGGTAAAATGTTCCCCTAACTGCCCGACACTAAACCATGTATATGAACGCTGCTATGCACAAAATCCTCATCACTAAATTTCCTAATACGACGGATAGCACTACATAACAGAACAATATACATCATACTAACAAGTAAACCATAACCAATCCAACACGATACAGCAAAAACATATGTAGATATGGCATTCGACAACGCTATCTATGAAAACAGTAATTGAAACACTAGAGTAAATACACTCCATTCAACTGTAAATGACATTACACCAAGGATTTCCAGTCCATCTTAAACAACCAAACATATAGTTCTGCACAATAGAGTCAGTAATACAATTCTACACCATGTTTGCTTAAAAGGTCTTAAGCAAGGCAATTCTTCTTGCAGCCTGCAGCTTGACATAGAATTTGCATCACAAACTCCCATATGCTTGGCTCTCACCCATCTGACGCTTGGCTACACTTCTACATCCAACATAAAACCAAAAGTCCCTTCCTTCGCCAAAGGTCCCTTATTTATACACTTCAGAACTCACCGCAACAAGTCTCCGCAACACTCTGCAAAGGACCTACGAAAACAACCTTTCCTCCTAACTTGCCATTATTTTAACTACATTTAATCAATAGTAGTAACAATTTACATACACGACCCATGCTAATCTCATCTACCTTTTAACTATGAAAATCTAAACTTATTCTACATGTTTTAAACATATTACATTGGCCCAGAATTGGCCTAACACATCCCCCGACGAAGGAAGACGAGTTCCACCGAGTCTTAACGTTGAGCTCTCTTCAACCGTTTCTGACGTTTAACTTGCTTGCTATCAGTCTCGCTTTTGCTTTCGCTTTCATCTGACGCATGCGCCTCTAACCATGTACTGACCGAATGCACCATACCCTGTTCATCAACGATGAAGGGCATCTCGACTAATGTCGTCGCCGCCATCCTTGTTAGGGATGATGTTTCCCCTAAGCTTCTTCGCCCCGGTGCCAATGTTTTTGTCGAATCTGTGGAAACAAAAGTCGATGGTTCACATCTATGACCCCTGACACCAACCTGGGTGTTTTATTTGTCAGCATCACCTCCCCCAGCCATTCCGTCGTGATGAGTGTATATCGTTTATTGACGAACAGTTCATGTGCTTGTTGTATGGCTATAGCCACAAAATTCCGAAATTCCAACATGCCATAAGTTGTGAAATTCTTTGGGGCCTTGTTAGTGACTCTGGTTTCAATGCAGTTCTCTGTTTGTTTAACTTGTTGTTGGAAAGCTTCTTCCCAACCGCAATATAGCCACCACAGCAACGGATATGATACATCCACATATTGTACACTAGTATTATACACTGCATCAAATTTCCTGCTGACCAGGCTTTAAACTTCTCTTGCTTGTGCATCATACTATAGTGTAGGCTATTATGCATGGGCAAATAATTCTCTATTTCATATATGTATTGCAATGCAAAGAATAAAAAATTTCCTACTACAATTTCAATTCCATCGAATTCCTTCGGCCTTGTAGAAAATCCCATGCCAGTATCGCCTGTGACTTCAAGTCTAGCTCATGCCAAAATTCATACAATTCTCGCAGGTCCCATGGTTCATCCCATTCTGCCATCGTGATGTCCCTCAATCCTGGCAAGAATAGATAGTCAATATTCCATGAATGCTCTACATTTCGTAGGAATTGCCAGGTTGCAAGGCCTTGTAGATATTGTTTACCTCCCTGCCCAATCTGGCTCTTGGTCGCTTCACTCTCGGTTGGCGCGGTATGGAAACTAGGGTTTGATCTGCTGTCATAAACGCCCCAGCTTGTCGGTGCTGTTGCGGAGTAGTATCGGCCTGCGTCGTATCTTGCCTGATCCTTCCTACGTGTGGTCTTTGCTAACATCTCTGCCTCACTCCTGCAATTTCTTGCACTCGTTTTCTTTATCATACACAATGGAATAGTATGATCGACCACTGAGGTAGAAATACCCTTCAAATCTTTGTAATACCAAGCAAAACAATCAGGGTATTTAACCAACAACTTTCTCAAAGCATCAAATTGATTTGTTGAAAGTTGTGCTCCAACTTGGACTATTTTCTCTTCTTCATTTGGTTCAGCTAGATTCATGGGTTGTTTCCTAGCTAGTCCATCATAGACTTCTTGTATTTCTGAAACTTCTTCCTCAGGTGCTCGATGAGCTTTTGGAAGCATAATGACCACATCATCCAAAGTATAGCTCTTGAAGTGCCCCGACATATCATGCTATACTGAATCAGCTTTCTCTTGTTCAAAGGGATTAACCTTTGCTTTGGTTTTGGATTTCTCGGCCAATGGCAGTTGTGACTTTTGAGAGATCTGATGTGAAGAATCAAGATAATGATCAATCTTTCATTTACCTTTGTCCACAACAAAGGTGGAATAGCAACATGCTTGTTGATCTTTGGATCAACTGTCGTAACTGTCTCGTTTGGTGGATTCGTCCACTTATCTTATTATAGTATTCTTTGCTTGCTTCTTTGTCATAGGGGCTGTTTGTTTTCTTTCCTTCAATATGATTGCTTTTGGTGATTTCATCGATGATTATCTAGAATATTACGAACACCAAATCTGGTAGGATAAAGATTTGATCATCAGCTAGTTCTGCATTCTCATTATCGAATAAGACATGATTGACTAGAATCGGTTCATCTTCAATTGGATCTGATCAGCTAATATCCAAGCTACATTCTTCATATTGACAGAATATGTGATGGCAATATCAAGAGTACGATCTTTTGTTGGAATGATGCTTACTTTCAATCTGTCATCATGTCTACACATATAACCAATTGTACAATCAATAGTTGCTAATGCTTGGTTCCAGTTGACGTTATTAGTTTGAGAATCATAATGGATCTCCAATGTCTTCTCTACTCGATCACAAGCATGATCCATTGTGGAAGAGTCATCTCCTTCTAAATAGTTGGCTTGATCATCCAAGTGAGTGGGTCAACTTTGACATCTTGTTCGTGATTCTCAAAAGTTATTTTGCCCGTATCACAGTTATGAATTACTTGTGCAACTCGTAACCAAGGATGTCCCAATAAAACACAGTAGACAAATGGTGCTTCTTGATAGTCCATTACTACAAAAGTAATGACAAATTGCACTCCAACAATCTTGACTAGTATATCTTTCACCATTCCTTTATGCCTGACAATTGACTGATCTACCACCTTAATTGCAAAAGTTGCAGGCTTCAATTTAGTAAGACCCCACTCGGCGCACACTTTGGTAGAAATCAGATTGATTCAAGACCCTCCATCTACCACAGCTACCTCTCGATTAAAATGTTTATGTTGAATTGGCAATGTGATATTTCATTGTTCACTTTTCCATGCAGCCCCTACATTGAGTACTTCATATGACTCTTTAAATTCCGCACAATATAGTGTTCCACGTTGGATTTTGGTCTCAATCTTGGTCAATCGATCAGATAATACTTCCTTTGCATGAGGTACCAACTATAAGAACTCGCCTAGAGTAATATCCATTTTACTAGAAAGGATGTTATCGTCTTTAGAACCCTACAAGAAAACTCACTTCTCATAAAAGGAAAGAAAAGTGAATTCTTCCTAGAAAAGATACACTTTTTAGGACATATGATTTCTAAGGAGGGAATCCTAATGGGGAATCCAAATGGACCCTTCAAAGATTAAAGCCATACAAGACTGGCCTAAACCAAGAAATATTCATGAAGTTAGGTCTTTCCTAGGCTTATGTTCCTATCATATAAAGTTTATTCGACATTTTGCTCATATAGCCTCACCACTACATGAACTCACTAAGAAGAGGGTAAAATTCCATTGGTATAATGCAGAAGGTTGTTCAGTGACTAGCACATATTCTGCAAGTGCTGGTTCAGCAACAACTTCTTTCTGCTTTTGAGTTCCCGTGATGACCATAACTGGTGTAGGTGGTTCATGTGCCCTTTGTATAGGTAGACGAACTGGTGGACAGTCCGTGTAGCAATGTCCATATTCACATTCATGACAAAAAGGCGTGAATTTGCCCATGTTTGGACATTCTACTATTCAATGATTTTCTCCCCATAACCAAAGCAACCAAGTGATGCTCTTGCCCGTTGTCTAGATTTGTTGTTGCACAGCACCATAAATTGCATATTGCTCTTGTGATCCCAATTCTTGCTTTGGAGCATAATTCCATTGATCCTAACTTGATGAAACTTTTGGCTCCATCATGTTTGCATGAGGTGCTTGCTATCCTAGCGGAGCAGGTAAAGCTAATGCTTTTGGATCTCCAAGCCCATGGACCTTATCATCTAGTGCTTTCCACTTTAGTCCTTCATGATAACTATGCAACCAAGTACTCACAGAGCAAATGATTCTGCAATCGTCTTTGCCTCCGGTCCAATACTCTCGCTCGTTCATGCATTACTTCCCCATGCTCCTCAAACAATACAAGGCCATCAACCAACAAGTTATCATCGTCATGTAAAACCTTCTTAAAGCGTGAAACATGAAAAACAGGAAGAACCTTACAAGCAACAAGCAAATCCAATTCATAAGCAACACTATAATCTTTTTAACAATTTTCCAAGGTCCACAGTATCTAGGTGACAGCTTATAACACTTCCCTGTCTTCAGGGTTTTCAAGTCCTTTGAAATCCCGAGAAACACCATGTCTCCTTCCTTGAACTCTCTTGATGTACGATTCAGATCAGCATAAGTCTTTGCCCGATCCATCGTCGATCTTACATTTTCCTTTGCTAACTCCAACATTTGTTGCATGTGAGTTAGAAATTCCATAGCACTAGGTGTCTTATGAGGCATACCTATAGTAATTGGACTGGCTGGTCTAAAACCATAGTTTAGCTTGAAAGGACTCATCTTCGTAGATGCATTTTTTTTATCATTAAAGGCAAACTCCAACAATGGTAGGTAATGTTCCACTCACATACGCCCTAAGCATGTCATCCAAATTTTGATTAACTCTCTCAGTCTGCCCATCCATTACAAAATGATCAGAACTACTCATTCCAACTACACCTCTAACTTCTCAAATACTGCAATCCAAAAACTGCCAGTAAAACAAGAATCCCTATCAGACACAACGGATCTAGGTAATCCATGAAGTTTGAATACATGCTGTATAAACAAATCAACAGTACCAGGTGCATTGATCTTATTATTAGTTGGGATAAGATGAGCCATTTTAGTGAGTCTGTCAACCACAACCATCTTTTACGCTTGTCTACAATGAGAAAGAAAGCAAAGATTGATCTTGGCACCTCATTGTGGCTATTTTAGGAACTTGGTGATGTGCTTTTCATGAACCTTATCGACCCAAATGATAGTCAGTAGTCCAATATCAAATCTCATCAACATTGTGGCAAGCACCCACATACTACTCTGGCAAAAAGCAACACTCTAGGCAACAATAGAATGCTCCTCACCCAATTCAGATCAATTTTCACTTAGCCAAACAAGCAAATGATCTATGTAATAGAGAAAACATTCCTCATCCTATTACATCAACTGACCCTTACCATCCCTAAGACAAAACTCTTAACTATGTTTGTAGGAAAGTACTTGTGCATGCATATTCTGTGGCAGCTTGCCCACCCTTGGCTTATTATACATTCAAGCAGCAGTAAGCACTCTAGTCATACGAGAGAGCCAACCATGGGGCTGCTTTTATTAATAGCCATTCGATCATGGAATAAAGAATCAGAATGGACTTGAGGCACAATGTAAAGAACAACTCCAAAACAAAACAAAAAAAAAAACTTTAATGTATTGACAAAATTGCTGCACTAACAAATACAAGGCCCAATTCAAGGTAGAGGGCCCCAAAATGAAGCACCTAAATCTGCTAAAGAAAAGCTCCACAAGAAGAAAACTACACATGTTCACAAATCACAACTTTCATCCAACTAAAATGTTTGATTTCAACAAAGTAAGCACCAATTACTAGGAATCAAGTATGACTGATAGTTTTTCTTGAAGTAGAATATTCTGCCTTATGCATGTCATTTGATATAGACATACCTTGCTGCATCTTCAAGGTTGGTCATCTCTCGTACGACCAAGGGAGATGGGGACATGACCTCTCCAACTGTTTTTCCATGTGTTTTGATGAGAAGTTTTTGTATTTCCTTGAAAGCCTAATGATGAAAACAAAATAATATTATTTTCCAAAGGAAAAAGTAAAGAGCTTTTTGCAAGAACACAAGAAGAATAGTCACCTAGTTATGTACGATCAGATCTAAAACTTAACATATCATGTAAGCTCAAATCTCACAAAAGTATAGATTATGAAATTATAGCAAGTTCTCTTCTCTAAAAACCATCCAGGACAGACTTTCATGAATGAGACTATCATGAGTTTTAAGGTCCTTCGATTGTTGCTTACATCTTGATTGACATGCATCATTGTATGGAAGGGAATGAAAAGAGGACTAATCAAAAACCTGCATGGATTCTTCTACAACTGATGAATCTAAAGAGATATTTTTTGAAGTATAGATCAACAGCTAAAAGCATGAGGTGAGACAAGGTAAAAGCTGTAAATGTCTATCTAAGAAATCCCAACTACAAGTAAGCAAATATCATAAATGACAAAAATCTGCAATAATAGCTTCAAGGAAGTTGAATATCATCAACAAGAAAGTACTTTTTCTAATATTGACGACCAAATTGTTTTTTTGTTTAAGAAGAGAAAATAGATCACGTGTGACATTTCAAACTCTCATAGCATTATTCGAAAGCAATCTCTATCGTGTACCTGAATGGGATATTGAACTGAGAGAAACAATTAAAAGGAGAAAACAACAGATGATTGGACAGGTCTATAATAGAGGAGCATTTACCTTGCTTTTTTTAATTTTAAAGTTGCATCATGTGTGATCCATCAGGAATAATGCTAAGTACGGTATCAACAATATATGCACCTTAAATTTCTGAGTCGATGAACGAGACACTCACTAGGATTACTCTTTCCAAGGTCATATTTGTTGAAGACCCACAACCAGCTTCCATTGAACTCTTCAATCTAAAACAAAGAAAAAACAGCACTGAAAGAAATCTGCATGATCTAACTCAACTACCTAGCTTAAGAACAGTGGGATTGAGAAGTTAAAGGTTCAATCTTTAGAAGTAGCTGCCTAAAGTTAGCGCATGAATCTTACACTTAATTGGCTAGTGGGCTAAATCCACTTTGGTGACACTCCATGTCAGGCTGAATAGACTTTGATTGGCATTCTATAATGTTTTGAGTATCTTGTTGAAGTGTTAGCCGTCTTGCTTTACATGTGTTCCAAGAGTGAAACCTGAGAGGTGAGAAGGAAATCTTTGTTTCTTCATCTTCCTAAACATGGCCAAAGAAAGGTGATATTACCTTACTGAACAAGTATGTAGATAAGATCTAGGAGTGCATTCCTGTTCTCAAGTGTGATGTGAAAAATGTGGAACGCAAATTGCAAATATCAATTAGGCTCTGCAACGAAACGAAATGAAACAAAACGAAACGAAACGAAGCGAAGCGAAGCGAAGCGAAACTTGAACGAGCTCTGATATTGACATTGCTAAAGCGAAATCAAATTCATCGCGAACGAAAAACAATTCGGATGGATTTCAGATATGATTGCTGGTCATTGCCGGCTATATCATTTCTACAATCCTCCAGAATGTAGACAGACACTGCTGATCTACGTTTCAGATTAATACAGCATTCAACAAAAAAAATAAAAAACTGAACCAGTGTACGGAATTGATAAAATGAGTGAATGAGATGCACAAGCGATGGCAGACATTAATTCATTCAAGATCAGACAAAAATAAGAGTGATATGTGTGTTATAGCTACAGTATCATCTATTGATCCTCTTGATTTCGAGCGCTGTATGACAGACCCACACAACGCGTTGGCGTGAGAGAAGCAGTGTTCTCCCACGAGTAATGTCTCGCTTACTAGCGGACTGCTTACAAAACTTGTCTCGCTCGCAGGCGGACTTCTATTATGTAGTCTGTAGTCTGTGTTCTGTGTATTTCTATCTCCTACTGTATGTATCTTATACATTGAGAGTAGCAAACCAGATTAGATAGACTAAACAATTTATAACTAATCACGGATTACAAGAGAGGTGGGTTAGGCACGTCCTAACACTCTTCCGCTGACGTCATCATATCAGATCAGGGGTTTTTGTACTTCTTGGTACTTGCATGATCTTTCTGATCCTTTGGAGCGTGAAGGTCGAAAAGTGTCGCAAAGATTTTCGTGTCGCTTCGAACCGTTTGACTTTCGCGTCGTCTGACTTTCGCAAACTTTTTGCGTTCGTGTCTCTTCGTCAGGGTGTTCGCGAACATTTTCGATTCATGTCTTTTCGTGGTGTTCGCGAACATTTTCGCTTCGTGTCTTTTCGTCATACTGAGGGCTGAAAGCTAGCAAAGCTTTGGTAATAGAAACGTTTTGTTTCTTCAGCTCCCTCTCAAAGCGTGGTAGCTTGATGACTCCAAGACTGCTCCTCTGTTTCTCAAACAAACCTTTGTCTAAGGCCTTTGTGAAAATGTCAGCCACCATCTCCTTTGTTCCAATGAAGATAGTTTGTAGCATCTTCTTCCCGATCAGATCCCTTATCAAGTGATACTTGATTGCGATGTGTTTCGTCCTTGAATGAAACACAGGATCCTTTGTCAGATGTATTGTCCATCTGCAAAATCAGAGGCTCACTCCTTGTTTCGCCCAGTTCGTCAAGGAACTGTTTGAGCCAAATGATTTCATTAGTCATCTTTGTTGTTGCAACGTACTCTGCTTCGCAGAATGACTGAGCCACGATGGTCTGCTTCTTGCTGACCCAAAGAGTTGTTGCTCCTGACGCGATGGTACATCCTCCTGAGACACTTTTGCAGTCGTCCTTGAGAGATGCCCAGCTAGCATCACTGTAGGAAAGCATCTGGAACCCTACATCACGAGAATAACACAAACCAAAATCCTTCGTTAATTAGAGGTATTGCAAAATTCGTTTCGCAATCTTCCAATGAGTTGATCCTGGATTTGTATAGAATTGGCTCATCCTAAACACGGCATAAGCAATGTCAGGACGTGTGTTATCTGCAAGGTACATCAGCGATCCGATCAGCTTCCTGTATGGTGTAAGCTGCATCAACTCTCTTTCTTCTTCAATCTTCGAACAGTCTTCATTCGTCAGGACTGTTCCTGCAAGCATGGGAGTATTTGCTCCCTTGCAACTCAGCATCCTGAAATCTTCTAGGACTTTCTGGGTATATCTGGACTGATGAAGGTAGAACTTACCTCCCTCATAGTCTCTGTCAATCTATAAGCCAAGATAATATCTGGCTTCTCCCAGGTCTGCAATCTCGAAATGTTTCGAGATGTCATACTTCACCTCCGCAATAAGCTCTACTTTTGCAGAATATCAAAGTGTCGTCCACATACACAGCTACAACGATGATCTTCCCATCTGTTATTCTTACATAAACATTAGAATCAGCAACTAGTGGCTTGAATCCTAAAAACTTGAGGGCTTGATCTTTCTTCTTATACCATTGTCGCGCTGACTGCTTCACACCGTAGATACTCCTATGCATTCTGCATGCATAAGTGGGAAGTGAGTTCAAAACATAGCCTGGAGGTTGATCCATGTAGACTTCTTCGTCTAGCTCGCCATGCAAGAAGGCGGTCTTCTCGTCCAAGATGTGAATCCTAAGATCATAAGCAGCTGCATATGCAAACAGTAAACGTAGGGACGAATGTTTCATGACATAAGAGAAGGTCTCAGCATAATCAATACCATATCTTTGAGAAAACCCCTTCGCTACAAGTCTTGCCCATACTTCAGCTTGTATACCCACTTGCATTTTACAGTCTTTCACTTATCTAGTAATGGCTGCAACGTCCATACCTGATTCTTCCTCATGGATTCCATCTCCTCGTTCATGGCTTGGATCCATTTGTCCTTTTCTCGACATTCAATCGCTTCCTTGAATGTTTGTGGTTCTCCACTGAATCCACAAAACTCTTCTGATGTAGAAGCTGAGCTGTCTGGCACAAATCTTGCTGGCGCTCTTCGTTCTCTTGTCGATCTTCTAAGAGATCCTTCTGGGACTGCCATGCTCTTGCCTTTATCAGCTCTACTAGGTCCGGAACCATTTCGGTTTACAGGTACTGTAGCAGTAGGCTGGCTTGCGAATCTTTCTTCGTCTGATTCATCACTCAAATGAGGTGCAACAAGAACATCTTCGTCTGAGTGTTCGTCCTCTGCTCCCTCTGTCACAGTTGGTAAATCATAGTATTGTCTACCAAGGACTTCATAACTGACAGGATCATCATTGGCCATTGTTCTGCTCTCATCAAATTTGACATCTCTGACTGTCTTCATTGTGTTTGTCTCTGGCATATAGACTCTGTAGTATGACGAATGATTGTCATATCCTACAAGATATCTTTAATCTGCTTTCTCATCAAGCTGCTTTCAAAGCTTATCAAGAACATGTGCATAAACTGCACAGCCAAAGATACAGATGTGAGTCAGATTGGGTTTCCTACCCCACCATAATTCGTGTGGTGTCGTGTGAGGAACACCAGACTTTCTTGTCCTGTTCTGAATGTAAGCAGCTGTAGCTACTGCTTCAGCCCACAGCACTCTTGGAGCCTTTGAATAGGCCATCATGCACCTGGCAGCTTCCACTAGAGTCCTGTTCTTTCTTTCTGCAACACCGTTGTGCTGCGGTGTGTAAGATGCAGTTCTTCAGTGAATCGATTCGAGATGTATTCTCCACCTCGATCTGTTTTGATCTACTTCACTTTATTACCAGTGCATCTTTCTGCCCAATTCACATACTCTATGAACTTGTCAAGTGCTTCTGATTTATTGTGAATAAAATAGACTCTGGCAAATTTACTGTAATCATCAATAAAGGTTATATAATACTTTGAGCCTCCCCCTGAGATCACGTTGAAAGGTCCACAGATGTTAGAATGTACAAGCTCCAGAATCTTTGTAGTTCTATAGGAGTCTTTTACAAAAGGTGTACGTGACATCTTACCCTTCAAACATGCATCACAGGTCATCGAACTGGTTGCATCCGAGATGCTCACCCCTGTGATTGCTCCATGATGGCTTGCTTGATATAGTGCCATTGAATTCATATGGCATAGTCTCCTGTGCCATAGAGTATCTGGCGAATCATCATGAGTCTGATGCACTTGATCTGCAGGTAGGCGTACCTTCAATTGATACAGGTTGCCTTTTTTATTTTCCTTGAGTGATAAGCGTACTAGTACTTGCATCAACAACGTTGCATGCTTCGTCTAAGAACGTCACACGCATCCCTGCATCAGCACTGATAGCAAGTCCTGCTGCAGTGTAGGCACGAACAGAACATCTTCGTCGTCTGTCTCTGTCGTTTGTGTTGAGCCACAGTGAACCAATACCATTCACTTGATGCTTCGATCCATCTCCAAGAACGATAAATCTTGATGGATCTGCACTTCGGAAATCAGACATGATCCGTCTTGATGTAACGAAGTGCGAGGTAGCTCCTGAATCAAGGATTACCTCCTATGTGTCAGGTGTTGACACTACACACATGTCTGCACAGATGTAGGTGATCGATTTCCCGTGATTCGATCTTTCTTCGCCCATCTTTGAGCTCTCTGGCTCCTCGACATACGATGAACTATTGTTGTTCTCCTGTCTGCTTTGAGCTGATTTGTTTCTTGGGTTCTGGCGGCAGTCCATGGCTGCATGACCCTTCTTATGACAGTGGATACACTCAATCTTCGGATTAAGCCAACACGAATCGACAGTATGTCCTTCGCGTTTGCATCTCACGCATGTCTTCTTGTCTCAACTCTGCTGTTTCGACCTTCCTTTGTTCTTCCACTTGCCTTTGCTGGCTCCTTCTGCTTGATGATCTCGATCATGCCTTCGATCTGACTCCCTCTTAGGCTTGAACTGCTTCCTTGATTTCTCCTTGTTGTTGTAGAGAGCTTGGTCAGAAGCATCCTTGTGATCAAGGTGCTCTCGAGCTTCGACTTCTTCTCGAATCTCGACAACAGCTTTTTCGATTGTCATTGTAGGATCCTTTGCTAGCAACGTTCTGGTTGTCTGGAAGGATCTTGGTAAGGCTCTCAACAGATATGTAAGTTGCTTCTCTGCTGACACTGCATTTTCTGCTCCAGAATTGAGTAGTGATAGGAATAGATCCTTCATCTTCCTCATGAAGGAAGTGAGGTCTTTACCATCCCACTGTAGGTTTGTCAGCTGATCTTCGAGCAGCATTATCTGGCTACGTGATTTTGTCTGAAATCTTGTGAGTAATGTATCCCACATCTCCTTTGCTTTAGAGATTGTAGCCAGGCCAAGAGTTAGGCTATCCTCGATGGATGAAGATAACACGGCTACTGCCTTGTCATTCTTCTCCCTCCATTTGCGTAGCTCCTTGCCTGTAGTTGTAGGCATCTCCTCGGTGCCATCTACCCAGGGGAATAATCCTTCTCCCTTTAGTATCAGCGAGGTCTTAACCTTCCATGCTAAAGTTAGATCCTGATGAATCGAGGATTGTACAGATCTTGGATTGTGTGCTGCTTATTGAAGCCATTGCTGTGAATTGTGTTCTCACTTATTGATGGTTCTTTGTTTGAATGCTTAGCCTCCTGGATCTGATAGCTTTCTGGCTATGTCAGACTATGACAGGTGGGCTCTGATACCACTGATGCGAAAAATGTGGAACGCAAATTGCAAATATCAATCAGGCTCTGCAACGAAACGAAACGAAACGAAACGAAACAAAACGAAACTGGACGAAACGAAGCGAAGCGAAACGAAACTTGAACGAGCTCTAATATTAACATCGCTGAAGCGAAATCAAATTAATCGCGAACGAAAAACAATTCGGATGGATTTCAGATATGATTGTTGGTCACTGCCGGCTATATCATTCCTACAATCCTCCAGAATGTAGACAGACACTGCTGATCTACGTTTCAGATTAATACAACATTCAACAAAAAAAAAAAAACTGAACCAGTGTGCGGAATTGATAAAATGAGTGAATGAGATGCACAAGCGATGGTAGACAGTAATTCATTCAAGATCAGACAAAGATAAGAGTGATATGTGCGTAATAGCTACAATATCATCTATTGATCCTCTTGATTTCAAGCGTTGTATGACAGACCCACACAACGCGTTGGCGTGAGAGAAGCAGTGTTCTCCCACGAGTAATGTCTCGCTTACTAGCGAACTTCTTGGATATCTATGGATTCTGCCTACAAAACTTGTCTCGCTCGCAGGCAAACTTCTATTTTGTAGTCTGTAGTCTATGTTCTGTGTATTTCTATCTCCTACTGTATGTATCTTATACATTCAGAGTAGCACACCAGATTAGATAGACTAAACAATCTATAACTAATCACCGATTACAAGAGAGGTGGGTTAGGCACGTCCTAACACTCTTCTACTGACGTCATCATATTAGATCAGGGGTTTTTGTACTTCTTGGTACTTGCATGATCTTCCTGATCCTTTGGAGCGTGAAGGTCGAAAAAGTATCGTGAAGATTTTCGTGTCGCTTCGAGCCGTTTGACTTTCGCGTTGTCTGACTTTCTCCTGCTGTATCACGAAAATTTTTCTTTCGCGAACTTTTCGCGTTCATGTCTCTTCGTCAGGGTGTTCGCGAACATTTTCGCTTCGTGTCTTTTCGTCAGACTGAGGGCTGAAAGCTAGCAAAGCTTTGGTAATAGAAACGTTTTGTTTCTTCAAAGTGCGTAAACTCAGGTCCTCAACGGGCTCATCATTGGTATCAAAGCGGTTTCAATCCTTGATATCCAAGTGGATCTATGGTCCTAGAATTGGAGTTTTCCTTTTTACCACCTTTGTTGGCAAATCTTGTTTTCTTCTCTTTGGATTCTTAGTCATCCAAGGGATATCTCAAATATTTCCATACCAATATGGATGCTCATCAAACCTCCATGAAGGTCATTCAAGGTCCATCATTGGATTGATGGCACTAGCTACTTCCTCGCCAAGTTCTAGGGAAAAAACTTTTAGTAGTAGAGGGCAAGTGAAACAATTGCTTGTTACCTTCACTCTTGATGTGGAAGTTAAAAAATTGATTTCCTCTGAGATCGTCTTTGATCTGAAGCTCCAATTTCAATGTCATACACAGCCTTATATAGCCTAGGATGGATGCACAAGCAACCTCAAATCAAAATCGCAAAACAATGCTTGGTGGAATTTGCTATTTGCGGTTTTCTTGATGAAGTCCTTTGTGGCATTGAGGAGATGGAGTGTGGAGGATGAAAATTGGAGAGAATTGGACAAGTCCATTAAGATCATCATGACTCCAACAGCAAATAAGACAAGGGACAACCAAGGAGTTGAGAAGATAGACGATGAAGAGGGAGCTACAGTAACGGGGACTTACGTAGAAGTGTCTCAACTTTATAAAGGTATAAATGACTTACATGGATTGGCGGTGACTAATGCCACTCTTAAAAAGGATAAGAAAAAGCTCATGGAGGAATACGAGTCTATTAAACGAAGAGAATGGGAGAGAGTTCTTAAATCCATGATGGAAACATTGAAAGCACAGGTTGAAGCTTTGCTTAGAATTACAGGTTAAGGTTGACGCATTGAGATTTGAAAGAGACTGTTGTTGGCCTGTGCAGGCAGCTGAGAAGAGGGCAAAGGGCCACAGGCTCAAGATAGGGGCATAGGTCGTGGCTAATAAGTAAGAGATGGGTGGCCACTATAAATGCAGCCACAGGATACAGACACAAGTAGCCTCTTGAAACGCTCATGAGCTGCTATACAGGAGTATAGAGTCCATAGGCAAGCACAAGAAACATGTGAGGATTGACGCAAGAAGAGGATAGGAGAAAAGGAGAACACACACTCTGATATTGTGTGTGTGTGTGTGAGTGCGCTCCTCCTGCAGGGATGGTGCGCTAATTTTCAGTTACATATGAGAAAAGAAAAGCAGTCACTAGAGTGGTGGGCAACCGTTCTTCATTGCTCATAGAATGTAAGCTCTTCTGCCATGAAATCTGAAGCAGAAAAAGAAATTGACAATATGTAGCCCTTTTTTGGAATTCAACCTACGTATTTCGATGTATTTTGTTTTCTTGCATTCCTATTTTGTATCATGGATGTGAAAAGCATAATCTCTCTTGAGGCAAGAAGCAACCAACTGCATCTATGGTTAAGTGACAAAAACATTGAATTCATGATCATGCATGCTATGTTATTTGCAATTCATGCAAGTTCAGATTTGGTGTCTTTAATGAGATAAATGAGAACATACTAATGTCTCCAGTTTTTATGGTAAGGGTCCTGTATGAAAGCCACATCGCTCTAGTATCAGCTTAGGGGCTTAGCTAGAGAAAGTTGATATAGTATCATATAAACATGTTTTGCACATGCAGGGCATAAAATTGCAGTGAGGATGAGGATTTCAGTAAGGGTGAATGTTCGATGGGGGCATGGATATATGATTGTGGGTGGCTAGATGGTGGCTTATTGGCTAATGAGTGATGAAAAAAACATACTAGACACCGGATGATGAAGTGTTGATGAGCAAAATGAGGGTAAAAGACTACTGAAAAGGAAATATCTCCATTTACGGGAAGGATACATCAAGATATGAAAATAGGGAGAGAACTCATCCCCATCTTGCATCACGGCATAGACACTTTGGTTGAGCGAAAGATGAGTGCCTACAATACTGCAGGCATTGTTGCAAGAAGGTGAACGGGCTTTGTTGGTCGGTTGACAAGGTGGTTCTAGTCCTAGCTAGACAAGAGTGAAATACAAATCTTTCATGACTTACTCTAACTAGTGTTGTGTAGCTCTCTACCTTAGGAGACTTACATCAATGACACCCACGTGAGCAGCTAAACAATAGGCCAATATCCACATATATGTAAATTACATCACACCTCCATAGAAGATGATGAGTGTGGAGCAACGTAAAGATCCAAAATGACCTCATACATAAGGTAGCTCTCTACCTTAGGAGACTTACATCAACGACACTAACGTGAGCAGCTAAACACTAGGCTCCACATATATGTAAATTACATCACACCTCCATAGAAGATGATGAGTGTCGAGCAAGAACGAGATCCAAAATCACCTAATACATATCAGGAGGTCAAAATCTCAAGCCCACCCCAAAGACTCAAAGGGTGCCCATCGGCAATCAAAATCCTCACATTGGTGTGGCATCATGTTGCACATAGATTCCACCACCCATGAGGCATAACAACACATCATGTACAAGTTCATCCGAGAGACCGATTAGTTACATTGTAAGGCTTAAGGCTTATCGAATATCACAACTCTTCATATCTATGTACCCTGTAAGTGTGAGCATGATCAGATCATGAATTGCAGTAGTAGGATATTTTTAATGTATGTGTCATATAATCCTTTCAATTGAATTTTGGTTTCTTATGATTAGTTATTGCCTTCCTTTGGAAAAAAAATTATGAACCTAACTAGCAGATACATGTCCTTGGATGCAACCGTTATCTTCTTATATACTACCATGTACTTGGATGCAATTGTTATCTTCTTATATAGTACTTTTGATACTTAAGATGAAACACTTCTCAATGCCATTTCAATTCATAACTTGCATTAAACCTAGATCCAAGTAGAACAACTACTTCCACGCACTCATACTGAGAATTTCATTGTAACTTGTGACTGCATGCTAGAAAGTGATTCTACCTTTCACGATTTGCAAGTATATGACCACTAGCAATCACACACTTGCTGATCTAGAGCTAAACACATAAGCGATAACTTTGTGCCTTGCATGATACTTTAAATGAATCGTAGTTCCAACAAACCTTGATTCTTTGGCTTTCGAATCAAATTTTAGATATGACTCTTGATTCTAATTGTAAAAAAATTTCAAAATCTTGAATTTTCTCCATCTATTCCCAAAAGGTTTTAAAAATTTCAAATTTTTATAGGGTCTTTTTTTTTTAATTTGGTAGAAGCTCAACTTTGACTTCCCAAAAAAATTTCCAACCGATTTTAATTGCCTGGGAACTATGAAATGAATCTTATAATTGTTTCAATACATGTGTACCAAGCAACAAGAACCAAAAATTTATAGATTTGTACATGGATGTTCTAAACATCATCTCATGCACCCTCTTTTAGTCAACAATAAAAGCAATCCCCTTCACTTGAATAGATCTAATTATTTTCAAAATTTACATACCAAGCTACTAGTCCTTAAGAGATAGCAATCAAGTTCAAGAAAGAAGAAAATTTTTCCATCAATCTTCAAACAATTGAGTACAAGTTCACCAAATTATGTTGACCCATTGCAAAGTGAAAGAATCAATCCTAGCTAGTCAATCACCATCTACTACAATGTCAATCAAATGGACATGCCCATCTACAAATTCTTCAAGTAAAATTCCTTCGTTCATTTACACAACCTTGATTGATCTCACGATTCAACAAAAGTGAGTTCAAGATAATATGTACCTGAAAGATGGTGTCGTGAAAAGTGCACGAATAGTGCTTGTCATTTTTTTTTAAGGATCTAATGAAAGTGATAGCACTAAGCAGAAATATAAGTAATAGAATGTGTAAGCTCTCCATGAAGGAGGTTCTATGACAAACGAAGAAGCAGCAGGTGCCAATGAAAAATAAAGTACAAGTCAAGAAGCTAAAAGGTGTGGGCATTGCAGCAAAAATCAATGGTTTTTATATTGGCACTACAAGGCTTATGGTAATATGATAAAGATTGGATGCTATTGTTGAAATGCCAGCAACTGCTAGTCATTACATGTAATCCATATTCAAAACAATAGAGAAGACAATCCTTGTCAAGCTCCTCATACCAACTATGGATGATGGTTGAAGTTGCTCCTGGCAACAACATTATGGGAACAGAATCGTATAGCGAATTGCTTCATTGTAATGCACACTACTCTCAGTACGTAACCGGACACATTGCCTATTGTTACAAATCAGCCAATTGGATAAGAGCTAGTTCAATCGTCCAAAGAGTTTTATAGTTCTAAAGGGAAAAAGGCACAAAACATAAAGAATCACCTTACCTATCATAGCTGAAAAATGAAAACTATTTCAATGCAATATGATTTGGTAATACAACTCAAAATAGCATTTCTACATATTGAAAGTGTCAAGAACTTCAAACATGAGATCAATTTCAGCCAATATGTTATAGAAGAAAGCCTAAAAAACCAAGAATAGACCTAGGTAAAACGTCCTGGTTATGATTTGAACCAAAGATTACAACTGAAGATTCTATTATGACGTTTGATGCATTTTTCTGAAAATTGGAGAAGTTTTGAGCCTGTTTATCATGTTCATCAATCAGTTAGTTGTTACCAACTCACTTTCCAGGTGCTGCCCGCTTCAGGAAAAAGGCCACTGTTTGTAGTCCTCTTGCCTGTATCAAACAAAAGCTTCTTTAGAAGCGATTTCAGGGATAACAAGACTGAGAAACCACTCCTGAAAAATCCAATACGACAGTCTAACAGACTGAAGAAATAAAAAAATAAACACATGATCTTGTGATGGAAAAGAAGATCGTCTGAATACATATAAGTCAAGACAATATTCAACTGCTAAAGAACGTAAACCAATCAGATCCAGAATCAAAACGAAACAGAATATCTAGAGTCTTGCACATTCACAGAAGCAGTTCGAGCACTGTCCATCTAACCACAAAAGCTTCCAGGAAAAGACAGTGGAGTAGCATACTTTCACTTAAAATAGGTACCTTATTAATCAGCCACAGGACCTTGCTTAGGCATATTAATGTGATTAAAATCTACTGGCTACTTTCAAGTTTAAACAAGATTGCCATCTTGAGTTGATAAATCATTTAGACCAGATTAACACACATTATTGATTTGTTCCATCACATGTTTTGTTGAGGCCAAATCGCTAGTGCTGAAAATAGCATGATGCATTGTCATGGTGCTGATTAATTAGCATTTGAACTCAAAACTATGTCACTCATGATAAGGGCCCAAAATTGTCATTTAAAAATTAGGTAAGTGCCCTAGATAATAAATTGGACAAATGGTGATCTAGTTGACATATATATTGTCAGTCAAGGGCAAAGTTTAGTGGGCAGGGGTTGAGTTGTTGAATGGGGATGCTCTATTCTGGATAAGATACATGCATATGGCAATTTGTAAACTGCTGATAAACATATTCGAGCACTCCAACAAGGTCAGGTTCATAGCAAAATTATGGTTAGCACACTTTTCCACCATAATTTAGCTTAACAGTCTTCGAAGAGCACAATCTTACCAGAAGATTTTTCCATGCCTTGGAAAGTATTGTTACAACAAATCTTGAACTCATACATTGCATACATCAGAAAAAAAAATTCGAATATTCATGAGCATTCAGCAAAGAAACTTGGAGTAGTTGGCAATGGACTTCCACGATAAGAGTTACCCTTCTACAAACAAAGCCTCCTGCCTGAGGTCCCCCACATCAACACGAGACTTTAAAAAAAAAAACTTATAGCTGTGATTTCAATAGGATACTGATTGGTTCCTACCTGTAAGTTTGTTCTCTAAAGGATAACAAGTTGGGTGCTACCCTAATTGGATCAAAGCAAGTCAGGGAACCCTTACAAGATCATGAGACACCAATTAGCATTACACTCCTTGCTTTAATTCATTCAAAGTTTATGGTCCTATGTTCATACCTACATTCTATAGTGCAAGGTATTAGCACTAGGAAGACATTTGAAAGGTTCAAAGAATATGACTCTTTTGTCACATTTGGGATCCCAAATTTACTAGTCACATTTGGGCAACCATGTTCACCACGCTAGAAATAACATTGCAAATGAGTAATGGAGCGCATCCACAAACCAATGGAAAGATAGAGAGGATCAATCAAGTTCTTGAAATATGCTTCTTGCATATGCTCATGAGAAGCAAAGCAATTGGGAAAGGTATTTGATTATAGTTGAGTTTGCATATAATGCTGGCCAGCCATACTCAATCACGATACACCAACTCACCACATACGGGGAAGCTGAGTTTGCAAATGATGACAAGAGACATGAATTAAAAAGAATTGTTCCCTTTGAATTCAACCTTGGTTTTCAGCCAATAGCCTAATAACTACACGAAACCCATAAAAGTTTATCTATTGTTGCAACGTCCTGGCAACAGAAGGTAGATATGTTTCAGCACTATACCTTTCCAAAGTACCAACTATCATGGAGTGCTTTTCCTCTTTAAGAATCTCCTTCTCTATGTCCTAACCAAATTGCAATGGTCGCCAATTGTTACCCCTTGCTCTGTCAAGGGTCAATGAATAGCTTGATTACCTTGACGTTATGTTGATGTTTCGATCTGACTGACTCAAGCACTGACAAGCTTACTTGGTCACTATTTGTGACACACATAACCCAATGTTGGCTAGAAGTTTGGCTTGGGTTATTGATCAACACGTTTGCCTACAATTGGTTGACTCTTTGGTAACTAGTCCAATCAAGGATATATTCAAGTCCAAGATTGACCCTAACGTTTGTCCGCCTTTGACTCTCCACATAAGAGTCCATATCGATCTTCCTTAACCTCAAATGAGTCTCGGGAGTGGAATCTAACAGTAGGTGTCCTTTTCAAGTTTTTAGATACGCTTCTAGCACAGATTTTCTCAGTCATTTTTGTCTAGATGTTGTACTCCCTTAGGTCTTTGATTTAAAGTATTGTGCTCTCTTGAAACTAGTACTTTGACTACACTATCACCATTGTGCAAGATTTCTTCCATGAGTTTGCATGAAAAATTGGACATATTCTACTTCCCCTAGGTTCATCCAACTTTTAGCTACATCATTAACTTTACTAATAACCTTCCATAGTCCACAATATTCAATAGACAACTAGATACACGTTCACGTTTGCAACACCCTTTTCAATGAACAAACAAACCTTGATGAATCGTGTGATGGAAACACAAGTAATTGACTTTAATAGGGCCCCCCAAGGTGGAGAGGAGACTCATTCTTATCACTTACTAATTGGGGCTATAACACCTCTATGGGATGATCTCCAAGGAAGCTTTCAAATTTGATTGAGAATTGCCTTTCAATTGTGTTTTGAAGTCGAAGATAAAGGTACAATATTTTTGCCTCTTTCAAACAATAATCAATGGTAGGCAAAAGTATAGGCTTCAAACATAAGGCCACAATGACTTTCAACAAAACTCATACAACAATTTTACTAGTCGTTTTACAAGGCATGATGATCTTGAGAAAAATCTGATGTTTGAAAACTTATATTCCACAGTAAAACACATTGTCCCACACTGAAGTGCCTATGAGCATATGAATTACCTTGAAGAGTTAAAGGACATAATCTTGGTCTTTGAAGTATGTATGGAACAAGCATACAACACTCACAACCAGGTAAGATAGACAACATTGTCCTTTTGAAAGGGAGGAGATCAAACTGTCACTTAGTTGAGAAGGATCTTTCTGAAGTAAAATTGTCGCTCTACTAGCTTACTTTTACAATAAGTTACCTAAAGCTAGGCTATTCCTTGGAGCATTTAACTACTTAAAAGGGAGGCATGAGCCTTCCTTTATCCTCTAGAACTGTCACACTTGCCATATTAATGTTGGAAAGTTGGTCTTTTAAAGTGGAGAGCACACTTGAGCTTGTGGCCACTAGTACGTAAATGGCACCAAACCTATAGAACTATGGGTCTAGCATACCGATTTGAAGGACCTTCCAATTCATGGGGTCAATGGTATTTGTTGCATTGTTGACCGTTTATCTCATTAGTTGTACACGGCTAGATGTGCATGATTTTGGAGGCCTTAAAATTACAAGATGAGATGTCAAGTATATGACTACCACATTTTCTTTGTATTGCAAGATTGCATATCCTCTATATCTTGGATCAGCCTTGTTGGTGGGGCCTTGTAAGCATAAGGAAAATGACCTATTTGGTAAACTACTACAGGAGAAAGGTTTTCCCTTTGATTATTTTGAAGACTACTTTCTTCATAGAAGTGTTCCACATGTAATAAAAAATACTTCCATTAATTCTAAGCAAGTAACATCGGAGTTTCTTCTCTTTTTTCAGCTATGCAAGAAAAACTATCTTCTTCAAAGTCCAGACTGAGGCACAAGCTAGGGGCAAAGATTGACTCTTTCTTGCTAATTAGTAGCTTACTAGTCCTAGTGTAACATGCCAAAAAGATTGTAGAGGGAAACAATATAGCTTCTCAAATTTCTTACTTTTTTAGACATGAATACAAGTACCCCAATCATTGGGTGATTAGTGCCATTAGTGCATTTTCTTAGCATCCATCCCACTATTGCAACTGACCCAATGGGGTTGGCTCAATTGGTTAGCTTGGCATTCAAAGTTTTTTCTTTGGTCTCAAGTTCAAGCCTCCCCTTGGAAACCAAGAAGCACTATTGCAATTATGTTGAAGAGTAATGCCTATTTTACCCCTTTGGCTTAGCACTAACTATGTTGTAAGTTGTACACATAGTTGCACTGCGTTTCTGAAACGCGTTTCGGAAATATGGAATTTTTTTCCAGAAACGTTTTTTTTTTCAAAAAAAAAATTGGTTTTTTTTTTGTGCAATATGGGTATCAGGTGAAAGCTCTAATTAAGAGCATGATTACCGTGTATTTTGCCGAACGTTTCGGGTGCAGGATGGTCTAGTTTAGGTGCATTAACTCCTAGGTTTACGCTTTAACTCCCAGATGCATTAATAAAAAAACATGATGCCCCAAAATTTAACTCCCTCCCTCCCTCCCTCCCTCCCTCGCTCTCTCTCTCTCTCTCTCTCTCTCTCTCTCTCTCTCTCTCTCTCTCTCTCAAAGAACAGTACTGAATCGTTACACTACTGTGAATAGGATCATCGTAATATATAATATCGGGCCACATGGCACCAAAATGGAGTACAATGATGTTCCATGAACATAATGAAAACTACACAACTAAGGCTCGTCAAAGTCATGGTAGGAACCATCATCTGAATCTGTGCCTGACTGCAGATCCCAAGGGTCTGTAGATGAATCAGAACTGGAGGGAGCCATATGCCGTGGTGTGGCCCTGGCTCTGCCGTGTGCTCTGGCTCTCTGCTGCGTGCTCTGGCTCTGGATCCTCCCCCTGCCTCTACCTCTGCCTCTGCCTCTCTCCCCTCCTCTGCCCCCCCTCTGCTTGCCCCCACCCCTGTGTCTACCCCTGCGTGTCTGTGTGTCAGGTGGCTGTGATCCAACGCCCTGGGATGGCCCTACCCACTGTGATGATGCCTGGCCGACGGCTGTCTGTAATGCTCCACTCCTGTCTACAAAAAGCGAACTCAGCCCCCCCCTCCCAGAACCTCTAGGTCTCCCCCTAGGCCTACGTGTAGGAATGGTTGGCTCCTCCTCTGTCTCCGCATCAGGGTCCACCAGCAAGTCAGCAAGGTCATCCCCCTGTGCCTTCGCCCCCATCTCCTCATCCTCCTTCGTATCCCCCTCAACCCACTCCTCCTCCTCCTGATAGTCAGCCCCGAGCTCCTCTCCACCCTCCAAGCCCTCATCATCCCCCTCCTCAGCCCTAGCCCTCTGCCTGTCTGCCCTCCTCGAACGCCGTAGAGCCCGTGCGTCAGCCTGCGCCTGTCTATATAGATCTCTATAGATCTCATCATCCATCTCCTCCTACGTGGGTGGTGCCCGAGGAGCAGCAGCTGCCGAATCCACCAAGCAAGTGTCAGGGTTCACCTGCAACCAAAAACAATACATTGTTGTCAGCAATTCATTGCATAATTCAAAAGCAATTCAGTTCGTCAAAGCACAGCAAGAAACAGGGGGTGATGATGTGACTCACCTCGAGCATCTGTCCCCCTCCTCGTGTGCGCCTCAGCATACGGTCGTTGGTGTTCACAAACACCAACCGCCTACACTGCTCAATGGACAACCTGTTCCTCTTCTGCGTGTGATACAAGGCCCAAGTGCTCCAATTTCGCTCGCAAGCTCCTGTTGAACAGTCCTGTGCAAGGACTCTCTCGGCCAGTCATCGCAGGTCATCTGTGCCGCGCCCATGGTAGCCCCACCATGAAACAGGCCTCAACATATCCTCCTCCGCCGACTGCTCTCCATCGAAAGGAAACTAGTAGCGCTCAAAGATCAGCAGCTGGTATGCAATCTTAGTGAGCATCGGACCTGTTGGCAGAAGAAAAAACATGGCTCGTGTAAGTCCTCTTGAATTCACACACTAGCAATGAGCACACTACAGTCACTACTGCAGTACTTAGCCTACCAAGCAATTCATCACACGTACCTGGTCCAGGCCATACGCGCTCCGTGTACTCCACCCATCCCCGGTGCAGCTCCCGATAGTCCCGATCCCCGAGTCTCGCGGCAAAAGGGGTGCAATATCTGGGCTACGGCGTGGATGGGTCGGTGGAAGTAGTCCCATCTGGCCTCCCAGATACGTGAGATCTCGCGCCTCCTGCAGAAGGCAAATCACAACAATCATGTAACCATAGCTACCATAGCATAAAAGAATCGAATCAGACTTGAGTGAGAAACAACAAACTAGACACTGAAGAGTCATACATGTGCTCGACCAAGGCTGACGTCTGAATCCCCTCGCCGATGCGGTCCATGAACTCGTAAATGAGGCCGAGAGTGCACCCCTCACGGTCTACCAGGCGCAGCACTCTGAAAATGGGTAGAAGGACCCCAGTAATCTCCTCAGCATCTCTCCAGAACGGCTCACCGAACACAGTGGACCGGAAAAACGCCGAATGTGGGACGTCCATGAACTCTCGGAAGGACTCGCTGGAAACCATCCGCCGCAATGCGTCCTTCACTAATACTAATTGCTCTAGCACCAAAAAGTAAAAGGCAAAGCGTGTGGGTGCTAGCTTCTTCAGGTTCAGGTGCGAGAAGGTGCGGAATAGGGCCAGCACACGCCTCTTCCTGGTAACAAAAGTTACCAGGCGCATGGCCGTAGAAGTGACCTGCAACACAGACATCCAGTGAAAAATTTAGACAGTAGTTGAGATGTGTTTAGCAGCATGGAGCAGGCGTCAATCAAGATAGCATAACAAATGGAGAAACCAATACCTCTCTGATCCATGGAAGTGCACACAGGTCATGGATGAGCAAGTCTATACAATGCGCAGCACAAGGTGTCCACACAATGCTGGGGTGCTCCCTCGTCATAATCTCTCCCATCTGCTTGCAGTTCGAAGCGTTGTCCGTGACAACCTGAACCACATGCTCTACTCCAATGTCAACAATAACATCTCTGATAACCTCCCATATAAAATCGGTTGTGATGGCGTCACCACCTCGAGTGGCATCCACGCCACATAGGAATATTGTGCCAAGCGGGCAAGAAACCAAGACATTGATGACGGATCGCGGACGAATGTCGGTCCATCCATCACTCAATATCGTGCATCCATACCTGCCACAAAACACCCATTAGCCGAATGCAAAAATTGCGCCACGAGTCAACCCTAAACGCATACAATGGGTTTATGAAAACAAAGTACTTACATCTGCCAAGCTGAGCGAATGGAACTCAGCTCCCGCATAATGGTCTCCTCCTCCTGACGAAGCACCCTGCCTCACAATGCCTCTCGTCTGGGAAGCGTCCATGTAGCATCCACGGCTGCCATCTGTGCGCAAAACTCTCTGAACACCCAAGTGTCAGCAACAGCAAAGGAAATGCCGCACTCGTAAAAGAACTGGCCAGCAAGTTGAGTGCACCGGGCATGCTGCTCTCTCTGCCACCCGCATCGATCAAGGGTCTGCTGTCTGGGCCTAACCTCTCTTTACTGTGCACATGGCGCTCATGGTCTAACACGCGAACCGGATGGCTGATCTGTGGGTGTATCACTCTCTCTGGGAGGACCTGTCGAACCATGTGCTGCATCTGCCGCCGAAGAAGAGGAGGGACGAGAAGGACCCGCTGCTGCTGATCCAACCTGCTCATGTGACGCTCTCCCCTCTAAAGTAAGCCCTGCTGCTGCGGGTGGAACTGGAGTGGCACCGCCTGGACTATGCACTGCACCTAAACCCTGCCAAGAACGTGCTGTACTAGGCTCTGCACCCGTAGTAGGCCGTGCCTGCATACCTGTGACCCCTGCCTGTGAACCTGCAGCTACTCCTGCCCCCTGTCCCTGTCTCTGTCCCTCTCCCTGTCCAGAAACTTGTGATGCAGCACCCTGTCTTTGTCCCTGTCCTTGTCCCTGTCCAGAAACCTGTGATGCAGCATCGTGCCCATACGTAATAGACAACCTCTGTCTCTCCTCATCGGAAATCCTGGGGCAATTAGATATGCCCAATGCCCGCCCATCCGGCCCTCTAACCCTCAGTAAGTGAGCCCTAACCCTGGTAAGTGATCCTGTGAAGAGACCACCACAATGCAAGCATCTCAATCTACGGACTCTCGAGCCATGGTGTGTAGCCACATCCCCCTCAGTAAGCTCAACCTCGCCCCAAAGGCCTCGGCCCTGCACCGGCATCGTGTCCACACGAGATCAAACCTGCGAACAAAAACAAGCAAACAACCGTTCAGTAGAAGAAAACACACTGCATTGAAAAACATTACCAGCCTAAAACAGAGCTGAACACATCCGAGCACGCGTCACATTGATTCTAGCAAGATCATAGCAACTGCCAAAAAACACACGAGACAGGGCGAGGGATAGAATAATTCCAGTGCGAGCGAAAACGGGCGACTGACACTAGCATGGGAGTCCTTGCAGGCATCTATGAGTCCAGTGCAGGCCTAAACCACGCTACTGGCGGATGATTGCACGATGCTCTAACCCTAAACCCTAAAAAACATGGAATTAGAGCAAGAAAAATTTGTGCTACGGACGTAGACGGGCAGAACGGAGGTCACAGGAGTCTGTGCGGGCATGTGGAAATGCATTCTAGGCTCAGACACCACCTGAATCGGTTGCCCAGAAGCCATTTTCTGATAATGGCAAAAAAAAACAAGCATTTGGATTGTGGTGTTCAAATCTCGCAAGGTGTGCCGTGATGGTTGAAACTGACCTCGTAGGAATCACCGTGGGCATGAAGAAAGGTGGTCTAGAGCCAAACTGCGCTTGATTTGGTTGCCTACAGTTCAATGTCAACACTTGCAAAAAAACAAGCCTACACTTACCAAAAATCAAAAACTGATCGTTTCGATCTCCACGAAGCTCAAATCCCCCTGGCACCGTGCACACCACCTCCGTATCACTGAGTAGATGCCTGTCAACTATCCACACGCCAAGATCCGATGCCTACAGCTCAAAACAAAAAAAAATTAACACCTCCACGGCTGGCGCGATTCTGGCCGTGAAGAGGTGTTCAAAAATTTTTAATTATTATTTTTTTTAATAAACGTTTCTAAAACGATTCTGGGCTGAGAATCGCGTTTCTCAGAAACACGATTTCTGAAACGCTCAGCCCCAAAATCGCGTTTCGGTTCAACTATGGTTGTACATAACTCATGGGGCATGTTAAGTTAGCGCAAGTGGCCCACTTGGCCAAGTAGCTCACTCATATGTTGACACCTAGACTCTCCATGCATGTATTTGAGGTGCTTGCCTCACAAGGGATCTGGAGGACCCACGCCCTCCTATCTCTCTCTAGCAATTCGCAAACATCTTTGACTAATAACTTTGTGTCAACCCTATGAATAAAGCATTTCCACTTGTGAGAACTATCTATAAGTATTAGCCATCCATATGTACACAAGAATGGCTTTGATTGCTACACTAGAGCACAATGTAGTGTGATGTCTGAACTTATAAATCTAGCAACACTTTTCTACTAGCTTGTGGTAGAGGCTTAGTTATTTGTGATCGGCCACATTTCGAAGATGGAGAAGGGGAGAAAATGATGGAGAGAGGGAGAAACCTGTGCAAATAATAGCAACTTGAGAAAATTATTTGTAGTACAAGACTCTAATAGAAAGTTTAAGCCCTTGGTCCGTTAATCTGACCCCATTACGACATAAGAAGAAAGCATTTCTACAAAAAGAGAGAATACCTAAGATGTAAATATCACCAAAGCTAAATAATCACACTGTTTGCCCAAGTTTTTGTCAACAAAAGGAGAAAAAATTTGCAAGCAATCTTCGAAATAGATCTTAGGAAAGATCTTGATGGTAAAACCTCAAACTTGAAATAGTTCACTGCGTAGAATACTTTCTCAAGTGATGACCCTTTACAAATATTACTTTCAATGATTAGACTTGAAGAGTCCCAACCACTACATGTTTTTTGTGAATTTTTTTACACAATAGACTTGTTGCCATTTTCACAAACCAAATATTGAATTCGAGTGATAATTATGCTTTTACAAGTGGGCTAAGGTGATAAATAGCAATAAATAGAGAGGAAAACAGCCAATGAATTGAACCTTTTGCTACAAAAATCTCCAACATAGACAAAAAGGAAATACCGCAATTATGACTTGCTTATAATTGATAAAGTACTTGCAAAAAAACTCTTGACCAACACTTATTTTATTTAGCTTTCTGTGATATGAGGTTAGTCAATGAAGCCCCAATGCTCAAAAAAAACCTTTAAGGAGGTTTCAAACCACGTTAAATGCACGCTTAAATCTAATGCAGACACAACAATTTTGATCGGGTCCAACTATGACTAGAATAGTTTATTGCATAAACCTAACTTACTTGAATCAAAAACAATCATACCTGATATAGAGTCAAGGGCCAGAAGATCATAATCAGAAACAACCCCAACCTGGAATACAAAGCCAAAATGGATGTTTGGATAATCATGAACATAGTTACTCATTTTTAGGTCAAAGTCCCAAAACAAATATCATTGTGTACCTTGTCTATAATATCAATTTAAATTTCCTAAGCTACCAATACTCTACGTAGATCTTCAAAATTGATATCTCTAATCTATACAAATGTGCATAACCCTTTATTCCTGTAGCCTAGCAAGACCAAGACTTTCAAAACGGAAAGCATATGCATATAGCATGGTTTAAGTATTTCCTTAAATTTTCCAAGACATCATCAAAGATGTTCAACAAGACAAATGATTGATTAATGAAAAGATGAAAAGATGAATCTCCATTTTTATGATATACCTTGATTAGAATCTTGCGATCAAATCAAATCAAAGCGAGACTCAGAAATGTTTTGGACTTCCAAATCAAAACTTTGTCAAGTTCTCAATGCCATTGATTTGACGCTATACATTTTGGCTTGAACTTAGGCAAATCCGTTCTTAGAGAAGCAAGCAAGTTAGGAGTGTTTGACTATGCAATTTGAAAACTTAAGATGATAAATATCCTACAAGAAAAGGAGCTCTACAATATTGTGATGGGTGGCGAGCCACGATGGAAGCAAATACAAGGGCATTCGGTAGACGTGCGCAAAGAGCATTGTCGTTGAGAAATCCATCAATCAAAAATCATGTCATAGCTCACATTAGCGAAGCCATCATGCCAAGGCAAGCTTGGGATGCACTAAAGAGGCAATTTGAAACAACAAATCCTTTGAGGATTTTGTACTTGGAGTCCAAATTGAGCAACGTGGTTTTATGGGATGTGGAGCTTGAGTACATGACCATGAATGGCATGATTGAAGAATATCAAATGTTCTTGAGCGGTATATCTTTGAGGGAGAGACTATCAAGCTTTGAAGAGCTATAGAACATCTTGCTCCAAAAAGAACAAAGGTGGGAGGTAGTAACTCACATTGGATCATCGGGTGGTCCAGCTTGATCTTTGGAGAAGTAAGCATTGTTGGCAAAGAAAGGCAAAACTTTGAAAAAGATGCAACAGAAAAATGATAATGAAAGTAGAACTTCAGACAGAAAGAAGAAAAAATACAAATGATTCTATAGTCACAAAAATGGGTATTAGGCCAAAAAATGCCGACAAAAAAAGTCATCTTATCAAGAGAGGAAACTAAAGCAACACAAAAACCTAATTGAAGAAGAGATTGCTAATCAATCAAATGTAACACCCAAAGAGGCATTTACAGGGATCAAACCGAAGATGCAGGGATTGCAAGTCTTTGGATGTGTGTTCATGTTCTGAAGGAAGCTAGGGGAAAGCTAGATGCTAGATCAGTGAAGTGCATATTGATTGGTTATGTTGAATAAGTTAAGGCCTCTAGGTGTTATGGCCCTATTGCACGTAAGATGAACATTCGTAGGGATGGTATATCCGATGCACATAACTATGGTGAGGTGGATTTAGATGATACTATTGATACTTCTGAACATTATGATATATGATTTTTTTCCAATTGATGGTGACGAATCAAAAAATTAATGTATCATTCCTCAAGAATTTAAGTACGCACAACATCCACATACGGAATGAATTCCATTCCAATTGGTAATCTAGTGATGCCAACATGGGGTAAGTGCATGCTCTCGATGCCTTTTGGATTAAGTTTTGAGCTAAGAGCCAAGAACATACTTGGCTGAACTGCTCCAATGTGCAAGAGGAAAAATAGATAATCTTAGACCTTTTGAATGCTCATGAATAGTTGAAGGGCAAGTCATGAGTAATTAAGAGATTGAATCACGTACCAGCTTATCATTGTCATCTACGACCGGCATCCCCGTAATTCGATTTTCGACAAGAACCTCCAAAGCTGCTCAGAACAACAAGGCCATGATCAGAACAAATGCACCTACGATTAGTATAATTCAAATTTGTGCAGGCACTTTTCATGAGCAAACAAAATCTTATTGCAAGACTCGGAATTGATGCATCACTTACCCTCGTCGACAGTTGTAGATGGCCTGGCAACAAAGAGATCACTTCTTCTAGTCATAAAATCTCCCACTAAATAATCATCCTGCTTTTGCTGCATGTAAGGAGATTGTCAAACATCACGATTCAGCTTGCTTTCAAAAAGAATCTACCAATACACGCAAAAGCTGGAAAACGCTCTTCCTGAATCTTTCCACTGCCACCCACAGTCTAGAGCTAAAACTGAGGACACCAGCTCTCATGCTACCACTTCAAGTGGATGCTTGCACACAAATAACCCATTTCATCCTTGGCCAATTTCCCTCAATTATGATACAATTACACCAGCCCAAAGATAGAACTAATTACAGCAGAAACGATAACGAAATTATTTGTTTCAGGGATATTATTATGATTGCATGAGATCTTACTGGAACTGCATTTTCGCTCTGTAAAAGGGCGGCCCTGCATCTGCCACTCCGCCTTATTCCGCCCTTGACTTTAAGAGCTACTTCAGGTCGACCTCCAAAACTAGCATGTGTGTGGTCCGTTCCGATGCCAGCATCTACAGTGTTTGTTCTAAAAGCCACAGCAGAACTCAGGAAGCGATGTGGGCAACAACGATCTCGGTTGGATATGAGGCAAACGCCTCCAACACCAACCGCTGCCGAGAATTTGGCAGCCATTCTGGATGGAGCTCCTGTTCTCCTCCTCCTGCTGCTCCTGTTTTCTGATGATCAACTTCTTCTTCTCCTTTTTCCTCCTTTTTTGTCGATCAGCTCCTCCTCTCCTCTTTCCGTGAGTCTTTTGAAGAGTGTAAAGGGATACAACACATGGAAAAAGAAATGACTAGTAAAAAGGAGGAGATGGACATAAAATAAAGCCTTTGCCCTTGGCATACAAAGTCTTTGAGAGCTTTCTTGGATTTGAGAACTGGGTCAAGATGTCACCAAGCTAGAGACTCCCAGATGCAACAAAACGCTATAGAGGTCTAGTCAGTTTGTTTTTCCCAATGCTTATGCTTTTTGGTATTATCAACCCATGGGATTGCATAGAGTCAAACATGGGGCATTGAACCCACTATAGACCAACTCACTACATGTGAGAAAATCACGGGAGTGCTTTTGAGTTTGGAGACAATCTATCTCTCAAAGCTCAATTCACCCACAAAAACATGAGCTGGCAAAGAGGATATCATTTTAAATTGAATAAAAAACTTTCGTGTTTTGATCTTTGGATTTTGAAGAGATTTATAAAGCAAAAAACTCTTTCATTAGCACATGGGGTTGTTAACTTGGCATCCAAAGTTTCTTTGGTCCCAAGTTCGAGCCTCCCCTTGGAAACCAAGAAGCATTAGCACATGGGGCATTATGCCCACGTCTTCCAACCAAATACAAACTATGTCATGCTCTTGTGAGGTAACTTGAGAGGAATAATATTTCTAAGTTCAAAAAAATGTCCGATGAATTACTTCGGCAAGTTTGAAGATGATTCCATACTTGTTGTCTTGAGAAGTCCGAAAGGGCACATGTAGATTTGATATGAACAAATATCAAATATACATGTGTTCGAAAGGCTAGTCTTCCTTTCACACTAGCGTTGATTGACATGCCCATAGATGTCATGTGAGATGGCACTTGGGGCATGCATCACAAGAGCCAAGTCCAAGGATTTTCTTGGGCGTCGCTAGGTGCACTTGCTAGGTGGCAGATTCACTCCCAACCTACTCACATCCTACTATCTTAAATCCTTGGCACTGCCTACCTCCTCCATAGTTGAGCATCATTAGGCAAGTATGCAAAGGTGGGGTGTACCATTGTCCCATCATCGCTTCACATCCTTGTTTTTGTCTGGCAAGTGTAGTGTAGCGATTGTGGTTAGTTTGAAATTGAAACCATTATTGTTGACAAGTCCAAATGGTCACTTGTTACCTCCTCATTTGTTGTAAAGACAAAGCAGCGAACCCCACTTTCATACTACAATTCACATGCCCCTATGTGACATGTGAGGTGGCACCATGTGGGGACAAGTTCAAGAATAGTTTTGGGCCTCCCAACCTTCCCAAGCAAGTGCATTTAGTAAGCATCAAGTCCACCAACAATTGTTATGCATTCCAAGTATCTCCTCCTTGAGTGTGAAATTGTGGGGATGTATTAGCTCTCCACTAGCACAATCTAGAGCACAACAAATGTTTTTGCCACAACACTTGTTGGGCAACGAGTCCGAGTCCACCCTTGAGCAAAAATTGATGTACTGGGATGTGGATTTCTAGTGACCTTTTCCTCAAGTGAAATCAAAAAATTATGGCGAAGCCATTAGGCTAATAATTATTGAATAATTGTTGGACGAGGTGCAAGTGCATAGCCTCACCACAATTTTAGAATTGTTTTACCTGGTCAAATGAGTCCTTCCTCAAGCATAAAATATTGTAAAGTAGTTCTATATTTATGGCTGAAATTTTGTTATGGCCATATATTTTGAATTTTTATGGGTTGTAATCTGACTTGAAATTTTTTATGTTCATAATTTGTTTCCAAATTAACTTCACTTCTATATCCATCAAGACATGTCAATTTCTTTACTCATAATATGCTTTTCTTCATGGAAAACAACCCCTAGAATTTTATAAAACTTTTATCAAAATATTTCTTTTTTGAAAAGCCACAAACAAAAACTTGGGCAAATTCCACCGAATAGAGCATTTGCAACCACGTCCTCATAATTTCCTAAAAAAATGTTGATCTTTACATAGAATTATCCACCCCAAGAATGAATATTAAAGGTTGCCATAAATACTTTGTGTTGATGAGTAGATTGCTACAATAGTTACTAGACGGGTATAACTATACAAACTAAACTGATTTTGAAGTGTGATATTATGGGGTTTCAAGTAGAACATATGGTCATACTTGTGAATTTAAGGATAACTAGCAAATCCTTGAGGAATACAATTGTAGCATTACTTGATTGATCTATCAAGAAAAATAAATGGCAAAACTCTTGTTACAAAGGTCACCTTGGTTGATCTTAGAGTGATAAAATTCATAGTCAACAATACTTAAAAATATTTAAAATTCATACAATACTTTAAAATAGATATCGAAAAAAAAAAATCGAGGTTTGGAAAGAGCTTTATGGTTAAAGACCTCAAAATTATGAGTATTTGCTATGTGCATGTGAAAGTCTATATTATCAATCTGAAATATTTGTGCCACTTTCTCAATGAAATACAAGGGCAATAATGTAGATGAAGGCAATAGTATGACAAGTCTAATGATTATAAGGAAATTGGATAGGCAAGGATTCTCATAGATCTAAAAAAAAGATAAATAAAAATCATAAACAAATAGGGTGCTTGTGAGAGAGTCTAGTATTGTTCTCTTGACATTTTACTTGTCAGTTAAGCACTTTTAGTAGATGTTGGAGCAAAGGGGTGAAGGAGTGATTCAAAAGCAAATTTCTTTCTCATTAGGAAGCTAGATTGTATGGACCTTACTTAGTGGGGGCCAAACTTTTAGGATGACTATTTAAAATTTGGTACCTAAATCGGAGTAAGGTAATGAACAATGCTCTAGAGTTGTGGAGTTTTGTGCACATCCATATTCTATGACTAAAAATTAGCATTCCACATTGTTTTGAGACTTAGTGATATGCAAACAAGGGGTAGTGGGATAGCAAATTTGGCAACTTATGTATAAATTAATAAATCAATTTTAATTATTGGTAATGGTTGTATAACTCTTATGGAATTAAAATGTTAAAATATTGGGTTCTAAACATTGACTTCATTGTTAGTAAAATTGTGGTTATATATCGCTTGTATGGAATTAGAATTTTAAAATATTGGATTCGACATTACCTTCACTATTAGTGGTATCGCACCCAATGGTACCATTGGGCACATTTTTGTCCAGTAAATAATTTTCTGAAAATCAAAGATTGGGCATCTAAGAGTAATTGGATATTTATAAATCTAGAGCCACCAATAATTAACTATTAACAACTAGGCAACATTTATACCCTTTCAATACTTTCAATGATTATTTGATGCACAAAAACTTATTAGCATTATAAATGGTTGAGAGATGTGTTAGAGAGGGTCTCTCAAACAACACATCTACCTATTTTGAATTTTCCATGAAATAATATTTTGAAATTGCACAATTGAAAACTAATTCGGATTTCAAAAAGATCATACATCTGCTCAGAATGCAAATTATAAAGAAAATGAAAATAGTAATTGGAACTAGGCAATGCACTACTATGTTGTTCAAATAATATCAGACATGAATAATCTATAGAACAATTTAGCTACTACTATTGCATCTCTGCTTATTCGATCTTAACAAATCGTGATCCTAACCCACTGAATAATTTGCTACAACAACAACATCAACATCATCATCAATCAATCAAATGTAATTGATGAATTACATCTATTTATAGTTGTATAATAATGCCCTAAAGTCTACGTTGGCACAAACTCTGATCTCCATAAAATAATGTCACTCTATACTAGAATGTCCCATAGTCGTATTTCGACCCTGATGATCGAAATCTATTTTGACCTTGTATTTTGTTCCTCTGTTGCAATTGTCACATTTTGCATTTTGAGCATGTGGATCGAAAAGTTAAAATTTACATCTCACATGATGATAGAATGATAGACAAAAAATTGACACAATAAGCACTCTTCAAGTTGAAGCTCCACATAACAAGACTGTAATTCAAAACTCAAAACATTGTACATATAGGATTTCTAGTGGCAACTCATGCATGGCCAATGTTGCTGTTGATGGCATGTGTGTCCATTAGGTTGAGATCCGTCATCTCAAATTGATTCATAAGATCAATCTTGACCATGTTTATCCCATCTTGATTACTTTCAATAATAATCAAGTCATTAGAATAGAGTGCAACCAAAGCAATCACACCCTCAAAGCATATGACATAGAGATTAGGGTCAGAGTGTGTTCTCACCATCATCTTTGATCAAAAGTATGCATCAATCCTACTATACCATGCACATGGGGTGATTGTTTTAGGCCATAAAGTGCCTTTTTCAAACGACAAACTTTATGTTCCCGTCCTTCCTTAGCAAATCCATTGGGTTGATTCATGTACACTTCTCCAAATTACCATTCAAAAAAGAACATTTTCCATTTTTCAGATGTAAATGCCAACCATAATGAGAAGCTAGAGCGATAAAAGCAATCATAAGATATTCCACTTACATACTAGTGCAAAGGTCTCTTCATAATTGATGTCCTTACTTTGTGCATATCGTGAAATTTCTGATTTTAGGACAGTTATTGATTGTAATAATCAATCTAGAAGAGTTATTGATTGCCAAATCAAAGGATTCATCAAGTTCTATTGACTATATCTTGATCTAGATGCAAATCTCTAACTATTTAGCAAGAACAATAGGTTTAATACCCAAAAAAACTAGCAAGGGCAGCCTCACACGTGTGGAAAATGGTCACTGTACGGAATGTGACTAGAGAGCAAAGTACTAAACTCATATGATAGCTTACAAGCATAAAATCACAAAACAAATGTGTAGATCTCAAGTAAATTGCTAGAATGTAAATCTCTCATCAACTTCTCATTAGATATGGTGATCTCTTTATAGATCAAGTACATAAATGACCTGCAAACTAGTCCAGCAGGTCTATGGGGAGTGCCACATCATGTAGATCCACCAATGGGAGCAAGATATGCTCATAGATCAAAGTTGACTTATCCTACTAGCTAGAATCCAAATGCTAGTCTCCACAAAAGGTGAGTCTTCCCTATAAAATAGGATCTAAGAGAATATGTACATTTTATCTAGTACATCCAGATCCACATGTGTGAACAGCATCTTGACATGTGGGAGCATTTACTCATTCACATGGAAGTGCAAGCTAATTACAAGAAGTTTGACCAAAATGACTTTTTCCAAGATTCTACTCAAATGTCAAGTTCACACTTGTGTAGATTGATCTAAAATGAATCTAACTTTATACAAGTACTTTTTCTAAATCCTTTCACACGTGGGAACAGGCTCCACACGTGTGAGATCTCAATATCAATCTAGAGCTCAAGATTAACCATATTACATCAAGTTAGAAGAGACAATTTCAACACTCCTCCTCAATTCTAACTTGGTAAATCTAATGTACATCTATCTACAATTCCAAGAGAAAACCTTAACTTAAAAAATGGATCTATGGCACATGATGAAGTTGTACCTCCTTGGATTGTACCTTCTCCCTCACAAAGTGATGAGCTATCTCAATATGCTTTGTTCTAGCATGGAAGGTAGGATTTGTAGCAATTTGTTGAGATGCTTGATTGTCACAATAGATGCAAGGGATCTCCTCGGCCTTCAACACTTGAAGCTCCTCCAAAAGTCTTCTTAGCCAAAGAGGTTTTTTTGTTGTTGAAGTTAAGGCCTTGTACTCGGCTTCACAAAGAGGAAAGTGAGATTGTATGTTGCTTCTCGGAAAGCCAAAATATCACTCCTCCACAAAGGAAAGTGGCAAATGCGCTTATGGATTTCTATCCATCTTGTCTCCTACAAAATCCAAATCTGAGTATGCCCTTAAGTGCAAGTTAGATCCTTGATAGAGAATGCCAAAAAATCTAGTAGAAGATACATATCTAAGTACTCTTTTGGCACTTTTCCAATGATGTATCAAAGGACCTTGCATGTGTTGACTTAACTTGCTTACACAATAACTCAAATATGTTCTAGTGATTGTCAAATAGATTAAGGAGCCTATAAGCTTTCTAAAGAGTGTGATGTATTCAAAGGATGCTTCATCACCATCATTAGAAACTCTAACAACTTGCTCCATAGCAAACCTTTCAAGAATGGAAGTAGCATACTTTGATTGACTTATGAAAGTGAAATCACTACCTCTAGAAACTTCTATTTCAAGTATGAACTTAAGAAGTCCTAGATCTACCATCTTAAATTCACTAGACAATGCAACTTTAACTTTTCTTATGCCTTCACCATCATTTCTTGTCAATATGATATCATCAACATAAAGAACCAATATGATGATCTTTCCATCATTACACTTGATGTACAAAGAAGGTTCATAAGAACTACTCACAAAGCCAAGAGAGTAGAGATAGTTATGCAACCTAGAGTACCAAGCTCTAGGTGCTTGCTTAAGGCCATATAGGCTCTTCTTCAAGTGGAAAGCCTTGTCTTCCTCTCCATCCTTGATGAAGCCCTCGGGTTGCAACATGTATATCTCCTCCTCCAAGTAGCCATTAAGAAATGCATTGGTCACATCCATTTGAAAGAGATCCCATTTGAACAAAGTAGCAACACAAATGATCAATCTAATTGCTACAAGCTTTGCTACAGGTGCAAATGTTCTTCATAATTTATGCCTTTAGTTTGAAGAAACCCTTTAGCAACAAGTCTAGCTTTGTACTTATTTATAGATCCATCTTGATTGTACTTTAATCTATAAATCCACTTACATGCAAGTGGCTTCTTCCCATATGGAAGGTATACAAGATTCCAAGTTTGATTATCTACTAAAGCATGAAACTCTACTTGCATTCCATCTCTCCAAACATGTAATTTGCTAGCATCTTCAAAACTTGAAGGCTCTTCAGGCATTGTGGTTAGAAAAGAGTAACAGGTAGAAGGACTCGAATCTTCCCTTTGCTTTTCCGCATGTTCAATCATCATCTTGTGTTGCAGATCTACTCACAAAACCATTGCTCAAGAACGTGTTTGTCAAGATGAGATCAATTTTGGCTTAATCTCAAAGTCCACGGTGAATAGATAGATATATTTTAAGGAGGAGTGTGAAGAATAGTAAAAAATATCTTTCTATGTTCACTTTGGAGGCTATGCTCATGTATTTTTTATTGTACATATGTAAGGTATGTGAATTGAGCACATTACCTTGTAGAATAGGTCGGATGTAGATGTGTTGGCATGCACAATGTTAGGTGACATGCAATGTTAGGTAGAATGTAACTAGTAAAATTCTACACATGTCTAGGAAAAGATATGCAATTCTTGCCACATCATGCATGTATTTTGAGATGTGGATCTATGATAGTAGAGTTAACTAAAAGATGTGGATCAACCTTTGGACAATTGGAAATCCACCTAGTAACTCAAGCTTCATGATGAGAGGGTTTTTGTATAGCATTCCACATTGTAAATGTTGATGAGAAAAGTGGATTCTCTCTCTAAAAGTGTGTTTTTGGTTGTACATTCTCTCTCTACCAGAGAGCAAGCTTAATTCTCCAAAGTAAGCAATTAGAAAATTTTTTTAATACTTGTCTCTCATAGTGAATACTTAGTTTTCTAAGCCTATGATATGCTATTGTGTGCTCTTGTCTTGAATTATTAAGTAATATGTTGTTTGATCATTCATGTGCAACCACTACACCTCATAAGAAGTTCACACGTGCCAAAACTTCATAAAGCAACTTTGAGAATGGGGTAGAGGAAAGTGAACGTACCTCCTTTACCTCCTCACCCAAAGCTCCTCCTGTTTCCTCATGCAAAAAGGACAAGTGGGGCCCAAGAAAAGGTCCCAGGTGTCCTTTCTAGCTCCCTCACTCCATGTGGGGTCACCAAAAGGTGTCACATGGGACCCCAATAGACTAATAAACTTTGTTAAGTTCCTTATCCCACCTCCTTTCTCCTACGTACCTCATTCCTCGCCAAAGCCTTGGAGATTTGCAAGTATAGAGTAGGAGGAGAAAGAAGTGTGAACTATAAAGGACAGTTCACCAAGAAATGGCTTTATTCAATCTTTTAAGTAGAAGAGTCAAGCTTTTTTTTTCAACTTAAATTTTCAAGTTTTCAACTTAAACTTAATGCTTAAGTTTTAATACTAATATCTTTTAACTTATCTTTTAAAGTATTTCACTTACCTTACTTTTCAAAAATTTGCAATAGGGGCGCCATAGGAAATCGCGCCACTCCTCCCCTCCATATGTCAAATCAAAATGACAATACAAAGGGAGGTAGGTAGGAATGTCCCCTCCCCAACTTTCACATGCAAAAAGAAATGTATGCCTATGCAAATGGTTTAGTGCGTAGATTAGAGCCATATCCTCTACCAGATTTTTTGAGTGAGGAGTGGATTTCTCCAAATTCAACAATTTCAAAAAGTTTTCGATCTAGACTTTATATGGATATTCAGAGTATATTAAAATGTAGCACTGGTTCAAAGAATAATAGATTAAGTTGGTATCTACCTTTTCCTATTTTTGTTGATTTTTTTTCCAAATGCAATGTTCGGCGAATGAAAACAATGTTTATTTGTAAGGACTTGAGTGATAAAATAATCGCCGAGTTGTTGGATGATTGTTGGGATACGAAACAAAATGAGCAAGCTGAGTGTATAGTATGTAAGTCATCAATGACATTTAGATATCACATAGAAAAACAAATGCTCACTTTACTGCTGTATTATAGAAGATGGAAAAATGAGTGGAAGCCAAGTCTAGATCAAGATTATGCATTAATTTATCAAGAGCAACTTCAAATAACAGTGAAAAGAAATGGCAACATTCTTGCTATGGTTGAGGTTGAGGACGATTGGAGTCTCAATCACATTTGATCAAAACTAGACATGTTCAATTTGATCTTCCTCGGTACTATCAATTTCGATTGAATGGTGTTAAAGTACATTATGCCATATGAAAAGTTTCATTTTTCTATTTCTTACTGATTCAGTTTTACAAGATAATTGAACTTAAACAGTTTCTCATGTGTAGGTAAGAGCAAGGTAGGAAAAGCATATAAAATACAAACACATAGGAACATCCATCGAAATCGAAGATCCATAGAATTTGAACAACATAATTTTCTATTATGTCATATAATTTTTTGTATACATCATGTTTGAAAATATATGAAACGCTCAACTTAAGTATCATTTTTCAAGTTGAGGGTTTTTCTTTTCTATGATCTCTATATACATTTCTCCAGATGGAAGTAACTCTGGTGGAGAATGTGTAATTGAAACTAGAAATGAATTTTTGATAACAAGTTTTATTGTCTCCTGTCGAAAATGCATTATCTCCTTTGGGGAGACCTTTGGGCAAGAGAATTGCAAAAAATGAAAACACAAGCACATGTTATTAATCAAGATTAAGTGATTGAGAATTATGAATATGTGATTGTGATTGTGATTATGAATAAATAGATTACCTCAAGCAGATTCGGAAGCTTATCCTATTGTGCAAGCCAAATAAAAAAATGTTTGGCATTGTATACCGTATATCAACCACAACTAACAGAGTCAACTTGTTGGGAGGAGTGTAGTGTCAAATATATACGAAGGTTAGAAACAAAATTTTGTGTAAAATAAAGTAGATGGTATATCAGATCAATGCGCACATGATTGAATGGAAATCTACAAAAGAAACAAGCGCACGTCGAATTGATATCAAAATAAAAACACCTTTGCATCAAACATTTTAAGCTTTGTATAGGCTGTTGCACTTGGCACTGGAAAGAGTTCCAGTACTTTCTGGATAAGGCTCTTCGCTTGTTTGTGGTGTGTGTAATAGAGGTCATCTTTATACAAATCGGATTACAGACACCCTCATCATTGAGATATAAAGACAAAACATATAAGCTTAGGTGGCCACTGCAATAAAAAATCAATATGTTTTTTAGACTGCAAGTAAAATCACCATTCATATGAAAAAATCAACTTATTAAAATGTGAAAAACATACACTTACCTGTGTATGTATGGGAGCACAAGCAATGGAGTCCCCTGTCTGATGTTTTTTATCATCTCAGAGTGCAAGGTGGTGATAAGAAAACATACTTAAATGCTTGAATTCTTTTTTTTTTTATTGCCGCTATGTGTAGATAAGTCATCAATATTCTTCATCGGTACTCTCTTTCTTTTTCTTTTCATCATTGCCTTTTTTATTACTTGTATATCAACAACATATTGTAAATCGTCGGATCGCAACTTCTCCATAGATTCTAACATACCTTGGTTTGAGCCCTAAAGACTAGTGACTGTAGCATTCAACTCTGATATAACATGCTTGAGTGCATTGTTTTCAGCACTAGTGTGTTGCACATAATGAAGCAATTGTTGATTTGCATGTTGCAATTGTTGATTAGCAAACTGTAATTGCTGATTAAGACAAGATACACAAATTGGTAGTTGGATCGCTAAGATAAATTGATCCACCCACCCACAAATCTATATTCTTATGATTATTCATTCTCAATTCTCTAACTATTGCAAGCAGCATTCTCTACAACTTTCCAATTTTTCTTAATAAATGGAGTGCATTTCATAGGAAGTGGAACATGCAAATGGAACATTGCCATTGTTGAAAGCTACAATACGTAAATGCTTCAAACTACAATAAGTCAAACTGAATAGATCTAGCATACCTTACTTTTGTAATGTCTATATCGTGCTGAAAATTGTCCCACCTCATATTTTATTGTAAGCATACAAAGATTTCGAAAGTGCTCATTGTACTCCCGCTTCAATTTTTGTAGTGAGCACACCAAGATTTACAATGATACTCTTGAAGCTCTAGCCCCGAATTTTGAAACGAGCATGCAGAGAAGTTATTACATCTCATGCTTAACTAACTAATGTCTAAAGTTAACCATAGCAGGTAAATGTCGGGCAAGGCCAGAAACTTGAAAAACGGCAACCAAAAGTTACCAGTTTGCATTTGCTCTAAAGTTAAATTTTTTAAAGGGCCCATTTTGAGCCCATATTTTCCCTAATGTAAGATGTGATAATGGTGGAGAGAACATGAAATGATAGAGTTTTGTAATGCTAATGACATAAAGAGAGAGTTAACTTGTCCTTATGCTCCTCAACAAAATGGAGTGGCCGAGAGGAAAATTAGATCTCTATTTGAGTGTGCTAAGGCCTTAAAGCTAGAATCTTCTCTACCAAAACCATTTTGGGGTGAGGCAATTGTATGTGCTAAATTTTTGTGCAATAGATTGCCTAACGCCATTGGAGGAATCACACCATATGAAGCTCTATATGGTAAGAGGCCAAATCTCAAAAGATTTGAAAATCTTTGGATCTACTTGCTATGTTCACCAATTCTTGGAGACAAGAAAGAAAGATGATGCCACTTCTATGAAAGTTATATTTGTTGGGGTATAGTAAAAATAGCAAAGGATATAGGAGTCTTCAATCCCATCCCTAAAAAAATCATAGTGGGTAGGGATGTTATTTTGGACAAGTTTGCATAGTGGATGAAAGTGCTTCTAATCATCTTGATGTAAAAGATCTTGCTAGGATGGAGGAGGAGCATCAAAGTGACCAAGATCTTGAGGATCCACCTCAAGACTCAAGAACTCCAAGAAGGATGAAACTTTCGCTTTTGCGGATAAGCTAGTTACAATAAGATTCATCATTAATCTTGCTACTACTTTCAATTGGATGCTCTTCCAACTCGATGTTACAAATGTCTTTCTCAATGGCTACTTGGAGGGAAAAATCTACATAACGCAACCCAAGGGTTGCTTCAAAAAGAGACTTGAAAAAAAAGTATGTTTTTTGAAGAGGAGTCTATATGGACTCAAGCAAGCAACTAGAGCTTGGTACTCTAGGCTAAACTCTTTTCTTATCTCTGTTAACTTTGCAATGAGCTCTTATAATCTTTCATTATACATGAGGTTTAATGATGGAAAGATCATTGTACTTGTTTTGTATGTAGATGACATAATTTTAAATGGAAATGATCTAAATGCATGAGAAATGTCAAAGTTGTTTTGTCTAAAGAGTTTAAGATGATTGATCTCGACCAATTGCACTTCATTCTAGGACTAGAAGTTGTAAGAGGAATGGATTTTAGCTTCATATGTCAATCTAAATATGCTACATCCATCCTAGATAGATTCAGAATGAAGAGTTGTAAAGGCATTGACACACCATTGGAGCAAAGTGTAAAAGCATCTCTAAGAGATGATGAAGCATTCTTTGAGGACATCACTCTCTATAGAAAGCTTATAGGCTCCTTGATCTATCTAACTATAGCTAGACCTGATCTTAGTTATAGTGTTGGTAAATGAAGCCAATATATGCAAAGTCCTCTTGTGTCACATTGGAAAAAGGCCAAGAGGGTCCTAAGGTACATCTCATCAACTAGGAATTTCGACATATTCTACAAAGGAACTAATCTTGGCTTAACAGCCCAACTCGGATTTTGTAGGTTGCAAAGTGGATCAAAAGTTTACAAGTGCATTTGCCACATTCCTTTGTGATGGAGTAGTATCATGGCTTTCCAAAAAACGAGATACTATTTCACTATCATCAACTGAATCTGAGCACAAGGCCTTGACATCAACATGCAATGAAGTCTTATGGCTCAAAAGGCTTTTGGTGGAGCTTCAAGTCATGGAGGCCGAGAGATTCCATAGATCTATTGTGACAACCAATCGGCCCAACAACTTGCCACCAATCTTATATTCCATGCAAGGAGCAAGCATATCGAGAGTGCTCATCATTTAGGTGCAAGCAAGATAGATCAAACTCCATCATGTGCCATCATCGGATTTCTTAGCTGATATATTCACTAAATCCTTGCCTAAGGATTTTTTCATCAAGATAAGATCGTTACTTGGAGCAATTGACAAATGTCCCATAGTTTCCCAAGCTAAATTTGAAGAAGAGTGTGAAAAATTGACAATTCTAGCTTGGTTTGTAAAGTGATTTTGATGTACATTGTAACTCACATGTGTGAAACGAATTTGCCACGTGTGTAGACTAGCCTAGATAGGTTACATCTCAATCATAGGGATTAGTTAGGTTAGTTGGTCATGATTCCTAATATCTAAGACCAAACTCCTCAAATCGAGGTAGATGAGTAACCTAACTACGAAGTTGGCAAACCTAATGGTTAGGTAGGATTTGCTTGTTTAGGTAAACCTAATGCCAATTTGACACTTAAACTCGTTTAGGACCTCAAACAGCCAAGAAAATGATCCATATATACTATCATTCAATCATACTATTGATGCAAGATCAAGATTTGGGAGTTTTTTTTTTACTATCTCGAGTTTTCCCTTATTTGTGTGTTGATCTTATGAAGCAATTGCAATCTAAACTTGATTAGGATCATTCTCTGTCTGCAGGCCGTACTGGTGGCTATACCCCACACGTGTGTACTTGGATTTGCATGTTTTGATCTCTTATTGATTGCTCGTGATTAAAATTGCCAATCTAGATCTAATTTTGAGAGCTACTTTTGTAACAATTGGTAGATCAATCAATCAATCACTCTTGTGAATCATTTTGGCATCATTTATGGTCATTTTCTCTGTACTTTCAACAGGGAGTTGCTTCCCCACCCCCTTTTTCTGCTGCAGATTGCCAGTCCACATGAATTTCCAAGGATGATGAAGCTATCTACTAGCATCCAAAAATAAAAATTGTGTTCTTGTACCTTCGGGACCCACAGTTGCTGAGCAGCAAGAATTGTGCAAGAAATGGATGTGCTAATCTTCAAACTTAGCATGCAACAGACTCACTTGCTGTGTAGCAACTAAAGGAAGGGGAGAGAGCGAGAGAGAGAGATTCCAAATTCAGCAAGAATTAAATGCCTCTGTATAGCTGCTTTCACCCAATTAATTCATGCACAAAAACATCACATTGTTTTGTAACTCTGAAAATTCTGAAACACAAAATTTTAATTCTGGTTGTCACAAAAGTCCTACAGGATGTTTTGACTGAATAACCAATTCTTTATTCTTTTTTGGAGAGTAATAAACACAATACATTCTATGTCAATATTGGCACTATTATTTGTTGACAGACAAAATCAGTCGATGCCTTTTTGGTAAACAAGCTGTCTGTTTGGATCCTGGAATCAGGATTTTTAAATACATGCCAATGTGGCAACTCAAAGAATAACTTATTATCACATTGGGAACACGTCTCACAGAAAACTTGCCAATGTGGCAACTAAAAGAATAACTATTATCAGATAGAAAATCCGAAGCTGTATTCCTGACTGAAGCGTTTGCATTTGAAGAGGTAACCTCTCCTTGTCGCAGTATTTGCCTTTACGGAGGCAACTTGCTTTTGCAGCCTCTTGCGGTAAGGTAAAATTTTCACCGTATGGCCATTTTGATAAGTGGCAGTACATCCGCATATTAAAAAGTCCATGTGTTGCTTCAAGCACCCCCTGAAGAGTTTCACCTTTAAGGGTCATCCTGAAACTAAACTGTCTCTAGAAGTTCAAAATTTCTCAGCTCCTTGTAACACTCAAATAATTTTGCTCTGTCAAATGGCAGTCTCTCTCGATTGGCTTATGTAGCAGACGTATATACAGTAGCACAAAAAGCTTTGAATATCTCACATGCAGGACAAGGTACAAATTCAACGATGGTGAATTTCACCATCTATCAACTAACAGGCTCTCAAATATCAATTGGAAGGTGACTTGATTGATGAATGATATATGTAATACACTTAATGAACACTCCATACTCGAGCTTATATAAGCTGCAGCAAGAGAGTAATGGAATGTTATTGACTTCCACTCAACTTTGCTGAATTCAGTTGATCATTGTCCCTTGGGTATCTTGCAGAATGAAAGAAATGATGCACAGTTTCACGTGTTGATCTATGTGGCAGGCACTGAAGAATCGGAGAGGTTCATTGTGATCATATCATTCTGTCTGAGGGTGAATAAAATAAAAGCTCGGGTTGTCTCGAAGCAGAGGAGGAAGTTCAAGAGTAGCAAGATCAATCTCAAGCATGGACCTTGATATGTCATCCACAGAAAAGGGAATGCTGCAAAATTAAACAATGTAAGGAATTTGGGTTTCTCGCCCTAGAGAGAAGGAAAAACAATCTTAATTTAACAAGATTAAATTGGCACCAAATGAATCATCAAATAGATGGACTTGGTAAATCACAAACCTCGAATCATCATCCAGTAAGAAGGAATTGCTCACAGCATTATTGGAATCCTCTGTCATCAAGACTCTCATACTGGCAATGACCTGCAACAATGCCAACAACATATTACTTGCCAAGATTATTAATGACCTTCTACATGCTCATATTTTTGAGCAACCTCAATTTAGCTTAACAAGCATTATGCTCATAAGAGTAGTCATGAGGCAATTTTCTACTGAATGTGGATCAAACAACAGCTCCAATTTGAAAAGAGAAAAACCTTTAAGAAAAGCTTAGCTAGAGTTGTTTTAAGCGAGTCATCCAACGATAAGTAGATATTAAAAAGCATGACGAGTGACCGACTGTAAGACAAAAATTGATTCATATGTTTATATGAATCTTCATAACTCATGAAAACTTTTGCTCTTAAAAAGCTAATGTATGACAGCAGTTTAAAGTTACCTCGGGTGATACGCTATGTGTACCATATTTGTCATCCCAGTACATCGTGCTGATACGATATAATTGCTGTATACTCAGAACCTATCCACAACATTTTTCAGATTAAGTTATGGCATCCTTGACATATAGTTAGTCAAGAAGAAAATATTTGATGTATCACACGTCAATGAGTGCAATGAATTGTAGTTGAAAGGTAAGTCTTACTGGACAAAGGTCATGTGTAATCTCATCAAGGGACTTTTTAGGCTTCTGATGTATGACCTGCAGTCCAGGAACACTGTCAAAGCTGATCCTATCTAATCCGATTAAAAGCTGAAGTTTATGAACTTTTGAATCAAACAAAAAGCTTCATTTAAATGAAAAAGAGGTGCTTAGCAGAAAATGATTGTAAAAAGAAAATTATTGCTTGAAATCATTTCACACAACAAATGTATAAAGCATTGTGATTGAGATTGAGTTTATGCTCATAGAACACTTTCAGTATGGAACACGTTCTCTCCAGTATAAGAGCTTAAACAATCTCCGGAGAATATTCCGGATTATTTGCATACATTTGCATGCAATCACAACATAACCAGCAGCTAGTAAAGCGAGCTTATTTTCAAATGTAGAAATGACAATCTTCCAACCATGCATAACCACCAGGATAGATAAAAAACTTACTAGGAAACCAACTGCCTGTCGGATATACTTCAGCTCATCCCAAGATGAGCCCGCATACTGCAGGAGACATGCATCACAGTGTCTTAAGATCATGAGCATGACTAAAATGTAAAAAAAACTGAATTGGAGAATGGAGATCCATTTACACCAATACATTGATAAGTTTTTGAATTCTGATTGAATACAAAGCATTTTGCATTTACTTCTTCTGAAGCGCCATAAACCCAGTGTTCCAATTCAGCAAGGCCTGCTTTGACATATTCTCCATTGCTGAATGAGCAGCACTCACGTCGCAATAATAGACTGATCATATCATGGTTACGATCTTACAGTTAGAGTTTTAGACTAGATTGCATTAAACAACCTTTGCCTGGAAACAAAAGGGGGCAAGAAAAGGGTGTACATCCAAGAGTTCTTGGAATCAAATACTAAACATCTGAAAAAAGGTTGCTAATCTAGAGCTATAAATATACAAGAATGTGCTTCCATTAAGTTAGTGTCACTATATATCTTTGAACCTGTTAAAAAGTTGGACGTTTATGAATGAAAATATCTGCGTGAAAATCTTCTGCACCAAGAATGGCGGTACCTGTGGAAAGAAATCAAATTCATCAATCTTGCAAGATACTACAGGTTAAACAATGCTACAGCATTTCACCTTAAAGGTGCTGATTCCAAGTTGAGAATAAAAAATAAACAAGATTAATACTTACATAGTTGGATTTAAGAGTGCTGAGGAGAGCACTAAGACTCTTTATAATGCTGTGCCAATGACTACTTAGCGTCTGTTGTGCTGTTGTGCTGGGATTCAAGGCTCGCATCGCAGATCTTCCTAAATGAACTTTTGAAGTTCGAGGTGCCTGCCAGATTTTGTCATCACTATCAGTCAAAGTTCAAGCTTCATCTTTAGAAGTCTGAGACTTGAATATACAAATGCTAATAGATCTAGCACCTATTTCAAAAAATTTGCTAACAAGCAAAGCTCAGTAACTAGAGAGGAATTGCTATAATTGCTAGTTTTGCAATAAGGGTGGGGAGAATGACGAAGAAGACCAGAGGCTTTCACATGATCAGTGAAGAAACATGCACTGCCACAAGATTGTAAAGGAGCATATTTGTGCCCTAATGTGGACCTTGACAGAGAAATTTTTTGGATTCAGAATCACTATATATTTTTTTTGTGGCTACAGCTTAACAAGTGATGAATTGAAAATGCAAGGAAGTATTGGTTACCTGTATACAAAGACCAAGCATCGGAGATATCTCTTTTTTCAAGTTGTCACGTATTATTCCGTATATTTTCTCAACGTATGCAGTGAGTTGCTGCTTGAACAACAATGCAGGATACTTTGCCTCAACTTGCCTTAAGATTTCTACTTTACCGGTGCTTCCTCCATTTGAAAGAGAAGGCACTCCTTCGGATGGTGATGATCTGAAACCCTGATTAGCATGCATATAACATAAGCATTTAAGCTCAAACTTTGAAATTTTTATGATAGCTACAAAACAAATGACACTTGTGTGATCTCTCTCTCTCTCTCTCTCTCTCTCTCTCTCTCTCTCTCTCTCACACACACACACACACACACACACACTCATGAATGCTATTTTATCAAGATAATCCATGTGCTATTGTCGAACATGGTTAAATTTTGACCCTTACTATGGTTGTTTTTTACAGCTCCGACCTAGAGAATACCAACCCTATACCCTATTGAAAGATATATAACCACATCAACAATAATCTTGTGAAGAGGTTTTTTAAAAAAAAGGGGGGTTATTGGGAGACGCAATGACTTTCCCTACAAGTTTGTGGGGAATGGTGTTTGTCCTTCCTCAATACTTTGAATCCAACGATGGGCATCATAGTCCATAGAGTGCCTTGTTTGAACTTGAAGAAACTATAAACGATGAGATGGAGCACCGATGGACTCCTCTCTCTTATACCTTTTCCTTTCTCTTTCTCTTCCAAATGCTATTTGCTATGAGCAAACAAGCTCATTCACAACCTACAGTGGAGCGTTGGTCCAAAAGGAAGTAATTCGACATTTGAAGCTCAGTTCTATCAGTTTTCAGGTATGTAAGAGGCCGCTTACCATCGATCTACCTCCAGTTTGATTGTATACTCTTCAAAAGTGGTTTTTGATATGCATTTTAGGGTTTTCAAGGCATATTATTGGTGTTGTCTTTAAATTGAATATAAACTGCAAACTTTCTTGCACTTTTCACACCAAACAAGTTCAAGAGGGAGTTCAAACTTCGGTCCCTTTGCAGTTTTTGCACTTTTTGCAAAAGCATAGGGGCCATTTGCTGTAGACATCGGGCTGGTGCCCCAACCGTTTTGGGCGAAAACCCTTATCAAAGGCAGGTGTATGCTGTAAAACAGTATGGTTTCAAGCTCGACTCATTGCAAATTACTAAATGTTCTACTGTTTATGAAGTTATGAAGCTCTGTATCAATGAATGAAGCATAACAAGATCACTACCTATTCAAATGTAATATGCTGTCCTCGATTCTTACAATCAATAGACAAGGTCTAGGGCAAATACTTATGACCTTGGAATATGGTGTTAGGGTTTTTTGCTAGGTTCCGTTTGAAGAAGTCTCAAACTTCAGGACCTTCGAATTAAGGACCTTGAATAGTCCTAATATGGTAGATTGGCCCTCTTCAAAACCATTACTATATGGGTTATTATGATGTTAACATGATATATTGCTTTTCAATATCGATACTAGAAGGGTTTGCGCCTTATCATGTTAGAAAGACGATCATGACTACCTCTCAAGAAGAATCTTCAACACGTATTCAGGTATTGTACTACACATACCCCTTGACGCATATGCTACTATGTTCACAATTCTAAGAGTTGGTTGGGTACTAACCGAAAACACTCAATTTGTTCTTAAGCATTATTTAGGTCTTTCAACCTAATACTACTCTTTGCTTGAAGTTGATACTAAAATAACCATCTTCAAATTAGCGTAACAAAAATTAGGGTTTCTCCATTGGGAAAAATAATAGTGATCTACTTATATGCAATGCTTGGACTCTAAGAAAGAACCATATACCTATAGAACATTAGAAGTTGTTTCTACACTTGATTACAAGTAAGATTGGTTGTTGGTGGGTCTGGAAAGCATGGATATGCTCAAACTGTTCTACGGTCGTACAAGACAACTTGACAGTCTTATAGGTCAGGATGGTAGGAATTTACCCTGATACCGACGAGGACGACCACATCCTACTTGTTACAAAAAGACATGTTGCTAGACTATAGTAAGCGTAGTGATTTGCAAGATTGTGCATCTGTTTAGTTTGAATCGGTCTTGGGTTTGGTAAACTTGAATGGCAGGGATTTGCCCTTCATAGAGTCCATTGGCTACCAAGTCCGTTATTGGTACGAATTGGTTCGGTATGGCACGGATGTGCCCTGATAACGACTTCTATGACCAAACAAGACCCTTTCCATTTTAGTGAATGATTATGGCTGCTCCATAGGATGTTGTTAGACGATTGTATCGTAATGATAGGATTACTTGCCTAAAACTGATCAACATGGCGGATGCCTTGATACGGTGATATTAGGGCAAGACCTACGACATGGTAAAATAATGGTGGACTAATTATGATATACTTCAGTTAAGCTGGTAGTGAATCTTGTTTCGGACATGGATAACAACTGATGCTCAGCTATGACACCTATCTTCCTCACTGAACTGCCGCATGCGGTTTTGTTTTGTGGGATGGTGGCAGGTAACAGCCGGGTTTCCTAAAACTTGCTTCGCTTTATGGTACTCTGTACTGTAAGTTTTTATTGAGTGAAATTTGTGTTACTCTCTCTTAGAGATATTTATTTTGGAATGGTGTTTCAGACACACTCTGTTTCGAAATGTGATCCTTTTTTATTTTTTCGAAACAAGGTTTCATTGTGTGATAAAGTACTATTTTGATGCTTGGACAGGCATATAGATGGACAATCAAGGAGGGAAACAAAGATGGGTGGATTGGCAGATAGGGAGGAAAAATTGGCATACATGTCAAGTGTGGTACAACAGTGTATGAAACATCTCCATAACAAAAAAGAAAAGCATATGTACCACAACTGTAATGATAGAGTACATCTAATGTAAGAGAGTCAGGCTGCCAATATAAGGCTAGTGATAATAGTATATCTCGCTATCCTCAAATACTGCTGTGAGAGAGAGAGAGAGAGAGAGAGAGAGAGAGAGAGAGAGAGAGAGAGAGAGAGAGAGAGAGAGAGAGAAAGCTTTATTAATGTCTTTTCCATACCAAAGGCATATATGTCAAGTATGTGGTAACCATGGGAGCGTATAAAACATCTCCAAAACTGTAATAAAGAAAAACATCTAGTACAAACTAAAACTACACTGGACATGTATGCAAAAGCGTGTGTGCATGATAATCATATGTATCTATGTCAAGATGTCAAGGCTATGATGCTACTGCTACTCCCGTTGTGCTGCTGAGGCTACTGATGCTACTGTGGTGCTACTACATGTAATGCGAGCCACAACATGAGAGAGCACTGGATTCTGTTGGCGTCATCTGTGAGCATGAGCATGTGTAGTAATACGTCTCTGCATAGGATATCTGGTGATCCTGGTAGTAGCGTGATGGTGGGGGTGGGTACACTGTCTTTGATCTCTATAAGCATGTGAGCAGCTATCATCTTCGTCATTGTCATAATCCTCATCCTCAGACACTAAATCACACGATCTCTGCCTAGTGAAGAATGTGGCTGTGAGGTGAACTGATGGGGTGTCCCGTATACATCTCTCCGTAGTATGAACATCTCGCGTACCAACAGAGCGACACATAGTGGGTCCTCATAGGCTATGAGGGAGCATGACACATTATTGTGAATAACAAATCGGAAAATAACACAAAACGTGAAGGCGCTGATTCTTGGAAATGTGCAAAGTTCTTTGTTTCATAAGTATTTTCCCTTTTATAGAGATTAATTGCACCTAATGAGAATTTGGTGCAATTGAGAATCCCAAAGTGTTACCAATTGTTTGCTCGTTACAAATGACCGTAGAGAATTCTTAGAAAGATTGGAACTTTTGAAAGGAATTTAGATACGTCTAGTCTTTCATGTAGTCGGCTCGAGAAAAGTCTTCATGAAGGGGACCATTTGGGATTTGGAAATCAATTGGAGTTGTTGGAAGAGTCATCAAGTAGGACCGTTTTTGAGCCTGAAAAGATACTAGGTTTGAGGACTAAATGATGATGAAATCGTATAGTTAATGAGTATCTGGATCATTGGAACAGTCATTGGGATGATGGAAATTCCTAGAAATAGGGGGAAAGCTTAGAAAGAACTTCCCTAACTTTTAGTTCTAAGGACAGAACTTGTTTAAGGAGGGAAGGATGTCATGCCCACGATTGGACTAACCTCGAATCTATGTCCCGTAAGGGGGTCAAAGGCCCTAGCTCAACTTGTGTACAAATTGTGATTATGAAGGGTTTTGGCCCTCATGGTATTACATCATTGTTAATGGTTGAGACCTAGAACACATGAAGATGGATTTATATGGGCTACATTGACTCATTCAGGTACTCGCAGATGGAGATGCCTGCACTATAGTGGGATCTTCACTTACTCAGGATTAGGGGTCACCCACTACGGCTCAGAGGGCCAGATGGGTGAGGGATGGGCATATCTACTTGCCTTGGGATATCTGATGAAAAGGTGCAAAGACTAATTGACACCTACTGGCCTGATAGTACATCCACCAAGCTAGTGAAACTAGTAAAGACCTTTGTTTAGGGTCAACAGTATGGACAGTTCCAGGATCATGTGCGGACCTAGTATAGGTGTAGATGCAGTTGTAGCATGAGTAGGGTATGGTTTAGGTGCAGTACAAAGTCCAACAGATGCTCCTCTAGTTCCAGCCACAACAACATGGCCTAGTTCAAGTCCACACATATTACAAAAGGTTGTCAATGGAGGCTACTAGATCAATAGAAAAGCCTTCCCATCCCACGTCATCATCAGCAACAGATGCATGATATGCAGCAGCAAATCTTGCCAGAGAAGGGGGTAGAGATCCAGCATCTAACACTCCACAGTCAAACACATCCTCAGCTCACCCATTTACCACATCTGCAGGGCATGCTAGACCACGAGCGCCCTATGTACGGTAGAGAGGGGCTAGGTCCAGGCACCAACAAACCTTAGATGGTTATGGGTGGTAGAGAGAGTTGCATGCTAGTGTACCCAATAGGTTGGTGGGTTTTTCTACGAGTTCCCTTTGCCATTGCTAACACCTGGGCATTCACGGAGCGTACGACTTTGGTCACATCAGTAGATTCTAGATGGAGGTCTCCCAAGAGAGAGGCAGTGCAAGGGAGCATGATCGGTCAAGAAGAGTAGACCATCACATAGGAGCTGAGTTCTATTCACACAACATGGCAAAGGTAAGAAGCCCGCCTCCTTAAACTTTTTACATGTATTTCATTTTCCAAGTATCATTGTTTTTGCATATGGCCGATGGATGTTTCATGGCTGGTATCTTTTATGCTTTAAGTGATGCTCTCAACCCCTAACCCCTCTTGGCCATTTCCTAAACTTTTTTTTAGATATTTGTGTTACAGATCACTTCTTAAAACATGCACGTGATTCAATTTCATTGCCAAAAAGAAGCACATGCTGGCCTTGTTCCTCACTTTCTCGTCGCTGGACCTGAAGAAGCCAACACCCACCAACTTTGCCTACTACATGCGGTGCACTTCTAGACCATGGTGGGTAGTCCTCTCTTGACTCTCATGAGTCTCTATGAAGAGTAATAAATCTCTCTCATGAATGAAGTCAATCAGATCACCAGCAGTGAACGATGAATGTATGCCCTTACAATTCCAAATCCCAATTTGCAAGCGACGTGGATGGGCCCCGCTATGTTCCCAATACTAGGCACCCCAATTCCCTATTTCTTGCAATCTCTAGGTGTATTGTCAATGTATCAGATTCCTGTAGATAGCAAGTCTACCTGTCATTTTAGCTCTTGTAAGTCTTACGCCTCTCCTCAACTTGTATGTATGTAAGATCATCATACATATAAATTTGAGAACCTCGTAGCTTGGCTCTACAACATAAAGCAACTCGACAACTCTCTAAGGATCCAAAATGGATCATGAGGGTAGCATTATCCCTTGTTGTTCTCCAAGCTAAATCTAGATCTCTAGTATGGTGCTCGAGTGCGGTTTCAAGGAAACTTTTTGCTTCTCTATAACTGAGTGCTTTTTGCTCCCTAGATTTCTCTTCAAAAAGAGGCTAGCTTAAATAACCGAAGAGATAGAGGCACTTGGTTTACTAGTTTTTTGAGAACTATTGCCCAAAAAATAGCTTCTTCTTTATGCTTTTCGATTCTGTCTTCAATTCTTTGAATATGTATGATGGTTCTGGTGTAGCAAGGAGAGGCTAGGCTTGTAGCTCTTGTCTCAGCTTATCCACCTCCTTTTGCAGCTTGTTGCTAGCCTCTTTGAGAGAGAGAGAGAGAGAGAGAGAGAGAGAGAGAGAGAGAGAGAGAGAGAGAGAGAGAGAGAGAGAGAAAGAAAGCTTTATTACTGTCTTTTCCATACCAAAGGCATATAAGACTAATGAAGTACATGTCAAGTATGTGGTAACCATGGGAGCGTATAAGACGACTCCAAAACTGTAATAAAGAAAAACATCTAGTGCAAACTAAGATAGATACATAAATGTGAATGTCTGTGCATAATAGTCATATGTATCCATGTCAAGATGTCAGGTCTGTGTTGACGCTGTAGAAGGATGTGATGCGAGCTGTAACATGAGGAAGCGCTGGTGCCCGTTGACGTCGTCTATGAACATGAGCATGTATAGTGCGTCTCTGTGTAAGAGGTCTGGTGTGGCGTATATCTCTCATGGTCGCCTGAGGTTGGGTGGTGCATCGTCTCTGCATCCTAGGTCTGGGAATGTCGTCGTAATCGCTGTCAGTCATGTCTACATCAAGACGTTATCTCCTGCAGAGAAGAAGGATGTAATCTGAGACTGTGTGTCTGGATAGGTATGCTGAGCTGTCTGACATAGGTCCTGACTCTCACGTATCATAAGTCCCACACATCGGAGGTCCTCATATGAGATGAGGGACCTCAATGTAACTGGTGTCTGATGAAAAAGGCAATGATATCGCCCTCTGATCTCATAGTAAACTGGACATGTGAATAGGAAATGCTCCTCTGACTCGACAATAGATGATGAACATAACTGACAAAGCCGCTCCTGCTTGAGCCCGAATTGTTGATGCGGGCTCGTCTCGACGTGTAGCACTGGATGGAACAGACGACATGCATGACGGAGCCCGTTGCAATACTGGACCACTTCTTGAAAATGCCAAAAAGTAAACGACCGACTTTATCAGCACACCAAGCAGGTTGTTGCAAGTATGGATAAAATTAGATACCAATGATGAAAAAAGGGATTGAAGTCTCTCGGAGACCTAATCTCAATGATTCAAGATGCCCAGTTCTTGGTGAGCCCTAAAATAGTGTGCAATTGACCTTCCATCATATGAATGCATTTTATAGCTCTCAAAGATGACAATACTTGAGGTGATGTAACAGTTTGACCAAGGTTACCAAAAGCAAAAAACTTGTCTTTCAAATGAGAAACAGGGTTGGATCAAAACCAAAAGATCGCTTGTGTTAGGATTTCAGAGGTAGATTGTCACATCCACTCCTGGCAAGGTACTACAGGAGCAAGAGGAAAGGATGGGACATATTGATCAAGCAAACTTGTACATCAAGAGAATAAAAAACTACAGAGTTGGGAAGAAAGAAAAAGGAAGAACCCTAGAGGTAAGAACAAAGGAAAACTTTGTGTCAAATTTCCATTTCAATTTGAATAAATAAAAAAATGTCTAGTTTTAGATATTCAAACAGTCGTTGCAAGGATGGGATTAGCAAATATGTTCTTCAATAGAGCATGGATGATAGACAGAGAAAAGAACTTTGGGTAAAACTTTCTGTTCATGATCTATGGGTAAAATTTTGATAATTCAAAATAAATACGAAAGCCATATAATAAATCTTAGTGCGGTTCTGCTCATCGATGATGTTTTTTTAGGTTGATTGACAGGAGAAGGGGAGAACATATGGGGTGGGCGGAGTGCGGGTGTGCTCCCTAATGGTTAAAAGCAAGTTGTTTAGGCAAGAGGCCGATGGTTTAAGTGCTCAGGGGAGATGGGTGGGTGGGTTTTGCCATGTGACAAAAAAGGGCGAGGGAGTGTTAAAATAAGATATGCTCCTGTCCTTAAAAGCCTTAGTTTTTTTTTTTTTGGGGGGGGGGGGAGAATTTCTTTCTTGATGGGGACTTTTTTTTGTCTCCTTTTTAAAAAAAGAAAACTTAATTTATGGGGAGCCAAAAAGCCCCTTCACTTTTTTTGTTTTATGGAGAGTGGGGGTTCACATTTTTAAGTGGATTTACATTCATATTTTTTTATGAGAGGTTTACATTTAAGAAAAAGTGTATGTGCGCGTGTGTGTGCGTGCGTGGGGGGGAGTAAATATTGATATATTTACTTTTATGGAATGGAGGCACCTCTTGTTTATATATCTACACACACACACATTTTAACCTTCTTCATTTTTTTTAGGGGCATGGAGGGACCCCCTCACTCTATGGGTGGTTGGTCGGCCTGTGGAGAGAGAGAGAGAGAGAGAGAGAGAGAGAGAGAGAGAGAGAGAGAGAGAGAGAGAGAGAGAGAGAGAAGAGAAAAAGCTTGATTAACGTCTTTTCCATGCCAAAAGGCGTATAAGACGAGCAAGTACATCAGATAAAGTGGAACCAAGACGGAGCAATGCCGTAAAACAACATAACTAAATGAAAACTAACTAAGAAGAGGATAAGGTCCAGGATTATATGGTACATAGACCATTTACAGAATCAACTGGCATCTCTTTTGTGCTCTAACTCTCTCACTAACTCTGAACAGTAATAGCAGCAGGTTTAATATCTACAAAACAAATGATGCCATCCCTGTAGATCAATCGCTTTCCATTCGTTAGAGCCTCCTGTTTTGCTTTTTTCCGTTCTTGAACCTGAATGAAAGTAAGGTCTTCATCCAGGTATATCGTGGTGCCCCGCAGTGTAGATCTCTTCCCTAGCGCTTCATGACGACCAGTGGCAGATGCAAAGCGTATAACAAGAGTACTTGGATCTTTCTTAGGCCGCCATGCAATATCCATATCTTTGTGGTGGTGTTGAAGACTCTCTTCAAGAAACTTTTTGGCTTCACCAACAGCATCATGGGAGTTCGTAATACCTCTGACTTGGACATTAAGAGCCTTTTGCTCTCGCAAACGGCTCTCGGTGAACGTAGCTGAGATAAAAGAAGGTGGAGGTGGTAGAACATCAGTGTTAGGACCTTTAAGCACATCTGCCCAGGATCGGACAGCGGTATGATGCTGTTCCACTTGACTTTCAAGCTGCTGGATCTTAGCTGAAGTAGTCGAATGAGAGGAGGCTTCTATTTTGACAGCTGCAACTTCTTTCTTGAGATCATCGATAGACAAATCTAGTTTCTGAAGATGAGATTCAACAGCTTGGATCATAGCTTCAAGAGAAAGAAGTTTTTTCTAATGGTCGTTGAGATATTCATAGGAACGTAACTGATCTGCCCGAATGACGGAGATCATAAAGGCTGGAGGAGTTATGGACTCGGCTCATTACATTCGCCATGTCCATTTACATTTACTTTACTTTATACATAAGCAGGCTTTGGGCCCTTTTTTATTCATTATTTGACATTTAGACTATATGGTTGGCCTTGGGCCCTATTATTGACATTTAGACCATATTATTGGCCTTGGGCCCTATGATTCACTATATTGGTTATTCGGTCATATTACTGAGAGTGGGGGCCTTCTTGGAGGGCGCACTATTTTCCCTCTCAGTTTGACCCTAGCCACTGGAAGCTTCCTTTTAGGGCTTCCTCTTGGCTATAAGTAGGGATTCTGTGTCATTTGTTACTTGGCTTATGATATGATCTCCTTCTTTAGTCTCTTTAAGCTTTCTCTCTCCTGCTTTCTAGGGTTAAGTCTTGCTTATGTGATGCTTTCATAGACTAGATCTAGATCAGCCATGGCTACGTTCATAACTTGGTATCAGAGCACTTTCCTGAGCATCTCCATTGAGCAGATTTTTCTCTCACAGGAGGGCACCCATCTTCAGCTTGGATCTTCACCATTTTTCAGCCGGATCTTCAGCATTTCTCCACACTTGTCTTGCAGATTTTCACGACGGATCGGAGGAGGATAGGCGCCCACTTGCTGCCCATTTCTAGCGCCCTCTTGCTGGCTGCCTACTGCTGCATTTTCAGCCTTTTTCCTCCCCTATTTTGGGCGCCCTACTGCCTCCTATTTGCTGCCCTATTGGGCGGCCTCATGCTTGCTGACCAGCGCCCTACTGCTCCTTCCTTTGCTGAAAATTTCCGCTTTTTGCTGCCCCTATTCGCCACCTTCCATCAGCCACTCCTAGCGCCCTACCAACCCATCTTTTTGATCCAATTTTTTTATTTTTTTTTTGCCGTTTACTACCTCTCTTGGACGCCCACACTCCACCATAGCTGGCGCCCTACATCCGCCTCAATTTCAACTCACCCTCCTACACTGCTGTCTGTGTTCGCAACCCTACCCCGGACAATACAACAACCCTACCCCGGACAATACAACAACCCTACCTCGGACAATACAAACACGCCTAGATGCTTAGAAAGCCACTCCCACCCAACTTCATCGCGCATCGGGATTGCTCCCCGTCTTTATCGCAAACTTTCTTTTACCCTTGAAGAGCGATCTCTGATTTTTCAGCCTTGTTTCCTCACTGCCCATACCTCCTTTTTGTTATCACTTCCTTTCCTTGGCTGCTCCCTTTCCAGCCCCATAGTCCATTATTGTTTCCCATACTTTTACCCACCGTTTACTCCACGTTGTCGGGCCCTTAGCATCTTTTTTGGAGGCTGCCCGGTACCTCGACATATTGCCGCTATTTTTCAGCTCACTTCCGGTTGCGGTTACGAGGTATTTCTTACTTAGTTGTCCTTTCCGTTCATCTTACATCGCGAGTTCTATTGTGTCTTTTCATTGGCGTGCCTGTTGTGACGACTTATGTCCTCTCCTTCAGTTCGTCCAATTGTTTAGCACATTTCTTTTCTCGCTTACTTTTTCTTCCTCATGGCTAGCTCACCCACTACACCTGCGAGTCATTCCGGACCTTTAGATGAACAGTTTGCTGATATGCGTGACTCTCTTACTCTCCTCAGTAGTCGTTTCGACCAAATGATGACCGGTTTTACCACTCTACAGACCGGCTTTGCCACTATGCAGTCACAAATTAATTCCTTACAGCCATATGGACCTGGCAAAGCCCCTGTTCATTCATCATTTGGGTCTCCATTTGGACTTCCATCCTCGTCTACTTCCTTTGGCGGTGGGCCTCATTTTCCACCTAACCCACCACCCGGTTTTCCACGTCCTATAGCTCCTGAGTCACATTTTCCACGACATCTAGCTCCTGAGCCACATTTTGCTCGAGATTTTCGTGATCGGGTACAGCTTGCCACCTATTCTGGTTCCTCTGACGGGAACTTGTTAGAGAATTGGTTTGCAAAGCTTGATACTTATTTTCAGATTTACCCTAAGACTGATCCTCAGAAGATCCAGTTAGTTGCCTTACATTTAGATGGACGTGCTGCCACTTGGTGGCGGGTCTACCGACTTGACCCTGATCGGGACGGTCTCCAGTTATGGCCTACCTTTCGTCGTGATCTTCGTCATGCTATGATTGACCCTCAGTGGCTGAGCCACCAGCGTGATATATTCCGTAGTCTTACTCAGACTGGTGATCTTTCTTCCTATACAGATCAGTTTATGGACCTTTCCTACCTCTTTACAGATCTTCAGCCCACCGAGCTTATTTCTCGCTACATTGCTGGACTTCGTGGTGCGCTACGATACGATGTGTCTTCTTTCCGTCCACCCACACTTGTTGAGGCCATGTCCCTTGCTAGTACTTTACAGCATAAGTACCCTGATCCTGCTCCCTTTCGCTTTTCCCGACCCCGTCCATCTCTTTCACCTCTACCATCTCTAGCCCCATCTGCCCCATCCACTGTCGTCCCGACCTCTTCTCTTACTTCTCCCGCTCCTCGCCCTCCGCCTCCTCGTCCTGCTTTTGTCCGACGTTACACGTCTGCAGAGTTTGCCGACATTTAGCAGAAGCGTCTTTGCTTTCGTTGTAAGAGTCCTGACCACATTGCCCGTGATTGCCGCCAGCCCCTGCCTACTTCTACTGCTGTTTTCTACCATGAGGGCACTACCCCAGATGAGTCCGATATCTACATTCATATATCTGATGAGCCTGATCTATCTCCTGAGCCTTCTACTGATTTACTTCCTGCTACTTGCCATGCTCAGCTTGCTAATGCTACTTGGACGGGGTGCCCCGGTCCTCGCTCCATTCGGCTACGTGTGCGCATTACTGGTCGTGAGTATATTGCTTTAGTTCATATCGGCAGCACTCATTCCTTTATCAGCAGTTATGTTCTCAGCCGGATACGCGCTTCACCTATTCCTGCTCCACAGCCTCTCACAGTCGAGGTTGCCAGTTCTCACTCATTTCCTAGTTCTCAAATGTTTCAGGGATTATCCTACCGCATTGGTGATTTTTCTGGATAGGCAGATCTTTATATCATTCCTCTAGAGCGCTATGACCTTATCCTTGGTGCTGATTGGTTTGCTTCATTGGGAGCGGTTACTTTGGACCTGGCTCAGCAGACATTGACATTTGTTCATGATGCAGTGACCCACTCACTTGCTGGTATTGATTCTCAGGCAGATTTCCAGTTGATCAGCGGGAAGCAGTTTATCCGCAGCCTACCTAAGGCTCATTGTGCAGCTTTATTATGTGTTCAGCGTGCTGCAGCAGATTCTCCAGTGACTACCTCTCCTCCAGCAGCTGTTCCTCAGGTGATCTCTGACTTATTACATCAGTATGCATTTGTCTTTTCAGAACCTACGACGCTACCACCATTACGTGATGTGAACCACCATATTGATTTGCGTCCTGGTTCTGCTCCTCCCTCCCGGCCTCCTTACCGTATGTCTAAGTTTGAGCGTGATGAGGTTGAGCTTCAGATTACTGCTTTACTAGATCAGGGCCTTATTGTTCCTAGTCTCAGTCCTTTTGGTGCCCCTGTTCTCCTTGTCAGTAAGAAAGATGGTTCCAAACGCCTCTGCATTGATTATCGTGCCCTCAATAAGTTGACCATCCGTAACCAGTATCCTATTCCTCACATGGATGATCTCTTTGACCAGTTAGGCACCTCTCATCTTTTCTCTAAGATAGACTTACATTCCGGCTATCACCAGATTAGGATGCATCCTTCGGACGAACACAAGACTGCGTTTCGTACCCATCTTGGTTTGTATGAGTTTCGTGTTCTTCCTTTTGGTGTTACTAATGGTCCACCTACGTTCCAGAATGTGATGAATAACATCATGCGTCCTCTCCTTGGTCGTTGTGTTTTAGTTTATTTTGATGATATTCTTGTTTTTAGTAAGACTCTTGATGAGCATGTGTTACATCTTTCATCTGTTTTTCAATTGCTTGTTCATCACCAGTTGTTTGCTAAACTTTCTAAGTGTTGCTTTGCTGTTGTTGAGATTGAGTTTTTAGGATTTCTCATTTGTGGCAATCGCTGATTGGCCTGTTCCCACAGATGTCCACCATGTTCTTATGTTTCTTGGTCTCGCTACTCACCGTCGTCGTCCTGTTCCTCACTTTGCCACTGTGGCTGCCCCTCTTCATGCCCTTTTGAAGAAGTCTAGTGCTTTTGTTTGGACTTCTGATTGTCAGTTCGCCTTTGACACTCTTCGTCGTGCTGTTGTGGAGGCCTCTGTCCTGTGTTTACCACAGTTTGATCAGAAATTTATTGTTGAGACCAATGCTAGTAATGTTGGTTTGGGTGCCTTGCTTCGTCAGTCTCAGTGTATTATTGCTTATGAGTCGCGTCGTTTACGCTCTTATGAGCAACGTTATTCTGTCCATGAGAAAGAGCTTCTTGCCATTATCTATGCTCTTAAGAAGTGGCGCCATTACCTGTATCGTGCTCCTTTTGATATCGTTACTGATCATCAGTCCTTACGTTATCTCTTCTCCCAGCGTGATCTTAGTGATCGTCAGTTTCGTTGGTTGCAGTTTTTACAATCTTTTGATTTTTCTATTTTGTATCGTCCTGGTCGTGCTAACACTGCTGCTGACGCATTGTCTAGACTTCCTGCTTTATTGAATACCCTTGTTGCCACGATCCCTTCCTGGTTTGATGATCTTCCATCTGCTTATCTTACATGTTCTGATTTTCGTGATGTTTATAGTTCTGCTCCACCTATGTCGTCTTCACCTCATCAGGCTTATTCCATTGTTGACCACCATCTTTATCATTATGGTTCTCTTTGTATTCCTAGTTCTTTGGGTATCCGTTCTCAATTGTTGTCGGATGCTCATTCGTCCCCAGTTGGGGGTCATTTTGGTTTTCAGAAGTCTTATGCTCGTCTTAAGGATCATTTCTATTGGCCATCCCTTAGGAAAGAGCTTGTTGTACTTATTCGTACCTGTCCTTTCTGCTTACGTAATAAGTACTCCCGTGCTAAGTCCGCTGGTTTGCTTCAGAGTTGGCCTATTCCTCACCGCCAGTGGACTGATATTTCTATGGACTTCATCATTGGCCTTCCCCGCACCCGTCGTGGTCACGATTCATATATGGTGGTAGTTGACAGGTTCTCGAAACAGGCACATTTCATACCCGTCCGCAGTACTATCATAGCAGAGCAGTGTGCACGCTTGTTCCTTTCAGAGATATTTCGCCTACATGGGTTTCCTCGTACTATCCTTTCTGATCGGGATAGTAACTTTACATCATTGTTCTGGACAGAGCTTATGCGTATATTGGATGTAGAGCTTTTTATGGGGTCTGCTTATCATTCTACTTCTGATGGGCAGTCTGAGGTCCTTAACAGGATCCTTGAGGATTATTTGCGCCATTTTGTTACTCCTTCAGGGAAGGATTGGGATCAGCACTTATGTTTGGCAGAGTATAGCTATAACAGCTCTGTTAGTACCAGCACCGGCGTTGCACCATTTTTATTATCTCATGGTTATGCACCTCTTTTACCTGGTATTCCTCTTCCTCCCGAGGATACACCTGTGACACTGTCTTCATTTCTATCAAGTGCTCGTGAGCTTATTCTCCAGGCCAGTTCCCATTTGCAGCAGGTCCAGCAGCATTATCAGGCTTCAGTTGATCGTCATCGACGTCATGTTGAGTTTCATGTTGGTGATATGGTATATCTACGCCTACGGTTTGCACGCCGCCGGCAGATGCAGTTCCTAGTCCAGTGGGATGGTCGTCCTGTTGAGGAGGCCACATGGGAGCCTATTGATGTCTTTTATCATACACCGTCACTTGCGGATTAGGCTCGTGCTCTTGCCGCACTTGTTGATTCCTCTACATCAACTGTTGCTCCAGTTGTTACTACACCAGATGCTGTTCCAGTTGATCCTCCAGGGCTTGCTGTTACTTGATCCAGTCCTTTATGGCAGTTGGGTCTTATTTTTGTGTCGAGGAGAGTTATGGACTCGGCTCATTACATTCGCCATGTCCATTTACATTTACTTTACTTTATGCATAGGCAGGCTTTGGGCCCTTTTTTATTCATTATTTGACATTTAGACTATATGGTTGGCCTTGGGCCCTATTATTGACATTTAGACCATATTATTGGCCTTGGGCCCTATGATTCACTATATTGGTTATTTGGTCATATTACTGAGAGTGGGGGCCTTCTTGGAGGGCGCACTATTTTCCCTCTCAGTTTGGCCCTAGCCACTGGAAGCTTCCTTTTAGGGCTTCCTCTTGGCTATAAGTAGGGATTCTGTGTCATTTGTTACTTGGCTTATGATATGATCTCCTTCTTTAGTCTCTTTAAGCTTTCTCTCTCCTGCTTTCTAGGGTTAAGTCTTGCTTATGTGATGCTTTCATAGACTAAATCTAGATCAGTCGTGGCTACGTTCATAACTGGAGGCAGAAGTGATTCTTCTTCTGGAGTATTCGGGGTCAAAGGATCGGCTATGATGGATTCACTATTACCAAGAATAGGATCTGACGGAGATATAGGGATTGCAACTAGAATAGAAGGTGAAGATGAAGGGGGAGGAGCTGGTTCAGGCGTAGCAGGTGCAGGCTGAGGCCTAGCAGATGCAGATTCCCCCCCTTTTCTATTTTTTGTCATTGCTTACCTGAGAACAGTCCGCTGAAATTCCGTTGTAGCAATGATGGGCAGCCAGCGTGGCAGATGGAAGGTGGAGTATAGGTGATGAGCGCTGGTCAATGATGCAGGTGCATGGGCGTTAGGTAGATCCACGAGCACTGGTCAGAGACGCAGGTGCATCGTTAGGCAGATCCACGAGTGCTGGTCAGTGATGTAGGTTGGGCGTGAGGTACTTAGGTTCAGGTGCGATGGTCAAGTGCATGGCCAGGCAACCAGCCGTGTAGCGCACCATCTCCAGCACGCAGAGAGAGAGAGAGAGAGAGAGAGAGAGAGAGAGAGAGAGAGAGAGAGAGAGAGAGATAGAGAGAGAGAGAGAGAGAGAGAAGTGGGGCCCATGGGAAAGAGAGAAGGAGAAAAAAGGACTCTAGACTCTATACTTCATACAATATATCTTATCCACAAAAGGTTTTTTATATGGAGATGTGTGTGTGTGTGCACGCGGGCGTGCACGTGCGCGCACACACACACGCATTCGTTGTGTCGGGGGTCACACACACACAACAAACACGCGCACACGCACACACACACACACACACACTCACACTCACTCACACGTGTGCGTGCACGCGCGCGCGCGCGCGTGTGTGTGTGTGTGTGTGTGTGTGTGTGCATGCACGTGTGTTCCAAATCCCCCCCCCCCCCCCTATTTTTCTCTCTGATTGTCTCTTTTACTCCCCTCACCCCATCCCCCTCTTTTTTTAATTGTGCATTTTTGGTCCATGGATAAAAGCTTGTGGGTAACGATTTAGGAGTTAAAGCTAGTGAGTTTGGGCTTGTGGTTAAACTTTCCTGAAAATGGTGGGCGAAGATAGGAATTTGAAGGATTGAAAAAAAAAAAAAAGTTTAAGGTAGTCAAGAAAATTTTTATGTTCATGATTTATGGGTAAAACTTTAATAATTTAAAATAAATAAGAAAGCCAAGTAATAAAGATTATTGGCTAAAGTTTAAAGCACATTGAAGTGTGTGAAAAAAATTAAACCTTAACTTCAAACTTCAAGGATTTGAATTTAGTAAGTGGGAGGGAGGGGGTGAGGAATCTTTTTGGGGTCCACCCCTCAAGCACACAATGTGCAAATGTATGGGGATATGCACATTCCCCATACATGCATCCTCCTCCCCAAGTTTTTTAGTTAAAAAAAGCTCATGCATGGATGAGGGGAGGAGGATGCATGGGTGCACCCATACACATGCGCAAAACTGTACATTAGTTTAAATATATATATAGATGATGTAAAAACAAGCCTCAAGTCTCAGCTGAAGCCCTAAAGTAGGACGCAATCAAAATCGTAGAGTGCTCTAGATGTGAGGAGTGAAACTGCCTCTGTCTAGACCTGTGAACACTATGTCGCCTGCTCTACCTCGTCCTGTTAGAGGGATGACTCGGTCTAATGCACTGACGTCTAGCACAATGTCTGTCTTAAACTGGAATATCTATCTCATCCTTTGATCTGTCCTCTGTGTCGTCTGTGGGCCTCTATCTGCGTCTGGAAAAGAAATCTGTGATACTGGTCTAGGGATCCAAACTGATTTGGGCACTGACTAAGTCTCATCTCAAAAGCATCATCTCACGTATCATCAAGGCCAAACAGCGAGGATCCTCATATGTGATCAAAGCCTGGAGTGATATGGAGGAGTCCTAAAATAAACAATGGTATCGTCCTCTAATCTCGTAATAAACTGGGCATCTGAAAACGACTTGTCTCAATGTGTAACTGATGAGATGAGACTCTAAACTGTCCCAATATAGATCTCAAACCATGTGACAAACGCCCGTCCATATATCTAGGGAGGATAGGACAACCCGTACTGTCGGTCTCCATAAAGATGGATCTGTAGTAAAGGGGCTTCATTCCAAGTTGCCCCTCCCAAAGTCTATGTATATAGGATCTGAATATAAACTACTGAATATAGTGATGTGTGCGAACTAACGATAAAGAAATACCAATGTAGTCAAGCAACCTTCCTGCCTAAGGATACCATGAGAGGTGAAAACCCTGGCTGTGGAGTAATCGTGATGAGGTAATTGCAACATAGAAATATCTGGAGGTGTCCATTTGCATTAGTCTCTGGAGGAAAATAACGATCTGAAAAATAGCCTCAACCTAAAATGCAAATTCTTCAAGTATAATCTTGTGAGGGACAGAAGGTTTCGCTCGAATCATACGTGAAAGCATAGTAGTCTGCAGGCAAGATATATCGGCCCACTCAAAGGAAGTGAGACCTGTACACCAAGTCTCTGCAACATACATGATTGTCAGTGTGACCATGGTATCAAACAGGTGACACTTACTCAGAGCATCACGTATGTATAGTCTGAAACAAAACCTCTCAAGTTGATGCATGCCCCTTACCCAACCTACCAAAGACCTCAAGGTGAATATATGATCTGAGGTGGAGTAATGAGGTCGCAAACCTACCTACCCCAAAGCATGTAGGCATTTGAGCTCAGCTTCACTACTGACTGTCGTCTGAAGAACTGGGCCATAAACCTTTGCCATAATATGTCCAACCATAATAGTGCGGTAGTTTTGTGGCCTCATGGGATCACCTCCCTTGTGAATGGGATGTATGACATTGGTACACCAAGAGGTGGGGAAGCCCTGAATCATAGCTTGATTAAAAAGATCAGAAAGGATGGGAGAGAGTATATTTTTTGCATGGATAAGAAGTTCTACTTCTAAGTCTTCAATGTCACGGGCACAACAACTATTAAGGTATTTCATGGATTCCGATATCTTGTTGGGGGTGAATAGGTTGAAGGACAAAGGACGGGGTGAGATGATGATGGGAGAAGTGGTGTCAATAGTATATAGAGATTTGGCGTATTCGCCCACATATATAAGTCAGTCAAGGTGGGAGAAGGAGCACGAGGGATGCATATGTACATAACATCTGCAAGCATAAAGTCCTGCTATCTAACAACAGTCATTTTTTTTGTAAGGTTTTTCTTTGGAAACACATGCCTCAGATAATAAGTGTAAAATCCAATTATTTCTCAATGCTCAATCTCATTCTTGCAGCTGACTTACTTGTGTCATCCTTCCAAACAATGTGACAGAACTTGAACGTCTGCGCTGAGGATCACTTCCTGATACCCCGGTAACCTTCAGTGTCCTTTGCAACATGAAAAGCAGTGTCGAAGTATTTGACAGCCAATATGCTAAGGCATTGTTGTTATCCTGGCTCTGTTTGGCACAAAAAAATATATTATCACCATAAGACCATTCTATTCTCAGGAATCATCTACTTGGGCTGACAATCAAGCAGCATTTATGATACTGTTTTCAAAGAAAACTTACAACTCATTTGACATTAAGACAATGGCATCCATGATTTACATAAATGTTAAGGAACTAAGAAGATGCTTGACATCAGGTACAAGCTAATTGACAACAGTAATTATCTACTTGGGCTGACAATCACAGCAGCATTTATGATACTGTTTTCAAAGAAAACTTACAGCTCATTTGACATTAAAGCAATGGCACCCATGATTTACATGAATGTTAAGGAACTAAGAAGATGCTTGACATCAGGTACAAGCTAATTGACAACAGTAAATACCAATGCCTTTTGAACATTGATAGATACAGATAGTAAGTAAGCTTAAAAGTAATCGAGTGGACTTTTGCAGTGGATTTGTGTTATTCTACTAATTGGAATAAGACTATTCCTCTCAAGTGGGAAACTAAAATCATGAAAGGAATAGCTAGTAAGAATATCTTTCCAGTCAGTGGAAGAAATCACCAGTCATCAGGATTATAGATTTGATATTGCTTTAAGGATGAAACTATCAAGATATACTTTATAAATCATGTCATGGGTGTTCTTATACAAGATTTTGCCAGGACATCATAAAGCAACTGAACACCAGAGCTCTTTCAAATGCAGACCTATGACCAGGGTCTAGCACTCTACCTCAGTCTGAAATATTGGGCACTCAAAAGATATCAAAACTTTAGACACGTACAATGTTATAACTGATAAGTTTCAGGCACACTAAAACCGCATTAGACAAAAGTACTCCCAAGATCTTTGGGGCCAAATATTCAAAAGGTTTTTTTAATCCAGCATACTCCTCAAAAAACATCAGACTGAGAGCACAGTGAGCTTTATCTAGATAAGTACTTGGTGCACCATGGAATAAAGGTTTAAACAATTCCAGAAACTGAAAAATTGGATTGTAAAAGCTTGGGTATAAGAGTCTAGTAAAAGTCCATCTTGACAATTGAATGTAGCGTACTGGAAAATTCCTCAACCATCCTTGCAAAAACCTCTATCTGAACCATTGTAGAAAGTATGAAAAAATAGTATCTCTACACTGCGGTAAACACTGGTAACTAGTTCATACTGTGAGGGCTAAGTTGTTGACCAATGATAAAGTAGAAATAAAGATAAGCTTTTCAAAGCATCAACCTCTATTGCCGTCCCAATAGTTTGGATAATGCGGTCGAAAACATTGGTTCTCTCAGCTTCAAATGAACGCCAATGAAGAAGAGCTTTATAAATGATACAAGCTGCGACAGGTTTATCATGACTAAAGCCGACATCCTGAACTATGCAGCGCAGTAGTACATCTTGACTTTCCTGCAACCAGCAAACAGGAGTTTTAATTTTTAATGCATGCATTGACAAGTCAAGCTATTGCTGTAAAGTTTATTTTGTTTGATATATTGTCAGGCTTGACAATGCGTTCATGGGCTCATAAATGCATAGAAGCCTTTGAAAGGCAATACCAGGAAATGCATACAAAAATAAAGTGTTCTAAACGAAGTGCTGAGATGAAGACAACTTGTGACCTGCTGTCTGTCAATTAGTAACTTCTGTCTCTTTTGCTCTGTCGCAGTTTGAGTTGTAGGTGTGGATTCCTGTAAAAGTAAAGAAGATACAAAATATTAGTATATTAGGGCATAAGCCATAGGTAGAATGAATAATGTCTGATTTCAGGAATACTTGTTAATGGCAGGCTGCAAATCATGACCTCACAATCTGCCCAAAATTTAGAAAGCTAAACAATCTGTGGTGAGAAGAAACTTATTTATTCAGAGCCTTTGACAGGTAACAAAATCTCATTCAAGAAAAGTAGAAAACCTTGGTTGATTTAAATTCGGTGAAGACTCTATAAGAAGTATTCTATAAACAAATTCAGATATCACCATAACTATTATAATCTAGGATTCTTCGCACAGAACTTTCCCAGCCAATACTCTTAACAGCAGAAATAGATAGAACTCTCAAGTAGCATCAGTTCTCGTAGTACTCCTTTGTGGCAAATTGTTATGCGATAATATTTCAATATGGTAGATGCGGATATTTCTACATAGATCCTCATTGAAACAAGTATCAATGAGTAGACCACCAGTTTTAATACTTTGGATACAATTCTGAGGCATGAATTACAAGGTGTCAAACATGGAAAGTCTAGATGGTACCTGGAAAGAATTACTCTTGAGACGTATTGCAAGGCCTTTTGCTGGAGAGATGACAAGTGTTTGCTGCCGAAGGACTTGATTTTCGGATTCCAAGTTTGAGATCTTGTCTTCTAGTCTGCTTAAGGATCAGCAAACTCTAAATTCTTATCAATGAAATTTTATTAATCTAAAGACACAACACTTAACACATACCAGCTCTTTGCATGAAATGCTGCACACTAAAACACATCTACTTCGCCACCATCACCCATGAACTAGGTGTGAACTCTGGAAAGCTTGCAATGTGGGTGAACTTCAGGTTACGCTGACCTTTGCAATGTGTCTTGAAATTGTTCTAGTTTCGACACTGCTTCAGCTGCCTTTTGTTCATTCTTTTCAGCCTCTTGCCTACTGTCTACTAGGTTCTTCTCGGTCTCAGCAACTTTTCTCTCTAGGGTCTCCACCAAAGACTGAAGATTATAGCAACAGATAATAAGTAAATATGTATTTTCTGTACAAAGGAGAAGTATTTATCACAGAAAGAGCCATAATCAATTGGCATCCGCAGCCAAGCATAGACTACACTAACAGGACAAACGCCATGATCTTGATTTTACATATATCAACACGGTTTGCATACAGAAAGCTATGATATAGTTTTTTAGGAATTCAGGAGGTTGAACTACTTGCAAAAAGCAAAAGCATTCTACAGATATTCAAGATTCAATCAGATTTTGTGCACAATAGCAGGTATACCTTTAGATTCCCATTTTCTGCTAGAAGACTTTCAATCCTTGAATTATCTGCTACTTTGGCTGGAAGAACTTTCTCTGCTGGGACAACCTCATCAAGAGCTACCTTGTGGCTGGTCCGTTCACTTTTCAGTGAAACATTCGCAGCATCAACTTGGGCCTGCAAATTGTGTAATGCAGTTTGCAACTTAGCCAACTCTTGTGCCTTTGCCTCTTCAATGTCCACCTGCACAGTGCATACAGATACAAAACAAAATTAGCAATCTTCAAAGCATGTGAAAGTGATCATCATTGGGCATGAAATTAGGCCCTTCATTGCATTTGCAAGACTAGAAACCAATCCAAAATAAAATCGAATGCATGGACAACTGATCCTGAAACAGGTTTCACAATCTTCGTGTATAAGATGTCCTCACATGTAGCTGACAATTCTGATGACTTTAGAATCAAATCAAAACTTACGCGCATCCTCTTCTCAAGCTGCAAACGCCAGGTAAGTTCTTCACAGCGTTTCTCCAATTTAGTTTTTGCTTCCTGTAAGGCACCTGTTTCCTTTGCTGCCTGAAGAGAGAAATACCACCAATGTTATAGGATGGAGATCTGGTAAATTTTCTTGTGGCTCTGAGAAGCTGATAACAGAGATAAACTTGAACATTAAAATTTGAGTCCTTGGATGTCCAAAAGAAGTAAACAAGAGCAATATAAAAAGAGGATGAGGATTAAAGGCTCTTCAGTTTCCAGGACTCAGTACTTTATCACGAGTACATATTTACATGTTCTGCAAGATATCACAGACTATTTCCACAGGATGTAATTAAAACTTTTAGATAATAACATCATGATGCAATGGCCACTGAAGGCTATTATTTTATTTGAATGATAATTTGGAATTAATTTAAGGTCATCAACACTCTAATACAGTGGTAAATGTTTTGCAAAATTTCTCAAATTTGATGTGCATGTGATTTTTTTCTTTATGCCAAATTGATTATATGAAGTCAATGTCTTCTGAATCACAAAGAACTTTTGAGTTAACCCATCCGTACTGTGCTTCTACCAGAGGTGTTTTTCAGTCGAATAAAGTGTTTCAATAAAATTGACAGAAAAACTTAGATGTGTTGGATTGTTTAAAAACAATGAGAACTCTAATAAGGTTTAACATAGTTTTGACTGTTCTATCTGGTAGCAAGCTAATTTCTTCCTATCAGTGAGCTTTCTTATTTTCTACTATGCCATATGTCATGAGGAGGCAAAGCTTCTTAGTAACAAATGAGCACTGTGGATTATCATAAATTCAAATATGAGGAATGAAAACAAGTCAGGTAAATGACAGATTGTGTCCCTGTTTTACCAAAGGCTAACTTGTCTCGTCCCTAAACAATTCAAAGGAGCTTCTGTTTCCTACTTTGTAGCTCAAGCCAATAACTGTATTTGTAGAGAGAAAATGTACAGCCTACAACAAACACCAGATCTCATGTGAGCTGGAAATAGGCACCAGTATTGTACTGCTCCAAGTTGTTGGGCTTAGGTGAAAATCGTATTTTCATCTCACTCTTCTGTTTATCTCTGGCAGTGGTCTGATTTCAAGATGACTAGATGTTTAAATCTTTCATCGATTTGCTGAAGATCATATGACGCTTTGTGCAGAGATACTAGGGTACAAAGAAACTCCAAGTGTCCACAATTTGAAGGATTCATCTTGTTTGTACTTTTTGGTGCACCTTTTGGGAGATACTTTTATATTTTATATGGTACTCTTCAATATCCAATTGAATCATTTGCTTGTGTATACAAAATTTTATAAATAGAATGTCTTTCAAAGGTGAAAATTAGGTGTCTACAAATAAAAAAGATCCAAGATCCAGGTTTTAGGACTTTCTAGTTTTCAATTTGGCTGTTAACATTGCGAAGACCAAGGTTATGATCTTCAACACATCTAGGGCCTTTATACAGCGACAAGATGTTATCTTTGACGAACAGCCATTGGAAATTGTGTCATCATACGCTTACCTAGGGGTGCTTTTCATTGGTCCCATTTTTGGTATGAGACATGCAACTACTACTAGACTTGGGAAGGGACACGCTTCCCTTGTCCAACTAGAGAGGTTCTATTTACAAAAGTTTATTCGGGATGCCCAAAGTAAATGTCGGCTTTTTGACACTATGGTCACCCCCACAACACTAGATGCAGCGGCGGCATGGTCTCACCTCATCTAATTGGTCCAATATCTCAAGCTTGCAGATTACTATGTTATCATGCATGATACAGGCTAAGCCCTCTGTCCCACATTAAGTTATTTTGGCAAAGTTTGCAGCTTTACCATTACGGCTTGATGCCATATTACGGATTATCAAATACGTTCAGCGAGTCAACATGTTCCCAACTTTTGCAAAGATACACACAGGCAACACTCACCTCATCTCAACATCTTCATAGTCAGAGTAACTCATCAACTGTCATAGTTTTCCTAGGCCTCCCTCTTACTTGATACACTCTGCATCTCGATCACAAAACTTCCATCAAGTAACCATGACTACATTAGACAATCTATTTATAGAGCATATCTTGGTCGAGCATGGTAGGAGGGATCAAAGCCACCTACTATCGGACTCACTTCTGCAACAATGTTTCTGGCCCTACCAAGCTATCTAGCTTCAGATTTATCCCACATACCTTAAGTTCAAGTGGGACAACTTCGAGTTTCATCACACCAACTTGCAGTTGATACTGGACGCTTTTTGGGTACTCTCAGAGAGGAGAGGATTTGCCGGTCATGTTGCCTAGGTGAGGTGGAGTCATAGGATCACTTCATATTTCGATGCCTAGTTTATTTGAGATCAAAGGGAGATACCACTGCCTTTTCTGAGACACGCTTATTATCTTGCCATCGCTTATTGCTTATGAGGATCCACGCTATGTAGCACTCATGGTACGGGAGATGTTCTTACTGCAACTTATGTCAGCCAGATAAGTAGAGTCCACTCATTTATGTAGCTACAAATCACATCCTAACTTGTCTAGTAGGATGACCAGGGTGGATCCAGACTCAGACGATGATGATGACATTCCTACACATAGAGATCAAAGACAACTTATCATCTAGCATCATGTTGTAGTTAGAGCTACCTATCCTACCACACACACATCACACTAACAACCTCCTTGACGATACCCCGGATATACCTACAACAACAACCTCCATTACATCCTTTTTTCAGTAGCCCCCCCGCATGACAAGACGTAATGACATGATGTTATACCATTTCATGATTTTGTCACTTGCTTTGTAGACAAATGTATATATTTAGGAGCTTATTGTCATTGTAGGAAGTTGTGAAGTTTTTTGATTGATTTATAAGTCTAAGCATAACCACTTGATATCAACACTTATTTTAATGTACAAGCGAGTAGTGTGACATATTTGTTTCTTGTACATTTAATTTTCTCATTGTGGTCATTTCAACACCTTTAAAATATTGTCCTCTTTATATTTTCTTTATGATTGTCACCTATTGTCCGATAGCCTTGTGGGAAATTAAAATAATATAAATCCACCTTGTCCAAGAAATATATTGAGTTTGGTTGCTCTTGATACAATGTCCTTTTCTTGGCTACTATTGACCAACATATCGTAGAAACCCATTCCGAAATGGAACATGTTTCGTAACAATATTCCAAAAGCATATTGTCTTGGGACATGGGTAAGAAATTCATTTTAATTTTTGCTAGTTTTTTGAAAACTATTGATAAAGAGGGAGGAATGTGTTTGCAGTCAAAAAAATATAGTCTGGCCTTTAAATACTACCCTCTCATTAATATTTAATGATCCCTTAAATTTCTGAAAGCCTCATAAAATTTTGTCTCGAATGGCACAAATAGGCATTTAAATACAGAGATGTAGACAAGGAGTCAAATGAGATAGATAAGAGGAAGATTGAGAGATAGGCAGATAGGGAGACAGCAAGATAAGAAGGCAGATAGCAAGATAGGGTGATCGCAAGGTAGATTGGCATGCATAGGGAGGTAGATTAGCAAAGATCTTTTTATTTCATTCCGAATCCCTTTAAGATTTCTACTGCTTGATAAGAATTTGGGAAAATTGACAAATTGACACTAACCCACTAAGAGAATGCTTGTTTCCTTACCCACTCCTTCAAAACCTGAAAATGTCTCCACCAAAAATACATCTACTGAAAAGTCAAATGCTTGGTTTATTTTCAGCTTTCAAATTTTTCTCTCTTGCTTTACTAGCTTTGTATAGGTTCTATATCAGCTCTACTTCTCATTTCTTGAACTTAGTATAGCCATGGAAGAAGCATGCTTTTTGGGGCAATGATCACTTGCGCCCTTTCATCTGGATACTTGGCCAAGAACCTTTACATGAACACAAATGGTCAGAAAGGTCTTCCCAGTCCCTCTGGTGCATGTGCTGAGGTACATCCACACCCCTCCTTGGCAAGTCTGTTCATCCCAAAAATTCAAAGCTTGAATTTGATGAGTCTACATCAAGACCTCAAAATGGGGATGCACCTATAGCTCTACAATAGGTTCTGTGGTCATGGAGAGTGCATTTCATCCTGTTGTGTCACCTCTCCATGCATATGTACTAGAATCTTGTTCTTGCTAATACAAATGTACATACAAGGATACATACCAAGATCATTTTTGATATATGAAGATAGTGACACAAATACGAAGATAGCAAGACAGGGAAGTAGACAGGGAAATAGGGTCATAGCAAGGTAGATAGGCACAAACTGGGAGGTAAAGAAGCACAAATGGCAAGGTAGATAGGCAAGCAAGTAGCAATGAACACCAAAAAAGAAATACAAAATGGAAGCTCATGAAATTAGCGAAACGTACAGTGGTACTCCATACAATGATCCGACATTGGTTACCGAGCTGTTTTTCGAAACCGTCTCATAGACAAAGTTCTATGCACTGCTCTCCTTTGCCTGCCGGCCATCTCCAATAATGAGAACTTAGGTTTGACACAAGCATTTTTTTGGTTTTTCTTGATTTAACAAAAAGAACATTCCATACGTATGATAGGTTTGAACCCGAAGTTTCAAACGGATCTATGATACAAATTATAGTTTGGTCATTGTCCATTGACAGAGATCCATTACCACTTATTTGAAGCTCCTCTTTCTTACCTTTTGTTTGAAGCTTTTAGTACCCTAGTTGCTCTCCTATGCCGAAACTATACAGTACTACATTTTAGGTTAGTAGCATGGCAGTTTAAGGTACACCGTTGAGAATTCAATGGAAAAGTATTTCAATGGACATTTGTCCATGGGACTGGGACTTCCAGAAACCAGGGAAGGTCAAAATGCCATTTGGTTAGTAGTTGGCTAGGTTAACAAAGATGGCAAATTAATTGCAACAAAGTCTGCTATCAAGGCTTTGGATCTAGATCAGCTTTTCGTTAAAGATTTATTTAAGTTGTATGGTTTCTCGATGTTGTTGGTGATCATCATTTCAAGCTCATCAGCAAGTTCTGCAATCGTCTTCGAAAGATTGGAAACTACTTCTAGTCTAATATCTACTGATCACCCAATAAGACCAAACATACCAATGAAATTGATGGAAGATATGCTTTTAAACGTATGTTTCCAAGTGCCAATTAAGATTGGAAAGAGTACTCTAATGGGTTGAGTTCATGTACACTAATTCGAAGCATTTTGCCACCATATATAGTTCTATGTTGATTTTAGCTTTTAGCCACATTAACTCATATCTATCAAACTCATAGGTCTCAAGGTACAAGCTGCAACTGAGTTCTTGAAGAATATGCAAGACCGTGTTGCAAGTGGTCAAGGAAAGCATTATAATGGCTCAAGATCAAGTCCAATTCTATGCTAAACAAAATCACCCACGTCAAGAGTTTGAGGTTGTAGATTTGGTTTATCTCATAATCCCAAAAGGTTTCTTAAGGTACTTTGACCCAAGATATGTTCAAGCTATTCTCCTAGATATAAGACATTAAAAGAATCTGTCCACTTCTCAACTAGATCTTTTAGGGATTTATAGACTTGAGGGTTTGTGCTGGGGCTAGGATCT